>JBBMOL010000049.1:2974958-4174958 GCA_037954665.1 Laguncularia racemosa
TGACGTGCTAGTTGACAATATATTAACTTGCTAATTGAGTAGAAGAGCTCTATTCATACCAATCAACAAAGATAATAATGACAAAACGATCAGAAGATATATGAATACCCGAAAGCAAAGAATAGAATAAATACAAGTCAATTAGACCTCACAATTCGTGGAGAATTAAACATTTATGACCCTTTGGCTAGAAAAGTAGCTTAACTACTCATGTTCATCAATAAAACGAAAAATAAAAATAAAAACATAACAAGCCTCTGTTTCCGGCTGCCTGCTCTGCCTCCGCGTTTCCTTCTTGTCTCCAAGGTGATCCAAGATTCAAAGATTGCCCTAACCCTCTAGGGTTAGTTCTATTTATATTGTTAGGGGGATAGCATGTGATCTTTTGCTAGCAAGATACGAAAATATCTTTCCTTTTCCAAGTAGATTTCGAGAAGTGAAGATTCGTTGCCGGCACGCCCCACCACACTGCCATGGGTTAAGCCTGTCATCCTCTGTGCATATTCTTCAAGTCTTCATCCGTGCCCAGTGTGTACCACGGTTACACACACAGCCATGATTTCAAACCGTGCCTTCATCTGTGCATAATCTACAAGTCTTCATCCGTGTCCAGTGTGTACCACAGTTAGACCCACGGCTAGATTTCAAGCCGTGCCTTCATCTGGTTGATGTTCCACACTTTCTTCTCCTTGGCACGTCTAGCTTCCACCACGGCTCCAAGCACGGTTTCTCCCACGGCTGCCACCACGGCCGTGCCCTAAGCCGTGTCTCTCTCTGTTCAAAGTCCACATTTCCGCCTTCTTATCCAGTGAGGGACACGGTTTGCGCCATGGCCGTGCCTCAAACCGTGCTTTCGATACACGGCCGTGTACTTCAACCATGTATCTTCCTATTGATTCAAAACCAAGTACACGGCCGTGTACTTCGATTACACGTCCATGTACTTCCCTCCGGCGGTGTAAATCCTTGTCTTTGAACCAAGTTGTAGATGACTTCTCTAATTTACTTGAATTGGCGTCCTTGACTCCATTTAACCTGATTTATCACTATGATAGAATTAAAGTACCATTTTCTTATGATTTCTATAAAATCAATAATAATTTAACACAATTTATACTATAAAGATTGAGTATAAAATGGCTCTATCAAATTCCCCCACACTTAAACTCTTACTTGTCCTCAAGCAATTGCATCAAATCAATTGAGGAATCTGTCATAGATTATACAAACTTTCTTTTCATCATTCCAAGCATCTATTCATTTGTAATTCATGACTTGTAATTTAATGTCTACTACTTCAACCAAACTGGTTTCCTGTGATCAAATTACTATGGACAAAATTCAATAGCTAATCTAAACAAAAAAAACTTTAATCCTCATGTTTAGCAAAAGAATTTTTATTCCAAAAGTAAATACTTAATCCACTAAGGAAAAACACCCAATTAAACTTCATTGGATATTATCAAGCATATAATCCTTGCAGTATAAAGTAAAAGCATATGGTATAAGCTCTTTGCTAGATATTCTCTCTTTTATACATCTTTGTTTTATTCAATGAATGTTTACATTCATGTTCTTTTGATTTATTCAAGCATCTATTTTGACGGGTTTTTGCCCGCTTCTTTTCATGAACTTTTGCCTTTTTCTCCCTTATCGTTATAGTGAGTTCATTGAGTCGGCAACATCCCGAGCTCATCACTCAAGTGACCGGGTTTTAAGATACCCCTACGGACTCTTCCTCACTCTAACATTCAAGTTTGAATACTCTTAACTCAATTAGTTGAATCATTGGAGTAATGGTTATGCTTGATTTTTTTTTTCACTAAGTGTTATGATTGCTTACAAACTCAAAGGTATAGTACTATATAACCTAGAAGTAAACTTGTTTATTTTTCACTTAGGGACTCGACTTACTCTTAGACTTCCAATTCTAAAGCTTAAATACAAGGTAAATTTGTTTCTTAAAGATTTCACTACTTAATTTTAACCATGTATTCTAATCACAGCAGTGGGTGAGTAAAACATTTGAACAAGTCAATTTCACATTTTGTAGATGCTTATTACAACATTTAGTACAATCTCTAGATTTGATGATAATTTTGAAAAAATTTGGCTTAAAATTGCTTAAGGACAAACATTCAGAGTATAAGTTAGTTCTCTATTCTCTATATTTTATTATCCTCTCCCCCACACTTAGCTTGAACAGTGTCCTCACCGTTCCTAATTTAGCACAATTGAAAAGGAATTAACAACTCAAGGAGCATTAGAGAATAAGAGAAAGGAAATACTGGTACTTCCCCGGTATTGGAGTTCTCCCCTTAAGCTTTTGGAAAGTGTCATTTGATTATGTGTATCCTTGCTGCAGCTGATCCAAAGAGTTAAAACTACACTAAAATCAAAACAAACTAAACTAAAACAAAACAAAACTAAAACAAACCAAAACTAATGCAAAACAAAACTTTTTTTTTTTTTTTTTACATAGGTTGCCTCCCATGAAGCGCCTTTCTTTAACGTCTTTGGCTAGACGTTCCTGGCTAAATATTCGGATAAGGATTTTGATTCCAGCCTTGGTGCCTGTGGTGATGGGTTAATAACATCCGTAACAAAAACAGGAGAGATATCGTTAGGATGTTTCATGGCATCATAAATGTTAAATTTAATCACTTCACCATCAAATTCCATAGTGAGGGTGCCATCATTTACATTGATTTTCGTTTTAGAAGTCTTAAGGAATGGTCGCCCTAATAATATCAGTGATGAAGTATGAGAATCACTATCGTCCATGTCAAGCACATAAAAATTAGCAGGAAAAACCAACCCATTGACTTGAACTAAAACATCCTCTAGAACTCCCTCAGGATAAACATTGGACCTATCAGCAAGTTGAACAATAATACCCGTTTCCTTTAAAGGATCAACATTTAAACGTTGATAAACAGACAAAGGCATGACATTGATAGAAGCTCCTAGATCACACATGACTTTAGCGATTCCAAGATTACCTATTTTGCAAGGAATAGTAAACATACCTGTATCCATGCATTTAGGAGGAAGCTTCTTCTGAATAATAGCTGAAACATTTTCACTCATACTAATCTTTTCATTGCCTTTCAGCTTCCTTTTGTTAGTGCATAAGTCTTTGAGAAATCTAGCATAGCGCGGTATTTTCTTAATTGCATCAAGCAAAGGAATATTTACCTCGACTTTGCGAAAAGTTTCCAGAATCTCTTTTTCTTCCGCTTCATTCTTGGATTTCGCTAATCTGGAGGGGAAAGGAGGTGGTATCAATGTGGCCTTCGATGGCTCAACTAGAGACTTGCTAATCTGGTCGCCCTGCTGGCTTGGAGTCGAAGTCTCTTTCTGGGTTTCTTCCTCAAGATTAGACGAATGTCCTTTCTTATTTGATCCCTGCAATTACTGTTCCACTTCTCAAGGTAATTGCATTAACGCTTTGCTTCGAGTTTGTAATAGTTTGAGAAGGTAACTTACCTTGAGTTTCTAACCCGTTTATGACTGAAGCAAGTTGGCTTACCTGATTCTCCAAGTTTTGAATGCTTTGCTTTGTTTCCTCCTGAAATTGTTTGGTATTCACAGCTAGAGACTTAACAATATCCCAAGAGACATACCTGAAGTGGAAGGAGCTTGGGGTACGTGGTGTGATGGCTTAAGCTGGAATTGTTGGACATGTTGAGGGTTATTGCCATATCGGAAGTTAGGATGATCCCTCCATCCAGGATTGTAAGTATTGGTTGTCCTGGAAATCGCCTACAGCATTGGCGTGTTCATGATTGTCATCTTGCAATGTGGGGCACATGTCGGTCGGATGACTAGGAGCAGCACAAATTCCACAAGCCTTCACCTGCTGCGTTTTTCCAAGAGCTAGCTGCTGTACAAGGGAGGTAAGATTAGAAATTTGATGTTCAAGGTTAGACACACTTACCTCATTTACCTTCCTTGAAGATGCATCATGCCTATACCCAAATTGTTGCGAATTGGTAGCCATAATGGAGATCAATTCCCTAACTTAACCAGGGGTTTTGTTTACTATGGCGCCTTTACTTGCAGCATCCATCATCTTTCTTTCCATCGGAAGTAGGCCCTCGTAGAAGTATTGGATAAGGAGTTGTTCAGATATCCCATGTTGTGGGCAGCTTGCATACAATTGCTTGAACCTCTCCCAATACTCATGAAGAGTCTCGGTGTCCCTTTGTTTTATACCACAAATTTCTCTTCTTATACCAGTGGCTCTGGATGTGGGGAAGAATTTGTCCAAGAAGAGTCTTACCATATCTGTCCAAGTGGTGATAGAACCTGGAGGCAAATAAAACAACCAATCTTTAGCTTTAGTACTTAAAGAAAATGGAAAAGCACATAACTTGATTTAATCGTCGGTTATTCCTTGCGGCCTCATACTAGAACACACTATATGGAACTCTTTCAAATGCTTATGAGGATCTTCATTCTCAAGACCATGAAATGTAGGTAGCAGATGTATCAACCCAGATTTCAATTCGAATTCTACGGCTAGTTCGGGATAGTGAATACAAAGTGGTTGTTGATTCACATCCGGTGCAGCCAACTCCCTTAAGGTTCTCTCGAGATTTTCCATGTCGTCCTCTTTTTCAGAATCAGACAAGTCCGATACTAAGTTCGGTCTAGTGGATGATCTAGCTTCTTATCGCAACCTCTTTAGAGTCTTCTCAATCTCCGGATTATAAGTTAGTTCACCTGTCTGAGAAGAACGAGTCATACAAGAATAGAAATAAATTTGACACCAATCCCCGGCAGCGGCGCCAAAATTTGATGGGTGTCGAATCCAACAAAAATAAAACCTACTCCTAGACAATTATATGATTTGCATATAGTGGTGAGTAGGATCGAATCCACAGAGATTGGTTAAACTTATTTCTATTCAAGGAGAATAAAAGGGAAAAGAAAAATGGGGGGTTTTGTTTGTGAATCAAAATAAAGTAAAACAAGGTAAGAAAATCGGATATTAATAAAAGCCTAGCCAAAGGAATCAAGATAGTTTAATTCAAGGAATTGATCATCGATGCAAATGTTCTCTATTCTTGTTCCTAGATAAACTGGTTATGGTTATTAACAAGCTCTAACAACCTATCTCTCTTTACTTCCTCGATAACCTCAGACAAGCGCTTTGAATTATTTCTCTTATTGATTAAACAACCTTAGACAAGCGCTTAGGATTTAATCTATCAATAGCATTAAGATCTAGAGAGACCACAAATTCATGCCAGTAGATTATAAGATAACCTATTTAAATATGATCACACACCTCCATAACATGAATTCGATCATCTCTTTTATAACCAAACATGTTATTGCGTCACTAAGACTAAAACAATCAAACAATTACAGATTTGACGTGCTAGTTGACAATATATTAACTTGCTAATTGAGTAGAAGAGCTCTATTCATACCAATCAACAAAGATAATAATGACAAAACGATCAGAAGATATGTGAATACCCGAAAGCAAAGAATAGAATAAATACAAGTCAATTAGACCTTACAATTCGTGGAGAATTAAACATTTATGACCCTTTGGCTAGAAAAGTAGCTTAGCTACTCATGTTCATCAATAAAACGAAAAATAAAAATAAAAACATAACAAGCCTTTGTTTCTGGCTGCCTGCTCTGCCTCTGCGTTTCCTTCTTGTCTCAAGGTGATCCAAGATTCAAAGATTGCCCTAACCCTCTAGGGTTAGTTCTATTTATATTGTTAGGGGGATAGCATGTGATCTTTTGCTAGCAAGATACGAAAATATCTTTCCTTTTCCAAGTAGATTTCGAGAAGTGAAGATTCGTCTGCCTGGCACGCCCCACCACACTGCGTGGGTCAAGCCGTGTCATCCTCTGTGCATATTCTTCAAGTCTTCATCCGCGCCCAGTGTGTACCACGGTTACACACACGGCCATATTTCAAACTGTGCCTTCATCTGTGCATAATCTACAAGTCTTCATCCGTGTCCAGTGTGTACCACGGTTAGACCCACGGCTAGATTTCAAGCCGTGCCTTCATCTGGTTGATGTTCCACACTTTCTTCTCCTTGGCACGTCTAGCTTCCACCACGGCTCCAAGCACGGTTTCTCCCACGGCTGCCACCACGGCCGTGCCCTAAGTCGTGTCTCTCTCTGTTTAAAGTCCACATTTCCGCCTTCTTGTCCAGTGAGGGACACGGTTTGCGCCATGGCCGTGCCTCAAACCGTGCTTCCGATACACGGTCGTGTACTTCAACCGTGTATCTTCCTATTGATTCAAAACCAAGTACACGGCCGTGTACTTCGATTACACGTCCATGTACTTCCCTCCGGCGGTGTAAATCCTTGTCTTTGAACCAAGTTGTAGATGACTTCTCTAATTTACTTGAATTGGCGTCCTTGACTCCATTTAACCTGATTTATCACTATGATAGAATTAAAGTCCCATTTTCTTATGATTTCTATAAAATCAATAATAATTTAACACAATTTATACTATAAAGATTGAGTATAAAATGGCTCTATCAATATGTATAAGAAGGAGTGGTATGTGTAGGCATGTATGTATGTATGTGAAATAGTGTATGGTGTATGGACATATGTGGAAGTTAAGGATGATGTATGTGGGATATCTATGTATGAATATGATGTGTGGAGTATGAATATGTATGTATGGGTATGGAAAGCAAAAATGGTGTATGCAAAGTATGTGGGTGTGTGTATTGATGGTGCAAGGTGTAAATGGAGTATGTGCATAGGTGTATGGAAGATGTGGGGTATACGGTACATGTGTGTATATGGATGGTAGGTGAAGTACGTGATATGTGTGTGTATGTGTGAAGGACATGTGGTGAGTAGGTATGTGATGTGTATATAGGAGGAGTGGTGTACATGGATATGTATGTATGTGTATAAGATGATGTGTAGCATATGGGTGCGAAAGGTGAATGTAGTGTGTGTAGAGTATGTGGGCAACTATGTATTGGTGGTGTGAAGTATATGTAGGGCATGTTTGTATGTGTGTATAATAGTGGTGTGGAAGGTGAAAAGAGCAGGTGTGTATGTATGTATAGGTACGTGTATGGTGTGTGAAGTGTGTATGTAAATGGATGAGAATATGTGTATGTTGGTGTGTATGTAGTGTGTGGAAATGTGCCGGTGTATGAGAGTATAGGATAAAAGCATTAAAGAGCTTGAGAAGAGATAGGAGTGAACGAGGAATCGAGCAACCCAACGGAAATTTCAGAGAGTTGTTGTAGTTGACCCTTCGGTATCATGCTCAAAGAAGGGACTACACGTCAGAATCACTTGAAGACGATTAGGACTACGACATCCCTAAACAAGTAAGTGGAAAACTTAATGATATGCTATTATGTTGTGTTGTATGTAGAATGCTATGCATGTGAAATTGATGTTTACTGTGCTACTATTTAATATGATTGTTGTTGAGTTAAGTTATGCAGTAGAGAATAATGAGTTAGGTAAGAAGTTATGAAGAATATAAGGGAATGAATGGTCCGAGAGTTTAGATGTCGTTACCTTAATGATAGCACCTAATGCCATATCGCTAGTGCTATAACCATAAGCTTAACCCATATTTTACAAATTGTTTCTTCCGAATCAACCAAAATATAGAAACTTAACTTTTCCTTCTATAGCTACGAGAAGGTATGCTTAGTTAGAATAGGGTGTATACATATCAACATGTATACATGTCAGAGCTGGTTCCTGAATGTGTATACATATACTCAATAAACTTATTTTCATATGATATTTACGAAGTACACTCATGAACCTAACCATACCAAGCATGAGTGCAACCTTAGTTTTTATAGCTCAATGACCATATTTTCTTACCCTCTTAAGTATGCAAAGGAAATGTCTAGCTAATTGTCCTTAATTGAGGAAAGGTCCCAAACATATATATGTATAGATATGTATATATGTATATTATACACAAGTGTCCTGAAAACATTAAAAAGGAAGATGCGAGATAACTTTGTTGGCTCTCTAAAGTGTGAAAATGATAGAGCACTTGAGAAGTGCGATGGCACAAAGGTGTCAAAGATGATTAATGTAAATTAACCCTAAGTGGTTGGTTTGACATTTGATATAAATGACACAGAGGTATCAGAAATGATTGTAAGCCAACCCGAGTGATTCGACATTTGAGAGAAAGGGCATAAAGGTGCTAGATCGGATGATAGTAAGTTGACCCGAGCGGTTTGACATTTAAAAGAAATGGCACAGAGAGGTGCTAAGATAATTTAATCCATTATAAAACTGGATAGTTCTATGTCCGCGAGGATTTGGGTTCAGTGTTGATTCTGTGTGATAACCCATGCATAATCCATGCTTGTGATGAGTGATAAGAAGAACATGATTTGCGCTTGTTGTGATGAGTTTAATGGAATGTTTGATGCTTACTTTTGGGATATGATTGATTGCGGTTGTAAATGTTGTTTGATCACCCTAAATAAATTAATTAAGGGAGAGGACTTGATTTAGAAACCTGACATGCATTTTCACGAGACATTGCATGAGATTGAAAGTCATCACTGTTACAAGATACGTTGGAAGTGATCAAGAGGATTGCTATTCCGCGAAGTGCGAACTAAGTGATTAGGGGATTGTCGTGCCTTGATGGTTCCGAGTCCGGCTTGTCTTTGAGGGTTTTGCTCCGTCTAGTGCAGAGAGGCATGGCAGCATTCATTGTTGAGATAATAAGATATCATAATTAACCAAGTGATAAGATAAATAGATCGGGTAATGACCTAAGCACTGATGGTGGCTTCGGAATCCCCAACCTAAGTTCAAGGGGGCGCAAACCCTAGACTTCACATCGGTTACCGGAGGACCACGTGAGATACTGCATTCATAAGTTTATTCATACATAACATACGTTTAATATTTTAAATTGAATTTGCTTGCTTGTGTACATAGCATAGGTTTAATAACTTGACGTGAATTTTCTTGTGTATGTATATAGCATCTATTTAATGTTTGATTTGAGTTGTTTATGCATGTGTACGTAGCATTGAAAGTGTTATCATCCCATTCACTAAGCCATGATGTGCTCACCTCCTTACAGACTTTATGCAAGTGACGACAGCAAAAGCGCGGGATTGGCTAAGATGTGAAGTGTTGAGAGTTTTGGAAGACCAAAATAATGAAATAAGATTTGTGAATGATAGATTTACTTAGATGAAATGTTAGGACCCTCATGTGAATAGATTTTGAAGTTGAGAACTTAAGATTTATCCTATTTTACTGATTGGTAAGGGATACCGATTCTTGTGATCATGGTTGACCATGGGGTACAGGATCTATAGTTGTATTTTATTATCTAATTATATGTACAATAACTTGTTATAGATGTAATTATTTACTTAGAGTCTTACAATCTCTGACTCGTAAGATGATTATCATGTAATGGTGCACACGTGCCATGATAATTTAGTAGAGGCTTCTAGGCCCCCCTGTGGGGCATGACATCTTTTATGTTGATAATCAGTTTTATGCGAGAACTTAAATTCATTTGTCATGAAATATGGTTGTTGTGTTGATGAAGGTCTAGCTTAAGTGAAATTAGATGTAATTGGGAATACATCTAATCCGCTCCATGAAGGATTTCTCGAGTACATGGGTTTTATATTCTATTCGCATTTTATTCACTTAGTTATGTTTTAAATAATTTCCATGTGTCTGAAATCAGCTTAAGTTTTCAGAGTTTTTAATATACAAAAAGTAATAACATGTTTTCTCAAATTATCATGAGAAGGAAATATTTTTTCATAAGAAAAATTTTACTATCAAAATCTCCAATGTTCCTTGCTGATCTCGTGGAAAGTTATATATATATATATATATAATATCCTGATTTTATGTGTTTAAATTATAACTAAATTGTGTAATATAACTATTTCAGAAACTAACAGATTTTATTCAAAGTATATCGCACAATATCAAGAAAAGATTTTTTGTTTTTCCAAGTTTATCCGTGTCAAGATATCTCTGTAACTCCTGGAGAAACAGATGTCTTCATTATCTTTTATCTTCACTTCAATAGAACAAGAACTAAAGTTAGAAGATCTATTCATTCAGGGTGTTGAAGTATTTAAAATCTCATATCTCGAAAAATCAGGAATAATGAAGCTCCAAATAGAAATTTTCAAATGGTAAAATTATGTTTTTTTTGTTTTTATCCGTTGAAGAAATAGTTATATGTATCTTCCACAGGTTCAAAAGAAAAAAAAAAAAAAAAAAAAAAAGACAACAACAAAGAGAGAAGAAATATAGATATCAAGAAGCAAGAAAATTATTCAAAAAATTTGAGCTGAAATTTTTCTATCAAAGCTTCTATTCTGATTTAGTCAAACAATACTTAAATAGTCAGATGTTTAGTCAGACGATATTCTGCATAGAATTCTTATTTAAAATCTAATGTGTTCTTAAGCTTAATACTTTGAGTTTCCATTGTAACTCAACTTTGAAAATCTCTTTACTCTTTATTGAGTTATATTGAGAGTTAGTTGAGAGGATTACATATAATCTTGTAGATCTGTGTTTAACAAAGAGTGATAGGCTTGTGAGACAGAGCAAGATTTGATTGGTTTTTGTAATTTCTTTCATTAACTTAGTGGAATGACAAGTGTGGATAATCAGATCTCCAGCAATGGAGTTAGAAGAGAGGACATACTCAAAAGGAGGAACCTCTATAAAATTCTTGACTCCTTTACTTATGCACTTTATTTATTAATTGTGTAATTTAGCACTGCAAGTCATTGATCATAATCCATATCTAATATTAATTCACTTGAATCTCCTTAAGCAAAATATTCAATTGAAGCTTCACATTGTTTTAAAGAAAAGTCTCTCTTCTAAAAAAGTAGGTTTCAAATAATTTTATGTTTCAAAAACTATCCTTCTAACCCTTGTTTCATTCGAGACCTATACAATTAACAATGTAGATACATTTTATAGATAATATGGACCTACTACCCCATATTTTATACTTGTAATTTGTACTATTAGATTTTTAAATGTTAGTATAGTAAGAAACCTCATACCTATACTCTATTCTAAAAAAGTAGGTTTCAAAAAATTTGTACCCAAAAACCTATCTTCTAACCCTTGTTATCCATTCGAAACCTATACAATCGAGTAGGACACAAGTAGATACTTTATATAATATGGTTACCTACTCATCCCTAATATATTTTATACATTGTAATTTATGTAGCTATTGATGACTTTATAAAATGTTATAATATTGAGAAAGATTTATAATCCTTTAAAGTTATAAAATACAACATAATATAGCAAGAATTGAATTATTTTACATCTAATTATGTAAAAGTCATAACTTTTCTACAAATTACCATTATATATATAAATGATAGTTATATTAAAAAATGAAAAGGCATATGTAATAAAAAGCAATAAATAAAATTGTTAACAAAAAGATATGAATAATAATGCTTTTTGACAAAGAACAAAAAATCTAAATAAAAATGGTGAAGTAAAGAGTTGTATTATTATAAACTTATTGGTTTAGTCCTCTTTTTATAGTTTTGCCATGTATCAAAGTCCAAATCCCATTACTTTTCCAATAATGTTCAAATAATAACCAAGATCCTTCACCAACTCTTAGACCCAACTCCTCATTAGGATCCCTTTTAGACTCATAGACAAGATACACTACTTGTCAAGTCCATTATACTGTATGAATATTAATTTGAAAATTTAGACTACTTGTTATCAAAATGATCTAAGTATACCACTTTTTCTTATATATATATTCATTAATTCTTCTCATAAAGGAACCTCATTTAGCATTCAGCTTAAGGATTGCTTGGGAACTAAGACTCCACAAGACTTCCTCTCAATTGCTGTCATAACAATACAAGAGCCTATTGAGCTTGCTCATTCTTCCTTTATAAATCCCTCACCACTTCATTCTTGTTGTGTTGAGAGCCATTTGAAATTAAAAATTTAATATTCATCTCTATTACATGAACCGCAAGACACATGCAGCATAGACATGATGTGCACCAATAAATCTCCACATCTACTAGCAAAAAAGTTTCACTTTTAGATCTTTTAGGTAGTGCTTTAAAGATGCGGATAAAAGAACCCTTTTGAAATATTGATACCCCTATAATTTAGTAAACAAGTAATTTGTGAAACCACTACTTAATATAATACAATTATAAATCCATGTCATAACACCAAAAATTTCAACATTAATTCTCACATGCGCGATCGTACTCTTGTTGACTTTATAAATACGCATTTTTCATATACTTTTTAATATATAAAATATTAGAGATTATACACAAAATGGTTAACCGTTTATAAATCCTTTTAGATAGATATATATATATATATAATAATAATAATAAAAGATTGCACAGTACATGTTACTTTCTATTTTTTCTTTTTGAATCCATTTCCTGCGTCATCTCATACGTGGGCTGGCTATCTCGTGTCTTTCTACTACTAAAAACTACTGCCTGAACCCCCCGAAAATTGCGATGCCAAAGTGGCCGCTTGGAGCCCAAGAAATTACTTTCCGTCAGTTTGCACAGCAAGAAAGATATTATTCGCCGAAGGGGAATAATTAATTTTGGTGGCCGCCTCTCAAAGGGCTTATAAATAGCATGGTGTTGGTCCGCCGATCTAGTCATCCACAACCACAGCATAAGAGAGTGCTTTTTCTAGCAGAGGGGCTCCAAGGAAATGGCGCATCATTGTCACAACCATCATGGTGGACACTGCAACTGGAACTGGCACCGCATCTGGAACGGGCTTTGCAACGGGCATGGGCACGGATGCGGTCTTGTGCTTGGACAAGAGCCAATGGAGCGTGGGGGACCGATGATAGTATCCCGTGATTGTGTCCGTGAACAACCACAGCCAGAAGCTTGTGCAGGAGATATTCGTTGTCAGCTTCACTTGTACCGTCCCTGTCACGGTCACTACCCTTATTACCACCATAATTGTCGTCAAATTATTACAGAAACGGGGACACCAAACCAGCAGCTGTCACGAGAAATGGTTCGTAGTCGTTGGGAGGATGAACCAAGGGGCTGAATGGATCAGTTTGTGTGTTGAAATAATAAGATGGAAGCTTGAATGTTATATATAGAGGTGTGTCGTCCTTTGTGTTTTCCACCTTTTTCAAGGTCGAACTTGTGAATATGTGTCATAGAAATGGGGGTTGTAGTGCGGCACTGGGTGTGGTACTGGTTGCACTAGTTGTAGATATGTTGTGAAAATAAATCTAAGCATGCATGCGAGGATGCTCAGATGGAATGCTCAATGTGATAAGTGGGAATTTATTGTCAATGCTTCCTCTTCGTGCATCATTTACAAGTTTTGAGTACTTATCATAAAGCTGGCCTTCATCGACCATTTTTCTCTCTTTTATTTGTCAAACATGGCATTCTTCTTATTTGTAAGTTCGGTAGTTGAATCTAATCAACTTTGAATAACACTTTAAAAGTCAGGGAATATTTAGTATACAATTGTTTCAAATGAAAAAGATGAAGACAAGAGCTTCGACATCGAAGATTCCTTCTATTTATAGTCCATATCCAATTCCAAAAGTATAACCACATAGGCATATATCATAGGCCTGTGTCGCTTGAATCTTTGTAAACTGGGGCTTTTACTTTTAGCTAGGGAGATATAAGTAAAAATAAACATAACTGATCTTAATTGTAGTTAATTTGTTCTGAATGCGCACAATTCCTGACATATGCATGCATATCAAGACGCCTTATAAACAAATCCAAACTAGGCAGATTTGACAAAGGTAAGGATAAATGGTTGAAGGATCGAATCAAGGTTGAGCCGAATTGAATAGAAATTATTAAATTTTATAAATATTATTTATAATAAATTTAACCAAATTTTATACTCAAATAAATCATGATATGATCAAACCCACATAAATGGAAATGGAAATAAGAAACACAATTCAAAAAATTGCATATCTAAATATATCTATGACTTTATTAGCCAAAAAATAAATAAATAAATCTATGGAACGTAAATATATATATAAAAAAAATTATTGAGATATATATTTGATCAAATGTTATCAAATCATCATCTTCATCTCTTAATTTTAATTCATATTAATCATTCGTTATATCTTTAATGTTACTATGCAAGAAGATTTGGTTTAATTTTAAAATTTAGACTTCTGATGATTACGTATATTCAGGAAATAGTGTTTTATTATTTTGCCCTTTGCATAATAATATTTTAGATTTTTTCAATATTTAAAAAAAAAAAAAACTTATATATGTTATACCCCGTTTAACCCATCTAGATTAGAGTCAAACCGTCCAAATTATTTGTGTCTGAACGGCTCTTTATCAATATGGTTTTTAAATTCAAATTAGCCCGATTTAAGTTAAAGATTACGATTGGACCGGATTAACCGGTGTGGTTAATCCAGATTTTACTCCACGGAATAAGTCTAATCATGCATGCGAGAATGCTTAGAAGAAAAGCTGAGCGTGATGTATGGAAATATATAGTCAAGGTTCCTATTGTTGCTTAATTACTACTTACAGCTACTCACGTTATTGTGAGACCAACTACTTCGTTCAAATAATTTGCAGCAAGTTTGAAGTTGTTCCCAACACGCATCCTTATCAAGGCACTATGTTCGGATACACCGGATAATGTTTAAACGAAGTCCTCTGGCACTCACAACCCATACACAAGAAATGAGTTTAGTGCAAATTAAGTAAATAATCCAACTACTTTATCACAGCAAATCTCGTTACCTCACTTGCATAGATTAGTGCATTTCTTAAGTCATACAATTAACATAATACGTATTTGTTTGTAATATATTATAAAATATGTTACTAGAATAATATGTTACATCATCTAATCCATACAACCGTCTATAATTATATGTAATTATTACTTTTGTTATAAAAAAAATTAGAAAACAACATCATACGTATCTGTTTGTAATATATTATAAAATATGTTATTAGAATAATATATTGTATTATCTAATCCTTACATATGTCTATAATTATATATAACTATTACTTTTGTTATAAAAAAATTAGAAAAAAAAGGTACACTTAATTATCACTCATGTTGTGCTGAGATTCCTAAAGATGGCTGAGATTGCTTGCAAAAGGAAGAAAAAGAAGTTGTTGATTGCTTTAGTTACCGTAGGTTAATCTTAGACTGAACTAAATTTTCAATCCAATAGAATCCAACCTATAAGATGAATAAATGTGAGGTATTGAGTGTTAGAGCTATCTTTGATGCTTTGAATCCGACACTCAAGTCAGAGAAGCAATGTAATGGCATGACAATCAAACTTGTGGAGAGTGTTAGATGTCTTACCTGGTTAGAGTAATTCCCTATTAATAATGTTAGAGTAGTGTGATATTTTTAGCAAGCAAGTCTTCCCTAAAGACACTTGATTTATTCTAAGAAAGATTCAATAGTGTGTTCTCAAGGCACTTAAATTACTAGCTATATCTATCTCAACCAATTTAAGCACTGTCTTAGTCTAGTGTTAGGCATGGACAAGGTGGCCTTAAGCCCCACAGCTATATTAGCCTATAATACTTGCTCCCCACTCTTATTAGTGGCAAGGCACTAATGAAAGTAGAGGGTGAGATGAACCTCCTCCTTGTGAAACAAGGTCCAAATATGTTAGTTGACACATGCTTCGGCTTAAAGGCATTGATCTAAACTAGGGAACTTCGCAACCAACCTTGGCACTCAAAACACCTCATCCTAGGCTTTTTAGCAAGCTACTCTTTAAGCCATGAAGCCCTACTTGCATTTTTCTAAGCTAAGGAGTAACTCACTCAAGCTAGAAAGTATTTTGCTAAGTTGTCCAAGAACCTGACTTGGGGTTTGCTCAAACAAGCTTAGCCATTGCCAGTGAGTAATAATAAGCAAGTCTTGAGTTTTGGTTTTCCCCCTAAGCTCAATGGTGTGGGGAAGCTTACTAGATAAGCTTCAATCGTTTCAACAATCAATTTTAAATCATTCATATGCATTCATGAATCAATGCATTTAGTGTATAGGGACATGTGGCACTTTAGGAAAAGAGGTAGCTATAAAGGCCAAAACAATCATGGCCCTATAATCCAATAGTCGGGCACATAGCACAATTTGGTGTGTCCTTAAAGATTAAGTACACATTCTATAACTACCTATATAAAGACATTAAACAATCACATTTTCCACTTTTGCATTCTCTTGCTTCTTAAAGCTCTCTCACCTTTATGCACATGTTCTTACATCTTTCCAACTTTTTTATTTCACTTCCCTCAAATTTCCTCTTTTCATCTGGAAGTGCAATCTACTCTTTCAGACCTCATTTGAAGGGTTATCCCCCTCGCCCCACCAAGTTGTGGCAATAGACATGGTAGGATCTTTAAGTCCGCCCCAAGTTCTAAAGGCACAAGCTGAGAAGATAGACAATACAAAATTACAATCATTCAAGGAGGAAGAAGGAGTTGTAGATGGCAAGCTAGCTTTAGATGTGTATCCAAATGATGGGGAAGATCGCAAGCCCATCAAACCTTGTTGAAGTTTAGATCATTGAACACATCTCCGAGCATGAGCAAATCACAGCGATTGAAGGAAATAGATTATTTGTTTACCAAGGATTCTTTGAGTTTAGGCTACAACTTCCCTTCATGAACTCTAAGAAACAATTCTTCAACTACCAGCAAGTTAATCCATATTAGCTAATTCCGAATGCATTTACATTGCTCATGACATTTGAGAGCTTGTGTAAATCATATAAGGTTAGGCTTACTCCATAGCTATTTTGATCTTTCTATAGTGTGAAGCACTTAAGTCTTTCTCCAAAGTAGTACTACCTATCATACCAGGGGAGGTGTAAAGTTAATGGATGGGCTAACATCTTTGGTGCACAACTAGAAAGAGAAGTATGTTGTGATTGAGACTACCAAGGAGTTAGGCTTCTACATTCGATGAGTGAACCCAATAAGAACAAAGGTAATCAAGATGTTGCCTAATGACTAACACAAAGTTAACATCCTAACCTAAGTCGTGTAGGACAATAGAAAGCCTTTTGACACTTCAAGCCTAATATAAAGCTTTCTAGATATTATAATTGAAAACATAGATAGCTTCGAGGCCGAAACTAGGCAAAAGAAAACAAGCTCGAGGAGTCGGAGTAAGGCTAAGGAAGGTTAAGTTAAAGGTAGGGGTCTATGCTAAGGTTAGGGTTTACTCGAGGGGAATTGTTTGACTGCTACAATCTTAGAGGCTCAATCCCCTCATGATGGTTTTCTATTCGATAAGTGTTATATATATATATAACTATATCTTTATCTTTTTTGCTGATATGCCACCACTAAGGCCTTTGCGTACCTTTGACCTTGTGACTTGACAAGGGAGGTAAGGAAAGAAAGGTGTTAAGGGGGCAAAGAAAGCAAGTTAAGAGGTTCCTCCTACAAAGAAGACTCCACTAGGAGGAATCATCATTTGAGGCCCTAAGCCTTTAAGGATTGTTTTCCCTACTCTGGTCTCTCTTAGTAAGGAAAAAGGCAAGTTGCTCAAATTAAGGGAGCGGCAGGGCCGCAACTAGGCCATTATTACAACAACTAAATGGCCATGCCCAGGGGAAGTAATCTTAGTGTCGAGCAAGACCAAGGTGAGACAAGTTGCCTTGGTTGGGGAGGTCGGCCATCTTACTACCGACAAGCACCAAAAAAGGACATTTGACATCTTGCCATTAAAGGGAGAGAGGAGAGAGAGTCATGACCCTCAAATAATGCCGATGTTAACCTTTTCAAAGGCACCTCTCATCCTTGCTATCTGCAAGCCAGTGGAAGAGACTAGGGTCGATAGTGCCAGTCTATTCAAGGGTGTGCTTAACCCATAAGATCAGTAGACTACGGAAGAGACTGCATTAGAGATAAACCCACTACAACTATGTGAGCATTTGTCCACTTAGTTTCTTGACGTAATTCTTGTTCCTTTTCTTTTTATTATGTCTTAGATTCACCATTATTATGCTATAACTGATGTATTGATGCAAAATGATGAAGGTCGCATATAGAGCTGGGAATGCGAGCCAAATGGGCCGGCCCGCCCCGACCCACACTAGCCCGCGAGTCGAAGCGAGTCAACCCGCACATGTTGCAAGTCCAAAAATTCGGCCTACCCCGCCTAGTATAAATTTTTTTTTTTTTTTACAAACTAAAAAAATTATTTTCACCATCAACTCTTTTTTTTTTTTTTGCAACCATTTAATTTGTTTAACTCTAAGGTAATGTTAAACTTCTTTTTTCTTCCTTATTCTAATAGCAGTGACTGAGCACGAAATCACAGTTTGAATATAGAAGTTTCGTGTTGTGTTTGTATGTTACATCTCCTTTTTAGTTGTTACAGTTGCCTTTTAGTTTATTTACTTACATTACTTTTAGTTTTACTATTGATATTGGACAATTTAGTAAGTTAATTTTTTTTGGGGGGGGGGGGCGTGTGGGCTAACCCACGCCTGTGGCGAGTTGGCCCACCCCAACCCGTGAGCCATGCGGGCATGGGCCAAAATAACCTGCAGCTTTCGCGGGCTAAAATTTTTTGCCCACCTAGTAAAATTTATGAGGGCTCCGCGGGCCAACCCGTCGGCCCGCCCCACATTCCTGACTTTAGTCGCATATGACATCCTACATTTATTTAAGGATATTGATCGTAGAGTACAACGCACCAAAGTTGATTGTGATAGATTTTCCACCATATATACTCACATGTATAACTGTAATGAGGGTCACATGTAGAAGGTATAAAGGGTAGAAGCTGAGCTAAAGGATAATCAACCAGAGCTAAGGGAAGTTATGGAAGACTATAAAAAAAATTAACTGAGGTGAAAGAGTATCAAGGTAGCTTCGAGCAAGGAGGAGAAGGTGCAAAGGGAGCTTATGGGAGTTAACAACCATATTTATAGTCTCATCGAAGAAGTTAACACCTATCAAGAAAGGGAGAAGGGCTTTGTAGCAAAGGTCCAACACTTAAAAGCCGTGCCGGTGGACTACAATAGGGACATGGATCAGATGTAGGAATTTTTGGACAACTCCACCGACGTAAAAAAGGCTTAAGGGGTTACATAGATGAGCTTAAAGAGCACATTGATCAGTAGGGTGTGTATATCTGGAAACTAGAGGAGTTAAAGAGGACATTAAAGGATTGGTATCATGATGAATATATGAGGAGATCTGAGCTAGCGATGAATATCCAAAGCAGCTGGTCACCATCATGGATAAAGACTAGTGAAGAATGAGACACTAGATCCATGCAATGGATCCTTACAATGACTTGAGTTGGTTGGACGAGAAGATGAAAGTACTAAATACCCCTCTAGAGGAAAGGAAGGAGCTAGAGGTAGAGAGATTAGCTAAGGAATAGGCTAATTAAGATGACAATATCCATCCTCTACCTACTTAGAGCAAAGAACTACCTCTTGCTCCTCCATTAACTCCTCCTTCTCCAATTACAGAGGAAGTGCCACTGCCAACCAAAGAGTAACTTGTTAAAGACCTATTCAAGCCTACTAATGACCAACCTAAGCTTACCTTAGCAATTGTGGAAGATCTGCTCTACTGAACTTTTTTTTTTCTTTTTTCCCTTGATACTTTGTTCCTTTGACTTTCCTTTTGTAATTGTACTATGGTTAGGATGTTGACCATTATCTTTATATAAAATTCATGTAATTAATGAGATCATGTTCACCTTTTTTTTTTTTTGTTTCATCCAGGTTTATACTACTTATTTTTGTAATTATTACTTAAAATTTTTTGCTTAATTGTTCCATTGATGGTTAAGTTCTTAATTGAAAGATAAGCAAAAAAAAAAAAAAAAAGGAGTTAGTCCCTTGTTTAGGAGTATCCTCAGTGTCCAATATTAAACCTAGTCAATAGAGATATCCCCTTATGCTGGTGTAGAATACAAGTCTACTTAGCTCTACCGTTGAAGGCCTAAGAGCTTGTACACTTAGTGAGTGGAGTTCCTTAACTGTCATATCCTTATATTAGGTTAAGACTTGAACTTGTTAACCACACTAATTGTGATTAAGTTTTAGGTCCATGTTCTTTATAAGACAAACTAAAGTACAATGAAAGACATAATTTTTGGAAAAACATCGAGGCAATTGTAATTCCATTAAGTAATAATAATGTTTACAATGAGCAAAACACTTGAACTACACTTTAAAACTTATTCAAAATATAAACGTAAATTCTCCACATTCCATGTCCTTGGGATCAGATGTTCGTTGAGCCTCTCTAACTCCTAGGCCCCATGACCGACCACTCTTCATATGCAAATTGAGTCTTCCCAATTTAGAGCTAATTTACCATGACTTTCCCTTGATTTTGTGGCATCAAGCTTCTTAAAAACCAAGTGTATAGGTTGAAAGACTTTGTGTTTCACCTTCGTTTTGTAGTATCTAGCTACTCTTTGTTGGTACTTTAGCACTCATTACTGGTACATTATCGCTCATTGGCTAGCTCTTAGCTCTTCAAGGAAGTCAAGGTTGGCTTGAAGGCTAATCTCATTAACTTATAGGTGCAAGTAGCGGGTACAGAGGTTAGGAAGTTCGAGCTCAATTGGTAAGTTTGCCTTAGTTTTGAAAGCCAAATTGAAGGGATTTTCCTCTATGGTTGTTCTTGAAGTTTCTTAGCAGCCCTATAATATGTAGGAGAGTTCAACAACCCACTTCCTCTTCACCTTGTCAACCTTCTTCTTAAGGCACTAAAGAATAACTTTATTGATGGCATCAGCTTGTCCAATTGACTATACATAGGTTACTAAGGTGTAATTAATCTTGATCCCATACTTGGTCCATAATTCTCTAAACTTTAGATTGTCGAATTGAGTATCGTTGTTAGTGACAATGGTGCTCAATATGCCAAAATGGCATAAAAGGTGAGTCTAGTGGAGTGCTACCACCAACTCCACTTAAAAGGTCAACAAGAATAAGAAAGCCAAATCCCAAGTATGTTAATGCTGCCATTATAGAAGAAGCATAAGAGAAAGAGCTAGAGACATATGAGGAAGCATCTCAAAATCTAAAGTGGATCAAAGCAATAGAGGAGGAAATTACAACATTAAAACAAAATTAAACTTGGGAGATTGTGTTAAAGCCAAGAGATGTCAAACCTATTTCTTGCAAGTGGGTTTATAAGATAAAGCATCACACAAATGGATCAATTGAAAGGCACAAGGCTCACATAGTAGCTCAGGGGTTTTCTCAACAATATGGACTAAACTATGATGAAATGTTTAGTCTACTAGCAAAGCTTACAACTATTCAAGTCCTATTTGCACTAGCAGCTAGCAAAGATTGGAACATCTAGCAAATGGATGTGAAAAATGCATTTTTGCATGGAGAGTTGGATTGAGAGATTTACATGTGTCAACCAATGGGCTTTCAAAGTCAAAAACATCTAGAGTATGTGTGTAAGCTTCAAAAGGCACTGTATAAATTAAAGCAGGTGCTAAGGGTTTTGTATGGTAAGATTACTAAATTCCTTATTCATCATGGCTATTTAGTAGCACCAACGGATTCTAGTTTATTCGTTAAAGCTATTGGAAGCAAGCTAGCTATTGTGCTAGTGTATGTAGATGATTCGATTTATATAGGAGATTGTGAGGAAGAAAATCTCCAAACAAAAGAGAATTTGTCAATTCTCTTCCTAATGAAAGAGCTTGGATGACTTAATCACTTCCTTGGTTTGGAGGTTAACCGTAGTGAACATGGAATCTTGCTTCATCAATAGAAGTATTCTAGAGACTTGTTGAAAAATTTTGGAATGCTTAATTGTAAACCAATATTGACACCAATGGAGCTGAACATCAAGATATGTGCTCATGATGGGAAAGACTTGGAAAATGTGATGATGTATTGACAATTAGTAGGTAGTTTGATCTACCTAATTCTAACAAGCCCTAACATCTCTTATGTAGTTGGTGTGATGAGTCGATACATGCAAAATCCTAAGAAGTTTCATTTGGAAGCAGTTTAAAGAATCTTAAGATATATTAAAGTCACACTTGAGTATGGCATTATGTACAAGAAAGGTGGAGATTGCAAGCTAGTTGGCTATTATGAAGTTGATTATGTAGGTTATCATGATACCCGACATTCTACTACCGGATATGTATTTATGCTTGAATCAAGAGCAATTTCTTGGTGTAGTAAGAGGTAGCCAATTGTCTCTTTATCAACAATAGAAGAAAAGTTTCGAGTAGTAGCCATGGCAGCTCAAGTGAGTACTTGGCTTATGTAGTTATTGAGGGATTTGCATTAGCCAATAGAGTATGTAAGTATGTTATATTGCGACAATCAGTCGGCAATACACTTAGCAAAACATCCAGTTTTTCATGCAAGGACTAAGCATGTGGAAGTGCATGCATTATCATTTTATCAAGGAAAAGGTTCTTGAAAAAGAAGTGGAACTAAGGCTGATTAACACAGGGGATCAAGTTGTAGATGTATTCACGAAAGGCTTAGGTGGCAACAAGTTTGAAGGGTTCTGTCATAAGCTTAGCATGGCATACAGAGTAGAAGCTAATGTTGAGGGGGAGTATTAAACAAATCAACATTAGATTTTATTTGATCTAATTAATAAATTTCAGTTATGAGTCTTTATCCATTATCTAATTTGTTACCTATTTCTTAGCATTAATCCTAGAAGACAATGATGAAGTAAGTTTGTTGCATTTGTAAGCCTATAAATAGGTAATCATTTTGCTCTCTTCTCCCGTTCTTGAGTGAGCTATTTAGTCTGCTCTGTTTTGCTCTTTGTTCAACAAAACCAACTGTTAGGAGAAATGGTTCATATTCGTTTGGAGGATGAACCAATGGGGTGAATGGATCAGTTGGTGTGTTGGAATAATAAGATGGAAGCTATTTGGATGTTATATATAGAGGTGTGTCGTCCTTTTGTGTTCTCCACCTTCTTGAAGGTGGAATTTGTTAATATCTGTCGTGGAAATGGGGAGCTGTAGTGCGGTACTGGGTGTAGTACGGGTAACACTACTTGTTGATATGTTGAGAAAATAAATCTAAGCATGCGTGTGATGATGCTTAGAAAGAATGATAAGTGATGTGTGGAAATTTTTTGCCAAAGCTTTCACTTGGTGCATAATTCACAATTTCAGAATACTTATCAAGGTTGCTCTTGGTCGACCATTGCTGTCTGTCTCTTTTTATTTGGCAAAGATGGCATTCTTTTTATTTGTAATTCTCTATTGGAGAATGGGAAAGAAAAATTAAGTCTAGGTTTATTATTATTATTATATAACATGAAGATTAGGCAAATAAGTTTTAATTGTTAATTTACTATTATAAATTTACAAAAACTATCCCATTCCTCGAGATAAAGTATTAGTTTCTTCTTCTTTTTTCTGCGCTAGAGGGATTCGAAGATGGCTACATATAAAAAAATAAAAAACCAAAGTAAGTAAAAAATAAATAAATAGAAACGAACTAGATGGAAAAAAAAAAGATATATATAATTGCAATTCTTAAAAGATAATCTCCTACACTTGATTTACTAGAAGTACATACTCGAATCTCTCATACATTACAACCAAGTCATGACTTTACTAAGAGAATCTAATAAACTTTCAATAACATATTAGAAGTTAGGAAGTATTTAGTAAACAATTTCAAATGAAAAAGATGAAGACATGAACTTTGTTGACTTATGAGATTCCTTTTATTTTATTTCATAAAATTGTAACTCATAGGTTATCCGATTAACATTATATGCATTTGTAAACATAATGTGTGCATTCTTATGTAGTATACTATAAAACATCTTAAAATCTATCGTGGAAATGGGAGTTGTACGTACTGGCATCAGTGATGTGCTAGCATGGAGTTATAATGTTAGCAAAACAAAATAAGCATGCATGGGAGAATACTTGGAAGAAATATTTTAGCGCAGTGTGATATATTGAAATTTATAGCCAATATTTCCTAATGGTGCTTAATTATTACTATTTGTTGGTGCACTACCGAAGTAGAATATTAAGAGTTTGTACGATTTTTTAATACTAAAATAAAGCTGGCTTTACTTGTTTATTATGCTCGTCATAGATTGTTCAATCCTTGGGCAAAGTACAATTTATCAGTAAATTATTCATTGTTCCACAATTTATATATTTAACTAGCGTGTGAGTACTGTGAAACCTTCTCTTTTTTTATTTACTAAACATGGCAATGTATTCTAGGAAAAATTTTAATAATACTAACATGTTATGTGAATGAATAAATAAAAATATAATTTATTATATATTTTTTAAAATATATATTGTTATTATTATATATTTAAATATCATTCATTTATACACTATTCTTCCAAACATATAATATATTAATACCATTAAATCATTTTTTCATTCCATAAGGAGTTATATGTTTACAAAAGCACTGCGTATCTCATTTCCAAAGATGTACATCCAATCAATAATATACCAACTGAAGTATGATGAATCTTACAAGTCCAAGTTTTAATATTTAAAGTAATACTAGTGACATGAAGATTAGATAAACAAGTTTTGATAAATAATAGAAAAATTTTATGTTAGTTCTCTCAAGAAAAACACATCAAAGGATTCTTTTTTTTATTTATTTATTTTCGACCTATGTTTTTGAAATTCTCAATTTAGGGATTTAAATTATTTAAAATGGGTCAAATTAAGAAACTCATCACGCTCTATTACAAATGCCATTAAATTAATTAAGTTCTTAAGTGAGAAATAAACAAATAAATAATATACATCTAGAAATAAAAAAAAGAAGAAAATGTTAGGTCATATATTTTTTATTTCCTAACTTAGTTTTAACGACACTTATAACAGAAAGTATTAAAATTCATATTTTAAGACATTTTAAAAATCTTAGGTCTTAATATATATACAACATAGATCCTTAATTGAATCATTAAAGAAAATTTAGAAACTTTTCATTTAGTTTTCCCTATTCCTTACCACAAAGTTTTTGTGCTCTGCAGTGGAATGGATTGAAGTTGGCTAGAAACAAGAATTATAAGCCATAACTAAAGCATATATGTCGACTAATCTCTCACAAGTTACAATTGAGCTATGAGTTTTTTTGTAAAATACAAAATAAAATAAAATAAGATAATGTTTAAAAGGAGGGGCATTAAGGTAATTAGAAATTTTAAGATGAGGGCAATTTGATCTTTCTAACCTCAAACTATATAAGCTCTCATGTAATCCTATTATCACTTTTTCCTCTTCTTGAAATTTTAAATCCTTTATGTCTTTTAGGAGACTCTGATCACCTTAATTCACAACTCAACGAGGAAAGACTCCTAATTTGATATACATCTAAAGGTACCTCAAATCAAGTTAATGTTCTGTTCTTTTCTAATGAGGATTTGATTAAAGGCATACCATGTTGTCAAATCGAGGTTTCTAAACAATTCGACTAGGTGCCAAGTTGCTAAATTAGGAACGTTTTAAGCAGTGGATTCAAATTAAGATGAGTAAATATTTCGATTTTGTTTTAATTCATGAAATTTGATAGGTATGGAGTATTATCTTAATTGGTGGATGATCGAATGGGGGAAAGGTTGAAAGGGGAGAGAATGGAGAGATTCAAGAGGTTTAGAGAGGTATACAACTAAAGTACACGGTCGTGTACTTGCTCATGAAGATTGTGAGAAGCATTTGGTGAAATGGGTTGTACACATCCAGGTACACAAGCGCACACCTACTTATGTTGAGTACACAGCCAAGTATTTCAGTGTGCTAAAAAGACTTTTTGTACAATGAGGCATACGGTCATGTACATAGCCATAGTCATACCTATGTTCTCTTATACGACCATACACATGGCCATGTTGTCTAAGAATATTCTTTAGTCTTTCTATTTCCATTTTTTTCCAATTCTAAGTTCATATTTCTTACTATAGAGCTTTGGGAAGAAGAAATAGGTGACAAATTCTTAATGGAACAACCTACTGAAGCTTAGGTCTTGTTGTAGAGTAAAACTAAGAATCAATTACTATTTCTTTATAAACTTTGAGGAACTCAGTAATTATAGACAAGTAAAATCCAAAACCACTCTTCTAGGTATGTATTTACCATACTTGATGCTAGATATAGTAAATAAATGAAATTTAACGTAAACTTAGTAAATGTCTTCCTTGTTGTTTGGTTATAGCTCAGCCTAAGGGCTAAAGGTGGCAGATCTCTAGGAGACATCCCAGTGATCGGTATATGGCGTTGTCTTTAGTGAAGTTCTATATCGAAATGATCTAGGATAAATTTTCAAGACAATAAGGTCAAAGGTGTTATTTCTTGATACCAATTGAAAGTTGGGGTTAGAGGTGTTAGTTCCTAACTTAGGTTTAAAACACTTAATTATATAAGAAACAAAGTAGCGGGGTCATAAATACCCTTGTTTTGCTTGTTGATTAACATAAAAATAAGTAAGTGATTGTTTATTAAGTATTTACTACATTATGTACGTGTGTAACTTGTATTGTTATGACATGTGCATGTGTTTGGGCAATCACGTACTGGGCTTAAGCTCAACTCTCTTCTTTTTTAGCCATAGGTGGGTATGATGAGCACAGTAAATATGACAAGTTAGGAGATGTAAACTATTATTATCAATAAAAGTATAATGGACAATATTATCACTACTACAATGATGAGTAGCATGGAGAAATAGAATTAGATATTTTAATGTTTTGTAGGAGACTTCCTAAATCATTTTAATTTAGTAATTAGACCTAATGTAATTATGTATTTTTTTTAGCTGGTATGAACTTAGTGATATCTTGGAAATCTTATTTATGGATTATTACTTTGAGGTATAATACTTAATTTGATTTAAAATTAAAATGCAATTGAAATGACTTGCGTATAAGTGATTTGTTTATATTATTGGAGCTATTGTTCTTTTAATGTACAATGGAGTTGAACAAGTTGAAGAATAGGAGTAATGGAAGCCTTTATGTGTCCTTATCCAATAGGGACACGTAGTGGGTTGTAGCATTCCAAGCTCTAAAGCATTACATTATTAGGTAGGAATTTAGTAAATTTAAAAGGTAGGAGATATTTTGGTTTAAAATTTTAGAACAAGAAAATCATGACAATATTAGCCTTAGAAATTCTTTTTTTATAGTTCATAAAAGTATCTATTTCTTGAACTTATAAACCATCATATTTTGATTAGGGACATAGCTTTGAGCTAAATTATCTTTTATATCACATTTTATACGTAAAAATGTACATGGGATGGAGTTATAGTTTCATATTTTACTCTAATTCCTATTTTTAGGTGCAGTTTTAAAAGATGAAATTGTGATTTCATAAAATCAATAATTTCATTTTTTAGTGGGGTTTTAATTTTTTATTTTGAAAAAATGAATGTGTTTCTATTCCATTCATACTATTTCATTTCAAAGCAATCCTTTATACCAAATATAAAATTATGATTTACTAACATAAAACAACAAAAACCTAATAATTAAACTTTGTTAAAGTGTTGAGCTACTTATAACAACCTACATTAATATGAAACCAAGCACTTCATTCAAATGAAGTTGTACCTAACAATTCTAATATTGCATTGACGTAGCGAACAAGCTTATAAAATCAAGGTCAATCGACGATTGATCCAAGGAATTGCAATCAATTTGCAAAACTCTATTCCTCAAACCGTTCTATTTGTAAAAGTCTATGATAATCTAACCTAAAAAAAAAAAAAGGAATAACATATAAAACCTAGACTGTGATTCAACACAGACGTCAACATGGGTGTGTAAAAGCCTGTGTACCATTTTGTGGAAAAAGGCTCGTTTTCCTCTTCGACACACTCACTTACATAGGTGTGCTTATTGCCGTTCTAGGCGACACACCCACCAACACGAGCATGTTGATGCTTGTGTCTCCTTTGCTCCTCACGTTATTCACCTATGCTGCTTGTTTTTGTTGTTGGGCTGCATCATTCTCTCTTACCTGAGAAGAACTTGACCCTTAGATAAAAAGGTACATCATCTAGGTAAAAAGGAAATATGTTAACCACATTGAATGTCTTAGAAATTCCCATTTTGTTAAGTAATCCGACTACATAGGCATTATCCCTTATCCTCCGCACTATTTGATATGGGCCATATCTCTTGGACTGTAGCTTGTTGTATCTTCTAATTGGAAACCTCTCCATTCTTAGAAACACCATTACTTGATCACCCACTAAGAATAACTTCTTCTTGTGACGTTTATCTGCTACCACTTTGTTCTTAACATCTACTTGCCTTATCTTTCCATGTACCCTTGTTGTTAATACCTATTTCACACTCGCCACATGTATATTGTTTGACTGCTTGATTGTAAGGAAGGAACACCCCTCCCTTTTAGCCAATTTAGAACCATTCAGCAACTTCAAAGGCAAGAGTGTAAACTTCACCCCATTCTTCTCTAACATGTATACGTTCTTCCTTCCTATATGTTGTGCATTAACATCATACTGCCACAATTTGCCAAATAGCAAGTGTTAGGCATCCATATTTACTATCTCACAATACATTTCATCCCGGTATTTACCAATGGAGAAGGGTACTTTGCAGCGCTCTCTTACATCAATTTTCTCTATTGCCTTAATCTACCCAATAGTATATGGATCAGGATGTTTCTTGATAGGTAATCGCAATGCTTGGACAACTTCCTTACTAATAATATTCTTGCAACTGCTACTATCAATGATTAACTCAAAAAGTCGTCCATCAATTGTACACCTAGTATGGAACAATTAGTATTGTTGATTCCATTCTTCCCACATTAGTGTCATTACCAACTTCCTTATCACATAGGTCTACTCATTATTGTCACCTTCATCCTCGTAATACTCATCACCCTTATCAGGCTCACAAGTGATCCCATCTTCTTCATCCCTCTCCACATAGTTAAATGCCCCTCTGTTAGGACATTCATTAGATCTATGCCTTAGCTGATTACATCTACAACACTTTCTTAGTATCAATTTTGCATATGGATTGTTCTGTTTTTGTGTTTCTTTCATTCCAGTCGATTTCTTACCTACGGTCCTCTCTTCTTTGTTTTCAGTAACTACTCTTGGCAATTCAAATGTGGGTCTACTCTTCTTAATTACAAGAATATTCAAAATCTCAACCCTGAATCTACTACTACCACCATCAACTATATTACTCCACTCTTATAACATCCACTCAACCCTAAGAGTCATGTTTTTAGCCTCATTTAATGTACACAAAATGTGTACCACAATCTTGTCCCAAATCTACAATTATAAACCATCTAAATACCTAGCCACTTGTTTACACTCACTCTCCCATAGATCATTTCTCTTAACCAATTGCATAAATTTTGTGGCATATTCATATACAGTTCTCTAATCTTGTTGGCACTCTAATACTACTAAAACAAAATTTGCTCATAAACGGGAGGTATGAAATCCTGCTAAAGTAATTTCTTCATCCTATACCATGTCCTAAGGGGTTGTTTACCTTCTTGATACCGTCTACTCTAAAGCCTCTCCTACTAAGTTGAAGCACCCCCTTTCAATCTACAAGCTACAAGTTTTACTCTCCTCCCCTCAAATATTTTCATATATTTGAAAAACCTATCTATCTCAGCAATCTAGTCTATAAATCCTCAATATTTAAATTGCCACTATGACTTGGAATATCTACCTTTAGTTTTAACCCTTCACTATCTCTGAAATTGCCTCCACTATCCACCTGCAAAATCAGCCGCCATCGCCACCTCTCTTACACTAGCAATCATCCTCAAACAACACCGATTCATCCTCCTCAAAGTCATCATCATATGCTTGCAACCCATGGTTTGCAACTACAAGTCTAACAATGAGATCACCTCGTGCATCTTTTGCCCTAAGTTGCACCCTGACACCATTCCTATCCTTATTGGCATCGAACTCCATAGCATCAAACTATTCAATCAAGTCTTCAAAACGTTATTCTAAGCATCAAAATTGTTGATCTATGTTGCTCAATACCGCTCTTTGATCCTGTAATTCAATTCGTAGGGCTCCCATATCCCAAGCAACATGTTTAGAACATGACCACCGACTAAACTATCGTCTCTTGACAACTCAGCAAGGGTTTTTTTCGCTATAATATCAACTGACGTAGCAAGCAAGCTTGTAAAATCAAGATCAATCGAAAATTGATCCAAGGAATTGCAATAAAGTCTATGATAATCTGACCTTAAAACAAAAGGAATAACATATAAATCCTAAATCGTGATTTAACACAGGATTTTGCATGGGCATGTAGAAGATTGTGTACCATTCTATGGAAAAAGGCTCATTTTCCCCCTTCAACATGCCCACTTGCATGAACGTACTTGTCGCCATGCTAGGCAACACACCAACCAACACAAGCATGTTGACACCCATGTCTCCCTTGCTCCTCACATTCTTCGTCTATGCTACTTATTTCTATTGTTGGGCCGCATCATGCATCCATATCGAGGCACTATGTTTGAATGGACTAGACAATGTTTATACGAAGTCTACTATATTAGACACAAGAAGTTGTAGTTTCTAGTGTTGTCAAATGCAAACTATCCAATCGGTTTAATCTAGTTCAATCGCAATTAGCGAAGAGAATGGGCTAATTTATTATCTTAATCCGTTTTTTCATTGATATAGTTTGACTCATTTGATTCAAACGGTTCAATCATAACCTGATTAACTAGGCTGAGTCAAATGGGTCAAAATGAAATGAAAATTAATTAAAAAGAAAAATGTACCTTACAACAAAATAAAACATAGTACTTAATGTAAAACTTTAATTTTATGTTTATGATAGTGTAAAAGTAAAGTTCTTTCTCTTTTATAGAGTTAAACATACTAAAATATGAATTTAAATAATCTACGTGGGACTATAATGCAACCATTGGCTTTAATATATGAGGCCAAATAGCTATGGAGAGTAGCATTTAAGGAATATAGGTGTTTTATAATAGAATATGGGTGTCTTTTACTTTTTTCCTATGTATTGTTATTTATTACCATTGGTTAATAAGAAACATAATCACATGCAAAATTGTAGTAGTAGAATAAGTCTACATTAAAAGCCTTGATTATGAGTATGATATGTCACTATCCTTTTTTTTTTCTTTACCATCATTTTTATTTTACGCATATAATATAATTATCCTTATAAAACCAAATAATTATGACCTAAATAGATAATTTCTAGAAATAAATAATAGAAGACCCAATATTATAATATATGACTAGCAAATATAAGTATTGATCATAGACTTGGAAAACTTAATTAAAAATATAGATGAAAAATTTATAATATTTTAATAAATTTATTGATTTTGATTCAAATTGGTTTGACCCTCCATTTGACCTTTCTGTTGGGGTGTGGCTCATACTCCCCTATGGCAGCGCCCCTTGGACACCAAGAGGCTTTTAGCATTTAAGCCCATGTTTATTTATTAAAATTTTGGGCTTTGGCCCATGAATAGTTGTTCTATATATTCTCTTTTCACTTGTAATTGAGTGACGAAAAAACAAGAGAGTGAGGTACTAATTTTAGTGGAATCCTCTACTGGACGTAGCCCTAATTAACGGGTGAATCAGGGTAAAATCTTATGTCATTATTTTCTTTCCTTTTTTTAACTTACTAGTGCGGCTGACCCTAACACTTTCGACCTTAGTATGTGTTTGACAACATTGGTATTTTCATAACACATGCATAAGATTAAGCATCTTGTAATTTTCATTTTAAAATTTAATATATTTACGCAAAAGAATATCAAAATTAATATATTATGTAAGGATCACTAATATAGAAGTCATAACTTAAGACCTAACTTAGAACCTAGCTGAAAGCTTAGATCAGAACTTAACCTAATCATAACTAAATTCATTTTAAAACGATAAAGGTCCATCCTAAACTATAGATTTTCATTTGATAAATTAGCGAAAGTCAAGCCAAAAGAAAAGCTTATATATACCACAAAAGCTTGCTCTCTCTTCTCAAATTGCAATTGTTGGCCTCCAAACATGACAATGGATTAATATAAGGGGCTTATGCCTTCCCTTAATGGTGGCTGACAATAGCGAGGGGGTGGTGGAGGTAGCTATCGTCGTCATGGTTTCAAGCTTAGAGAGGCTTTTGATTCTATTTTTATATCTTGATATTTTGGCCTCTTTTTTTCATGCCCTTGCAGTTGTGAGTTCCTTATACTTTCCCTTAAAAAGGGTAATTTTTCTATATTTAATTTTCCATGTTTAGTGTTTGTTATAATTTTTGTTAATTTTAGTACTATATTCAATATTTCACTAATTTAATGTAAAATTACATGTAACTAGGTTATGGCTTGATTCTAACATCCATACTTTTACATATGATATTTTATATTATTTAAAGTATTTTGGAACTTTTGTCACCACCCGATGAGATACTTTCTAATTATCTTATATTTTAGGCCTATTTTTACAATAAAATAGGTAAAAAAACAATATTTTAATAATTTTTTTAAAATTTTCATCTTCAAAAATGAGTTATATACATTGTTATAATGCTATATTTCACTAAAAAGGGTCAATTTTGATAATCTCTTAACTATGGTTCTAATAATAAGTTTATATCAATACACAAAGATACACATACTTAAAATTAATCTTAATAATAAACATTTTATTTGATCAAATATCATACACTTCTCATCTTACAAATAAGATATTTACAATACCTAGCTTTTCAAACTCTAAAATTATTTAGTACTTTTATTAAACAAACCATAGCTCTATCCACTTTCTTCCTAAAGAAAATAGTTTACTATGCAACATGTATACAACGTAAAAACAAAATGGCTAAAACTTTTTCAAATTATCGTAATTCTCTTATTTACTTATTTTTAGGAACTTTTCTAATCACCAGTTGAAAGAAAAAGTGACAAGATAAAGACTCTTAATAAGTAAGTAACCTACATCGTAGTAGTTTTTATGGCATTAATAAGGGATTGTAAGTTGTTATACTTGCTTATGCTTGTAATATATATTTTATGTGTGCATGTGACAAATGTGATTACCTTGTTTTATAATAGCCAAGCTTACCTGGTTGGTGTAAGTTGTTGTTATCTATATGTTGTAAAATGTGTATACTATTTGATCACTTCCTAAATTGGACTATTGTTATATTTGGTCCTAATAATCAATCATGAATTGCATCTCCTATATTGATTGCTTTGATTGTGCCCATTAAATACCACTTATTTTGGTGAGGATTGAGAACTCCTTTTAGCCATAGTGAACTAATTGACAAGTGAAAAAGTTGCAATATAAGTTAAAAGCTATCAAAGAGACAATCTAAGATGGGTATAAAGGGGACCCCAGAGTCCACTGCATAACCTAAGATTTAGTGGTAGGTGTTTTTGTGTAAAATCAACCCTTTAGAACCCAAACAAAAGTGGGGTTAATTTCTCTTATCTCATGACAAATTGGTTAATCTCGTGTGGATGGCACTATTGATTGTTCCATTCACTTTAAAAGGCATGTCTATTTGGTTGACACGTATGATGCTTATCCCTCATCACTTATTGAGTTATGGTTTTTGCTCATAGCCCTACAGATTTTTGTGTCACAAATGCCACCAACTATCAAGGTAAGTAAACTAGACCAAGGAAGGCCAAATATAGATAAGTAGACCTATTTCAAATAGATCTTACTGATGATTCCTCAAGTAATTGTTGTTTTATAAATATAAACTTTACATTTATTAACTAATTGTGAAGAGGGTCACCCCAATAATCATTGTAATTAGTTAGTGCTAAATACATCATTTGCATATATTTTATTTATCACTTAGTCTTTTGTAGTATGGGTCTTTTGTATCACATACAAATACCCAAACTCTTGTACAGTTAGAAACTAACTCTCATAACAAAATAACTCCACATACTCTTAACTCTTCTTCTGTGTTTTTCAATTTTCTCAAATTGTATTATTACGTGTGACTTTCATAGCAGAATTCTTCATTTAGCAAATGTAGTGAGATAATCTAGTAGGTATTCAAGGTGTAACATATTAATAAAGTTATATTTAAAGGATGCATAAAAGAAGTAATTTAATTATATAAATATATTCTATACATTTAATTTATGCAACTATTGATAATAATAATAATAATAATAATAATAATAATAATAAAGATTGTACAGTCAATCTTACTTTTTATTTTTTTTTTAATCCATTCCATGCGTCATCTCATACGTGGGGAGACAATCACTTGTGCCTTTCTACTACTAAAAACTACTGCCTGCACCCCCAGAGTGTCCAAGTGGCTGCTTGGAGCCCAAGAAATTACTTTCCGTCAGTTAGCACTGCAAGAAAGATATTATTCGTTAGCCGCCTCTCGAAGGGCATATAAATTGCAGGGAGTGTAACGGCCATAATCTAGTCATCCACAACCGCAGCATAAAAGAGAGTGCTTTTTTCTAGCAGAAAGGCTCAAGGAAATGGCGCATTGTTACCACCACCATGGTAGACACTGCAACTGGAACGGCCAACGGAACTGGAACGGACACTGCAACTGGAACGGCCACCGCAACTGGAGCGGACTCTGCAACTGGCATGGGCACGGATGTGGTTTTGTGCTTGGACAAGAGCCAATGGAGCGAGGGGCTCCGGTGATAGTATCTCGTGCTTGTGTACGCCAGCAGCCACAGCCAGAAGCTTCTGCGGGAGATATTCGTTGTCAGCTTCACTCGTACCGTCCCTGTCACGGTCACTACCCCTATCACCACCATCATTGTGGTCAAATTATTATGGAAACAACGGCTACACCAAACCAGCTATCAGGAGAAATGGCTCGTATTCGATTGGGGGATGAACCGAAGGGGTGAAAGGATCAGTTCGTGTGTTGGAATTAATATAAAATGGAAGTTTGGATGTTATATATAGAGGTGTGTGTCGTCCTTCGTGTTGTCCATCTTCTTGAAGGTGGAATTTGTTGACGTCTGTCATGGAAATAAGGGTCGTTGTACTGCGGTACTGTGTGTGGTACTGGTAGTATTTGTTGATATATATGTTGTGAAAATAAATCTGAGCATGCATGCGTGAATGCTTAGAAGAAAAGCTCAGTGTGATGTGGGGGAAATTTACTGGCAAAGCTTCCTCTTGGTTCATAATTTACAATTTTTGTGCACTTGTCAAAGTTGCCCTTGATCTACCAACATTGTTGTCTCTTTTTATTTGTGAAAGATGGCATTCCTTTTATTTGTAATTTTTTATTGGAAAAGAGAAAGAAAAATTAAGTCTAGCTTTTACTATTATAAATTTAGAAGAATTATTTAATTCCTCAAGATAAAGTATACATTTTTTTGCTCTAGTGGGTTCTAAAGATGGCTACAAATAAAAGAAACCAAAGTAAGTGAAATAAAGAAAAATCGAAAACAATTTAGATTTGAAATATATATATATATATATATAAAGAAAAATAGAATTTAACATACATAATTACAATTCTGAAAAAACAATGTTTTATCTTTGATTTACTAGAAGTATATAAGCGAATCTCTCACAAATTACAACTAAGTCACGAGTTTACTGCGGGAATCTAATAAACTTTCAATAACACATTAGAAGTTAGGGAATATTTAGTACACAATTTCAAATGGAAAAGATGAAGACATGAACTTTGATGACTTATGAGATTCCTTCTATTTTTGTCCATGAAAGTATAACCACAAAGGTTATCCAATCAACATAATATTTGCATTCGTATGTAGTACATTATAAAATATCTTAAAATCTGTGGTGGAAATGGGAGTTGTATGTACTGCGTCAGTTGTGTAATTGCATTTAATTATAAATTTATAATGTTATCAAAATAAAATAAGCATGCATTGGAGAATGCTTGAAAGAAATAATATAGCTAATATAGCTCAGTGTGATATATATATGGAATTTGTAGTCAAGATTTCCAATTGGTGCATAATTATTAATATTTGTTGGTCCGCAACAGAAGTAGAACACTAACGGGTTGTACGATTTTAATTTTAAATACTAAAACTGGGCTTGACATGTTTCTTACGCTCGTTATATATTGTTCAATCTATTGAAACTTTTTTCCTTTTCATTCAGCAAACATGGTACTCCATTCAAAGATATATGCGCTTAAAAGCATTGCCTATATCGTTTCCAAGATGTACATCCAATTAATAATATAGCAACTCAACTACCGATGAACCTTCCTAGTTACTAGTGCTCGTGATTCAAAACACTATCCACGAATTCAGATGTGACATAATGTAACTATAAATGGATCAAGTTTAATCTACAAAACCTATTTATAAATCCATTTATATAATAAATATATGAATATATATATATATAACATGTATATTAGTATATATATTTCTATATAATAAGTACAACAAACATAGAACATGTGTGTGTAGCATGTGCATATAGATTATACAGCTAATATATAATATAAAACAAGTCAATAATGTATATATATAATTCATAGATAACATATATCTATAATGTATAGATATAGATTACTATGTAGAGATATAACATACATCTATATAATAAATATAACATGTACATAGCAAATATGTCATATGTATTAGTCCATATATTATATATGGTATAGTTACATATAAATTATGATATACCACAAATAGTACTTTTCCATCAGCCACATTTTAACTCAGATTTATAATGCTATGTAGCAAATTAATATTTATATTTGTTATACTTGATGAGACTTTGTCTTATTAAACTTTTTTTGGGTTGTAATTTATATCTAAGTGTTGAAATTATGCAATTTTCTTATGTATTTATAATTATTTTATAGATTTATTTATAACTTTTTAATTTATAAACGAGTCTAAAAAAAAATATGAAACACGCTTATTAAATAATTCAAGTTACAAATTTAGGTTTTTATATATGACTAATAAATAGGTCAAGTTACGAGTTTAGATTTTCAAGATATAAACTCTTTTAGACATAGACACGAAACATGATAGATTGACATGAATTGCCAACCCTATTTACAAGTCTAAGTTTTCAATTTTAAAGTAATACTAGTGACATGAAGATGACATAAACAAGTTTCAACAAATAATTTGCTATAATAAATTTATGTAAATTTATCTTATTCCTCTCAAGAAAAACATATCAAAGGATTTAAGTTTTTTTTTTTTCCTAATCTTTTGTTTTAGGACCTATCTTTATGAAAATCTCATTTTGGAAATGGGTCAAAACAAGGATTTTATCATGCTCTGTTATAAGTGTTGCTAGAAAAATTAATTGGGTTCTTAAGTGAAAAAAACAAATAATTAAGTATCGTAAATCTAAAACAGAAAAAGTAAAATATAATGAAAAGGTCTTAGTTTTTCATACCTTTTCATTTCTTAACCTAGCTTTAATGGCACTTCTATAAGAAAGTATTAAATGTCACATTTTAAAGAATTTTTAAAATCTTAGGTCTTAATATACATGTAATTGTATGTATTATGGCCCATTCAACCCATCTAAGTCAAAGTTGAAACATTTGAGTTGATCTTGTCTAAATAGCTCTTCACCAACATAGGTTTTAAGTCCAAACCAGCCCTCCCTAATGATGTGCTCCAATGGCAATTACAATATAAAACAAAGGATGAAACAAGCAATGTAACAATTCCCAATCAAGTAGCGTGAAACCTAACTTATATGGGAACCTTAATTTGCATGATAATTGAGAAAGAAATGATAATCTAATCACTTACCAGATGTTACACACTAGTAGTAATTAGGAAATGACTTGAAAATTATTGATATTACACACAATAATCCTAAGCTAACTCGCCACAATCCCTAATGTAGAAATTGATAAGAGTTTGGATATGTGAAAGAGGAAGCTTTCCACGGCAATTGTATCTAATTTTGAGTTTCAAAAGTCTATCCAAAAACCCTCATTTACAAGTATTTATACCTATTCTAAATAAGGAAAATCAACAAGACAAAATGGTGCTTAAAATCGGTTGTTTTGGAGGAATTTGCCAACAAGTTCTCCACATGAAATGCAAAGCAATGTATGGCCATTTTCTCTTACTTTTGTAGGTTCAAGAATAGCTCACACATTCAAACATTAGTGTGTTGGTTCGCTATCCTGTAATACCAAAAAATGTACCTAACGAAATGCAAAACAATTATATAATGTAAATGAAGACACTAAATGAATGTCTTCGGGATCTAATTGTTCAAAGAGGACCCTCATTGCCAAATTTTGTAATCCTTTGGCTCTCGCTCTAGTTGTGGGTCCTGTAGATATATGATTCCAATTATCTCCCTGAGCCTATGGAAGATTTTCCCTCAAATCTAATAGGTCCTCATCAACGTTGTCTAGTAAATAGGGTGATAGGTCTGCAACATTAAATATAGTAGAGACATCGTATCCTCCAAGCAATTCTATCTTGTATACATTGTTGTTGATGCATTTGATAACTTTGAAAGGTCTATCTACTTTAGGTGAAAGCTTATGTGACTTTTTGTGAGGAAACGTGTCTTTGCTAAGATTAATCCAAACTAGATCACCTGAATTATAAATTCTAGTTTTCTGTTTTTGTTAACTTGAAGCTTCTACTGTTCCTGTGTTTTTTGAAGATGTTCAGTCGTCCTTTGGTGAAGTTTTTAAATCTCCTTGACTCGTTTTACTCCACTTAAGCTTTCTTCCTTTATTGTCGGACTAGTTATGAAATCCAATGGAAGAGTAGGATTATAGGCATACACGACTTCAAAGGGAGACTTACTGGTTGAACTATGAGTAGACACTACAGGAATTTTTGCATTTGGCGATGTTTGTATATTTTACAAACATCGCCAATTCCAATGTATTTTAGTCACGTTTGTTAAACGTCGCATAAAATATATTATTAGCGACATTTATGACTAAATTTTAAGGTATAAACTTTAATTTAATAATAATTTTTTTATTGTCAGACTTGATTTTTTTTCGTAACTTTTTTTCCCTTAATAAAAACATTAAAAAAAATTTAGGTATTTCTTTTTAATAATTAATTTTTTTCAGATTTTAAGGACATTATAAATTATTAAAAAAAAACTGTGCCGGTCAAAAGAGAAAAACAAAATCGACTATAGTGCTCAACCATGCCTTTTATACCCTAAAAACGTTTTCTCTCGTCTATGATGTCTTCTCCGATAACGTCAAGAACTGGAGCCGCTTGAGGAACGACAAAATTTGCTTCAAAACTGTTCATCATCACTTACGAGGAACCGTCATCTTCAACCCGTAGGCTTCTATTTGTATCAAGGTGAGAATTTTGTTCCTGAGCATTCACTAAAATTAGGATTTAAAGAAAATGTTTTAGGTAAATCAGCTTATTTTTAGGTATATAGGTTTCAAGAAAATTGAATCATCAAAATAGTTGTAATGCTACTCTGTTTTGTTCCAATTATAGCGTTCTGTGGTGTTATGGTTTTTTAGATAATAGGTGTTATGGTGTTCCGATAATAGGTGTTCTATGGTGTTATGCAGCTCTGTTTTGAAAATTGGATAATGGCATTCCGATAATAGGTGTTATGGTTGCTCATGCACAATCACTAAATGCCCACTTCTTTCCTTGTTACTAGGCTCCTCACTTAGCTAGAAAGATCCCACATAAGGCATTCTATTTGTGAAAGCATTGCTATTGTTTGGCTTCCTCATGATCTTGCTCTTATCGCTATATTGGTAACAGGAAAAAAATGCAATTTTGAAAGACAAAAATGTTACAATCTATTTGTGACAGCTTTGTTATTGTTTGGCTTCCTCATGATCTTAAAGTTGGTTTCCTACCCACTTCGATCATGTGATGAAAAATATTCTCAGCTTTGTCTAAGTTTCCTTCTTTGACATACCAACTCATTAAAAGGTTTCCAATTCTAAGATCAAATGATGTTCTTATTGGTAGCCACTCATCATAAATTTTCTCAGCACCCTCAATATCACCTGTTCTTGTCAAAGAAGATATCATAGCATGGTAACCTAGATTTGAAATACTAGGAAAAATTGTCTTGTAGCTATTCTAGATACGATACACTTCCACTTTGTTACCAAGAGTGCCATATAAACGTATAAGATAATAATATGGTATACGATCCCGACCTATGATTCTAGACTCCACTTTCCTCAAAATCTCCTCTGCCTTTTCTAACTCTCCCATTTTAATGTACATAGTGGTTGAAGTGCTAAATGTGGTCCAGTTGGGATTGATAGTTCTGTCGAGTTTCATATGCTCGAATACCTCCTCCATCCTTTCTACTGATTCTTGTGATCCATAGGATGATAGCTAAATATTATAAGAATATATATCAAGTTAGATATTCCTCTCCATCAATTCCGAGACAAGTGAGTCAACTTTATCATATTCCTTAAGATTCATGTAGAGAGTCATCATTACATTAAATGGTAAGGCATGGGTTGCATAACCTTTTTCCCTCATCATGTCCATCAGGGATTCTGCCTTATCCCTTTGTTTAGCACGTACATAAGAATTAAGTAGTGCCCCATATATCCTCCTGTCCTTTAACATATTTGGTAGCTGATGAAAGTAATCTTCAGCACTTGCTACCCAGTCCACTTTGGCAATAAGATCCAATTGAATTGCAACATCATTGGCAGAGAACTTATACATTTCTTCCCTATTGTTCATCCATTCATACACCTATAACCACATCCAAAAGTTTATGTTAAATATAAATGCTTCTTAAAAGAGAAGGGTGCTGTACTTTAAAAACTAGAAATTTTTAGAAAAGGCTAAACTATATTGTAAACCATGTCATGTTGTAAGCAAGACCTAATTAATTATAGATATAATTTAAGCAGTTGTGTTATGTGCAAATAATGGATTTAGAGAAAGCTAACTCAGAATTGATACATGAACATGCACACCAAATCTATAGGATCACTCTAAACCCATTCAATAACACATTCCTAAGCCAACTGTTTCATAAAATTTATCATGAAAGATACTTTGCACACCTTATTACTCAGTATCAACTCAATAGATTACAAATTGCATCTTTTTATCAATAATCTTTCCTTTGATTACTTAGTATACCTAATTGGATTGGAATTTGAAGGACATCTATGTAACCGATATCTGCTTTTTCTCATTCTAGAATTTCTAGTCAATGAACCACTGTTTTGTCCTATTGGACTAAAATGATCATATCCTTGTGTTACTTCAGCAATCAATCTCATAATCTTCCTAATTCATCGCATTATACGGGTACTACTTTAAATGCTTTAAAACATGGGCTTATGTAATAAATATCTTAAACTCATAGCACTCTAAAACTATTTAAAAGATAGGAATACATAATAAATATGTTAAAATTCATGAAATACATGTGTGCCTATTTGCTGGTAATAATACTAACCGCTAATCTCCTCAAATCTTTCAATTTTTAGAGCAATAAAGGGGAAAAGACATGATTCATCCCTCATCTCAATGCGTACAAAATTCTTTGTGCAATAAGAAGAGTTTTAAGTTTTAATAAGAGACAGAGCAGATTAAAACCATTACTAAAACAAAGGTGAAAAACAACCAATGAGCTTGTTATTCTCCCCAAAAAGATTGTGTGAAAACATGCTGAAGTTGCTTAATTTCACTTTTTCCTTCTTTATCTGAAGTGATGCATTTTTTGCTGATACAACAGATTCAACTATGACCTATTGTCATTGATCTTTCTAATTGCAAGAAGCCATTGAAAGAAAAGTTGTTTTATACCCATTACTATAATTGTTAACATATTCCTAAGAACCAAACAATCTTCAACCCAAAGTTTTTGTGATAGATTTGTCCTTGAATTGCCATTAGCCAACCTTTTCTTTTGGTGTGTGTTGATTAAAATTTTTTCCCATACAATCTTATTATTAAACACTTTGTTATCTTATGTTTTGATTTGCTATGGGCTTCTTTTATGGTTATGGATAAAAGTTGAATGAATTGTCATATTGAAAGTGAAGAGTACCTACTAGGTGTAGAGTTTTTTATTGCATACTTGCGCATGAAGTATGGAATGGAGAAGAGGTTAAGTTGTCTTTGTAAGAAATGCTTAAATGTGTCCTCACACACTATGAATGTAATAAAAGCACACTTTCTTGTTGATGGGATAGGTGTAACTTACCGTTGTTAGATATACCATGGTGAGGAGTCAACCATTGAATTGCCAAGGAGAACTCAAGGTAGGATATGTCATGAAGAATATGATTTCAAAACAAACAGAAGTGAGGGGTTCAATGAGGAAAATGACAACGACATTGACGGACTTGATGAGATGCTAGAAGATTTAGAGGCATTTATTGACAATCAAGCTGAAGGTCCAACTCCTACGAATGGATTTGATTTCCCACCCAATTTTGTTGATGGGCTAAGAGTTGACTCGCAACAAGAGCTTCATTCAGGGTGTAAGTTATCAAAATTCTCATTTATCGTAAAGCTAGTACACTTAAAAATATACGACAAGTGGAGCAATAAGTCTTTTGATATGCTTCTCCAACTTCTTCATGATGTGATCCCTAATGGAGAGTCTCTTCCTAAGTCATACTATTATGCAAACAAGTACTTACGGGGATAAGGCATGGGTTGCCATTATATTCACGCATGCAAATATGATTGTTGCTTGTTTTGGGGTAGTAACAAGCACCTCACACAATACCCCATATGTGATACCTCAAGGTATAAGGTATGCGGTGGATCTAGGAAAGGTATTCCTCAAAAGGTTTTGCATTACTTTCCTGTGAAACCAAGGTTGCAATGCCTTTTCATGAATGCTAAAGTCGCTAGCATAAAGAGGAATATAACAAATAAGAAAACTGTATGGGTCATCTTGCAGATGGGCTATCTTAGGTCAATTTTGACATTGAATTCCTTGAGTTTTCCAAAGACTCTCGCAATGTCAGGTTAAGGCTAGCTAGTGACGACTTCAATCCCTTTGGATCTATGAGCCAATCATACAGCATGTGGCCTATGGTTCTACTTACATATAACTTGCCACCTTGGATGTGTATGAAGAAAGAGTTCTTAATGATGTTATTGTTAATCCCAAGACCTAAAGCACTAGGGAAGGAGATTGATGTCTACTTGCAACCTCAAATCAATGAATTGAAGGATCTTTAGGATAATGGATTATGGACATATGATGCATATTTGAAGTCTTCTTTAAAAATGCATGCTGCTTTGTTGTGGACCAACAATGACTTTCCTACCTATGGGAACATATCTGGGTAAAGTACAAAAGGCTATAGTGTTTGTCCAGTATGCAAAGACCAAACACTATCAATAAGGCTTAACAGCAAGATTGGGTATGTTGGTCATAGAATGTGGTTACCGAATGACCATCAATAGAGACGCGGCTTAAAATTCGATGGAATACGAGATAATCATGAAGCCCTTGAAGAATATTGTGGTAATGATATACGTCACCAATTACAAGCTGTAACAAATGTGCCTATGGGAAAGCATCTAGACAAAGTGAAAAGAATCCATTACGCTGATGGGTTTAACTAGACAAAAAGGTCAATATTCTTTCAGTTGCCATATTAGTCAAAGTTGATGCTTAGGCATAATTTAGATGTTATGCATATTGAAAAGAATATTTGTGAGAACGTTCTTAATACAATTCTTGGGGTTGAGGGTAAAACAAAAGACACCTACAAGGTTCGGCTTGCTCTAGAGGACCTTGGCATTAGAAAGGAATTATATTTGTTAAAGCGGCTTGATGGTAAGTATTCCATGCCATGTGCTAATATTCATTGAGCACTAGCGAGAGGAGATCATTTTTTCAATTTATAACAAGAGTTAGATTACTTAGTGGTTATGCATCGCATATTAGTTGGTGTGTCAATAATTCAAACTCGAAGCTTTCTAGTCTATAGAGCTATGATTGTCATGTTCTGCTTGAAAGGCTGTTACCTATGGGTATTCATGGCATATTGCCTAAAGAAGTCACCATGGCTATAACCGATCTTGGAACCTTTTTTCAAATGCTTTGTAGACACATTCTAAATGTTGAAGAGGTACAAAAGATGTAGAGTCATATTGTGACCATACTATGTAAGCTAGAGTTGATCTTTCCCCCTGCATTTTTTTACATAATGGTGCATCTAGCTATCCACTTACCTTGAGAAGCATTGATGGCTGGACTGGTTGCTTATTGATGGATGTATCCCATTGAGAGGTATGATATTGGTTTTCATATTCACCAATTGTGTGTTAATATTATTCTACCTTCTGACACTCCATGTAAATTTATGAGTGTAGATACCTAGGTTCGTTAAAGCAAATTGTTAGAAATAGAGCTTATCTAGAAGGCTCCATTATAAAAGCATATGTTGTTAACGAATTCTTGACTTGGTGCTCACGTCACTTACAAGACATTGAAACAACATTCAATCATCCATATAGGAATTTTGATTCCTTGGAATAAGGTAGTGTTGATGTTTTCACCAATAAAGTTGGTCTCATTTCCTCTCCTACATATGTTGTGTTATCGAACAAGAAGGTTGAAGTCATGATATGGTATATCATCAACAACAGTCATGAAATTCAGCCTTATTTAGAGTAAGTGTGAATAGGTGCATCTCGAATGTTACAATATTGCTATAAATTAATGACTAAACATAGTTAAAAACTATGATGTAAGGAACATAAGGTCATTTTAAGAGCACAATATGGTGACAACATAGATGAGCACCACAAAGGGAAATTTCGTCAATGGTTTATGGATAAGGTAAACACAATAACATAATATTGTGTGTAATTGAGAAGTTAACTTTTTTAGATAAGCATTCACTTTTTAATTGTGGATGGTGCAGATGAGACCATGGTATGATAGTTCTGACCCAGTGATCAATGCATTATATGCATTGTCCATAGGACTCGATTCATGCTACAAGAGATACAACAAGTTGATATATAATGGTGTTCGATTTCACACATCAGACTTCGATAGTATAAAGAAGACTCAGAATAGTGGAGTTCTTATAGAGGGGAATTATGGGGACGTACAGGCATCAATAGAATTTTATGCGGTTGTAATAGATATATATGAGTTCAGTTACATATGGAACAAGAGAGTGTTCTTATTTAAATGTAAGTGGTGGAACACGGATAGCCGACATCATAACGTTAAAGTTGAGAATGGCATTAAAAGTATTAAGGTCACTCATATTTGGCATGTAAATGACCCATATGTGTTAGCATCACAAGCTATACAGGTATATTACTTGGAGGACATGAAATTAGGTATTGATTGGTATGTGGTGCAATGTTATGAACATCGCCATATTTACAATATGGACTATTTAATTGGTAATGTAAATTTGTTCATCGATGTAGAGGCTCAATTGGCGGATGAGAGCCTAGACGATCTAATCATTTGGGATGAGGGATAAGGAAATGATCGACATCCAGTTGTCAATTGTGATGTTGATGTGTTATTAAGAACCGATATGTGTCATTATACGATCTAAGGAGAATTAGTAGAAAAGACAGTTGAAGCATCTAGTGGAGTGCAGCATGATGCTAATATCGAATCTAATCATGATGAGGATATAGATGAGGCATTCGATGATACACTTGTTGAATATGATACGACTGACAATGATTGTATGAATGTTATTTATTTTTCTTTTGCATGAAACTTGTAATGTTGTTTCGATTTTATTCACACATTCATTATTCATATATGCTTTTACTATATTTTACAGAACTCTAATGGTAGGGTAACAGAGGAAGACCCAAAGAAGGGGAGGAAAGGTTAGTCGAGACACTCGACATGCAATTAGAGATGATTCAGATTCACACTATAGTGATGGGGAGGTACGTGATAATGTTGTGGCAAATGCCTCCATAAATCAACGAAGGGAACCTACAAATTCTTCTAAGGAACATGCCACACCAAATGCACCCACACAAAATGATGCTTCCACTAATAATGCAGTTAATGTGTCCACATAGGCTGGTGGCATTCCCTTTAATCCTACTCGATCCTCAAGTAATCTATGTACCTGTGTATATGAAACTAGAATCAAAGTTCAGAGTTAACCTTCATTATAATGGACTTGTTTTTCAAATATTTTCACTAGCAGCGAGCATAGTATCGTATATAGGCAAGAGGAGTGCGTATCGGGGACAAGCATTAGAAAGAGAAAATAGAAGATGAATGAGTAAAATGGTCATTCAATTCATGACATCTGGTAGTCGTCTGTTAACACTAGACCAATCAGCTAAGATGGCATCGAAAATAGGGAAGGCTTATCGAAACTTGCTACCACTCTATATTGAAGATTGGAGAGAATTTGATTTATCACAAAAACAATATGCTTGGAAAAGAGTACAGGTAAAAGCAACAACAAATTTAGATTGTCTCTATTTCAATTATTTTCTCAATAAAAAGTGAATATGTCAAACTGTCATTATCCTTGTTATTATAACCTATTGTAAGGTGTTTCTGACATGTATATTACATCTTTGTCCCATTTTTTTTAAATCATTTAAATATTGATGATATCAAAAAAAAATCCTAAAAATTTTCATGCTGTTGATCGATAGATGGGAAATGTCCATAGAAATCATTGAAGTAAAACTAAAAGTTCATGGATAAAGATTGGTGATGCAATCCGACCTAAGGGTTCAAGTGATGATGATTGGAAAAAGAAAACAGAGGAATGGAGGAGAGAGATTGTAGAAGAGAAGGAGATTCTACAATCAAGAGATCCATCTGTAAAGGTAAGCTAACTTAAGTCATGTTTTTTAAGGTTTCGACTAAACGATGTCATTAACTTGATGATGTCTTGATAAATAAAAGACTAGGGCAATGAGTGGGAAGGCTACACGTAGGAAAGTAAAATATTTACACAAGTCGGGATCTAGATCATTTGAGAGTAGGAAGAATGAATATGTATATAAGATTAAATTGATAAAGTCCTTAACTTTATACATATTGTGTGATTAGATTGAGAGGAATCACCAACCACCGGATGCAATCAAGTTCTTTAATGTCACCTGATACAGTGATCCAAGGTCTGATGGTAGTGGCGGTTGGATTTCCCAACATGCTCACCAGGATTATGTTAGTTGATGGGTCAATTTACAAATAAGCACTATCATTATGTTTTATGTTTCTATCTACATTTCTATTATGTTTGCATTGTATATTATTTTCATCATTAATCTAAGAGGATATGGTCAAGATGTATCAAGAATCTCAATCCTCAAACAATCCTAAGACTGTAGAGGAGATAGTTGATGAATTTATGGGTACAAACGTGCGAACTAACTACCATCCTAGTAGAGGATACAGACCACCGACCATTGTGAAACCTACACATTCACGAATTTATATAGAAAAGATGGAAGTAGCGCCGTAAGAGACACGAGGAAAGCTTGAAGAGGAAAGACATCAACATGAACAACTGGAGGGAAAGTTCAATGACCAACATCAACAACTGTTGTCAATGCTTTAAGAAGAAAGGGATCTATGTATCGCCTAAGCTTAAGAGGTTAGTTTAAACATGTACTTTGGACTTAAAAGTATATGTGCTATGTTGTAAATGCATGCATATTGCTTCTATGTATAGAGTAGGAATATTATGGGTTTTAATGATGCAATGGTTGTATTGATGTGGCGGACTCCTTTGGTATGTTATGCTATAGTTTTTCATTATGTGCAATATAGGAGTATACTGTGTAATACAAGGGTAGTGTGTGGGTGTATTATGTTCTGCAAGGAGTGTTGGGTAGGGAGTAATGTTGTCATTGTGCAATATGTGTTGTCATATAGGTGTTAAGGGACAATATTCTAGAATATTGTAGAATCTGCATGGTTATAATTCTTTAGGGCAATATTGTAAAATATTGATGTTTTGCTTGCATGTTAAGGATGAATATGTGAGTACTTTGTAAATGTCTTACAACTATCTAAGCTTTCTCAAGCAGTTGCATGGCTTGTTGGGAATTTTCCAAGTACTTCAGGCAAATAAACATAAATATGTGATAGTATTCTATCCCCCACTCTCTCTCTCTCTCTTTAAATTAGAAAGAAAAAAAGATATAATTATATGCGTGTGTTATTTAAAGGTTGTATATTTTGTGATAGGAACAAAAAATGCACAAGACCTTGTTCATTCACCAAGTTCATCTAATAGTGATGATACAAAAAGTAGTGAAGAAAAATGTGATAGCGAAGATGATGAAAGTAGTGATGATGAGGATTGATGTGAGAAATAGGATGTTAGATGAGCTCATGTAATGTTTAAGGTTAAACCTATTGAAGTTTGACTTTTGTTTCATCTTATTTGGATTTGTTTAGTTAAGGATATTGCTCCTAAGTTTTGTTGATGTGAAAGCATCCTGTTTATGGGGTTCATTTGAATATGTGAAAAAAAAATGTGTAGGGTATATATAACTGTTTATAACTAAATAGGTGTATGTTAGCTCATATGAAGATTGTGAATGCAGGTTGGAATCGATGCCTATGACAATTACTACGTTTAAACATTACTAATTTGGCTTTATAGTGACATTTAAACATTGCCAATGTACTATTTCACAATGTTTAAACGTTGCACATAATTACCTTTGGCTAAGTCTAAACGTTGCCAATGTTGCTCTTTTACTATGGTGAAATGTCGCCAATATTACTCAATTACCGCACTTTTTATGTCCACTAGTTTTTTTAATTGTGATTTTACTACGTTTAAATATCGCATATAATAACTTTTAGTTACATGTAAACATTGATGAAAGTCATCTTTTACTACGTTTAAATGTCGCCAATATTACTCATTTACTGAGCTATTTATGTCCATAAAGTTTTTAATTGTGCTATTACTACGTTTAAACGTCGCCTATCATAACTGTTAGTTATGTCTAAACGTTGTTAATGTTAGTCTTTTACTATGTTTAAACGCCACCTATAGTATTGATTTAACACACTTTTTTTTTGCCCTATAAATTTTTTATTGTCGTTTTATTACGTTTAAAAGTCGTGTATTACCTATTTTTAGTAATGTTTAAACATCACCCGATATAACACATTTAGCTATGTTTCCACCTTTAGCGATGTTTATTTTATAAACATTGTAGATATTTTTTACGACAAACCTTTGGTGATGTCTATTAGCAATGGTTATTAAACGTGGTTAAATCCTTTTTGCGAAGTTTATTTCATGTTTAGCAATGTTTATTAAACATCATCTAAAATTGAATTTGTTGTAGTGAGACCTATTGTAAGCGAACTCAACAATAGGGAGACACAAGTCCCTATCAGTAAGATTCTTGCCAACCGTTGCTCTTAGTAAGTTACCAAAAGTACAATTAAAAACCTCTATTTAGCTATCTGTCTAGGGATGGCACAAGGTATTATACATGAGTTTAGTACCAAGTCTTCTCCATAGTGTCTTCTAAAAAAAGCTAAGAAACTTAGTGTCTTTGTTAGACACTATGTTGTGTGGAACACCATGTAGTTTTATAATTTCTTGCATAAAAAAGTTAGCTATAAAGAGTGCATCATTCGTTTTGTGGCAAGGCACAAAAATGGGACATTTTGCTGAAGTGATCAACAACAACCATAATGGAATCCTTTCCTCTTTGTATCCTAGGTAAACCCAAAATAAAAATCCATACTAATATCATTCCAAGGTTGGATAAGTATAGGTAAAGGCATATATTCACCCTGAACTCCTTTCTTTCCTTTTGCCCTCTTATAGACCTCACACCTTTCCAGTACCTTATGGACATCCTTCATCATACCCCTTCAATAAAAATGCTCTTTCGATAAGGCTAGAGTCCTCTTTTCACCAAAATGACCAGATAATCCTCCAGCATGAGCTTCCCTCACTAACAATTCTCTAATAGACCTATAGGGTATACACAATTTTCTAGCCATATTGAGAAAGCCATCAATCATATAATACCCCTCAAATATCTTTCCCCTAAAACATTTCTCAACTATTAATTTCAGAAATTCATCATGCAAATATTGTTCCTTCATCAATTCAAATCCAAGCAGTTTCAATTGTAGAGAGGTGATAAGTACATACCTGTGTGATAAGGTGTCAGCTACAACATTCATGTTTCCCTTGTACTTAATCACACATGAAAAACTCTCTAGAAACTCCACCCATTTAGTTTAGCGTTTTGATAGATTTTGCTTACCTCTGAAATGTTTCAAGGATTCATGATTTGTAGAGATAATGAATTCTTTAGAAAGAAGATAATGTTGCCATGTCATCAATGGCCTCATTAAGGACTAGAACTCTTTATCATATATTGAGTAGTTTAAAGGTGCACCACTCAATTTTTCACTAAAATAGGCAATAGACTTCTTATCGTGCATCAACACAGCACCAATCCTTACCCTTGAGGCATCACACTCCAATTCAAAAATTTTGTCAAAATTAAGTAAAACCAATATTAGAGCACTAGTAAGTTTTGCTTTCACCTCCTCAAAACTCTTTTAAGCCTTCTCACCCCAAATAAAAGGAACATTTTTCTTTATCAATTCAGTTAATGGACTAACAATAATACTGAAGTTATGGACAAATCATCTATAAAATGAAGCTAGTCCATGAAAACTTCTTACCTTAGCAATCGATTTTAGTGTTGGCCAATCCCTAATAGCCCTCACTTTTTCCTCATCCACCTTGACACCGGAACTTGATATAATAAATCCCATAAAGGTTACATCAGTTTGATAGAAAGAACACTTTGGAGATTAACATACAGTCGTTGTTCCCTCAAAATTGAAAACACGGCCGGTAAATGCTCCACATGATTTTCCAGGTTTTTGCTATAAATCAAAATGTCATCAAAATAAACAATAACAAATTTACCCATAAATTCCTTCATCACATGATTCATCAGCCTCATAAAAGTACTAGGGGCATTAGTCAAACCAAATGGCATGACCATCCACTCATATAACTCATGGCATGTTTTAAAAGTGGTCTTCCACTCATCTCCTTCCCTCATCCGAATTTGGTAATATCCACTTTTAAGATCAACCTTAGAGAATACTTGTGCACCATGTAGATCATCTAACATATTATCAAGTCTAGGAATGGGATACCTATATTTGATGGTGATTTTGTTGATAGCTCGGCTATCAATGCACATCCTCCAAGTGTCATCTTTCTTAGGGACAAGAAGGGTAAGAATAGCACAAGGACTGATACTCTCCCTAACAAAACCCCATTCTACCAATTCATCCACCTGACGCTTCAATTCCATACCATCCTCAGGATTCAGGTGATATGTAAGTCAATTTGGTAAAACTAATCTTGGCTGAAAGTTAATGGTGTGCTCAATACCTCTTAGAGGTAGTAATCCCTCTAGCAATTCATCTATAAAAAGATCCCTATAGTCATCCAATACCTGAGTTACCATAGGGGGTAGATGCTCACGCCCATCAATCTCTAGGGCATACCTCATTTGCAATAAATACACTAGCTTCTCATATGCTACTGACCCACCAATAATGTTTTCTTCTTCCCAACCTTATTTATCTGCCTCTATGCCTCTTCTACCTTAGAAGGTAACATGGGGTTCAACACTATAAGCTTGCCCTCTTTCTAGAACACATAAGCGCTTCTAAAGCCATTATGTAAAACTCTCATATCATACAACCAAAGCCTGCTAAGTAATATATAAGATGCACATATAGGAAGAATGTCACAAATAATCTCATCATAGTATTTACCCCCTATGAGGAAAGGTACCTTAGCCCTCAAAATAACATGTAGACTACTCTGCTCACTCAGCTAATGTAATTTATAGGGTTTGGGATATGGGGTAGTGACTAGTTTTAATTTAGTCACTAATGATGCAACCACCACATTAGTACAACTACTGCCATCGATAATAAGAGCACACAAATTACCTTGTACCCTACAAGAGATGTGGAACAAATTTTCCCTCTACTCATCATCATTAGTAGGAAACGTAGTCATAGCTTTATGTAGTACATTAATGGATAAATATTGATCATTCCCCTTATCTTCATGTACTTCAGCATCTACATCACCATAATTCTCATCTAATACTGCTGACAGATCTGTGGCCTCAAGCATATCTTCCCCCTCTTCCTCACTCTCTACCTCCATAGTAGTTATAACCCTTTTGTTTGGACATTGAGCAGACATATGTCCAAAACCCAAACATTTAAAACATTTGACTTGATGACTCCGTCCTCCTGATATCCCAGCTACAAATGCTTTGTTATCATTCCCTGCAACTGTTTTTCCTTTTCCCACTATCTCTTTCTCCCCTCTATTGTCCTACACTATTGCACTCTTTTCTACATTTCTACCGTATCCCCCTCTGTCAACCTATTTACCCTCAAAACCATACAGTTTTGTAGAAGTCCCATACCTGTTGCTTACTACTTTAAATGGGTTGGATCGCCTCTATCTTTCCACTTTCAAAGCTAGCTAGATGGCCTCATTAAGGGTATCATACCTCTAGAGCTCCACAATACAGGCAATTTCATACTTTAACCCTGACACAAATCATGCTAAGTTCTGTTTAGGAGGTTCGACTGACAAATCGTGCTAAGGTTTGATCATCAGTGTCTCAAACTCCTATACATACTCATCAACAGTTTTGCTTTCTTGCCTCAATGTCTGAAGATGCATGAACAACTCTTACCTATAGTGCTCTGGTATAAACCTCCTCCTCATAACCTGTTTCATTTCCTGCCAGGTATGTATCTTAGCCTTACCATCTCTTCATCTACTAGCTACAAGATTCTTCCACCATAAGGTGGCATAACCAGCCCGAGTGTGATCATTAACCTCATAACGCTTAAATAGACCCTCTACCTTATCTTCCCAATCTAAATAATCTTCTATATAACCCCTTCTAACAAATGAAGGCATCTGCATCTTTATATATTCCAAACCCTAAGGCGACCTGAACTCACGGTTTAGGTAAGGCTCATTCTCAAAATTATTATCCCTTTATTCCCTTAAAGCATGATAATCTCCTTCCATCTTTCTACCCCTATTTCCTCCAATAGCTCTTTCCCTACATGCATTCTGATGGGCTACCTAAGGTAGAAGTGCCTATGGATTTGCCATTGGTGATTGTGGCAATGTCATTTGATCTACCCGTGTTGCTAATGTAGCAACAATAGTGGTGAGATCCTGCAATTATTCCTCTAGTGTTCTTCCACCTACAGTAGGACATCCCTGACCTCCTCCAACATGACTGTTAGCCTCATTTCCAATCCCACCATTCACATTATCGTTTGACATGGTTTTGGAATTACTCCTTAATAATTTTTTTTTTTATACTCACAATCACTCCTTCACAACAACAACACACTCTACGGTTCTCATGACACAACAATACAACACACCTACATGGCAACAATACCACACCTCTATGGTACTCACAACACAACAACACAACATACCTTTCACGGCACGACTCACACCTACGGTTCAACACATACACTCTCACAATACCACACAACCACACGCCAACACCTCCACGATTCAAGTATACACACACTCATAGTAGCACACACACCTTCAAGTCTCAACACATTTCAAGACACAATACACACTCCACCAAGACTCAACACACCTCACAGCACACTTCCACTATCACGGCACAAATGATTCCAAGCTCTAGTCAAAGTGCATTCATAGGAAATTAACGCAAAACTACTACACAAAGGCAATTATGGAATCAATTGAAATGACTTCCCAATCCTTCCAAGCTATGATCTCACGGCAAGATAGATAAACAAAATGGTAAATCTGAATTCTACACTTCTAATTCTACAACAAGCAAGGATAACACGGCATGATCAACATAATTACACTCTAATGGAATCTATTATAATAATTCCTCAAATTCATCTATGGCAAGGAACACTAAATCAATCCCTCGTTTGAATTCAACTCACAATGACAATTGAAATAATGTATAATTCAACACATGACCTTCAATTCCACTTCACACAATATCAATTGCGAAATGGAACAACAAGAACCCTAAATCCCCAAATTGTAAATCACGAATTCCCTTCTCAAAACGTAGCCCTAATACTAAATTATGATGTGCTCCAATGGTAATTGCAATATAAAACAAAGGATGGAACAAACAATGTAACAATTCCTAATCAAGTGGCGTGAAACCTAACTTGTATGGGAACCCTAATTTACATGATAATTGAGAAAGAAATGATAACCTAATCACTTACCAGAAGTTACACACTAGTAGTAATTAGGAAATGACTTGAAAATTATTGATATTACACACAATAACCCCAAGCTAACTCACCACAATCCCTAATGTAGATATTGCTAAGAGTTTAGATGCGTGAAAGAGGAAGCTTTCCACGAAAATTGTATCTGATTTTGAGTTTCAAATGTCTGTCCAAAAACCCTCATTTACAAGTATTTATACTTATTCTAAATAAAGAAAATCAACAAGATAAAATGGTGCTTAAAACCAATCCTCTTGGAGTAATTTGCCAACCAATTCTCTACATGAAATGCAAAGCAATGTACAGCTGGTTTCTCTTGCTTTTGTAGGTCCAAGAATAGCTCACACATTCAAACATTAGTGTGTTAGCTAACCATCTTGTAATACCGACAAATCTCTTGCTTTTGTAGGTCCAAGAATAGCTCACACATTCAAACATTAGTGTGTTAGCTAACCACCTTGTAATACCGACAAATGTACTGATGAAATGCAAAACAATTATATAATGTAAATGAAGATGCTAAACAAATGTCTTCAGGATCTAATTGTTCAAAGAGGACTCTCATTACCAAATTTTGTAATCCTTTATCTCTCACTCTGCTTATGGGTCTTGTAGATGTATGATTCTTATCACCTAAGTTAAGGTTCATGGTTAGACTAGTTCTTAAAAACCCTATATCAATTATAGTAATAAGGTAACTAGATGGATTAAGTTAAAAAGGAGTTTCTAAAGTCAAGTCAAAAAGTAACTCTAAAGTCAGAAGGTTAAGGTCAAGTTTTTCCAAAAATAACCTTTTTGCCCATTACTGAATTACATTAAGCCCTATCTAAAGAAAATCCTTAAAGCTCAATTTGAAGTATTAAAGTGTTAAAAACTCAATTCTAGACAAAGATGAATTTTCAAAGTTCAAATTTGAAGTTATAAGCTAAATTTCTAAAAAAATAACTAAAACACCCATATACCCAATTTCTTTGAGGAATGTCAATAAGCGAGCTTAGAAAATTATTTTAGAGTATTAGAATGCTTAGAAACCTAACTAGAGTTTAAATTGATGATTAAACAATTAGGAAACCCTAAACAAGCCTAAGAAGTGACGCTTAAGGTGAGGACCACTAAAGCATCTTAGGGTTTTATGCCATTAACCCCTTTTTACTTTTAGTTGCCACCACCCTTCTCATTTCCCTTGCCCTCTCACTTCTCTTCTCTAGAACATTTCAAAGGTTAAACCTTAAACCCTAATCTTTAAGGTTAAATCCAAACTACTAATGTAAGTTGGTTCAATGTCTTGCTAGGTTAGGAAGATCAAAGGGAGAGTAGAGGAAGCATCTTTCAAGCTCAATGTGACCATCGTCCCCTTAAGTGTAAGTAATCTTTAATCTCTTAGTGATTCAGTTAGTCATAGGAGTTAAATCATAAGATTAAATATTGATTAGTTAGTTCTAATGCTAGAAGTTTTTTAAATTGAAAAATCGCTCTCTTAGAGCTCTTGTAAGTGGTGGCTAAGCTTGGACAATGGGGAGACTATTCGTTCTTCAAGAGGTAAGAGGCTAGACTCTTCTTGGAATAATGCTTAAGGATGTTTAGAAGTGTTATTTGATTGTCTAAAGGAGTTTTGAAATTTGGAGATTGGAAGCCCTAGTATGCTACCATTCACTATAATGATTTAGGGTGTATTTTTGTTGGCTTAAATTGTAAATGAAATGTTTGATAGAATAATTCAAAGCTTAAACAAATTTTGGATGATTAGAAATTAGGTTGAGATGAAAAATTGTATGATTGTTTGATTTCTAATCCATGCCATCACCCCTAGGTTTTCTTTGCATGACTCTTGTTTGATTGGTGTTATTTGACATGTTATGATGTTAAATTGATGATTTATAGTTGATTTGAGGGTACAAAAAGGTTAAATTTGGTTGTTGATATGTATGGGTTAATTTAGGGCTCAAAAGGGACTAATTTGATGCACAGGTGTTCATGAGTGAATGACTTTCGATGTTTTTCCATAATTTCCAGCATATACTAAATCTAAATTGAGAAGTGATTTGATGTTTAATTGAGTTTCCTTAATGATTTAAGACTTAAATAGTAGTAATAAAGGTATATGATATATATATGTTGATTTGATTTCATATGGATATGAGATTGGACTTAAAATAAGCAAGTTAAATTCATTTTCCTAATTTTATTAAAATTGCCAGCATATTTAATCAAATACCAAGTATGATTTTGATGAATGTTATGAGTATTCGAATAATTATGTTAATGTCTAGTGATGTGGCATAAAATAGAAATAATCCTAATCTTAATTCAGGACGACAAAAAAAATGTGTGATTTAAATTTTGGTAGATTTTCTTGAATGCTCATCATGCTCATGATGAACAACCAAATTCACTCAAAAAGTGTTTTTAAACCCAATCTTAACTAACAACATTTTCATGTGTATTTTTAGTCATTGAACTAATTTCTATTTACCAAATTCTCAAATTCAAATAATATAAAACCCAAATTTGAATAAAAGATATAGATCAACGCTAGTGAAAAAGTGTGTTTAATCTTGTGAAGTGGTGTAACATAAGTAAAAAAGTGTTGCATTATTTAACATGGAAAATGTACATTATGATGTTGTCCTAGCCTTTCTAATGTGCCTAGAATCTAACAACATAATCCAAACACACTTTGTAAGCTCAACCAAAACAAAGAAGCAATTTATTCTTTGAATATGTTACACTTAGGAGAAAGATTACTAAGCCAATTTGGAACACAAAGAAATCAACCACTAAGTTTAAGGAAATAGCCACTAGACCTCAATGGATTAACAACTATTATTGTATGATTTCTCTATGTAAAATGGAATATAAACACGATATTACACATCAAGGAAGATCAAACTGCACTTAACCATCTAATATGATGCATAAAAAGATCAAAGGGTTTGCTTGCCACAATCATAAGGGAATGATACAAGCAGGAAATTGAAAGAGATAATAGTTAGCTAGTGAAAGTTGAAATGTAATTCATCAAAGTTGTCCTCCTTGTAAGGTTACATGCAATATTTAAATTAGGATCATTACCAATATAGAATAAATGTCATAAAAACAAAGTACATAATAATAATAAAAAAAAAAGATAATAACCATCTAGATAATTACATCTAGATTTATCAAGTTTAATGTGATTAATTTTCATATTTAGACCAAAAAGGAATATTACCTATTTAGATTGAATCCTTGTTTATATGCTCTTTTGAAGTAGACCTTCCATAGGATCATAATCACATTTCTCACCAAGAATAGAATCAAGAAGCAAAAATACCTTTCTTGTTAAAAGTGTCAAAATCCAAAGTTATAGTCAATTCTAATAGCAACAAGCTTCTTCCCGATAGCATAATATAAACAATGAAACCTTAGTAAAACATCTACTTGTCCTTTAGCATAGATCCAACTAGAGCCCTCTATACTAACTTGTTCAATCCTCTTTTTATAGATTAAGCCACGGTTTCACCATGTGTTGAATTTGAATCCCATTACTTTACCAATAATGTTCAAGTAATAACCAAAATTCCTTATGAACTCTTAGCCTAAGTCCTATTCATTAGGATTCTTTTGGACTCTTAAATAAGATACATTATTTGTTAGGCCCATTATACAGAAGGTATTACATAGTAAACCTGGACTACTCATTATCAAAATGATCTAAGGGCACCACTTCTTCCTACAAATACCCACTAATTATTCTCATAAAAGAACCTCGTTCAACATTTAGTTTAAAGTTTGCTTTAAAACTCAAGCTCTACTAGACTTCCTCTCAATCACTTCTCACAACAACACGAGAGCCTAATGAGCTTGTTCATTCCTCCTTTGTAATCCCTTTCCATCATCCCTTGGTGTTCAGAGCCAGTGGAAATTTAAAATGTAAGATTCATTTCTATCACATAAACGGCAAGAGGCATATAGCACTGACATGATGTACATTACTAATTTTTTACATCTACTGGTAAAAAAGTTTCTCCTTTAGATCTTTTTAGCTAGTGCCTTGATGACATCATTAAGGAATCCTTTTGAAATTTTGATGCCCTCATAATTTCAATGATTTTCAAGAATGTAAACTATTATTTTTTCAGTAAAACCTAGTAAATAAATAATTTGTGAAACCACCGCTTAATATAGTGCAATTAAAAATTTATCAATCGCACCAAAAATTCCAACATCATCTCTAGCGTGCACAATTACAGCATTGTTGACTTTATATGCATCTTCCATACATGTTTTAATATATAGAATATTAGACTGCGCACAAAATAATTAACCATTTATACATCCTATTTTACTGTATATAAAAAAAATTAATAAGAGATTGTACAGTAAATCTTATTTTTTCTATTTTATAATCCATTTAATGCGTCATCTCATACGTGGGGAGACAATCTCTAGGGTCTTCTGCTACTAAAAGCTGCTGCCTGCACCCCCAGGAAACTGCGATGCCAAAGTGGCTTGGAGCCCAAGAAATTCCTTTCCGTCAGTTTGCACAGCAAGAGAGATATTATTTGTGGAGGGTCAATAATTAATTCTGGGGGCCGCCTCTTAACGGGCTTATAGAGAGCATGCAGTGGTCTGCCCGATCTAGTCATCCACAACCGCAGCATGACAGTGAGTGCTTTTTTCATACAAGTTGATATAAGATAAACTGCTCACTCTAATATATTTTATATATTATAACTTATGTAGCTATTGATGATTATATAAAATATTATAATATTAAAAAAGAGTTATAATTCTTTAAAATTATAAAATACAACATAATATATTAAGAATTGAATTATTTTACATCTAATTATATAAAAATCATAACTTTTCTATAAATTACCATTATATATATAAATGATAGTTCTATTAAAAAATAAAAAGACATTTGTAATTAAAAGCAATAAAGAAATTGTTAACGAAAAGATACGAATAATAATGCTTTTTGACAAAGAACAAAAAATATAAATAAAAAAGGTGAAGTAAAGAGTTGTATTATTATAAACTCATTGGTTTAATCCTTTTTTTTATAGATTGAGTTATGGTTTTGCCATGTATCAAAATCCAAATCGCATTACTTTTCCAATATTGTTCAAATAATAACCAAGATCCTTCACCAACACTTAAACCCAACTCCTCATTAGGATTCCTTTTGGACTCATAAACAAGATACACTACTTGTCAAGTCTAATATACTATATGGGCATCAACTTGTAAACTTAGACTACTTGTTATCAAAATGATCTAAGTGTACCACTTTATATATATATATCCATTAATTCTTCTCATAAAGGAACCTCATTTAGCATTCAGCTAAAGGAATGCTTGGGAAGTAAGACTCCACTAGACTTCCTCTCAATCATTTGTCATAACAATACAAGAGCCTATTGAACTTGCTCATTCTTCCTTTATAAATCCCTCTCCACTTCATTCCTTCTTGTGTTGATAGCCATTTGAAATTAAAAATGTAAGATTTATCTCTAATACATGAACCGCAAGACACATGCAGCATAGACATGATGTACACCAATAAATCTCCACATCTACTACCAAAAAAGTTTCACTTTTAGATCTTTTAGCTAGTGCTTCAAAGGTGCCATTAAAAGAACCCTTTTGAAATATTGATACCCCTATAATTAAGTAAACAAGTAATTTGTGAAACCACCACTTAATATAATACAATTATAAATTTTTGTCATAACACCAAAAATTTCAACATTAATTCTCATATGCATGATCATAGTCTTGTTAACTCTATATGTACGTATTTTCCATTCACTTTCTAATATATAGAATATTAGAGTTTATACACAAAATGGTTAACCGTTTAAAAATCCTTTTATATATATAGAATAATAAAAGATTCCACAGTACATGTTACTTTCTTTTCTTTTTTTCTTTTTAAATCCATTCCATGCGTCATCTCATACGTGGGGTGACAATCTCGTGTCTTTCTACTACTAAAAACTACTGCCTGAACCGCCCAAAAATTGCGATGCCAAAGTGGCCGCTTGGAGCCCAAGAAATTACTTTCCGTCAGTTTGCACAGCAAGGAAGATATTATGCGCCGAAGGGGAATAATTAATTTTGGTGGCCGCCTCTCAAAGGGCTTATAAATAGCTCGGAGTTGGTCTGCCGATCTAGTCATCCACAACCACAGCATAAGATAGTGCTTTTTCTTGCAGAGAGGCTCGAAGGAAATGGCGCATCATTGTCACGACCATCATGGTGGACACTGCAACTGGAACTGGCACCGAATCTGGAACGGGCTTTGCAACGGGCATGGGCACGGATGCGGTTTTGTGCTTGGACAAGTGCCAATGGAGCGTGGGGGACCGGTGATAGCATCTCGTGATTGTGTCCATGAACAACCACAGCCAGAAGCTTGTGCAGGAGATATTCGTTGTCAGCTTCACTCGTACCGCCCCTGTCACGGTCACTACCCTTATTACCACCATCATTGTCGTCAAATTATTACAGAAATGGGGACACCAAACCAGCAGCTGTCACGAGAAATGGTTCGTAGTCATTGGGAGGATGAACCAAAGGGCTGAATGGATCAGTTTGTGTGTTGGAATAATAAGATGGAAGCTTGAATGTTATATATAGAGGTGTGTCGTCCTTCGTGTTCTCCACCTTTTTAAAGGTCGAACTTGTGAATATCTGTCATAGAAATAGGGGTTGTAGTGCGGTACTGGGTGTGGTACTGGTTGCACTACGTGTTGATATGTTGTGAAAATAAATCTAAGCGTGCATGCGAGGATGCTCAGATGGAATGCTCAATGTGATAAGTGGGAATTTATTGTCAATGCTTCCTCTTTGTGCATCATTTACAACTTTTGAGTACTTATCATAAAGCTGGCCTTCATCGACCATTTTTCTCTCTTTTATTTGTCAAACATGGCATTCTTCTTATTTGTAAGTTCGGTAGTTGAATCTAATCAACATTGAATAACACTTTAAAAGTTAGGGAATATTTAGTACACAATTATTTCAAATGAAAAAGTTGAAGACAAGAAGTTCGACTTCGAAGATTCCTTCTATTTATAGTCCATATCCAATTCCAAAAGTATAACCACATAGGCATATATCATAGTCATGTGTCGCTTGAATCTTTGTAAATTGGGGCTTTTGCTTTTAGCTAGGGAGATATACGTTAAAATAAACATAAATGATCTTAATTGTAGTTAATTTGTTCTGAATGCCACAATTCCTGATATATGCATGCATATCAAGACGCCTTATAAACAAATCCAAACTAGGCAGATTTGACAAAGGTAAGGATAAATGGTTGAAGGATCGAATCAGGGTTAAACCGAATTGAATAGAAATTTTTAAATTTTATAAATATTATTTATAATAAATTTAACCAAATCCTATACTCAAATAAATCATAATATGTTCAAACCCACATAAATGGAAATTTGCATATCTAAATATATCTATGAGTTTACTAGCCAAAAAATAAATGAATAAATCTATGGAACATGAATATAAAAAAAAATATTATTAAGTTATGTATTTCGTCAAATGTCATCAAACCATCATCTTCTCCTCTTAATTTTATTTCTTATTAATCATTCGTTATATCTTTAATGATGCTATGCAAGAAGATTTAGTTTAATTTTAAAATTTAGACTTATGATGATTATGTAATAGTATTTTATTATTTTGTCCTTTGCATAATAATATTTTAGATTTTTTCAATATTTAAAAAAGAAAAAACTTATATATATTATATCCCGTTTAACCCATCTAGATTAGAGTCAAACTGTCCAAATTATTTGTCTGATCGGCTCTTTATCAATATGGTTTTTAAATTCAAATTAGCCCGTTTTAAGTTAAAGATTATGATTGGACCAGATTAACCGGTGTGGTTATGACGCAGCGAGTTAGCGTAGAGAAGCTAAAGACTCACTCAACGAATGAATCTCACACACACAATGGTTGCTCACAACCCGTTAAAGGAGAGAAGTCTCTCACAAAATGTTTTTCAAATATAAAATAAGACGTAACCCTAACATGACTAACAAAAGAATATATATACTCTCCCTTAAAATATCAAAAGAGAAGGCAAATCTACGCGTACACGGTCGAAGGCACGGCCGTGCTTCAGACCGTGTTGGATTTTGTGAAGATTTGCTATTCGATACCCTGCTCGAGACACGACCGTGCTTCAAGCCGTGTTGGACTCTGTGAAGATTTGTGTTTGATACCCTACTCGAGACACGGCCGTGCTTCAGGCAGTGCATAGAGGCCGTGCTTCAGACCGTGTGTTCGCGTCTTGTATCTCCTCCATCATTCTCTCCCACCAGAGAAGAACTCAACCCCGAGTTCTCTATAGGATATAACGCCTCATCGTCAGGAAAGAAAGGAAAGATATCAGCGACATTGAATGTCTTTGAAATGCCCATAGTGTTTGGTAAACCAACCACATAAGCATTATCATTGATTGTCTGCACGATCTTATACGGATCATACTTTTTAGGTTGAAGCTTGCTGTATTTTCCAACAGGAAATCATTCCTTGCGTAAGAATACCATAACCTGATCACCTACTGAAAACACTTGTCGCCTTCGATGCTTGTCAGCTGCAACTTTGTACTTAGCATTGGATTGTTCAATTTTCGCCTGCACCTCAACTGTAATGTTCTGCCAACTATCCGCTAGGTTCTTGGCTGCTGTGTGAAACTCAGTACCCCTTGGAAGCTTGATCAAATCCACAGCATGGTTAGGAGTATTGGTATAGACAATAGAGAATGGAGACTTGCCTGTTGTCCTGTGAACGGCACTGTTATAAGCAAACTCCGCCTGAGCCAATGCCACATCCCATTGCTTGGGCTTCTCACCACAAATATTTCTAATTAGATTACCCAAAGTTCGATTTGTAGCTTCTGTCTGGCCATCCGTTTGTGGGTGAGCTGTGCTGCTATAGTTCAGTGAGGAATCAAACAGCTGCCACAAGGTTCTCCAAAAATGACTCAAGAATTTGCTGTCTCTATCTGAAGTAATGGACTTAGGCACCCCATGGAGGCGTACCATTTCTTTGAAGAACAACTTGGCAATGACCTGAGCATCAGCAACCTTCCGACACGGGATAAAATGGGCCATCTTGGAGAACCTGTCAACCACAACAAAAACAGAATCAACGCCCCGTTGGGTACAGGGAAATCCCAAGACAAAGTCCATAGACAAATCCTCCCATATGTTATCAGGAACAGGGAGTGGAGTGTAGAGGCTAGTGTTTTGGGCCTGACCCTTGGACGTCTGGCAAGTATAACACCGATTGCACAATCCTCCCAACGTCACGCCTCAAGTGTGGCCAGTAGTATCTAGCACTGACTGCAGCAATGGTCTTATCCCTTCCCAGATGACTTGCTAATCTACCCCCATGTAAGTCACGGATCAACTTCTCCCTTAAAGAAGACTCTGGAATACACAGTTGATTTCCCTTCATTAAGTACCCCTCATAAATATGGAAGTCACTGCTAGGCTGTTTATCCCGACACATCTCCCAAGTATCCTTAAAATCATTGTCAGTCCCATACAGGTCTTTCATATGTTCAAACCCCACCACTTCAGTATGAAGTGTCACCAACAAACTGGCTCGCCTACTCAAAGCATCTGCAACTTTATTGTAGACTCCCGATTTATATTTCAGCTTAAACGGGAACTTCTGCAAAAATTGGAGCCATTGTGCATGCATATCTTCGCTAATCCTGGTCTAATTATTCAGGTGTTTAAGGGCATCACAATCAAAATATAGTACGAATTCTTTGCCTACTAGGTAATGTTCCCAGGTCCTCAAAGCACGCACTACTGAATAAAACTCTTTGTCATAGGTGGACCAATTGCGCCTAGACTCGCATAACTTCTCACTAAAGAAGGCAATGGGTTTCCTTTCCTGAGATAGTACTGCCCCTATTCCAACCCCACTTGCATCACAATCGACTTCAAACAACTTATCGAAGTCAGGTAACGCAAGAACTGGCGCATTACACAACTTTTCTTTTAATAGCCCGAAACTACCTTCAACTTCATCACTCCACTGGAACTTCCCTTTCTTCAGACACTCAGTCATAGGTGCAGCAATGGTGCTGAAATGCTGAATAAACCGTCTATAAAAACTTGCTAACCCTAGGAAACTCCTCAACTCACTTACTGTTTTAGGAATGGGCCATTCCCTAATAGCTCTTACCTTCTCATCATCCACAGTAATTCCATCACCACTAACAACAAAACCCAAAAACAGCAACCTCCTAGAGAGGAATACACATTTTTTTATTCACAAAGAGCTTATTCTCCCTCAGAACCTTCAACACTTCCCTCACGTGATTAATGTGTTCCTCCTCAGTTTTGCTATAAATCAAGATATCGTCGAAGTAAACTACTACAAACTGGTCAGAAAAGGGTTTAAGTACCTGGTTCATAATACGCATGAAGGTGCTTAGGGCGTTGCTAAGGCCAAAAGGCATGACCATCCATTCGTACAGGCCCTCTTTGGTTTTAAAGGCCGTCTTCTACTCATCTCCCGGTCGAATCCGAATCTGATGGTAGCCACTTCTCAGATCGATCTTGGAGAAGAATTTAGCCCCACTCAAACAATCTAACATGTCCTCCAACCTTGGTATTGGGAATTTGTACCCAATTGTAATTTTATTGATTGCTCTGCTGTCGACACACATACGCCAACTCCCATCTTTCTTTGGGGTTAACAAGGCGGGCACTGCGCAAGGACTCATACTCTCCCTGATGAATCCCTTCTGGAGTAGTTCTTGCACCTTCCCTTGCAATATTTCTGTCTCTTTTGGACTCATTCTATAATGTGGAAGGTTAAGTAGATTAGCTCCTAGAATCAGATCAATGTGATGCTGGATGTCCCTCATGGGAGGTAATCCATCAGGTAGCTCCTCGGATGTTATCTCCCTAAACTCCTCCAATAGCTCCTTCACTCTGTCAAGCAACTCTTGAGCACTACTCTGGCCTTCCTCCACTGTCATCACCTGTCGAACAATTAGCGCATGGACTGTCTGCGCCTCCTTAATTGCTTCCTCCATCTCCCTCTCAGATTAGGTGATAGTGAGGAAGGAACACCCTTCCACTTTAGAAGCTTTAGGGCGGTGTGTCACTTTGAGAGGCAGAAGAGTGAACTCTACCCCATCCTTCTCTAACCGGTAAACATTCTCTCTTCCTTCATGCTTGGCATCAACGTCAAATTGCTAAGGCCTCCCAAACAGAAGATGGCATGCATCCATATCCACGACGTCACAATAGACCTCATCCCTATACTTCCCTATAGAGAAAGGTACCCTGCATCGTTCAGTGACTTCTATCTTTTCAGCCGCTTTAATCCACCCAATAGTATATGGGTTCAAATGTTTTTCAGTCGGCAAGTTCAATACCCTCACCGTTTCTCTACTAATAATGTTCCCACAACTCCCACTGTCCACAATCAAATCAAACACCCTACCATCAACAGTACATCTAGTGCGGAACAACTGATGTCTCTAGGTCTTCTCATCGCACTTTGGTGCTAACATCAGTTTCTTGATGACGTATGCCTCCTCATCATCTCCATAGCCCTCATCACCATAAAACTCATCTCCTCCATCCGGTTCACAACACACCTCATCATCCTCCCCTCTGTCAATAACATTGACTGGTCTCCTACTGAGGCACTCATTGGAGCGATGGCCCGGTTGATTGCACCTATAGCACTTTCCCATAACTGGTTTAGTATAGGGATTGTTTTGTTTAGGTGCCTCCCTAGTCTCCATTGGCCTCCTACTTACCCCTCTTTCTTCTCTCTTCTCATTAACCCCACCTGGTACTTTCGGGACAGCCTTCCCTTTATCTGTACCTACTGTATTGAATCCCTCGTTCTTAAACCTTCTGTTACCCCCATCAAACCTATTGGTCTTCTTTTGCAGCATCATCTCTGCCCGAAGAGCCATGTTTTTCGCTTCATTAACATTGTGTAAAACATGAACCCCTATCTTCTCCTTAATTTGCAACCTCAGCCCATCCAGGTACCTAGCCACCTGCCGTCCCTCGCTTTCCCTAAGATCATTCCTCTCAGCCAATCTCATGAATTCCACCGTATACTCATACACTGTTCTTGGGCCCTGTCTACACTTCTGATACTATTGAAACAATATTTGTTCGTAGTCAGGAGGTAAGAAATCCCTTTGAATCATTTGTTTCATCCTATACCACGTCTACACCGGTGGTTTACCTTCTCTATATCGTCTATTCTGCAATCTCTCCCACCATGCCCAAGCCCCTTCTTTCAATCTACATGCCACTAACTTCACCCTACGGTCCTCCGGCACTTCCATATAATCAAAGAAACGGTTCACCTATGCCAGCCAATCCAATAAATCTTCAATATTCAAATTACCAGTAAAAGAGGGTATATCTACCTTTAACTTGAAATCGCTAGTGTCTCCTTGATCATACCCATGGTGATTCCTGCGATATCCACCACCACCATATCCTCTTCGCTGTGGTTGTTGATTTCCGATCAGCCACTCATCTTCCTCATCAGAATCCACATCATACGCTTGGATTCTTTGATTTGCAGCAACAGGTCTGTTGATAGGAACGCCAATAGTAGGATTTGCCCCAGGTCGTATTCCTCTAATGTCTCTATCTCTATTCGTATTAATTCCCATCGCATCGAAACGCTCAACCAGATCATCAAAGCATTGTTCGAAATGCCGGAGTCTCTGATCCATGGTATCCAACACTACCCTTTGAGCCTGCACTTTGGTTCGCAGAGTTTCCATATCCCGAGCAACGTCCGGAACATGACCGCCTCCTGAACTACCGTCACCTGACATCTCCACAGGAAATTTTCCTTGCTCTGATACCAACTGACGCAGCGAGTTAGCGTAGAAAAGCTAAAGACTCACTCAACGAATGAATCTCACACACACAATGGTTGCGCACAACCCATTAAAGGAGAGAAGTCTCTCACAAAATGTTTTTCAAATATAAAATAAGACGTAACCCTAACATGACTAACAAAAGGGTATATATACTCTCCCTTAAAATATCAAAAGAGAAGGAAAATCTACGCGTACACGGTCGAAGGCACGGCCGTGCTTCATACCGTGTTGGATTCTGTGAAGATTTGCTGTTCGATACCCTGCTCGAGACACGGTCGTGCTTCAAGCCGTTTTGGACTCTGTGAATATTTGCTGTTCGATACCCTGCTCGAGACACGGCCGTGCTTCAGGCCGTGCGTAGAGGCCATGCTTCAGACCGTGCTTCAGACCATGTGTTCGCATCTTGTATCTCCTCCATCAGGTTAAGCCAGATTTTACTCCACGGAATAAATCTAATCATGCATGCGAGAATGCTCAAAAGAAAAGCCGAGTGTGACGTATGGAAATATATAGTCAAGGTTCCTATTGTTGCTTAATTACTACTTACAGCTACTCAAGTTATTGTGAAACCAACTACTTCGTTTAAATAATTTGCACCAAGTTCGAAGCTGTTCCCAACATACATCCTTATCGAGGCACTATATTCACAACCCATACACAAGAAATGAGATAATATATATACATATACTTCAACATTTACTATTCTTCCTGATCAAACCAGTCCAAATTAAGTAAATAATCCAACTACTTTATCACAGCAAATCTTGGTACCTTAGTTGCATAGATTAGTTCATTTCTTAAGTCATAAAATTAACATAATACGTATTTGTTTGTAATATATTATTAGAATAATATATTATATTATCTAATCCTTACAACCGTCTATAATTATATGTAACTATTACTTTTGTTATAAAAATTTTTTAAAAAAAAGTACACTTAATCATCACTCATGTTGTGCTCAAATTCCTGAAGATAGTTGAGATCACCTGCAATAGGAGGAAAAAGAGGTTGTTGATTGCTTTAGTCACCATGGGTTAACCCTAGACTAAACTAAGTTTTCAATCCAATAGAATCCAACTTGTAAGATGAATAAACGTGAGCTATTGAGTGTTGGAGATGTCTTTAGTACTTTGACTCTAGCACTCAAGTCAGAAAAGCAGCGTAATAGCATGGCAATTAAACTTATATAGAGCTTTAGATGCCTTACCTGTTTAGAGTAATTCCCTATTAATAATGTTAGAGTAGTGTGATATTTTTGGAAAGTAAGTTTTTCCTAAAGACAGTCAATTTATTCTAGAAAAGATTCAATAGTGTGTTCTCAAGGGACCTAAATTACTATCTATATCTGTCTCAATTAATTTAAGCACTTTCTTAATTTAGTGTTAGGCATGGACAAGGTAGCCTTAAGCCCTAAGGCTATATTGACCAAGAATACTTGCTTCCCACTCTTATTAGTGGCGAGGCACTAATGAGAGTAGAGGACGAGATAAACTTCCTCATGAAATAAGGCGTAAATATGTTAAATGACCCATGCTTTGGCTTAGAGGCATTGATCTAAGCTAGGGAACTTCACAACTAACCTTGGCATTCAAAGCACCTCATCCTAAGCTTTTTAGCAAGCTGCTCTTCAAGCCATGAAGCCCTACTTGCATTTTTCTAAGTTGAGGAGTAACTCACTCAAGCTAGAAGGTATTTTGCTGAGTTGTCTAGGAAGCTTGATGTAAGGTTTGCTCAGACAAGCTAGACCTATGCCAACGAACAATAATAAGCAAGTCCTAAGTTCTCGGTTACCCCCCAAGCTCAATGGCGTAGGGAAGCTTACTAGATAAGCTTCAATTGTTTCAACAATCAATTTTAAATCCTTCATATGCATGTGTGAATCAATGCATTTAATGTGTAGGGACATGTGGCACTTTAGGAAAAGAAGTAGTTGCAGAGGCTAAAACAATCGTGGCCCTATATTCCAATACTGGGGCACGTAGCACAATCCAGTATGTCTTTGGAGATTATATGAGCATTTCGTAACCACCTATATAAAGATAATGAAAGGTCACATTTTCCATTTTTGCATTCTCTTACTTCTTAAAGCTCTCTCACATTTATGTCTATTTTCTTACATCTTTCCAACTTCTTTATTTCGCTTCCCTCAAATTTCCTCTTTTCATATGTAAGTGCAATCTAAAGGTATAACTAAGTCTTCTTTTTCACATACTCTTTCAAACCTCATTTGAAGGATTATTCTCCCCCAAGTTGCAACAATGGACATGGCAAGACCTTCAAGTCTACCCTAAGATCCAAAGCACAAGCTAGGAGATAGATAATGCAATATTATAGTCATTTAAGGAGAAAGAAGGAGTTGTAGTTAGCAAGCTAGCTTTAGATGTGCATCCAAATGATAGGGAAGATCGCAAGCCCATCAAACCTTATAGAAGGTTAGATCATCCAACCAACCTTCAAGCATGAGCAAGTTGTACAATTGAAGGAAATACACTATTTGTTTACCAGAGATTCTTTGAGTTTAAGCTACGACTTCCCTTCATGAACTTTTAGAAACAACTCTTCCACTATCACCAAGTTAATCTATACCGGCTCATTCCAAATGCACACACACTACTTGTGACGTTCGAGAGCTTGTGTAAATCATATAAGGTTAAGCCTACTCCATAGCTATTTTGATCTTTCTATAGTGTGAAGCAATTAGGGCTTTCTCCAAGATAGTACTACCTATTGTGCTAGAGGAGGCATAAAGTTAATCGATGGGCTAATGTCCATAATGCATAACTAGAAAGAGAAGTACGTTGTGATCGAGACTACGAAGGAGTTAGACTTCTAAGTTCGATGAGTGAACCTAATAAGAACAAAGGCAATCAAGCTATTGTCTAATGACCAACGTCGAGTTGACATCATAACCTAAGCCATGTAAGACAATGGAAAGCCTTTCAACACTTTGAGCCTGATGTAGAGCTTTTTAGATATTGTAACTAAAACCCTAAATAGATTAAAGGCTGAAACTAGTTAGAGAAAAAGAAGCTAGAGGAGTTGGAGTAAGGCCAAGGAGGGTTAAGGTAAAGGTAAGGGTCTGCACTAGGGTTGGGGTTTACTTGAGGGGAATTGCTTATCCATTATAGTCATGGAGGTGCAATCCCCTCATGTTGTTTTTCTATTCAATAAGTGTTATTTCTTTATATAAATATATATATATAGTTTTATCTTTATCTTTTTTGTTGATATACCGCCACTAAGGCCTTTGTGCATCTCCAACCTTTTGGCTCAACAAGGGAGGTAAGGAAAGAAAGGTGTTAAAGGGGGCAAAGAAAGCAAGTCAAGAGGTGCCTCTTATAAAGAAGACTCCACTAGCAGGAATAACCATCTATGGCCTTAAGCCTTTGAGGGTTATTTCCTTTACTCTACTCTCTCTTGGTAAAGACAAAGGTAAGTTACTCAAATCAAGGGAGGGGTGTGGCCATGACTAAGCCATTGTTATGACAACCAAATGGCCATGCTTGAAGGAAGTAATCTTAGTGCCAAGCAAGAACAAGGTGAGACCTATTGCCTTAGTTAGGGAGGTCAGTCATACTAACGCCGAAAGGTACCAAAAAAGGAGGTTTGACATCCCACCATTAGAGGGAGAGAGGAGAGAGTCATGACCCTCAAAGAATTCCTAAGTCAACCTCTTCAAAGGCACCTCCCATCCTTGCTACTTGCAAGTCGATGGGAAAGACTAGGGTCAGTAAGGCCAATCTACTCAAAGGTGTGCTTAGCCCACAAGATTGGACCATGGAGGAGATCGCACTGGAGATAAACCCACTACTATTGTGTGAACATTTGTCCACTTAGTTTCTAGAGGTAATTCATGTTCCTTTTCTTTTTATTACATCTTAGATTCACGATACTATGTTATACCAACTCATATATTGCTACCAGATGATGGAGGTCGCACATAGCATCTTACATATATGTAAGGATATTGATCATTAGGTAAAACGCACTAAAGCTGATTATGACAGCTTTTCAGCCATATATACTCACATGTATAACCGTAATGAGGCTCACACGTAGAAGGCTAGGAAAGTAGAAGTCATGCTGAAGGATGCTCAACTAAAGCTAAGGAAAGTTATGGAAGACTACAGTAAAAAGTTAACTAAGGTGAAAGAGTGTGTCAAGGCAGCTTTAGGTAAGGTGGAGAGGGTGCGAAGGGAGCTTATGGGAGCTAACAACTATATTTCCAATCTCACTGAAGAAGTTGCCTCCTATCAAGGATGGGAGAAGGGCCATATAGCAAAGCTCTAACACCTAAAGGTTCTGCTAGAGGACTACAATAGGGACATAGACCAAATGTAGGAATTTCTGGACAAGTCCACTAACATAGAAAAAAGCTTGAAGGATTGCATATATAAGCTTGAAGAGCACATTGATCGGTAGGGTGTATATATCTAGAAATTGGAGGAGTTAGAGAGGACATCAAAGGATTGGTATTGTGATGGAATATACGAGGAGATACAAGCTAGCAACGAATATGTGGAGCAGCTGATTGCCATCATAGATAGAGGCTAGTGAAGGATGAGGCACTGAATCCATGCGAAGGATCCTAGCAATGACTTGAGCTGGTTAAGCAAGAAGATGAGAGTACTAGATGCCCCTCCATAGGAGAGGGAAGAGTTAGAGGTAAAGAGATTAGCTAAGGAATGGGTTAATTGAGACAACAATATCCATCCTCTACCTCCTCAAAGCAAAGAACTACTTCCTGCTCCTCTATCAACTCCTCCTTCTCTAGCTATAGAGGAAGTGCCATTGCCAATTGAAGAGCAACCTATGAGAGACCTATCCATGCTTGCTGATTGCCATCATAGATAGAGGCTAGTGAAGGATGAGGCACTGAATCCATGCGAAGGATCCTAGCAATGACTTGAGCTGGTTAAGCAAGAAGATGAGAGTACTAGATGCCCCTCCATAGGAGAGGGAAGAGTTAGAGGTAAAGAGATTAGCTAAGGAATGGGTTAATTGAGACAACAATATCCATCCTCTACCTCCTCAAAGCAAAGAACTACTTCCTGCTCCTCTATCAACTCCTCCTTCTCTAGCTATAGAGGAAGTGCCATTGCCAATTGAAGAGCAACCTATGAGAGACCTATCCATGCTTGCTAACGACCCGCCTAAGCTTAGCTTAGAAATTGTGGACAATTTGCCCTACTGTGCTTTTTATTTCTTTTTTCTCTTTATACTTTGTTCCTTTGACTTTCCTTTTGTAATTGTACTATGATTAGGATGTTGACCATTATCTTTATACAAAATTATGTGATTAATGAAATCATGTTTTTTTTTCATCTAGGTTTATAATACTTATTTTTATAATTATTACTCGAATTTTTTTGCTTAATTTTTTCATTGATCATTATGTTCTTGGTTGAAAAATAAGCAAAAATAAATAAATAAATAAAAATAAAAATAGAAAAAGAAGTTATTCCTTTGTTAGGATTATCCTCGATGTCTAAGCTTAAAGCTAATTTATAGAGATATCCCCTTATGCTGGTGCGAAATATAAGTCTACTCCATTCTACCATTGAAGGTCTAAGAGCTTGTACACTTAGTGAGTGGAGTTCCTTAACTATCTTATCCCCATATTAGGCTAAGACTTAAACTTGTTAACCACACTAATCGTGTTTAAGTTTTAGGTCCATGTTCTTTATAAAACGAACTAAAGTACAACAAAAGATATCATTTTTGCAAAAACATTGAGGCAATTGTAATTCCATTAAGTAATAAGAATGTTTACAATGAGAAAAACACTTAAACTACACTTTAAAACTTATTCAAAATATCAACATAAATTCTCCACATTCCTTGTCCTCGGGATCAGATGTTCATTGAGCCTCTTTAACTTATATGCCCCATGACCAACCACTCTTCATATGCGACTTGAGTCATCCCAATTTGGATTAATTTACCTTGGCTTTCCCTTGATTTTGTGGCTTCAAGCTTCCAATAAACCAGGTCAATAGGTCAGAAGACTTTGTGTTTCACCTTCTTGTTATAATATCTGGTTGCTCTTTATTAGTATGTTGCTGCTCATTATTGGTATGCTGCCACTCATTGGCTAGCTCTCAACTCTTCAAGGAAGATAAAGTTGGCTTAGAGGCCAATCTCATTAACTCATACGTGCAAGTAGCAAGTATGGAGGTTGTGAAGTTCAAGCTCGATTGGTAAGATTGCCTTAATTTTGAAACCCAAATTGAAGAGACTTTCCTCTATAGCTATTCTCAAAGTTGTTTAGTAGCTCTATAATATGTAAGAGAGCTCATCAATCTACTTCCTCTTCACCGAGTTAACCTTCTTCTTAAGGCACTAAAGGATAACTTTATTGATGGCTTCAGCTTGTCCAATCAACCGTAGATAAGGTACTGAGGTGTAATTGATCTTGATCCTATACTTGGTGCATAATTCTCTAAACTTTGGATTGTTGAATTGAGTGTCATTGTTAGTGATGGTGGTGCTCAGTATGACCAAATGGTATAGCATAGTTTAGCTAACAAAGTCCCCGACACTATGTTTGGTAATTTTAGCCACGACTTTGGCTTCTACCCATTTTGTGAAGTAATCACAACTACTATAATACATTGACACTAACCTATTGCCTTAGGGAATAGTTTAAGGATGTCAAGTCCCCATTAGGAAAAAATCCATGAGCTCGTAATCAACGTAAGAATATTATTCGATTGCTTGTCAATTGAAACATGCTTTTGAAACTTGTCGCACCACTACACAATCGCTTTGGTGTTTATCTTCAAAGTAAGACTCAAAAGATCAAAGACACTTAAGGATCGACAAACTATATGCCCTTCTATAGAGTTGCCCATCAAAGAGCATATATTAGGTTACCTTTTACATCAAGGCCTTAGCCTTTTTCCTTTCTTTAGGGACGATACCGTTTTCTAATTATGTAATGATCGGTCCATCTAACATAGCTCACTGGAGGCTTAGGTTTCATCAACAAAGCTCTCTTATTGAGACCTGTTAATGCTATTCTCAAGCAAGAATTCTACAAATTCTTTCTTGTTCAAGTTAGAGAGGCAAGATGAGGTTAACTTTGATAGTACATCTGCTTTAGTGATCATAGCTTGAGGAATCTTCATAATACTCTATGATGGAAAGTTAGAGCATAGGGATATAACAATCTCTAGGTAATTGGCCATCCCTTTATCTTTGACCACATACTCTCCATTGATCTATTTAACTATGTGTTGTGAATCTAAAAATTTTTAACTTTTTCTGCTCCAATTTCCTTAGCCATCTTTAATCTAGCAATGAGTGCTTTATATTCTACCTCATTATTACTTGCTAGAAAACTAAACTTCAAAGCATATTAGACTTTAACACCATATGGTCCACACAATACAAGCTTTACTTTACTCCCACCCTCGAGTGGACAAGCCATCTACATGGAGAGTCCATTTAGGCTTCTTGTGAACCTTAGTGGGTGCATCATCTTCTATTGTTGATTTGACAATGAAATCAATCAACACTTGTGCCTTCACCACCTTGCGTGGTCAATACTAGACATTATATGCACTAAGCTCTAAGGCACAATGGACCATTTACCCCAACATGTCACACTTTCGAAGAATATGCCTTAAGGGCTGATTAGTAAGTACCACCATCTAGTAGGCTTCAAAGTTAGGGCACAACTTCTTCCCAAAGATGACCACGGCTAAGGTAAACTTTTCTATTTTCTAATATCTAACTTCTAGACCTTATAAGACATAGCTTACATAATAAACAAGTCAATGCTCCGGTCTATCTACTTGGATAAGGATTAAGGAGAAGGCACGACCATTAATAGGGAGGTAAAGATAAAGCTCTTCTCTAGGGGTTTTAGGAGAACTAGTGGTGTGGTGAGGAAGTGTTTCAGCTCTTCGAATACTTATTGACACTATTCTATCTATTGGAAATCCACTACGTTCTTCAAGATCTTAAAGAATTTAATAAATTTTTCCATAGGTTTGGACGCAAAACTACTTAGCCCTGCAACCAGTCTTGTGAGTCTCTAAACTTCTTTAACTATTTTAGGAGGTTTTATGTCCAATATAGCCTTGATTTTCTCTAGATTAGCCTTTATCTCTCAAGAAGTGACCATGTAACCAAGCAATTTCACAAACACTACCCTAAATATATACTTCTCAGGTTCAACTTCATATTATATTGTCAAAGCATTTGGAAAGTCTCTTTTAAATCTATTTAGTGTTCTTCAAGGTCCTTACTTTTCACTATCATGTTATTGACATATACTTCTAAATTGTGACCAATTCGGTGCATAAATATTTTCGCTACTAGTCTCTAATATGTTGCCTTAACATTTTTCAATTTAAAAGGCATGATATTGTAACAATATCTCCCAAAATTGGTGACAAACAAGGTGTAGACCTAGTCGAGTTCACACATCTTGATTTGATTGTAGCCTAAGAAAGCATCCATAAAGCTAAAGAGTACATGGCCTAAGGTTAATTAGACTAGCTTATCAATCCTAAGGAAAGAAAAACTGTTTTTGAGTAGCCTTTGTTGAGGTCGATATAGTCAATATACAACCACCACTTCCCATTAGACTTCTTGACTAACACACAGTTGGCTAGCCAAGTAAGGTAAGATTTCTCCTTTATGAAACTTGCTTTCAATAATTTTTCGACCAACACTTCTATGGTAGCTTAAGGTTGTGGTGTGAAGTGCCTTTTCTTTTGTTTTACAACCTTAATGGTCAAATTGATATTGGATCAATGTGTCATCATTTCTAATGGAATTCCAAGCATGTTTGAAGGAAACCATGTAAAGAAATCCACATTTTCTCAAGGGAAATCAGTTAACTGTTGGCATAGCTCCACTATGATCATAGTTCTAAGCTTTGTAGCCTATTTAAGGGAGCCACTAATTTGTATTACTTTGGTTTCTTTAGATAGCTCTCCCCTTGATCTTAGTCTCTAGTTAGGGGTAACTTCAATGATGAGCACTTCTTATTGTGAGAGGGCTTAGAGATAGAAATTCCGAGCCACTTGTTAATCTCCTTTACATATTCCAACCCATATGAAGGTAATGAATTTAGCCTTTAGGTGTTTTATTAAGGCAACCATTCCCACTGCATTTTGTGATGGTCTTCTTAGGATGACATTATAAGGAAACCACACATTAATGATAATAAAATCTATAAGCACTTGAGTTGTGTGGGGTCTATCTCTAACTTTTAAGGAAATGGTCATGATACCCTCTAGTTTAACAAGTTGATTATTGAAACCATAGATCTCATGGTCATATGGCTTTAACTTTGCCTCAACCTAATCTTTCATCTAGTCAAAGGCCTTTTAGTGTATAATATATATGGAGTTGCCATTATCAATCAATACCTTATGGACCTCAAAGTTAGCAATTCTTGCTTAGATGACAAGAGCATTATCATGAGGAGTCATATTGCCTTCTAGATCTTTGTCAGAAAATGAAATGGTAGTGTTTACTTTCAAACTCTTTGTTTGTGCATTAAGCACGCTTTGATAGTTCCTTGATCAAGTGTAAGCCTTACCTTAAGAGCTCAACCGCCCTTTTGTTGCCGATCCACCCACTATTGTGTTAATTTTTCTCGTGTAGGTCAAGCTTCTAGCTCTTGCTCTCTTTCAACTTCTTTACACACAACCTCATTTTGGAGGTCGTTCAGACTTTGTAATATACTTGCAAAGGTAGCTTCATCAAATGAAAGTCATAGTTCTTGTCTAAGTTTCTTCATAATAGATTACTTTTCATTTTATCTAGCAATGTGATAATGCCCCTATCTTGAATTTCCACGAAGATATCTGCTTCAGGCTTGTTGAGTGAGGTGTGCTACTTATAGAACCTACTCTATTTCACACAAATCCATTGTTATCAACCTTAAGGCTAAGCCTATCTTTTACTAAAGGGTCCATCCTTACCCCACTTTTTCTTATTTAAAGATACATGCTTAGCCTGTCTTCTTACCTATATGGAATCTTCTTTGGCAATATACTCTACTACTTAAAATTAAAACTCCTTGAAATTCTTTGGCTTTTAAAGCAGTAGAGAATAAAAGAACTAGGATTAGTCTTTAACTCTGTTAATAGCTACATTTAGGGTGATGCTCATGTCTACATTGGGAATTTCAAGCACAACCCTATTGAACCTCAAGATGTAGTCTCAAAGTGTCTTATCCTACTTTTGTCTTATTAGGTTGAGGGTTAAGGAGTCATGTTCTGGCATTTTGCTTGTTAGAAAATGATGTCAAAACTACAAGGCAAACTCCTTAAAACTCAAGATGGAGTTCAACTTACGGCCTCTATACCAATCATGAGCTACTTTCTTGAGAATACCTAGAAAGGCCTTACAATTGATGGTGCCAAATATGTCAAGGAGGTCCATCTAAGTAGTATAATAACTCAGGTGCTCTAATAGGTCCATAATTCCATCATAGAACTCTATCTAAGGAATACAAATGTGCATTGGGAGTTGTTCATCTCAAATTTATTATGTAAAAAGAGAGTTACCAATGGTGAACATGTCATATGGCTTAGGTTTCTATGTATCTTTGATCTTGTTGAGGTGTTTAATTGTTTTGTCAATGTCATCTAGGGACGATTTAGCTAAAAAATGTGTTAATTGTGCCTCGAATGTGTCATTCCTATTATTGTACACCTTACCCCTTGGAAGAAGAGCTTGGTCCTAGTGTTGCAACATGTTTCTGTTGCGCTATGACGTGCTATCACCTTATCGATCATTGCATGGTTGAGAATTATGCTAGGAGCATTTGTGAATTTCATTTACTTAGTCGTGCAAGTGTCTATTCTCAACCACTAGTTTGGCTTGTTACCTCTCAAGATGCTTAACCTTGTCTTCCTAGCCTTAGGTATTGGTTTGGTGGGCTAAGGGCATTGGTGGTACCAAAGGTCAGTTACTTGATTTGACTAGTGGTTTGTGGTCATCAGTAACATTCTTATTAGAATTTCTTTTAGATCTTGCTATCATTTTCATGCCAACCATGATAAAGTTTTAGGCCATAAATGGTGGATGTCAATTGTTGATTGCTCTAGTCGCCATAGGTTCATCTTAAGCTGAATTAAGTCTTCAATTTGATAAAATCCAACCTATAAGATAGACGAATGTGAATTATTGGGGACTGGAGACGTCTTTGACATTTGGACTTCAACACTTAATTCAAAGAAGCAGCATAATGGCATGGCAATTAAACTTGTGGAGAGTATTAGATACCTTACCTTATTAGAGTAATCCCTTATTAATAGTTTTGGAGTAGTTTGATATTTTTTACAAGTAAATTTTTCCTAAAAACACTCAGTTTGTTTTAGGAAAAATTCAGTAAAGTATATTCTCAAGGGAGTTAAATTCAGTAAAGTGCATTCTCAAGAGAGTTAAATTACTTTCCATATCTATCTCAACCAATTTATGTACTTTCTTAGTCTAGTGTTGGGTTTAGATGAGGTGGGCCTTAGGGCCCAAGGCCATATCAGCTAATAATAGAGGTTATGGGGGTACCTAAGGGTACTTAGCATGGTTACTCTGATATTTAAGTCAACACAAGAGTACTTAATGAATAATATGTGTAAAAAGGTGTCAAGTTCACATCCTTTATCATATGATCTCATCCTTTATTTTATAAAAATAAGATTAAACTATTTTAAGAGAGGGGATTAATTTCCCCATGATCTACTCTAAATTTTATGTGATAGGAACCCTTGATTAAGATCCTTCCTTATTTGTTGAGTGACTATTTCGCATTCCTTATTTGGGCATCTGATGGGATTTGTTTGATTTGACCTTACGGGGGGGTCGGGTCGTTGGGTAGGCATGAACATCCAAGTTGTTCCAATTAGGTTGGTATAACTTGCTCTTGCTCGATCTAACCTCTACTAATTATGCTTCTCATTCAAAAGACTTAGTTAAGATCTAGGAGCTTGGATTTGATCTCTAGAGCTTGATCTTAGGGTTGGGCAGGTCAATTTAGACCTTAAGGGCCTAAGCCCAAAAAGATCAATCATCAAGTCTTTACCATTTTTTCTATTTAAATCCTCAATCATTTTCTTTTCTCCTTTGTTTGAGTTCTCAACATTTTCAAATCTTTAAAAAATAGGACAACTATCAAATCTCTTGTAATGTGTGGTTTTCATTTTAAAATTTAATATATTTATGTAATACAATTAATATCATAATTAATATATTAATGAATTTATATTTGAAGGATTGCATAAATGCAATTATTTAATTATATAAATATATTATATACATTATAATTGATGCAGCTATTGATTATTATATAAAATGCTATAATATTTAGAAAAAGTTATAATCTTTTAAAATTTAAAAGTATAACATAATATAGCAAGAATTGAATTATTTTACATCTAATTATGTAAAATTCATGACTTTTCTACAAATTACAATTCTATATATAAATGATATTTCTCTTAGAAAATGAAAAGGTATATGTAATAAAAACAATAAAGGAGTTATTAATGAAAAGATACGAATAGTAAATGCCTTTTGGAAAAATAATAAAATTGTAAATAAATAAAAGGTGAAGTAAAGAGCTGTATAGCTATGAACTTATTGATTCAGTCCTCTTCTTATCGATCGAGTCAAGGTTCCCATGTGTTTAAGTTTGAATCCCATTATTTTCCCGACAATGTTTAAATAATAACAAAGATATGATGCATGCGACACAAAAATTATGTACACCAGTAAATCTTCACATCTACCATCTAAAAAAAATTCTTTTAAATTTTTTAATTAATATCTCGAGATATCATTAAAAGAACCCTTTTGAAATTTCACAGCTTATTATCTTTATATACATCTTCCATATGCTTTTTAATATCTACTACTCATAAAACAGCTAACCGTTCACATACCCTATTTTTCCATTTATATATATAAACTAATAAAAGATTATGCAGTAAATCTACTTCTTTTTTTAATAAATTTCCATGCGTCATGTCATACGTGGGAAGACAATCTCGTGTCTTCTACCACTAAAACAACTGCCTGCACCCCCAGAAAATTGCGATGCCATGGTGGCTTGGAGCCCAAGAAATTACTTTCCGTCATTTTGCACAGCAAGAGAGATATTATTCGTTGATGGAGAATAATTAATTTTGGTTGCCGCCTTTCAGAGGGCTTATAAATAGTATGGAGTTGATCTGCCGATCTAGTCATCCACAACCGCACCACAAGAGAGAGTGCTTTTTTTTCTAGCAGAGAGGCTCCAAGGAAATGGCGCATCATTGTTGCAATCATCATGGTGGACACTGTAACTGGAACAGGAACTGCAACTGGAACGGGTGCTGCAACTGGCATGGGCACGGATGTGGTTTTGTGCTAGGGCAAGAGCAGATGGAGCATGGGGGGCCGGTGATGGTATCTCCTGCTAGTGTCCGGGAGCAGCCACAGCCAGAAGGATCTGCAGGAGATGTTCGTTGTCAGGTTCACTCATACCGTCCCTGTCTCGGTCACCACCCCTATTACCATCATCACTGTGGTCAAATTATTACGCAAACAACGGCTGGGACACCAAACCAGCAGCCAGGAGAAATGGTTCGTATTCGTTTGGAGGATGAGCCCAAGGGGTGAATGGATCAGTTGGTGTGTTGGAATAAATATAAAATGGAAGCTTGGATGTTATATATATATATATATATATATATAGTGGTGTGTCGACCTTTGTACTGTCCACCTTCTTGAAGGTGGAACGTGTTGATATCTATCATGGAAATGAGGGTCGTCGTTGTACTGCGGTACTGGGTGTGGTACTGGTACCACTTGTGTATATAGCTGTGAAAATAAATCTGAGCATGCATGCGAAAATGCAAGCCCAGTGACGTGTGGGAAATTTACTGCCAAAGCTTCCTCTTGGCTCATAATTTACAATTTTTGAACAATTATCAAAGTTGCCCTTGATCCACCATTGTTGTCTCTTTTTATTTGTCAAAGATGACTTTACTTTAATTTGTAATTTGCTATAGGAAAAGGAGAGAGAAAAACTAAGTCAAGTTTTTCCTTTTCCCTGTTTTTGTTTATTTTATTTTATTTTTTGGTTATCGATGGCAAGAAGATTAGGTAAGCGAGTTTTAATTGTTAGTTTACAATTATAAATTTGCAACTATCTCATTTCTCTAGATAAATATAATTTTTTTCACGCTAAATAAGATTCGTAAATAACTACAAATAAATTAAATTAAAAAATTAGAAAAGAATTAGTGATTATTGGCAAAATAATGAATATAATAGTCATGATAATTAGAGATAGATAATCGCAATTCTCAAAAATAATCTCCCACACTTGACCTACTAGAAGTTTGTAAGCGAATTTCTCACAAATTACAACTAAGTGACGAGTTTGCGAGGAGAATCTAATAAACTTTGAATATCGCTTTGGAAGTTTAAGAAATATTTAGTACACAATTATTTCAAATGAAAAACATGAAGACAAGAACTTTAACTTCGAAGATTCCTTCTATTTATAGTCCACAAAAGTATAACCACGTAGGCATATATCATTTGCATGTGTCGTTTGAATCTGTATAAACAGGGGCTTTTAACTTTAGTTAGGGATATATACATCAAAATCAACATAATGGACATATAAGTCAAAATAAACATGACTTATCTTAGCTGTACTCAATTTGTTCTGAATGTGCGCAAATTCCTAATATTTCATGCATATTAAGACACCTTAGTAGGATTTCATGAAGGATTAAATGTTTGAATAAAGGTTAAATCGGATTGAATAGGGATCATTAAATTTTATAAATTTTATTTATAATAAATTCAACCAAATCGTGTACTTAAACAAATAAAAACACCACTAAATCCACACAAATGGAAATGAAATAAGAAATATAATTTAATAAATGATATATCTAAATAAATCTATGAACTTGCTAGCAAAATAAATAAATAAATCTATAAACTTATAATGAAAAATAAATATAAAAGAAAAAATGATTGAGTTATATATTTGATCAACAAATTGATCAAATATCATCCAATCACCATCTTCATCTCTTAATATTAATTTTCATTAATCATTTCTTATATTTTTAACTAGTAATATGTAAGAAGAGATGGTTTAATTATTAAACTGAACCTTTCATATTTTACTATATTATTTAACAAAATACATCAAATAATATTATTTTATTAATTTAATCATTGCACACTAATCAAAGCTTGACTAATAATAACAAACAACGATAAAAAAAAATGGTATATACAAAGTGACTTAAAACACATTTAAAGTGAAATTTGCATGAAATTAAATTAATATGAAGTAAGAAGAAAATATATGAGACAATTGGCCTAGCAAGAAAAGTACAGCATGTGTAATGAAGAGAAAAATAAAACCGCTCCATATTGCCAATAGATTATATTTTTCTTTATCAAATTTTATTTTTACCGAAATTCTAGACCAAGTTGTAATATCAACACCACAAAGATCCAAAAAGTGGATTTTGTTAAAATTTTCTGTGTCTTAGGTCATCAAGTGGGTCCGCAGTGCACAATATAAAAAAGGAAAAGAGGTAGCACAGCTCTCAAGATGATAAGACCGTAATTGACCACCAAAAAAAAAAAAAAAAAGGCTAATTTTCAGTACAACATCTAAGTTCTCACTTTTTTTAAAGGCTTTATGTTAGTGTGTTTTATGTTTATTTATCACAGTGAACAAGTAGACACATATTAATTTTTTATTAGTATATAATAATTGATTTGATAAAATCATATTATTATATTTAATTAAATAGTATAATAAATATTAAAAAAATTTAAATATCAGCAATTTGAAAACAAAATGAAAATGAAATCTTAGAGACTGATTCTACCGCCCTCAAGTCTTAGGGTAACAAGAATTGGACTCTTCTGTATAGTACTCCTAGCCCCTAGGTATCCATGATACTAATTTTTTTTTGAAGAAAAATGAAAATTAGCAAAAATGCGATGAGATCCCCTTTGAGTCACATAACCCATTAAAGACCTTTGTGGTGAAAGAAAAGGGAGATTGTCATTCCTAAAGGCTGAAAGGTCGTCAAATCATGTTAAAAAGTCAATTTTACCCACCTAAAGTCTTTAGATTGGTCAAAATTGAACTCAACGGTATTTTTCTTTCTTTCTTTTTTTCAATTTTCCTCTGAATTCTTTTATAATTTTATTATATTATCTAATCGATTTTAATTATTATAGAGGAATCGGAAGGTTATAATTAGCCTGATATTTGTCTTTAAAAAACTAAAAGGATATTTCATTGTGATATGTGATCCAGTATAGAGGACTGAAATGAAGTGGGCGATTAGAGTCAAAGTTATAATAAGCTACAAAGGTACACTAGGTGGCAATAATGGCATTAAGCAACGTATATTGGCGTCAGGCGACGGCTTTGGTGTTGGTGTTTCTACTCCAAAGGAGGAATGGATGCCTGACCCGAATGAAAAATTACCAAGCGACATGGGCATATGAGACGGCAAAGCAAGCGTAACGCCAACTGTCTAGCACTGTTTGTACGTAGTAACCAGTGGCTTGAGCACGAGTGTTATGGGCATAACTTGATGAATTTCGACCGTTGATTGTCAAAATATGGGTGATTATTCATTGCTTCTTCGTACAAATACCCAGTAATTTCTAACCGTTCAAGAGTTCAAACTTTACTACGTTTCCCTTTCATCACTTGTCGTACTGATACGTGAACTTGTTCAATTGCTTATCCCTCCGCCATTATCCTTCTCCACTTTATCCCTTAGTGTTGTGAGCCACCCAAATTACATCCCTCTTTTGCCGATCGTATCATGTGAAGCACGAGATATATCTAATACGTGCACCGACAAATACTCTCATCCATATGTTAAATTTATTTTTTTTTCCTTTAAATCTTTTAATTAATACCATAGAGGCGCATAGAATGAAAAAAAAAAAAAACAACCAAATTGAATAAATCTACAAATTACATTAAACCAAACCAAAAATATGAGTTTTTTTTTTTTTGTAATTTAGTTTAAAAATTTTCAATTTAAACCAAACTAAAAATTTATAGTTGGCTTAAAGGAGCAATTCAAATTAAATAGTCTTAAAAAATATAATGATATTTTATTTATAACTAAAAAAAATTGCTATAATATAACATTTTAAAAAAATAGTTTACATTTATTAAGAAATATATGTAGTTAAGTTATATGACCATAATTCATTGCATGACATAGTTAAAATTTTTTAGTTGATAAAATATTGACTTTATCAATATCTTATATAATATTAATGCAAATTATTATTAAATGAATGCAGCATTGCTGATGTGAAATTATATGTTAAATAAATATACTTTTTTAGAAAATAAAATATGATTTAATTCATAAACTAAACTTAATAATATCGAAATTTTATGGTTTAAAAACCAAATTATATGATTTGGATTGAAGCAATAAAAATGAAATCATACTTTTAGGATTTGCTTTTGTTCAAATGAAACATCAAACCAAACATACACACGCCTACCCCTAGAGACACCCTTTAATAGAACTCATTTTAAATTTGATGCCTCTATAATTTATATAATTTTAAAAAATGTCATACTAATTTGTGTTGTGGAAACCTAGTAAATAAACAATGTATAAAACTATTACTAAAACTCGTTCACTTCATCGGTTGAAATAAAGTAGGAATTAAATTGTAATTCAATAGTAATGTAACAGAGTTATAATAACTATTATATGTTTATTATATTGTTTAATAAACATTTTAAAAAAATAGAGGATTAATTAGAATAAAGGCAATTATACCTCTAGTAATAGCACAATGTTTATTATTAGTTAGTAATCATGGTGTCTCCAAAGTTTGAAGAGGTATTTATGAAAAAATAATGAATAAACTATTAAATAGTAATTCAAAAAAATAGAGATATGAATTATTATATATTATTTTATGCAATAACAATTTATCATATCATCATAATAGCAAAACTTGAGAAGGAATGAGATAGCTATTCCCCGTAAATCAACATGTAATAAATGTAGTTAAAAAATTCATCCAATAACACCCAAAATTCCAAAGCCTCTCACATGCATAATCCCAACGTATTAATTTTGCTCGAAGTAAATGACAGATATAACTAGATATATCTAAAATCATATGCTTCATCCATTACGCATAAGATATTAAAGACAACATTTTCGTAAATATGGACCATATGGTAATATATATGTATATATATATATCTAAAGTTACCTACGATTCTATGTGCAATTATTTATTTATTATTGTTTTCTTTTTTAGCCGTCTCATACGTTATCTCACACATGGGGAACAATCCTGGTTTGTCCTCAGCTGAAAACTACTGCCTGCACCCCCAGAGAAAATTGCGATGCCGAAGTGGCTTGGAGCCCAAGACATTACTTGCCGTCGGTTTGCACAGCAAGAGAGATACTATTCGTCCAGGGGCAATATCAAACTTTGGTAGCCGCCTGATTCAAAGGGCTTATAAATAGCAGGGAGTGGCCTGTCTGATCTAGTCATCCACAATATCAGCACTAGAGAGGGCGCACTTTTCAACAGAAAACCACCAAGGAGATGGAGAATCAATGTTATAAACATCTTGCTAGACACTGCAACTGGCTCGGGCCCTGCAACTGGCATGGATACGGACGCGCTTTGATGGTTGGACTAGAGCAGATGGGACGCAGGGGAGCGGTGAGGGCATCAGCTCGTGTTTGTCGCCGCGATCAACCACAGCCAGAAACTTCTGCAGGAGATATTCGTTCTCAGCTTCACTGTTACTGCGGTCCCTGTCATGGTCACCGCCCTTATTACCACCACTATTATTGTCGTCAAATTATTACAGATACGGGGGCACCAGGCAAGTTGTCAGGAGAAATGGTTCGTATGCGGTTGGAGGATGAAGCAAAGGGGTGAGTAGATCAGTAATGGTAGCTTGGATCGATGTTAGATAATATATATATATATATATATATATACATAGGTCTGTCCTTTGTGTTCTCCATCTTCTTTAAGGTGGAATTTGTTAATATCGGTCATGGAAATGGGAGTTGTGCTGCGTACTGGCGTGGTACTGGTAGCGCTTGTGAATTTGTTGCGAAAATAAATCTAAGCATGCGTGTGAGAATGCTTAGAAGAAAAGCAGAGTCTGATATGTAGAAATCTACTGGTGCAACGAGAGAAAAGCGAGTATTATAGATAACTATTATATAACAGTACTACCAAGGGCTCTTCTTGCTGCTTGATTTACAATTTCTGAGTACTTATAAAAGCTGGCCTTGATCGTCCTTATTGTTGTCTCTTTTTTATTTATGGATGATGGAATTCCATTTATTTGTAATTTTCTATCGGGAAAAGAGGGAAAAAAGAATTTGGCTACGGCTTTTATATGTAATTGATGACATAAAGATTAGGTAAGCAAGTTTCAACAGTTAATTTACTATAATAAATTTACGAGAACTATCTCATTCCTTGGATAAAGCACAAGTTCTTTGCGGCAGTGGGATTTTAAAGATGGCTGCAAATAAGAAACTAATATCAAGTTAAAAAAGAAGAAGAAGAAGAAGACGAATTAGAGATGCATAATAAAGTTCTTAAAAGAATAAAAAGTAAATTATTATAATAAATTAAATTTATTAGAATTCCAAAATCAAGCAAAATTGGAAAATTTAAAAAAAGAAAAGAAAAGAAACGTATATAGTTGTAATAAATCATTATTAGGAGAAATATACTAAAATAATACAATTTAAAAAAATAATCACAAAGTAGAATACCTAAAAAATTTATTCGAAAAATATATCGTTAAGACGCGAATCTAAAACGTACCTTCAGTTTGCCCAAAATTAACAAAATTAAAAACACAAACTTTGTCTCCACCTTTAATATAATTTATACTAAAGGCGCGGGTACATTTTGTATTGAAAAAACCCATTTGCTTTTAATACAACTTTACTGAAGGAACGGATTGAATACTCACCTTCAATATAAAATGTGTTGAAGGCGTATCTTGAATAAGTGACTTCGCCACTTATTTTAGTATTAACTTCTTTGGATACTTTATTTCACAATTATTTTTTAAAAATTGCATTATTTTAGTGATTTTCTCTCATTATTTGTCTCCTGCACTTAGTGCTACGTAGATTTGCAGATATAAACCATAGCTTGAAAATGCCCGAAATTCAATTAGTGTTTGCCATATTTGAAGTACGTTCGTTTCCTTTGTAAGTTAGATTCGGATGTATATCCATGCTAAACAGAAGCGAGGAATCTCAATATCAATGAGTCCAAATACATTAGAAATAGATTCGGACATATCTATGCTGAGGTGAGAGGTTGTGTTATATGGACAATGCATGAGGATGCTTTTTAATGCATAAGGATGTTTTAGCAAATGCATTTCGGACGTTTAGAATTTTCTGCAAAATTCTACAGCATGTAACTTTTGCTGATTTAAGTTAAACAAGTGTGATGTTTCAATTCTTAAGATTTGTGATTCTTCATATTGGATATCCTTATGAGTTGGCGACTATCTCCAACTAAATCTAATGATTAAAAACATAGTTGTTTAAATGATCATGCGGTAATTCTTAAGAATTAAGGAAAATGATGTCCAAGTGGAAATTTTTATGTTCTAGCTCAAGCTTTTAATAGAACTAATCAAGTCTTCAATCTTATCATTAATTTATATATTAATGATAAAGATTTAATAGTGATTAATAGTAAATATTTAATATATATAATTAAATGATGGGATTAAGAATTGAATCAGAAAATCATATATATTATTAAATAATAGATGTTCTTCATAGACATTTTACACATTTTCATCATCATTTCCTTCCTATCAACCTTATCAACAACACAAATAACTTCCAAATGTTCGGCAATCTTGTGTCATCATTAAAAATAAAACATTATTACTTTTGTTGTTGATATACACTTAGTTGTATCCTAAAAATATTTATAAATTTTGTATAAAACTTGTAAAATTCTTTAAGGAAAGCAGTCTCCACTACTTCTAATTGTCATTTTTCACTCTTTTGCCGAAAAATTTGTAACACTTAGTTTTCTAAGGTGTATATGGACAAATCTCTCATGACTAAGTAACGAGTTTGCTGGTAGGGATTTAGTAAAATTTAAATCGCATATTTTAATTCGGATGATATTTAGTGTAAAATTTTCGAACAAGAAGATGAAGACAATAGCTTTAACTTCCGGAATCCTTTCTATTTATACTCTGTAAAAAATAACCGAATAGGCATATATCATAGGCTTGTGACCCTTGAATTTTTAAATCATGGCCTTTGATTAGGGACATGGCTTTTTGGGTAAAACACATTTTAATGTTAAAAATTAAAAGATATACACCAAAACAAGCATAATTAAACTTAGCCCAAGTTATGTGCTATTTCTAACGGCTATGTTCTGGTGAAACCAAGCACTTCGTTTCAAATAATTTGCATGAAGTTTGCGGTTGTTCCCAATATTTTTGATATCGCGTGTATATCGAGACACTTTGTTCAAATGGACGTGTAAAGGTTTAAACAAAGTCCTCTTTTTTAAAACACCAAAAATTGAATTTTCACATCACATGCACAAGAAATATGACTTCATTGTCTTCGTTTGAACATTCGCTATCCCTTCCGAACAAAGTAGCCTAGATCGCGCAAGGCCAGATACTTTATCACACCATACCCATGTGGATAAATTAGTAATCTAGCAACACTACTTTTGAGAGCCGATCTAAATACTTAATTTTGAATATAAAGGAATTAAGTGCATACAGAGAAAACATAAAAGGATAGTCTTTACAATTTAGTTGAAAAAAGATACTATAGTTCTTAGGTACCGTTTGGTTACTGGTACTGGACAGAACAAGAGTACTGGACAGTACTAAAAAAGAAGGACTGGACAAAAAATATTTTTGTACCACGTTTGGTTTGTTCAGTACTGGACAAGGATTTTTGTGCTGTCTAGTGTTTGGATTGCAAAGTACTGGACTGGACATAGTAAATTTGACAGTTTTGCCCTTTTTAATTACTGGAGAAGGCTTTTGTATTGTGCAGTATTTGAAATTACAAAATACTGGACTAGACAGAGTAAAATTGATAATTTTGCCCTTTTATTTATATCATAGTTATTTATATATATTTGATATTATTATAAAAAAAATGATTTGAAGGTTTAATATATTATATTAAATATTATAGGGAAAAGAATTATGTTATATTTAATTAAATAATACGTTATTTATAATTTTGAATATGTCACTAAAGACATGAAATACTTTTACATTGAAACATCCACATATCCATCAACCACTTTGAACAAGTCATTTAGATCAATAAAATTACTAAATCCATCCACAAATTAGATCAATTAGATTAAAACATCAATCACTTTTATATTTCATAAGGACAAGGCATAAATGACATAAATAAGATAATAATCATACGTTTCCATAGTCAAAGTAGTTTCTATGATTATGACCTACCAACTATATCTGATAGAAAACCTGCCAACTCTATTGCAGAAGATTCATGAGGTTACAACTTATACAAAATATGAAAACCGGTTTAACCATACAAGATACTTTTCGAGTCTAATTTTTTGTTTTCCCATTCATAATTCGATCTGTACTAGACCCTATGCTCATCTAATGTAGAACATCGACTTAAGTTAGGAATTTCGTTTTATTTTTGGAGTCGCCACCCAACTGTTGTTGGAAAAGATTGAATTAAGACTAATAGAGCGGATTAGTCCTAATTTGGACCACTAGTCGTCGTGATTTCCTCTTCTCGTTTTTTTTGTGAAAAGAGGAAAGGGGAAAACCGGAATTTCTAAGTTCGAAGGCTAACCTATTAAAACCCTAAGGTTACCACATAATCTCCTAAAATTTACTTTATCTCGAAATGTCTTTTATTTTATTTTTGTCGTCTTTTATTGTGTTTTTAAGTGAATTATGCTAGGAAAATGATTTTTATTCCATTTTTAGGGTTGCCCCAAATGGGTGCCTACGTACCTACTATTCTGGATCAAACAAGCTGTAGTTCACTTTTCTTGAAAAACTTTAGTGTGTTTGTGAATTTTAATTATGAAATTTCTTTTAATTTATGTTTTTACCATTTTTTTCTAAAAAATCTAAACCTAGGCTTGATAATTTGATTTTTTTGAAAATGATAATTTTAAGGAAAAACACCAATTTTGGATTTATTTAAAAAAATGATTTTTCTAAGTGATAAAAATTCATTTTTTTTTATTTTTCAATTCATTTCTACTAGTATAAATTTTTATTGATTTTTTACTTAATTTATTATGATTTTTATAATTTTTATTATTTTTATTAACTTTTATTAATTTTCATAATTTTTATTAAATTTTTTATAATTTTATTAAATTTTTATTGAAAAATTTTCTCCTAGATTTTTATCTATTCTATTTCAAAATCTAAATCTTTATTTTTATTTTTCTAATCTTTTTATTATTTTCTTTATGAATTTTTACATTTTTATCATTTATTATTATACTTACTATTTTTATTTTCTTTCAAGGTAAGTGTGAAGGGCAAATTCGAAATTTAAAAAAAAAATTACATTTAGTCTAGTACGTAATTTTTAGTATCGAATTACATGCAGTACTAAAATTTCTGATTTTGTCCAGTACATAATTGGTGTTTAGTCCAGTACTTCCTTCATGTGTGGTAACCAAACGAGAGACAAAAAATTTTGTCCAGTCCAGTACCGAATTTCAATGCCAACCAAACGCTACCTTAATGTATGAATCCAAAAAGATGTAGGTAAAGATGAATGGTTTTACACACTCCTAACCATGTCTAATGATCTAAGGTTACACCCTTTTGCAGCGACATTTTGTTTTCTTGTGCCTAGGATAACATACGTTGTTAAAAAAACTTGACAAGTTTACACGAACAATGTCCTAATCCATTATGCTTTCCATATTATTCACTACCTCTATTTCACTAAATAATGTTCACCTTTGATTTCGCTTAACTTCATAACCACACACCTCAAGGGCACCCACTTAATGAGATTCTTCATTCAAAAGATTGGCATAAATACAAGTTGAAAAGTTATTAGTAAAGGTAATAAAATACTATTTTCCACCAAAAGAAGGAGCATTAAAATGTCCATATATGTCAGTGTATATAATTTCATGAAATTGTATGCTTCTTGTGGCTCATCTCTTAGTATGTTAAGCATAATTTCCTTTAACGCAATCAAGAAATATTTCAAGGAGAATAAAATCCAAAGTCAAAAGAATTTCGTTATTTATTAATCTTGATAACCTATTTTTTGATATGCAACCTAAACGTTTATGCCATGAACAAATGGAGCTATTATTAAACAAAGTACAGTTATTTCTAGGATTATGTTGCATGGACACGAAGGTCTTAGCATACATATCATCAAGCTTACATTTATAAGGACCATCACAAAAAAAAAAAAAAAAAAAAAAAAAAAAATTAAATCGAAGGTTTATTATTCTTTTACAAATTGAAGTATTTACGCTAAACTCGAAGGAAGAACCTATTACATGAAGTCTTGATAAAAATAAATAAATTAATTAATTAATAACTAGAAAATGTATGGATATAAAGGGTTGGAAACGAATCCAAGATCAAATGATAAACTTCTGTTCCTTCAAGCTACAAGCTTCATTTCCTTCTTGTAGATCTAAGCAATTTTGGAAGATTTGTTTACATGGTGAAAACCATTATCCTTGCCTTCTCTAGGCTTCCGTTTTGAATTCTTTGCTACTTCTGGATGATTTTGCAAAAAGAACGGAATGAACCTTTTTGATTCTTTAGTCCTGTCTATTCTTGAATCAGAATATTGGTCAACTCATTAACGTTTCCACTTATCATTTACATTGTTGTAGTTCATTGTAATGACCTAAATTGTACAGGAATAAAGGAGCTCAATGTAAATTGTACCAAAAATAACTTATCAATCAAAAGTCATTCACAAAGGTCTAAACTTTACCACTGTCTTTGCCATTTCAAGGATATGCTCCTGCATAATATAATGCAATCATGAGACCGAGCCGTCTACCAATGACTTAAGCGTTGAACATCAACCTAGATGCTGGGGATTGAACTGAATCAAGTCAAGGACTAACTCACGTTTGTTTCTCCAATTGTGCAGGAAAACATGGTGAAAACTATAAAATTTAACCATATCATTCCGGCTGGTAGAATCTACCATCCCCTTGATAGACATAATTCAGAAATCACCATCCATCTAGCAAGCCTTCTATCATTCGGTAGATAGGCTATCATCCAGTTGGTGGAAACTTACCATCCGTAAAATATTAACAAAATTTTAAATCTTTTAAAAATCATAAAATATTCAAAAATATCAACAAAATGTTTCACAGGAAGATATCCTGTGCGTTAAAGCAAAATTATGTTTATTGCTAAAATTTTATAGCCTGTAAAATCTTATCTATAAGTCAAATTTTTCCTAATGACAACACGCACACGGCTCTAGTTATCTAAAAAGATGCAAGATGAAACCTTTCAAGTCAGGAAGGTACCTTTTCAATCGTATCCACTATTTTCTCATTTCTTTAATGTCTGAAAAATACAAGGATTTAAAGTTAAGCCTTGCCAAAATTCGTTCTCTCCGGGCTTCAAACAGTGTTTCCAATATTATTTATTGATTGAATGTGCAAACCAATGAAGAACAATGTGCATGCTTTTAACTTCTAGAATCCACGTTGCTACAGACCAATTTCATCTCTTGTGAGGGATCCTAGGATAACAATTTCTTTTTTCATTACTCCGTATACTAGAAAGAAAACACAAAGGAAATCATGGTATTTGGTTCAATTACTAGTTATAATCATGGGAAAATCATAGCTCTTGAGCTATGCTTTCATATACATGTAATTAAATTTTATAATTATATGACTTAATTATTTGTACTAATCTATTATTGGTCAATAAATACATTCCTTTATCTGTAGGAATGAATTATGATTCTTTTATTTAATCTTGAAGTTTAGAGAACCATTATCTCTTCAAGATCCTTCTTATCTTTTATAAGCATGTTTTTTCTCCTCTACTCATTTTAATTCTAGGGTTAAATCATATTTAATACTTAAACTTTATCTATTTTTGCAATTACCTATATGAAGTTTAAAAATATCAGTTTACTACCTATAAACTTTTCTAAATCATTTATTGTACCTAAATGGGGATAATTAATTACAAAAATGAACAAAATTTAGGCGATTGATTTTATGAAAAAAAACAAAGTTCATGTAGTTTATTATAAAAATATGTAAAATTTAGATAGTAAATTGACATTTTGAAATTTTAGGTAGTTAATTGCAAAATTGGGTAATGTGGGGATACCAAATATTACATTTACTCTTAATCCTATGGAGAAGATTAATGTAAGTGAGTTTGGATTACAAATTATAGGACAACTAGACCATCAAAAGCTACAAAAGAAGAATAATCAGAGACTTCAGAATAGTACATCAAAACCAAATATTATGATTCAATAGACATTCGGAAATAGTATTTCAAGCACATCAAAAGCTATCAGAATCAAGTATTCCAAGAAAAGGACTTAGTTTTGGAAGTTTAACTTTTAAACTTTATAACTTTTTGCTTATTAATAATTATATAACTCATAATATGTTAATAAAGACATATTTGAGTCGACCACTTCATTATTTGGTGCAACGATCATGATCAAAATCTATTGTTTCATATTTTATCTAGATTAGGAAAGTTTATATTTATTGATTTAGTTTTCTATTTTATTTCTATTCAGTTTCCTTACTAGTTTTAGAGTTTCTTCTCTATAAATATGTGTAAAATATTATTACTAAGCATGATAGTTGAATTTTATTAGTAATAAGAATTATTTCTTTGCACATATTTTATGAGGTTCCCACTTCACATTGCATTAGGATATTTGTGATAACATTCTATGTACCTTTTGATAATGTTTATAGATTATATATAAAGGGATTGCAAGAGTCTTATGAAATATTAAAAATTGTTTTCATGGCTACATCATTCATAATATTAAAGGAGATGGAACCATTTTAGAGTCCATGCCCTTTTTTTAGATTAATGCTAAGAAATAATCATTGTTGCATTTGTAGATTATAAATTTGCTTTAAATTTAGGACTAGAAGTGCTCAAGACTATGACTCAAAGTATGTGTAACTTATGTGTTTCTCATGCTTGTTTATGTTAGTATATATATATTAAAATTGGATTAAGTTGAATGGAATGGTTTAAGCTTAGTTTAAGTGATTGTTATATGTGCTTAGCTCAGCCTAAGGGGCTATAGTGGCATATCTCTAAGAAGCACCCTAATGATCCTTATGTGGCATTGTCCCTAGTGAAGTCGTACTTGAAAATGATTTTGGTTATTTAAGTTCTAAGGTTCATGGGTGTGGAGCCCGTAGTTGCAGTTCTCATTACCATGTTTAAGGTTTAAGGGATCATAGGTGTGGGGGCTGTAATGATAGTTCCCATCAACAAACTAAGGATCAAATCTTTAAGTGTGTTGAGAGGGTCATAAGTACTATATTGTTTCTTATGGACTTAAGTATATCATGAACATGTTGTTTGATGTTTAAGCTTTGCACAATGTATGTGAATTAAGTTACTATTTGTTCATACGCATTTACTTGTGTTATACAAACTGAGTATTAGCTCACCCTTTGGGGATAATTTTTCTTTTAGATATAAGTAATAAGGGAACTAATAATCAAGAAGATAACCTGGGAGTGAATGAATCGGTGAGGGAGGGAGAAGAGTTTCACTATTATTATGGTGATTAAGCCGTAAGCGATATTGTATTACATATATGTAGTGAACATTGAAACCTTTGGAAGAAAATGAACTGGTGTTTTATATATATTTCGTTGCTTTAGATGATGATCGTGTATTTATTGTTAAACTTGTTTTAAGGTCTGAAGGATGGTAATGTTGGTTGTATTGAGTATATTGGATTGTCTTTACAAGATTTGTAGGATTTGATGGTATTAAAGTAAGATCGGAGCCTTAACATGTTCTGGCTTGATAAGGACACGTAGCAAGCCGCAATGCTCTTTGGTTTCATGACGTTATAACTAATATGGTATCAGAGCATAGGTTGCTAATCCTTAGAGATTTAAGTTTTGATCTATAAAGCATAGGTTGATGATCCTTAGAAAAATTAAGTGATGATCACTAAGTATAAGTTCCAATAGTAGAGAATAGGATGTGATCTTTAGAAGAATTAAGTATTTGATTTGTAAGACGGTAAGACATAAAGAGAGTAGACGTAGTTATGAGAAGTTCCATTAAGTAATTTATTTTATTGTATTATTATTTTATTTGTGCTTCTTTCAACTACTAAGTTACATATATGTGTGTATGCAATTATGTGTAGAATTATGTTTTATATACCTACACACCATGATACTAACATTAACTGATGCTAACTCCTAAGTCTATCCAATTGTCTCTTCTTAACATAATGTCTCCATAAAGAATCACTAGATTAAATGTAGAAAGGAGTGTTGGGTGTGGTAGCCCTAATGAAGGGGACATTCAGAATCAACAACCACTGGGGGGAAGAGATTAAATTGATAAAGAGATAGTCTAGCTACTGCGAATTGCTAATCATTTGATAAGACTATTAGCACAACAACATCAAGCCCTTAATGTCCCACATCGTAGAAATGTTAATGAACTTGATGGGTTCATTAAAGTGGCTAAGGAATTTAAACTAGAGATGGATGACCCAATTGAGGCTAAGGATTTGGTATAAGAAATTGAAAAAACATTTGCTATCTTTCAAATACCTAAAGATAGAAAAGCCAACTATGTTGCATTCATGTTGAAAGGAATTACAACAAAATGATAGGCCTTGGTTCCTAGATTGGCAAGGAATACATGAACTGGAAAATATTGAAGGAGTTATTCTATTAGAGATACTTCTCCCAATAGATCCAAGGATATGATAAAAAATGAATACTATTATTGCAAGTAAGGGAACCAAACAGTGGAAAAGTATGAAGCAAAATTGAACCGCCTAATCCAATTCATGCATAAGAATATCCGTAATAATGATGGATCTCAAGCCAAAAGATTTCTAAGAGGCTTGGATTTAGATCTCCGACATGTGATTAGAGCCTTTCAGCTGAATACCTATATAGAAATGGTTGATAAGGCTAAGTACCTAGAATAGAGCAAAAAAAGTATAGAAGAACAAAGGAGTTACAGTGTAGTAATAGCTTTGAGAAAAAAGATCCGCATCAAGTGGAATGAGACAAGACAAGGGCAAGAGACCTCATCTATATCAAAACAAAAAATAAAGTACTACAACCCCTCTTCTACAGATCAGACTAATGCCTCAGCACTTCTTATAGCAAGCTTTAATATCAAATGTACTAGGTTTTATAAGCCTCATGAGTTGAGAGAATGCAGATGGCCAAATGGTACATGCTTCTCTTATGGGAAGATAGGATACATCGGCAGGCACTATAGTGAGAGGTCAATCCCCTTAATATTTTGTCATGTGTGTAAGAAAAGGGGACACAAAGCACTTAACTGTCTTTAGGGGTAAGCAAGAAATCAAACAGCTCCAGCTCAACAAACACCTAAACCTTTAGTGTGGGGACAAGTTGGTAAACCATAAGCAAGGGATTCTAAACTATAGGTTGCTATTAAAGTGCTTGCTATCCAGCAACAGCAATACCAAGACATCCTTGACAAGGAAAACATTGCAAGTATGCATCAAGTATACTCATGCAATGCTATTTAATATCAGTGCATCTATATCATGTGTATCTGAGAATTTTGTGTACACATGTGCATTAAATATTGAACAAATAAATGATAGTCTAGCTGTTAGTACTCTTTTAGGAGTTGGAGGAAAGATAAGTAAAATATTTAATGGAGTGGGAATAGAGATACAAGGCAGAGTAATGCTAGCAGATCTCTTGATCTTGGAGATGGTAGAATTTGACATCATTCTAGGTGTTAATTAGTTGTCTAAATAACATGCCACCATTGATTATCACAATATAGTGGTGCAATTCAATATACCCAAGGAAGAGCATTTTATTTATAAACTGGAAGCTCAAAGACTAACTAAGTTACCCAATTATAAGTTGTAGAGAAGGAATATGCTGACAGCTATATCTATTGAAGTTAGTGAAGAAGCTAAGCTAGAGGTAGTACCTATAGTGAAAGAATTTTTAAGAGTATTTCTAGAAAACCTTCTTAGTTTACCCTCAAGTAAGGAGATAGAATTCAGCATCGACTTGGTGCAAGGCACAATACCCATATCAAAACCAGTCTATAAGATCGTAGTAGTGGAATTAGAAAAATTGAGGAAGCAGTTACAAAAGTTACAAGATAAGGGTTTCATAAGATCTAATGTATCTCCTTGGAGTGCACCAGTCTTATTTGTCAAGAAAAATAATAAAAGCATGAGGCTTTGTATAGACTATAGAGAGTTAAATAGGGTCATTATAAAAAAAAAAAAAAAAAAAATCCTCTCCCTATGATAAATAACCTATTCAACCAGCTACAAAGAGCTTGAATATTTTCAAAAATAGACTTGAGATCAAGATACCATCAGTTATAGATTAAAAAAGAAGACATCCATAAGACAACTTTTAGGACTAGAAATGGGTATTATAAGTTTTTGGTGATGCCCTTTAGATTGACTAACACCCCTACAACATCCATGGATTTAATGAATAGAGTATTCAGGGACTTCCTAGATAAATTTGTAATCATCTTTATAAACAATATCCTGATATACTCCAGGAGTAATGAAGAACACTTGAAGTTAGTGTTGGTTACGTTGCAAGAAGAAAGATTGTATGCCAAATTCAATAAATGTGAATTCTTGCTGGAATAGGTAGCTCTCTTAAGTCACATGGATAACAAGGATGGAATGTCAGTAGACCCAAAAAAGGTGAGAGCTGTAGTGGATTGGCACAAACCAAAGACAATTATAGATATAAGAATATACAAGAGATCAAAAATGAAATGGAACAAGTCAAGACTTATGAATTCAACATAGACATAGAGAGCATCTTGAGATATGGAACCAAGTTATGTATGCTAGGGGATATAGAATTAAAGAGGTAGATAATGAAATAAGCACATTACTCAACTTATACATTACATCTTGAAAACACCAAAATGTATAAAGACTTGAAGAGTCACTACTAGTGGAAAAAACATGAAATGGGAGATAGTTTACTATATAGCTAGACGTCTCACTTGCTAGTAGATTATAATAGAGCATCAGAGGCTAGCTAGAGAATTATAACCTCTTCTAATACTAGAATGGAAATGAGGGCATATGACAATAAACTTTATTACAGCCCTCTTGAATACTAAAGAGAAGCAGAATGTGGTTTAGGTAATAATGGACAGGTTAACCAAGTCTACTCATTTTCTACATATCAAAGTAGGATATAAACTGGAGAAACTGGCCTAAATATACATACAAAAAATATTTAGATTACATGGATTGGTTGTGACAATAAATTTTGATGGGGACACAAGGTTTATAAGTAGATTTTGGAGTAGCTTATATAAAGCTTTAGGCACTAAACTGCAATTGAGCATTGCATTCCACCCTTAGACGAATGGTCAATTTGAGAGGACTATACAAATACAAAAAGATTGGATCAAAGCATGTGTATTGGATTTTGGAGGTAATTGGAATGAACATATACTTTTAGTTGAGTTTGCCTATAATAACAACTATTAAGCAATCATCTAGATGGCTCCTTATGAAGCTCTTTATGGAAAGACAACACTAAGATGAAGTAAGAGAAAGACCAATGTTTCGACCAAAATTAGTCCAAGAAGTAGTGAACAAGGTAAAGTTGATTAGGCAAAGGATACAAACAGCTCAATTTAAACAAAAGAGCTATGCAAATAAGAAAAGATGTCCTTTAGAATTCCAAATAAGAGATAAGGTCCTATTGAAAGTTTCTCTAACCAAAGGGGTGATCAACTTCAATTTAATAGAGAAACTTAACCCCGAAGTATGTAGGCCCATTTGAGATCTTGGAAAGATTAGATACTGTAGCGTATAAGTTGGCTCTCCCACTAAGTTTGGTTAAGGTACATGATGTGTTCCATATATCCATATTAAGGATATATGTACCCAACTTTGACCAGGTAGTGGCTTTAGAGCTATTGAATGTATATCCAAACTTATCTTCTATGGATAGACTAGTTAGAGTTGTGGACACAAAAGAACATGTGCAAAGAAGGAGAATGATTCCATACATCAAAGTACAATGGACAAATCAAACCAAATAGGAAGTGATGTGAGAATTAGAAGATGAAATGAGAAAGAAGTATCTAGAATTTTCCTAGAGTCAAGTAACTTTTGAGGACGAAAGTGTTTATAAAAGGGGGGGTGAGATTGGAAATACCCATACAAGTATTTTTTTAACATATATTTTTAAAACATAAACTAAGGTCAAAGACGAGAATATATATAAAATGAAAAGTAAATAGGTGATTTTGTGAATAAGGTATATAAACCCCGTGCTAACCTAATGTCGTACCTTTTTCACATTCTTGTACTGACAAGATAGAAAAGAGGGGAAAATGCTCTCTAGAGAACCTTAAGGATGAGTAGAAAGATTTCACAAAGAGTCATGACCAATTTCACTAGGTAAGGATCGTAATAATAAAATTGTTATTTACGATTATTAAATTATGGATTAAATTGATTTCCATCAATTGTTTAGCTAAATTTAGATCAAAGAAGGGATTGAACGAGCAAGAGGTCAAGCAATTAAGGATTTGATTCATGGGATTTGAGAAGTAAGTAATTTAATCTATGTAATTCGATTAGAGATTGCAAGTATTAAGATTAAATTAAACCTAGGAGCAAGGGATTTGGAATTAGGATGAATTGGTAAAAGAATAATTAGGATTCATGAAGAATAATAGGGAATATGGTCAAGTACATGCTTGCGTACTTGCCCATGTTAGAATGTGTACAAGGGTACGTGACTGGGTTACACACTCGTGTTATAAGGCGTGTTGAGGATGGAAAATGCACATGAAGGTATATAGCTAATGACATGACCGTGTACCTAGGCATGCTAAAATGTGAAAATTCATAGAAAGGTACACGGCCACTCTACACAACTTGTACCTAGGGTGTGCTAAAGTACATGGTTCTAAACACAACCGTATACTTAGGGAAAACTTGTTTCATGAATTGATTTCTAATTAAGAGAATTTCCACGCAACCTAAATAGCTAGTAAGATCTTAAAAAATCTAACATGTTAAAAGCATTATGAGATTAGATTATTCTTACATTAGTACTAAGAAGTAATCATTGTTGCATTTACATATTACAGGTTTACTTAAAGTTCAAGACCAGAAGTGTTTAAGAGTAGCACTCAAGATACGCATAACTTGTGTATTTCTTGTGCTTGTTTAAGTTAGTATATATATATTGAAATTGGATTAAGTTAAATGGGATGGTTTAAGGTTAGTTTAAGTGATTGTTATATCTGCTTAGCTCAGTCTATAGGCCCATAGTGATAGAGCCCTAAGAAGCAATCTAATGATTCTTGTGCGACATTGTCCTTAGTGGAGTTGTGCTTGAAAATGATTTTGGTTGTTTAAGGTTTAAGGTTCATGAGTTTGGGACCCGTAATAGCAGTTCTTATTATCACGTTTAAGGTTTAAGGGTTCATGGGTGTGAAGCCTGTATTGGCAATTTATATCACTAAACTAAGGATCAAAATTTTAAGTATATTAAGAGGGTCATGAGTATCCTATTATTACTTGTGGGCTTAAGTATATCAAGAACATGTTGTTTAATATTTAAGTTTTGCATAATATATGTCAATTAAGATCCTGTTTGTTTATACGCATGTGCTTGTGTTATATGTACTAGCATTAGCTTACCTTTCGAGGATTATGTAAGTACTAAGAGAATTAATAACCAAGAAGATTACTTGCGAATGAATGAACCAAAGAGGAAGGAAGAAGAGTTTCACTATTATTATGATGATTAGGCTTCAAGAGATATTATATTACATATATGTAGCAAACATTGAAATCATTGGAAGAAAATGGACTAGTATTTTATAAATATTCCACTATTTTAGATATTGATTATGGATTTATTGTTAAACTTGTTTCAAGGTTTGAATTATGGTTTATAATGTATTTATATCATATTGGTTACATTAAGTATATTAAATTATGTTTACTAGATTTGCAGGATTTATTGGTATCATAATAGGTTTGGAGACTTAACGTGTCTTGACCTGATAAAGATATGTGATAAGGTATAATGTGCCCTAATTTTGAGACGTTACAGAATCTTTACGAAATTTTGATGTACTTATATTTTCAGTGATTTTCAAGAATATAATCCATTATTTTTCCAGTGAAAAACCTACTAAGCAAGTAATTTGTGAAACCACTGCTTAATGTAACACAATTAAAAATTCATCCAAAAGCACCAAAAGTTCCAACATCAAGTCTTGTGCGCACTATCACAACCTTGTATGCATCTTTCATATGCATTTTAATATATAGAATATTAGAGATCACACACAAAACAATTTACCATTTATACTTCCTATTTTCTTTATATAAAAAAATAATAAAAGATTTTATAGTAAATCTTACCTTTTTTTTTATTCCATTTAAAATCCATCTAATTCGTCATCTCATACGTGGGATGACAATCTCTAGTGTCTTCTACTGCTAAAAACTAATGCCTGCACCCCCAGAAAACTGCGATGCCAAAGTGGCTTGGAGCCCAAGAAATTACTTTCCGTCAGTTTGCACAGCAAGAGAGAAATTATTTGTCGAGGGTCAATAATTAATTCTAGGTGCCGCCTCTTAAAGGGCTTATAAATAGCATGGAGTGTTCTGCCCGATCTGGTCATCCACAACCGCAGCATAACAGAGAGTGGCTTTTTCAAGCAGAGAGGCTCAAGGAAATGGCGCATCATTGTTATAATCATCATGGCGGACACTGCAACTGGAATGGGTGCTGCAACTGGCATGGGCACGGATGTGGTTTTGTGCTTGGGCAAGAGCAGATGGAGCGTGGGGGGCCGGTGATAGTATCTCCTGCTTGTGTCCGGGAACAGCCACAGGCAGGAGCTTCTGCAGCAGATGTTCGTTGTCAGCTTCGCTCATACCGTCCCTGTCACGGTCACCACCCCTATTACCACCATCACTGTGGTCAAATTATTACGGAAACAACGGGGACACCAAACCAGCAGCCAGGAGAAATGGTTCGTATTCGTTTGGAGGACGAACCAAAGGGGTGAATGGATCAGTTGGGGTGTTGGAATAAATATAAAATGGAAGCTTGGATGTTATATATATAGACGTGTGTCGTCCTTTGCGTTGTCCATCTTCTTGAAGGTGGAATTTGTTGATATCTGTCATGGAAATGAGGGTCGTCGTTGTACTGCGGTGCACGGTGTGGTACTGGTACCACTTGTTGATGTATATGTTGTGAAAATAAATCTGAGCATGCATGGGAAAATGCTTTAGAAGAAAAGCTCAGTGTGATGTGTGGGAAATTTACTGCCAAAGCTTCCTCTTGGTTCATAATTTACAATTTTTGAAACTTATCTAAGTTTCCCTTTATCGACCATTGCTGACCCTTTTTATTTGTCAAAGTTGGCATTCTTTTTATTTGTAATTTTCTGTTGGAAAAAGAGAAAGAAAAATTAAGTCTCGCTTTTCTTTTTTCTGTTTTTCTTTATTTCTTTTTTGGGTTATCGATGGCATAAAGATTAGGCAAACAAGTGTTAATTGTTAATTTACAATTATAAATTTACAACAACTATCTTATTCCTCCAGATAAAGTATAATTTTTTTCACACTAGTGGGGTTCGATGATGGCTACAAATAACAAGCAAAAACAACTGCTATCCAAAAATTAGAAACGAATTAGTGATTGGTAAAATAATAACAATAATAATAATAATTAGAGATACATAATCGCAATTCTCAGAAGTAATCTCCTACACTTGATTTATTAGAAGCAAAATAAGCATGTGTCGCTTGAATCTGTATAAACAGGGGCTTTTACTTTTAGTTAGGGATATATACGTCAAAATAAACTTAATGGACACATACGTCCAAATAAACATGATTTATCTTAGTTGGAGTCAATTTGTTCTGAATGTGCGCAAATTCCTAATACTTCATGCATATCAAGACGCCTTAGTCAGAGTTCATCAAGGATTAAAGGGTTGAATAAAGGTTAAACCAGATTGAATGGGGATCATTAAATTTTATAAGTTTTATTTACAATAAATTAAACCAAATCGAATATATAAATAAATAAAAACATGATCAAATCCACATAAATGGAAATAAAATAAGAAATATAATTCAGTAAATTACATGTCTAAGTAAATCTATGAATTAGTAAGCAAAAAATAAATAAATCAATTAAATAAAATACAATAAAAAAATTAATTTATAAACTTATAATAAAACATAAATATAAAAAAAAATGATCGAGTTATATATTTGATCAGGATTGATCAAATGTCATCCAATCATGTCTTCATCTCTTAATATAAAATCTTATTAATCATTTCTTATATCTATAATGGTACTATGCAATAAGAGATGGTTTAATTTAAATTTTAAACTTCAGATATTTACATAAATTCAGGGAATGCTTTTTTATTATTTTTCCCCTTGCATAGTTTTGTTTTAATCCTTTTCAATATTTAAAAAAAAAAAAAAAGCCGTATACATTATATCCCGTTTAACCCACATAGGTTGAAGTCGGACCAAGCAAATTGATCTTGTCTGAATAGCTCTTTACCAATATAGTTTTTGAATTCAAATTGTCCCATTTTGAATTAAGGATTATGGTTGAACTAGTTCAACCATCAGGTCATAACCAAATTTTGCGCACGGATAACATGCAAGCGAGAATGCTTAGAAGAAAAGTTCAGAGTGATCGTGTCTGAGTAGCTCTTCATCAATATAGTCCTACTGTTGCTTAATTACTATTTATTGCTTAATTACTACTTACAACTACATAAGCTATTGTGAAACCAACCACTTCATTCAAATAATTTGCAGCAAGTATTTGAAGTTGTTCCCAACGAACATCCATATCAAGGGAGTGTGTTCTGATGGACTAGATAATGTTTAAACGAAATGCACAGGAAATGCGACTTCTTCTCTTTATTATTTCTTTCCCCCCCCCCCCCCCCCCCCCCCCCACAACATTTACTGTTCTTTCTGAACAAAGTAGTCTAAATTACGTAATAAGACAACTACTTTATCACAGCAAATCTTGGTATCCACTATCCCACTTGCATAGAATCGTGCATTTCTTAAGTCATACGATTAACATAATACGTCTTTCTTTGTAATTTATGATAAAATACGTCCTTAGAATAATATATTATACTATCTAATTCTTACAACTGCCTACAATTATTTGCAAATGTTAGGGTTGAGCGAATAAGGACACCTATTCATACTCTATTCAATTAGGTGGGTTTTTGGTAAGTATTAAAGATCATAGGATAATTTCCAAATACATATTTTTCCAAAACTATTTCACATGGTAAGATATAGGTACTAAGTTTTCTAACCCTATACTAAACCTAGAACCAGTGCTTTAGAATATATAATGTATAATTACTAAAGTATCATATACTCACCTATAAAATATTATTAAATAATATTAATAAATAAATAATAAATAAAAATATTATAATTTTTTTTGAATAAATGGAGCTTAAGTTTATATAAATTAATAATTCTAAATAACTAAACTTGATGTTACTTCTCTTTCTTTTCATTATTGTTTCTCATTTTCCTCTCTAATTTTAGATTTTCTATTATTTTATCTTATTTTTTCCGTTCACTAAATACTAAGATTACAAAACTTGAAGTAATTAAGGTAAGAAAATTATTTTTTTTTAATGTCTCACATTTTGTTACAAGTTTTATAAATTTTACATATAAGAAGTTATTATATCATATATAAATTATTTTTTTTAATATCACATAAACTTTAAAAATTATTTTTAAAAAAAGAAGGAGAGAAAGCAAAATTTATGGTTTCATAAGATACCTTATACCTTATAGCTTTTATAAGATACATAGTTTATGATAATTTTAGGATACTTCAGTATAAATTCCAATTCTAAAACTTAAAAACTTATACCTTATAGGTTAGTATACGGGTAGGATCTTATATCATATCTACCTTGTATCTATTCACCCCTAATTAATGTTTATCTATTTTACTATTTGAGTCATCAATATTTTTCTCCTTCTATTCAAGTCCTTAATATTTTTAAATTCTTACAAATATAGGATTTCCATCGAATATTTTAAAGTTTCATCCATTTTGAACATGCGTTGTGACTTTAAGTTTACATAAATTATTCCTACCCCCCTTTTCTTACACTTATTTATTTATTATATATTTTATTATTTTTATGATTAGTCTTATATAATACTATTTCCCATTATGTAATGTAATTTGTAAAACCTAGTTGAAAAGAAAGAAATAAAATAAATAAAATAATAAACAAAGGGTTTTTTAGGGAGTGGGGGGGCGGTGGGGTTAGTGGAGGTATGGGTGTACAACATGGTAATTTTGAGTTAAATTAGGCATGACAATATGGGAAGTTCAAAACATTTGAACCTTGTCATACATAAAGCAATCTATCTCTTTCTCTCTCTCCCTTTCTTTCATTTTTTGGTTTTTTTTTTCCATTTCCTTGCGTTGGTTCCTCCTAAACAATTTCCACACATGCAATTCCATGATTCAGTGTTGAAACACAAGGTAAATTCAAAGAACTCTTCATTTTTTTTCCTAAATTTCAAGTGTCTAATCCTTACTAATGTAAGTTAAGGGTTATATGGTTAGATCGAACACAAGTTCCTAAAGAATAGGAAGAGTTGAAGTTGCTTGTTGTGGAGTTTAATCCAATAAGTTAATGTTTTTTCATATGGAACTAGTAGGTTATGATTTCTAATTAATAGTATACATCTTTTTAGAGAGAAATGTGTTGGAATATGCATGGAAAAGTGAAGCTTAGGGGCTTACGGGCATGATCACGACCATGATGGTACCCATAAAGCATATAAATGTGGTATGAGAAAGGAAGTGTAGGCATGAAAGGAAGGATTTTTGGAGCCAAGAGGTTTATGGGCAAGATCACACTCCCATGAACCTATTTATAAGATTCATGTGTTCTACTAAAGAAGTTCATGGCTAAAATCATGCTTGTGATATTAACCGTAAACCTCATAGGCCATGAACATGTATATATATATATATGCTCTTTTTTCCTTTCTTTAACACTTCTAATGATGAACATAGATATAATTAGCTTAGTGTAGATTAGTGAGAGTCTTAAATACTTATTAATTATTTGCAATGTTATTAGGTTTAGAGTTTAAGTTTAAGATCATGTGAAAGTTGGACTATAGGTACAAGTTTACTTTACATGTTGCTTGTGCTTATTAGTCTTAAATGTTAAATAAACTTAATTATTAGTTGGTTATTAACTGGTTGATGATTATGTGTGGCTCAACTTAAGGACCCAAAGTGGCAAAATCTTAAGGAGCACCCAAATGATCTTTATATAATGTTGTCCTTAGTAGAATCAGGCATTGAAAAGATATGGGTAGATTCTAAGATGACTCATAGGTGTTGGGCTTAAAAAGTGACAATTCTTAATATTGTAGTACTATCTAGGATGACTCATAAGTATTAGGGCTGGAAGTGACAATTCTTACTACTATAGTATCGAGACCAATAGTGGTAATATTCCAAACATATTACTTATATATATATAAGAATGCTTGTGCAAGGTCATGAGTACCTCTATGTATCATTAAACAACTTAAACAAGATAATAATTTGGTTGTGATTCTCTCTAAATTGTTACATTCAATGCATGTGAATGGTATGTTGATGTGGCATGTGTATATGCTTGCAAGTAAACCTATACTAGGCATTAACTCACCCCTTTGTAGAACACTTTTTCAATTGCAGTTACAATTATGGAAGATGAAGTAAGCTATGAAATTTCTAATTATGAGCTGAGACCAAGAGGCATAATGATGTGTGAAACCCTAGGCATATTAAACCTAGAACCCTAACGATGCTAGTTGGTTTCAATTACCTCGAGGATCATCTTGAATAAGCGATGTGTAACTAGACCCCAATTAAACCTGTTGACTGTAACCTAAGTTATTAATAGTTACTTCTAGTAATTCGGTTAAGAATCCTGCGGAAAAGTTTTTTTGCAAAAGAACAAAAAGAGGTATTTCGTATCTCACGAAAAAGATGTGTTTTTCATATATCAAAGTTGTATTTTGCCAGCCCTTAGCACGACATATATAGCACACAAATACAATATGGAAAAATCTAACACAATATGGAAATCCTAAGTTGCCTAATTTATTTGTTACCTTATCCTCATGTAACCGAGTAGGCAACTAAATAATATAAATTACAAACAAAAACAAATACTAAAAATCTTAAGTTGCCTATTCTATCCTTGTGTCACCAAGTAAGCAACTAAATAACATAAATAACAAACCAACAAATAAAATAAACATTAACAAAACTGAATGTATCCTTTAGTGTAGCGCCCACGCAAATATATAAGGTTCCTAAAATATTTCATCCTTCCATGGTCACGTGAATCAAGTTGACACATGTATGTTTTTCTTTTGTGTAACTTGATTCCCGGGCTTGCAAGTCCATGACTAATACTTATAGAGCTTCGCTCGTCCTTTTAGTTCTAACTCAGGTCATCGGGCCTCTAATGCTATGTAATGGATCATGGAATTTTGGCTCCTTCCTTTTTCATGCTAGCTGATCCTCATCATTCTCTCCTTCCTCGAAAAGATTCGTCCTCGAATCACCTGCATTATAAAAAGTAAGATTAGAAACATTACAATTGCGCTTATATTACCATAGTGACTCAACAAATCAATCTTGTAGGTGTTGTAATTGATGCGCTCTAAGACTTAGAAAAGTCCCTCTCCTTTAAGATGTAATTTAGGCTTTCACTGTGGTGCAAATCTTTCTTTTCTCAAATGTACCCAAACCTTTTCTCTTGGATGAAACACAGTCTTGACACGTCCCTTTAGTATTGGTCACTTCCAGATCGCATCCAATTTCTTCTCATCCACGGTTAGCTCATCTGTTCCTGTAACAAAGCCAAAAGAAAACACCATACTAGGTAACAAAAGGTTAATGTCAATATAAGTAAAATAAATATCCTTGTACATAAGTATAACTAGTTGTTTTCTCGCCAACATCGCACTCTTACACTTACTTTTTCTTACAATTTTCTCTCCTCTCAGTGTTTCAGACTCTCTTCTCTCATAGCTCACTAGTGTTTATCTCTCACTCTTTTCTTTTTTCTCTCCCTGCTCTCGTACACTCTTGTGTTTCGCTCTAACTTCTTTAGCAATCTTCACTTAGTCCTTGCAAGCTTCCCATGGTTTCTATGGAGTTAGAACCACCTTTCTTTTGTTTAAAATAAAAGAATATTAGTTCTTATACCTATCGTACATAACCTTTTTGTCAAACTGCCATGGTCGCCCTAACAATATGTGGCTAGCCTGCATAGGTACCACATCACACATAACCTCGTCTTTATAGCTCCCAATGGAAAAGGCTATAAGAACCTGCTTAGTCACCTTAACCTCCCCACAATCACTCAACCACTGCAATCAATATGGTCTAGGATGCTTCACTGCTTTCAACAGCATCTTTTCTACTAGCAAAGTACTAGCAACATTAGTGCAGCTGCCACTATCGATTATCAAGCTACAGACTCTACCATGCACATGACACCGTGTATGAAAAATATGTTCACGCTAGATCCCCTCACTATCCTCTTAGGGTTGTACACCAAGCACTCTCTTTGTAACATACAACTCGCCACTCACAGGTCCCTCTAAGTCAACATCCCCTTACTCTTGTGAAGGTGACTCCTCCTCCTCCTCCTCAGAGCTTACACTCTCTACATCCCCACTATCACTAATAATCATAGCCCTCTGATTTGGACATTGGGATGCAATGTGCCTAAATCCCTAACACCTCAAACACTTTTTATCCCTCGTCTTGGAAGGGGGTTTAGTGTCAATCTTTCCCTTAGGTGCAGCAACTGGATTCTTAACCCTCACGTCCTCCTTAGGCTTTGAATTGGTGGAGTTTCTCTTCCACGTAGACTTCCATGGAGTTTTAGAAGTCGAGCCAGTCCTCTGCTCACTCCTGTATTTTAACTGCCACTCTACTTTAATAGCTCTATGCAGTAATTCCTCCATATCTAAGCAATGGTGAAGATCTACTACATCAGCTATCTCTCGATTCAATCCATTGATGAATCTAGCTATAGTGGCCTCATCATCCTCCTCAATTCTCGTCTTAATCATAGCCATCTCCAACTCTTTGTAATAATCCTCTACACTATTATTCCCTTGAGTCAATCCTTGGACTTTCCTAAGTAAGTCCCTATGATAGTGACTAGGAATAAAATGCTTCTACATGATTGTTTTCATCTCCTCCCAAGTGCTAACAGGTAGCTCTCGATACTTGCACCTATTACGCACCAACTGATCCCACCATACACTAGCGTAATCTGAAAACTCTACTGCAGCTAATTTTATCTTTTTCTCCTCGGTGTAGTTGTGACATTCAAACACATGATCTATCTTCCTCTCCCATTCTAAATACAATTCTGGATCATTCTTTCCTTGAAAAGTTAGGATTTTCAACTTAATACTTCCTAAATTATTATCACGCCTCCGAATACTTCCCTTATCCCTCACGTGTTGGTAATCTCCAAAATCAAATTCCTCCTCTTCATCTATCCTAACTCCTCCTCTATTCTGTCTACCTACTCCTCGCCTAATAGTGGTACTGCTAGATGATTCCCTACTTCTTTCCATCCTATTCATCCTTTCATGGATTTTCTCTAGTTCTCCCTTTAGGATCCTCTTCATCTCCCCCATCAATTTCTCAAACATCACCCGACTTTCTCCTCCATTAATGTTCTATCCCGACATAATTCTAATAATTTATAGCAAGTTAAGATCACAATTACAAGAAATATATAAGTATGTTCATCACACTCACTTATGTATTGCTTACAATTCCACTCGTGTATATCTCTCAGAAAATATGATCTCACAACCTACTTTTTGTAATTCTTTTGCTAGGAACTCAATTTGGAACTCTTAAACTCAAATTTCTAAGTCAACACTAATGATTACTATTGGTTTTTAATCACAGTGACAATTTGGAAATTAGAAGCAAATTTCAATAGCTACGATACACAAGAGAACTCAGAAACAAGACAATTAATTCTTTTGCATGCAATCTCAAGGGAATATAATTTGCACTGAAACATAATGAATGATTATGGAATGTAATTTTTGAATGCACAATTTAGAAATCATGAAGCATCTATCATAGTTGGAATTGGAAACAATTGATATGGAAAGTAAATTGACTCAACCAATTATGTAATTGACAATTCAAGAAGCTATCTTGTGATTTCGGCAATTGTAATTTTTTCAAGGTCGAATTCCTTTTTTTTTTCTTTTTTTTTTGAATTTTGGTTCTTGATTCTTTCTTTTGCAACCAAATTTTATTCTTTTTTTTTTTATTTTCGGTTCTTGACTCTTTCTTTTGCAAACGAATTTGATTTTTTTTTTTTTTTTTGTAAATAAGCTATGAATTGAACACAATTGATTATTCAAGAAAACCTAAATACCGTCAACCCTAATGGATTGTAATGACCGAACAAGCATGAAATTTGTTTTATATATATATGACTTCTATCTATGAATATGGAAAAGACAATAGACGAATATGAAAAAGAACAACAGACGACTATGGAAAAAAAAAAACAACAGACGACTATGGAAAAGAAAAGCAGACAAATTAAAGAAAATGATAGAATTTACTTGATTTAAAAACCCGAAGCTCTGATACCAAATGATGCATGAAACCCTAGGTATATTAAACCTAGAACTCCAACGATGTTAGTTGGTTTCAATTATTCTAGGATCGTCTTGAATAAGTGATGCGTAACTAGACCCCAATCAAACCTATTGACTGTAACCTAAGTTATCAATAGTTATTCCTAATAATTCAGTTAAGAATTCTATGGAAAAGTTCTTTTGCAAAAGAACAAAAAGAGGTATTTCGTATCTCACGAAAAAAATGTGTTTTTCATATATCAAAGTTGTTTTTGGTCAGCCCCTAGCATGGCATATATAGCACACGAATACAACATGGAAAAACCTAACACAATATGGAAATCCTAAGTTGCCTAATTTATTTGTTACCTTATCCTCATGTAACTGAGTAGACAATTAAATAATATAAATTACAAACCAAAACAAATACTAAAAATCCTAAGTTGCCTATTCTATCCTTGTGTCACCAAGTAGGTAACTAAATAACATAAATAACAAACCAACAAATAAAAATAAACATTAACAAAATTGAATATATCCTCTAGTGTAGCTTCCATGCAAATACATAAGGTTCCTAAAATATTTCATCATTCCATGGTCACGTGAATCAAGTTGACACACGTATGTTTTTCTTTTGTGTAACTTGATTCCCAGGCTTGCAAGTCCATGACTAATACTTATAGAGCTTCGCTCGTCCTTTTAGTTCTAACTCAGGTTATTGAGCCTCGAATGCCATGTAATGGATTATGGAATTTTAGCTCCTTCCTTTTTCATGTTAGCTGATCCTCATCACATAAATATGGAGGACTTGTACTACTATGATGACTAGTGATTGATTCTAGGAGATTATGTTGTATTTTTATCAAATGATTCTATTTATGTATGATTTCGAGATGAGACTCCTATAGTAATTAAGCTACTTCACTTTTGATGTTAACAAATGTTGATGGAGCCACCTTAGACTCCAATAGTGATGTTTTGTGGTTTATTTTGTCTTATGTCTTAGATGCTACAGACTAGAGTAGTTAGTAAAGTTCCGATCAAGTGTGTGTTGATAGTGGATGATCAATATAGGCTTTAAGGTGTTCTTTCTTTTATTGGTGGATATAGACATAAATTAATAGTCTTCGCGCGGCGTCACACATGGCGAGTTGTATTGTTCTCACTTTTGAGGCATTACATAATTAAATATATATCATATTATCATTGCATTGAATTAATTATTATAAACTAATTTGATATTAATATGTAACATGAATTAATAGAAAATTTAATATATTTGATGAAAATTTTACTTTTGTAAGGATTTGAAAACATTAAACACTCAAATAGAAGGAAAAAAAATGTTAATGACTTAAATAAAAATATAAATAAGTATTCACGTTTTTTTTTTCTTTTTTTTTTTTTGTCGACAAAATATTAAAAATTAAAAATGCAATTTTTTTCAAAAATTATGGACTTAAAAGGCAGCACAGTATATTTCCTAGTCAACAAGTTACGAGCACGTACTTGCCAGGTTAGGTTTGATTATATCTACAATGACCAAAATACTAAAGCCTAAGTAACTTGTGATTGCTATTCCAAAATTACAAAACTATATCCAGAGCATGTCCTTGTTGCCTGATAAGCACACGTAACACTGAATTCTAAGCTCTTCAATTTTCTTGTTCCTAGTCCATTAAATACTATAAAAAAGAAAAAAGGAAAAAAACTCTCCGAAAGGGGCAAGCAAACATCTTCAAGCAAATACACTAACTTCTCCCACCCACAAACATGTGAAACTGCGATGACTTAAATATCAAATTCGTGCGACAACTAACCCAAATCAGCATACAAGTACCTTTTAAAGGGTTATTGAAGTAAGTATTGGTAATCTATAGGACATACACCACTATCAAAATTCAAAAACGACTATGGTCTCTTTGTATGTTGATCTCATGCATGCCATGACCATACGGGGTAGTAGCCGGCTGCCACGATATGGTTCTCTAGTGCTAGTGTTTGGAATTTTTTTAGTAGCCATTTTTTCCCTTTTTATTATTGAACTGAACCTTTCATATTTTACTATATGTTTTATTAATTTAATCGCTGTACACTAATTAGACCTTGACTAATAATAACAAACAATGATAAAACATGGTATATACAAAGTAACCAATGATGAAAACACATGTAATATTGATTAGGCGTATCTTTTACAAGGCACAGCCGTGTAATGTGTCTAGTAACTCAGAAACATACACGGCCTGATACATGACCAGAAGGCACGGCCGTATATTGTGTCAGGTGGCTCCCAGAAACATACACGGCCTGATATATGGCCAGACGGCACAGCCATGCGTTGTGTCAGGTAACTCCCAGAAACATACACGGCTTGATACACGGTCAGACGGCACGGCCGTGTGTTGTGTCAGATAGCTCCTAGAAACATACACGGCCACAAGACACGGCCGTAAATATTTAATATATTTGTTCCATGATTTATTTTGTAAATATAGCATGTATATCTTGTATTTTATTTTTCGGTAAAGAAAGATTTGTTTTCCTAGTTTATAAGATTTAGTTGCTTGGAAAAGATATAGAAAAGAGATCCCCCTGCTGTATATATATTTGGACATGAGTTATGGAGAAAGGAGAGAAGAGACAAGAGAGAAAAGAGTCTTCTTGATTCCATGGTTGGTTAATTTTTTCATGAGCCATTGCAGGTACAAAACAATGGTTGGATCACAAACAAGTGAGGTCAAGGAAGAAATCCTTCCTCAAAGGAAAACAATCAATAATCAGAAAAACACTGCTGAAACACTGAGTGGTAAGCTCTCCAATTGGATAATTGATACAGGGGCTTCGCATCACATGACGGGAAGTATGTACGGAATAAAGAAAGTGCAAAAAATCGATCCGTGTTCTGTTGGACTTCCAGATGGGAGCAAGACTGTGGCAACGAAGGAAGGACAACTTGTCCTTGATGGAGATTTGTGTATCACGAATGTTCTCTTTGTTCCTGGACTATAATGCAACTTGATTTCGGTATCGCAACTTGTTGATTCATCTAAATGTATTGTCTATTTCACCAATTCCATGTGTGTAATGCAGGACCCCACTTCAAGGATGCTGATTGGTGTAGGTGAAAGACGGGATGGACTCTACTACTATAAGGGAGTGCCACGAGTTCAAGCAATGAAGATTGAAAGCGAAGGGAGTTTGGAGATATGGCATCAGTGGTTGGGACATCCGTCATTAAAAGTAACCAAGTTAGTGTCTAGTGTGAGTCATAATAAAGACAGCAATAGCAAGAATAAATGTTGTGATATTTGTTTACGAGCAAAACAATCTAGAGATTCATTTCCTATCAGTCATCATCGTGCTTCTGATATATTTGAACTTGTACACTGCGATTTGTGGGGTCCTTACCGGACTTTGTCCTCATGCGATGCTTCATATTTTTTTTACTATAGTAGATGATTTTTCCCATGCTGTTTGGATATTTCTACTGATTGACAAAACTGAGGTAGTTCAAACTCTAAGGAACTTCTTTGCTATGGTGGAAACACAATTTAACAAAAGAGTTAAAATTATGAGGAGTGATAATGGAACGAAGTTTCAAAAATTGAAAAATTATTTTTGTGAAAATGGTGTTATTTTTCAAACTTCATGTGTTGGTACCCCTCAACAAAATGGACGGGTCGAGAGAAAACACCAACACATTCTCAATGTGGCTAGAGCCTTGCGTTTTCAAGGACACTTGCCCATTGAGTTTTGGAGAGAATGTGTGTTAACCGCAGGATATTTGATTAATAGAACAACTTCCAGTGTTTTAGAAGGAATGATGCCTTATCATATGTTGTATGGACAAACTCCAACTTATAATCACCTAAAAGTTTTTTGGTCTTTGTGCTATGCCCACAAGCAAGGACGGTTGGGAGATAAATTTGAGAGTAGAAGTCAAAAATGCGTTTTCATGGGTTATCTGTATGGATAGAAAGGGTGGCGATTATATGATCTTGAAAAACATGTTTTTTTCGTGTCTAGAGATGTAAAATTTTTTGAGAACGAGTTTCCTTTTCAAACGTTGTCTCCATCATAAAACCCAGTAGAATCTACATTTACATGGGATGTAAACCTCACTAATGATGCCTTCGGTATCCAAGAGAGTTTGATCGAAAGAAGGGAGATTGTAGATGATGACAACTCTCCTTCTAGACCCCGTGATCAAGAAACTGCAACCATTTCTCCCAATGTTAAAACTGTGTCAGTTGAGCAAAGTGATGGGACAACAGTATTAACGTCTCTTCCTTCTACAACTAAAGATGGAAGTAAGGAAAACAATGTCTTTAGTGATGAAGAATTGTTGGGACGTAGCCACCAAAATCGTAAGACTTCAATACTACTACGAGACTTTATTACTCATACGATTCGCAAATTGAGTCCATCCCTACCGGATACCACAACACAGCATGCCTCAAGTAACCCCTATCCCATTGCACACTATGTGAATTGTGATAGATTTTCTTTACGGCACAAAGCTTTTCTTGCAGCTTTACATGGTGAACAGGAACCTACTAGTTATTCTCAAGCGGTTCGACATGAAAAATGGAGGATTGCGATGCAACAAGAAATTGATGCTCTTGAAAACAATGCAACATGGCGTATTACAAATCTACCACCTAATAAGAAGGCCTTGAGGCTGTAAATGGGTGTACAAAGTCAAATATCAATCTGATGGTACGGTGGAACACTATAAAGCACGTTTGGTTATACTTGGAAATCACCAGAAGGAAGGAGTAGACTATACAGAGACATTTGCCCCTGTCGCACCTATTTTTCCATGAAAGATTTAGGTGTTCTTAAATATTTTCTTGAGGTGGAAGTAGCTCGTAGTCCCGAAGGGTTTTTCTTATGTCAGCACAAATATGCCCTAGATATTATTTCAGAAGTAGGTTTGATGGGGGCAAAGCCCGTGGGAGTTCCGATGGAGTAACACCATCAACTAGCGTTGTCAACCAGCACTTTGTTAAACAATCCAGAGCATTATCGACGTCTTATTGGCCGATTGATTTATTTATGTTTTACCAGGCCTAAACTGTCTTATTGTGTACATGTCTTGTTTCAATTTATGCAGCAGCCACGGAAATATCACTAGGATGAAGCATTACGCATTGTTCGGTATCTCAAATCCAAACCAGGTCAGGGTATTTTATTACGTCATAAGGGCGATCTCACTTTGACTAGTTGGTGTGATGCAGATTGGGTCGGGTGTCCATTGACTCGTCGTTCTCTTACTGGATGGTTGGTGTTTTTAGGTTTGTCTCCCATCTCATGTAATGTGTTTAGAAGCTCAGAAACATACACGGCCAGAAGGCATGGCCGTGTGTTATGTCAGGTAGCTCCTAGAAACGTGTAACATAGCCAGAAGGTACGATCGTGTAACATGGCAGTAAATATTGAAGATATTTGTTCTATAATTTATTTTGTAAATATGGCTTGTATATCTTGTATTTTATTTTTCGGTAGAAGAATATTTGTTTTCTTAGTTTGTAGGATTTGGTTTTGTTTTCCTAATTTGTAGGATTTAGTTGCTTGGAAAAGATATAGAAAAGAGATCCCCATGCTGTATATATATTTGGACATGAGTCACGGAGAAAGGAGAGATGAGAAAAAAGAGTCTTCTTGATTCCATATTTGGTTAATTTTTTCATGTAAAGTGAAATTTAAATGAAATTAAATTAATATGAAGAATAAAATATACGAGACTATTGGCCTAGCAAGAAAAGCACAACATATGTAATGAAGAGAAAAATAAAACCACTCCATATTGTCCATAGATTATATTTTTCTTTATCAAATATTATTTTTTCCGAAATTCCAGACCAAATTGTAATGTCCACCTATCAACACCACAAAGATCCTAAAAGTGGATTTTGTTAAAATTTTCTGTGTCCTATATCATCAAGTGGGTCCGCCGTGCACAATATAGAAAAGGAAAACAGGTAGCACAGCTCTCGAGATGATGAGAACGTAATTGAAAAATACAAAGAAGCGAATTTCAGTTAGTGTACTTAAGTTTTGACCTTTTACATATATATACGTATGTTTTATTTTCTTTATCACAATTAATAAGGAGCACTGTTAACTTTTAATTGGTATATAATAATTGCTTTGATAAAATAATATTGTTGTATATTTAATTAAATAGTATAATAATTATTAAAAAAATGTAAAAATTAACAATTTAAAAACAAAACGAAAATAAAATCTTGGAGGCTAATTCCAACCACTCACAGACTTTAGGGTAACAAGAATTGGCCTTCTCTGTATAGTGCTCCTTAAGTAGTGGATAGGTACCCATAATTTTTTTTAAAAGAAAAATGGAAATTAGCAAAAAAGCAATTGGATCTGCTTTGAGTCACATAACCCATTAAAGACCCCACGAGTTCTTTTAACTAATTTATTTTCCTAAATTTTATGATATTGATAGTTATTTATCATTTTGATGACTCGTTTATTTTACTGAATAAAATAAGATCGGAATGAAATAGCTATTACTAAAAAATAGCTATTAACAATGAGGATGATGACAATAGTATATACACGATTGAGGTTGCACGAGGATTGACATTTTCACCAACAATAGGTCAATCTATGTTCAAATCAATGATGGACGGTTGACAACGACAGGAGAAAAAGGATTGAAGTCGGATCCAAATTAATTACAGGAAATGGAAGAGGGGATAGTGATTCGAGATTTTGTGAAGTTGCGATTCTGTACGAATTGATAATTTGCAAAGTAAATAATATAATAACTATTCCATGTGTAATAGAATTGTAATGAAATAGTTGTTACATTAAAGAAAGTGTTGTAAAGGGAGGAAAATACCACTTCTAAAGATTAGAGGATAGCCACCTGTTTTGTAAAAAGTCGACTCCACCCACTAAAGGCTTAAGATTGGTCAGAATCGATCCCAATGGTATTTTTCTTTTTCTCTTTTTTTCAATTTTCTTACGAATTCTTTTATAATTTTCATTATATTATTTAATTGTATTTTAATTTGTATTAAATTAATTATTATAGATGAACCGGAAGTTAAATTGCCCACTTTAAAATTAATCATTATTTTAAGTTGATAAATCACTGGTGAAACACACACACACGAAGTGAAATTCGTCTTAAAAAAACTAAAAGTATATTTCCTTGTGATATGTGACCCAGTATTGAGGATTGAAGTGAAGTGGGCAATTTGAGTAAAAAATTTAAGATACAAAGGAACACTAGGTGGCAATAATGGCATTAAGCAATATATACTCAGGTCAGGCAACAATTTTGGAAAGTATGTTCTAATTTGCCGTTGTTCAGCAAAATAATTCGAAAAAAAATAATTTATAAAATATTATAGCAAAATCATAAATTGAAGTTACGATTCCTAATTATTATAAAACCTAAGATTTCTATCTGGAATAGTTTCATCGTCTTTTTCTGGGAATCATACCCTGTCGTCCTCTAGAGACAAGCGTTCTCTTCTTGATTTTTGACAAGCCATGATCACTGATCTTGCACATCGGCCGCCATGGATCCCTTATATTCACGAGGAAATTATGCAATCAAAGTGGACAATGTTTTTTCCATGGAGATATTCCATGCCAAAAGATGCATCCATAGCTATGATCAATCTCTTTCGATGATCAATTGTTCTGTCCTTTCTCTGCAAAAGCCATTGTCCGTTCTCCGACGATCATTGACCATTGAGCCATAGCTATGATCAATCTCTTTTGACGATCAATTATTTTGTCCTTTCGACGATCAATTGTTTTTTCCATGGAGATATTCTGGCAAGCTTTGAACGTGGGAAGGCCTTCGTGATTCGCATCTTCCCATCTAGCAAACAAAGCCTTTACAGTTTGCTTATCTATTGTATACACATAAATCAAGATAAAATTGCATACTTAACATATACTTTTTATTATAATTATTAATCATAACTCTAATTTACGATTTTATTATAATATTTCATGAATTAATTTTTTTAATCTATTTTTAAGAATTACTTTATCCAACAATGACAAATTGGAGCTGATCTCACGAGTTTGGTGTTGTGTTACTACTCCAAAGTAGGAATGGATGCTTGGCCCGATTGAAAAATTACCAAGCGACCTAGGCATATTAAACGGTAAAGCAAGCGTCATGTCAACTGTCCAGCATTGTTTGTGCGCAGTAACCAGTGGCTCGAGCACGAATGGTATGAAGGCTCCTCCTTTATCATCTAACCAAAGGATTGTTCAAAGAGTTCAAATTCTAGTAGGACTTTCTCTTCAAAGAGTTCAAAGAGTACCGCGCTGTTGCCTCCGGCTGCTGAACTCCAGTGGATTTGCTCTTTACTAACAAAACTATACATGCCAATTCCTCGCCAATCGATCATTTATTATGACAATGTTGGCACCATGAATCTATGCTTCAATCCAATCTTTCACACTTGTATGAAACATATAGCACTTGACTACCACTTTGTACGTAAACAGGTACAAAATGGTCTACTTCAGGTATCACACAACTCCTTTTTGGATCAACTAGCTAATGCCCTCACCAAATCTCTTCCTCACTCTCAATTTTAGTACCTCAAGAACAAGATTGAACTTACTACACCACCGTTCATCTTGCGAGGGCATGATAACAATCAGCAACAGCAACAGTAGCAGCACCATCCGTAGCAACATCAATAGCAACAACACCATTCGTAGCAACAACAACAACATCAAAATATACGCAACAGTAACCACAAGTAATGAAGATAATCATAGATCAACAAAGATCACAACAACTGATTTAATTCGTACTCTTATGTAATTTTGATAACAACAAACAACAAAACAATTGTGTAGAAAATGTATTTATGTACTTCAACAATTAACAAAGTAATTGAGTTAGCTTTAACAATTTCCTCTACTTCTTGCAACCTCTTTAGTTTGTGCGTAGTAACCAATGGCTTGAGCATGAATGGTATGAAGGATCTTCCTTTATCATCTAACCAAAGGATTGATCAAAGAGGTCAAATTCTAGTAAGACTTTCTCTTCATCATTTGTCAAATTGTTATGAGAATCTGTTGAATTGCTTATTCTTTCTCCATAATCTGTCTCCACTTTATCCCTTAATGGTGAGTACCATCCAAATTACAAATCTCATTTTTTGTCCTGTGAAGTGCAAGATGTATGTCATACACACATGGTGCGTACCAATAAATCTTCACATCTACAAGCTAAAATGTTTTCCCTTAGATCTTTTTGCCATAGAGGCATTGAGGGATGAGGAAAAAAACCAACCAAACTGAATGAAACCAAACCAAAGATATGAATTTTTTTTATATATATATATAACATGGTTTCGAAATTTTTTAATCCAAACCAAATAGAAAATTTATAATTGGTTTGAAGGAATAATCCGAATCAAATTGTTTTGAAAAAATATGATGATATGTTACATATAAATAAAAGAAAAATTGTTATAACATAATATTTAAAATAATTTTTAGTTTACATTTGTTAATAAGTATGTGTATTTAAATTATATGACCACAATTTGGAAAATATATGCATAGGTTGATTCCAAATTTATATCATATGTTAACTTGAGGAATAAATTAATTATATGACACATTTAAAATTTTTTTGTTACTTGAATATTGAATTTAACAATATTTTATATAATATCAATATAAGTTATTATTAAATAAATTTAGCAATAAAAAATATGATTTAATTCATAAAATAAACCAAATCATACTAAAATTTTATGATTTAGAAAAGTTTAGAAACCGAACCATATGATTTGAGTCAAAGTGATAAAAAACAAAACTATATTTTTAAGATTTGGTTTAGTTCAAAGGAAATACTACACTAAATGGAACCGCAGCGACCCTTCGAGGCACCCATTGTGATGCGGGCGTCGTAGCTGACACGGGCTGATTGGGCGTGTTTTTTATAAGGTACGATCATGTAAAGTGTCTGGCAACTTCTAGAAACATACACGGTCTGGTACACGGCCAGGAGGCACGGCTGTATATTGTGTCAAGATGACTCCCAGAAACATACACGGTCTGGTACACGGCCAGGATGCACAGCCGTGTGTTGTGTCTAGATGACTCCCAAAAACATACTCGATCTGCTACACGGCTAGGAGGCAAGGCCGTGTATTGTGTTAGGATTTTTCCCAGAAACATACACGATCTAGTACACTGCTAGGAGGCACGACCATGTGTTGTGTTAGGATGACTCCTAGAAGCCTACACGACCTTTATGCACGGCCATGTATAAGACAGATAACAGATGTGTATACACATATTTATTCCCACGTGTACATATTTATTTCTTTTTTTTTACTTGTTTTCCAGGAGACTATAAATAGTCTTTAGGTCATTTTAGGGCTAGCTTTTTTATTACCTAGTGAAATATACATTTTTAGAGAATAATTTTCTCTATCTCTCGATTGTGCGCAATTAAGGGGTTTCAAGGAATAGTTCAAATTTATTATTTGCTTGTTTGTGGGACCAATCGTAGAATTGGTCTCGTATTGTTCACGCTATCCGCGTTGCGTCGGTTGGTATCAAAGCTAGGCAATTTCCTGTAGAGATGTCAACTCATCAAGGCGATGACGACGGTCGTGTTCTTGACGGTGTTCAAGATGCGGGAGCACAAGGAGCCCACCAATGGTTCCAAGGGCGGAGTTTGATGCTATGCATCAAAAGGTCGGGCATGTGGAACGGCGCCTTGGTGAACTGATCGAGCGTTTTGACGCCATAGCAGTAGTCCCCAATAGGGTTAGGGGTGTTGGTAGGAATCCGCTACGGATAGCTGATGCCTATGGTGGACAGATGGTTCGACCTATTGTCGAGAATAGGTGGGGACGGGTAGAGGATGACGACTCTAGCGATGAATACGAGGGCCCATATGGAGGTAGACCACAGCAAGGGCATGGTGGTAACGGTAGTGGCTATAGGCCGATTCAATATGGAAACAATCATAGGGACGGTGACTACCGGAGAAACTGTAGCGGGTATGATCAAGGATATGGGGGAGATTACCGCCTGAAGGTCGACATCCCGTGGTTTGACGACAGCCTTAATATCGAAGGTTTCTTCGACTGGATTGCCGAAGTGGATCGGTTTTTCGACTACATGGAAATTCTGGAAGACTGCCGGGTTAGATTGGTGGCATGTAAACTGAAGAGTGGAGCCTCGACATGGTGGGAGAGGCTGCAGAATAGGAAGCAAAGAGAGGGTAAGCATCCGGTGAGAACGTGGTATCGCATGAAACAATTGTTGTAACACGATTTTCTCCCGTTGAACTATAAGCAGATATTGTTCCAACAATATCAGAGATGTCGTTAGGGGCAGCAGCCAGTGCATGAAAATACTGCCGAGTTCATAAGATTGGCCAAACGGAATGACTTGAGGGAGAGTGTAGACTAGCAAGTGGCACGATATGTAGAAGGTCTAAAGCTCCAGATCAAGGATAAAATAGGGGTCACAATGGTGAGGAACCTGGTTGAAGCGAAGAACTTGGCCCTCCGAGCTGAATTGATGTTATAGGAACATAGTACAGAGGTGGAAGAAAGGGGTATGTTAGTGATGCTATAGGCAGCAGTAGTAAGTCGGGAATTGAGAAAAACAAAGGTGTTGCACACAAACCTAGTGAGGACAGCGCCAAGAGAGAAGAAAAGATTAAAGGAAAGAGACCGATGGAGCTTAGGGGAACCTAGAGGCAGAGTAATCCATATGCCAAGCCTATCTTGGGTAAGTGTTTCCACTGTAATCAACCGGGTCATAAGTCAAATGAATGTCCTACTAGGAGAAGTGTTAACATTCTTGATAGAGGGGATGAAGATGAGATATGCTGTGAACCTGATGGAGAGGATGAGTACTATGAGGAGGAGGAAGAGGTGGCAGAACCAGCCTATGTGATTAGGCGGATGATGCTAACTCCGAAACAAGAGGATATCACGTAACGACACCAGTTGTTTCGCACGAGGTGTACTATTGGTGGAAAGGTGTTTGAACTGATAGTAGATAGTGGAAGTTGTGAAAATATCATAGGAAGTGAAGTTGTAAAGCAGTTGCAGCTACCTGTCGAAAAACACCCAAATCCATACACTATAGGATGGATCAAAGCTGTAGAGAGGATCGAGGTGAAGGAAAGATGTAGAGTACCATTCTCAATAAGAAAGTACCACGATGAGATCTTTTGTGACATTATGGACATGGATGCCTGTCATATCTTGTTTGGTAGGCCATGGCAGTTTGATGTGAACGCACAACACGCGAGAAAGGAGAATGTATATAGGTTGGAGAAAGAGGGTGTGAGGTATACATTGTTGCCGCTGAAGAAAGAAGGATGGTCGAAGGAGAAGAGGGAAGAAAGTCGTTCTTTCTTAACCATCACCCAATCGGAGAAAGACTTGGTTGAAGATTTAAAGGAGTCACGGGTGGTCCAAGCCCTAATAGTAAAAGATGTGGTAGCTGGAGAAGATGAAGCTAGTGTGGACATACCTGAAGCAGTAAAGAGTTTACTGGAAGAGTATAAGGAGGTGACTCCTGATGACCTACTTGAGGGTCTACCGCCTTTGAGGGACATCCAGCATCAGATAGACTTGGTGCCTAGAGCAAGTCTCCCAAATTTATCACACTATAGGATGAGCTCAAAGGAAACTGAGATTCTACGAGATAAGGTCCAAGAACTATTGGACAAGGGGTTTATCCGGGACAGCTTGAGCCCGTATGCGGTCCCAGCGCTATTGACTTCCAAGAAAGATGGGAGCTAGAGGATATGTGTTGATAGTAGGGCTATCAATAAGATCACAATAGGATACAAGTTTCACATACCACGCTTGGAGGATATGTTGGATAGATTGAGCGGAGCCACTATCTTCTCCAAGATAAATCTGAGGAGTGGATACCATCATATTTGGATCTACCTTGGAGATGAATGGAAGATGGCGTTCAAAACAAAAGAGGGGTTATATGAATGGTTGGTGATGCCGTTTGGTCTCAGTAACGCACCAAGCACTTTCATGCGAGTGATGAACTAGGTACTAAAACCCTTTAATGGTCGCTTCATTGTAGTGTATTTTGATGATATCTTAGTATTCAATAAATCTGAGGAAGAACACCTTGAACATTTAAGGTGTGTTATGTCTGTGTTGAAAGAGAATAAATTGTATGCCAATTTAAAGAAATGCACATTTTTGTCAAGGCGACTATTGTTCCTTGGGTTCATAGTCAGCAGTAAGGGGGTGATGGTGGATGATGAGAAAGTGAGAGTGATAAGAGAATGGCCTACCCCAAAAGCTGTCACTGAGTTGAGAAGTTTTCTCGGCTTGGCTAGCTTCTATAGGAGGTTTATTAAGCACTTCAGTACAGTCGCTACCCCCTTAACTGAATGTTTGAAGAAAGGGAATTTTCGATGTGGCGAAGAAGCTGAAGCAAGTTTTGTAGACCTGAAGAGACGATTGTGTAGCGCCCCTATATTAGCGCTACCGGATTTTGACAGGTTATTCGAGGTGGATTGCGATGCCAATGGAGTTGGGGTTGGTGCGATGTTGTCACAGGAGAAAAGACCAATCGCATTCTATAGCGAGAAGTTGTGTAAAGCCAAGAGGAGTTGGTCTACATATGATAAGGAGTTATATGCCGTAGTCAAAGCTCTTAAAGTATGGGAACATTATTTAGTTGGAAAGGAGTTCATCTTGTACTCGGATTGCGGGATTTTAAAACACTTAAGCAGCTAAACTTGGATAAATAAGGACATGCATGCACGATGGATTGAGTTCTTACAAAGATTTCCTTTCAGATTGATGCACAAGTCAGGGGTGCAAAACAAGGTAGCGGACGCCCTAAGTAGAAGAGCTGATGTCCTACTCACTCTAAGCGCGGACATTATTGGGTTTGAAAGGCTAAAGGAGTTGTATGCAGGGAATGGAGATTTTAAAGAAACATGGAGTAAATGCGCCAATAGGGAACCTTGTGTCGACTACCATGTTCACAATGGATACTTGATGAAAGGGAATTAGTTATGTATTCCTGAGTTGTCCTTATTGGAAAAACTTATTCGAGACCTGCACGGTGGTGGATTGGCAGGACATATGGGCAGAGACAAGACCTTAGCTGCAGTTGCCGAAAGGTACTTTTGGCCTTGGTTAAGGAGGGATGTGTATAGAATTGTGGAACGGTGTTATATTTGCCAAGTGTCGAATGGACAATCCCAAAACATTGGCATGTATACTCCTCTCCCTGTGCCGGCGAACATTTAGGAAGACCTGTCAATGGACTTTGTACTTGGTTTGTCTCGTACCCAACAAGGTGCTGACTCTGTTTTTGTTGTAGTTGACAGGTTTTCCAAGATGACGCACTTTATTCCCCGCAAGAAGACCACTAATGCACAGGCAATCGCATGGCTATTCTTTAAGGAAATGATACACCTACATGGGGTCCCAAAGTCCATCACCTCCGACAGAGATAGCAAGTTCCTTAGCCACTTTTGGAGGACTCTTTGGTACATGTTTGACTCATCTCTAAAGTACAGCAGTACAGCTTACCCTCAAACCAATTGTCAGACAAAAGTAACCAACCGGACCCTCGGGAACCTCATTAGAAGCATTTGCCGTGAGAAACCAGGGCAGTGGGATCAAGCGTTGGCTCAAGCTGAGTTCGCATACAATAGTTCCATCCATCAAACTATTGGAAGATCACCATTCTCGGTAGTGTACACCAAGATGCCACAACACGCGCTGGACCTAATCAAGTTACCCAAGGATATGGTGGGTGACGTCGTTGCTAAGCATATGGCTGAACAATGCCAAGCCACCACAGCAGAAGTCCGATGAAAGGTAGAAGAAGCCAATACCCGATATAAAGGGGCTACGGATAAACATAGGCAGAAGAAATTGTTTGACGTGGGTGATCAAGTGATGGTTTATCTTCGGAAAGAGCGTTTCCCTACGGGCAGATATGGAAAACTCCAACCAAAGAAATATGGCCCTTATAAAGTAGTGCGCAAGATAAATGACAACGCATATAGTGTAAAGCTCCCTGAAGATATGAACATCTCGTGCACTTTCAATGTAGCGGATTTATCTCTTTTCCACCCTGATGACATGCCATTATATCATGAAGAGAACTCGCGGTCGAGTTCTTCATTAGCGGGAGAGAATGATGCGGGCGTCGTAACTGGCACGAGTTGATTGGGCATGTCTTTTACAAGGCACGACCGTGTAAAGTGTCTGGCAGCTCCCAGAAACATACACGGTCTGGTACACGACCAAGAGACATGACCGTATATTATGTTAGGATGACTCTTAGAAACATACACGGCCAGAAGGCACGGTCGTGTATTGTGTCAGGATCTTTCCCAGAAACATACTCGGTCTGGTACACGGCCAGGAGGCACGGTCGTGTGTTGTGTCAAGATGACTCCCAAAAGCCTACACGGTCTTTATGCATGGACGTGTATACATATATTTATTCCCATGTGTACATATTTATTCCTTGTTTTTTACTTGTTTTCCAGGAGACTATAAATAGTCTTTAGGTCATTTTAGGGTTAGCTTTTTGATTACCTGGTGAAATATACACTTTTAGAGAATAATTTTCTCTGTCTCTCGATTATGCGCAATTGAGGGGTTTCAAGGAATAGTTCAGATTTATTCTTGCTTGTTTGTGGGACTAATCATAGAATTGGTCTCGTATTGTTCACACTATCCGCGTTGCGTCACATTGATAGAACTCATTTAAAATTTGATGCCTCTATAATTTTGACAATTTTCAAGAATGTCATACTAATTTGTGTTATGAAAGCCAAGTAAATAAATAATCTCTAAAACTATTGCTAATAGTTCATTTGCTTCACCGAATAAAATAAAGTAGAAATTGAATTGTAATTTAATAGTAATATGATAGAGTTATAATAATTATTACATATCTCTTACATTATTTAATTGACTGAGGAAAGAGAAAGGTAGAGGATTAATTAGAATAAAGAAAAAATACCCTTTACACCCTTAATAATAGCACAATTTATTATTAGTGATGGTGGTATCTCCAAGGTATGAGATATTTATGTAAAGAAGGTGAATGAATTATTGAATAGTAATTTATGAAAATAAGAGTATAAATTGTTATTCATTATTTTATGTAATAATAATTCATAATATCACCATAATAGCAACATCACACAAAATGAGGGAGAAAGAAATAGCAATGTAATGCAGTCGCAAAATTCATCTAATAAGATCCAAAATTCTAAAGTCTTTCATATGCATAATCTCGACCTTATTAACTTTGTATAAGATAAAAGAGAGATGCAATTGGATGTCTCTAAAATTATATGCATCATCCATTCATTTATTAACGTATAAGATATTAAAGACACCACACAATATAATTAAATGGTATAAGGATCTTATAAAAAATACCTACAATTCTATGTGCATTTTTTATATTTTTTTAGCCATCCCATGCGTCATCTCACGCATCGGGAACAATCCTTTTTTTGTCCTCAACTGAAAACTAGTGCCTGCACCCCCAGAGAAAATTTCGATGCCAAAGTGGCTTTGAGCCCAAGAAATTACATTGCGTCAGTTTGCACAGCAAGAAAGATATATTATTCGTCCAGGGGCAATATTAAACTTTGGTAGCCGCCTCTCAAAGGGCTTATAAATAGCAGGGAGTGGCCTGCCTGATCTAGTCATCCACAACAGCAGCACTAGAGAGGGTGCTTTTTACAACAGAAAAGCACCAAGGAGATGGAGAGTCAATGTTATAGACATCTTGCTAGATACTGCAACTGGCTTGGGCACTGCAACTGGAACGGGCCCAGCAACAGGCTTGGATACGGACGAGCTTTGATGGTTGGACTGGAGCAGCCGGAGCGCAGGGGAGCGGTGGGGGCATCAGCTCGTGTTTGTCGGCGCGAACAACCACAGCCAGAAACTTCTGCAGGAGATATTCGTTCTCAGCTTCACTGTTACCGCGGTCCCCGCCATGGTCACCGCCCTAATTATCACCACCGTCGTTGTCATCAAATCATTACAGATACGGGGACACCAGGCAAGTTGTCAGGAGAAATGGCTCGTATGCGGTTGGAGGATGAAGCAAAGGGGTGAGTAGATCAGTAATGGAAGCTTGGATCGATGTTAGATATATATACATAGGTGTGTCCTTTGTGCTCTCCATCTACTTGAAGGTGGAATTTGTTAATATCGGTCATGGAAATGGGAGTGGTGTTGCGTACTGGTGTGGTAGTGGTAGCGCTTGTGAATTTGTTGCGAAAATAAATCTAAGCATGCTTGTGAGAATGCTTAGAAGAAAAGCAGAGTGTGACATGTGGAAATCTACTGCCGCAACGAGAGAAAAGCGAGTATCTTATATGTCATGTATTGATACGAATTATATAACAGTACCACCAAGGGTTCTTCTTGCTGCTTAATTTACAATTTCTGAGTACTTATAAAAGCTGGCCTTGATCGTCCTCCTTATTGTTGTCTCTTTTTTATTTGTGGATGATGGGATTCCCTTTATTTGTAATTTTCTATCGGAAAAAGAGGGAAAAAAGAATTTGGCTACAGCTTTTATATGGAGTTGATGCCATGAAGATTAGGTAAACAAGTTTCAACTATTAATTTACAAGAACTATCTCATCCCTTGGATAAACCCCAAGTTCTTTGCGGCAGTGGGATTTTAAAGATGGCTACAAATAAGAAACCAATATCAAGTGAAAACAAAAAAAAAAAAAAAAAGGAAGAATTAGAGATGCACAATACGGTTCTTAAAAGAATAGATTAAATTTATTAGAATTCCAAAATCAAGTAAAATTGAAAAAAAAAAAAAAGTAAATAAATAAATAATAAAAACGTATAGTTATAATAAATCATTATTAGTCTCCTGCACTTTGCGTTACATAGATTTCCAGATATAAACCATAGCTTGAAAATGCCGGAAATAATTGACTTGGTGTTTTTGATATTTGAAGTACGTTCGTTTCCTTTGTGAGTTCGATCCGGATGTATCAATGCCAAATAGAAGCGAGATAAAGTTCAATATCAATGCGTCCAGACGCATTAGAAACAGTTTTGATTGTTAAGATTCATAGTATTCGACTACATAAAATTTTTATCTTTTGTTTAATTTCATATTTGATTTAATTACCGGATAAAAAAAACTTTAAAGCATTAAATAAAATACTTAATTTTGTATTATATAAAATAAAATATAAATAAAAACAAATACATTTAAAAATCTCAAAAATATCCTTAGTGGTCTAGTACTTCACTAACCAGGGTCATTCATCATCCTTTTTGCTTCTCCCTTCATCTGAACGCTTCACATACACCAACTCTAACCTAAGCAGCTACTGTTATGTTCTCCTCTCTCTCTTGCTTGCTCTTTGTCTATTCTTCATATGTTTGTTAGGCTTCTTGTGTTCTAATTTTTTATTGTGAGTATTTTAATATGCTTTTTGTTCAATTTTTTTATGATATATGTGATAGAAATTACGGGTTGGTATTTGTAAGTGTGATTACAAAAATAAATTTCAAATTAAAGTCGTAACTCCTACTAACTAGTTAAAATGTCACGAAGGGTTTTGTTAATGAAATATTGCAGTAGAGATATCACAATGAGTAGCACAGGAAGCAGATTAGGGTTTGAATTGAATAAAAGCCAGTGTTTTTCATTGACATGAAAGTGAGGATGGGAACATATGATCCAACAGTATAGCCCCTTACTTTGGACTGGTTTGAATACCACTGCTTGACAAAATTGTCCAAAGAATTTTGCCATCATCAACTAGATGTCTGTCTGTTTCTTCATTTTTCAATGCTATATTGGCTGTTGTTTTGATAAATGGACAGGTTTGTAATTTTGTTAGATGAGAAATTTCTCTTCTTTCATCTTGATCTCCGGCCAAACGGTCCTCTGTCCAATCAAACATCCCGGTCGAGCTGTATTGGGCAAATGCTCATCGGTCTGCTCTGTCTTCTTCATCCATCCATTGGTTGTTTAGCTAGGGAAGTTGACTCGATCTATTGGCAATTTCACCTTAGATATACAGATAATATTAATATGCTAAAGCAATTAAGAAAGAGTCTTAGGATCTGAAAAGTAACATGCTTCCAGCACCAGTAACCAGAACTATGATTGGATCCTTTTCAACAGTTAAGAAACTCCACGTGTTTGATTATTTTCCAGGAAAATGCAAAACAAGGCAGAACAGCCAGACCTTTGTGTATCAATTCAGTGAAATCCATTACCTAAGGTGAACATATGATATATTCTTAGTTCATGTCAAAGACCAATCCTTCTATAGAAACCTTAATCCTAGGACCCATGTCATATAAAGAACGAACGGGAACATCTCTGATACAAGCCATGGAGAAACCAAAGTCAAATTCACAAGGAACTCATCAACATGACAGCACCTTGAGCTATATGAGAATGTTGGTAGGTTTTCAGTGTTCTAGTGCTGTTCATGTCAGAAAGGACAGGTTATGTTTTCTGAACTGAGTGCTATCTGATCTGTTCATGAGGAAATTTGGTGTCCATATTGTTGCTACTAGAGAGCATTTAGTCTACTTTTTTTGAAGAGCATCTCTCGTCTCGTCACTCCTTTGAATGCACAAGGTAATGTACTGATGTTGCTACATCTTTCATTGTACTTTCTCAATCGTATTACATTGTGTAGACTGTATTTTCTATTGACAGTTGATTAGAGATGTGTGGTTCCTTGGTGAGCCAGTCCCAAGTACGGAATTTGAAACCTATCATGTAAAGTTCGGTTTGAGATTTTTGGAATTGTGAACCTTATCACAATATAGAGGTGCCCGTGTCAAACCAATTTGATTGGTACGGTACCTGTTTTCAGATAGAAGTAGGAACGTATTATTCCTGCTAGATTGCAACCATGTAGAAGTCTATACCAAAAGCTTTTTTTTTTTTTTTTCCAAGGTAAGTACATTTGGACATATATGTATATATAGAAAGGAATACTTTCTTTATAAAGTTTGCTTTGAAATTCAAAGCTGAGGAAGGAAGTAAGCAAAAAAGTTCGTACATTAATTTTTTTTTGAAAAAAAATGATTTACTTTGATGGTCCTTTTGTACATAAAAGTCTGCAGGAACTTATAAAAAAAAAAAAGGTCTTCTAGAGACTGGTATTAGTACCATGTTTATTTGTTTAAATACAATTAGAATGATCATCTATTTCTATGGAATGGTGGTTAATATTGTAGTTTTCTCTCTCTGCACATTTCCACTTCGTAAGGATTAATTATTACATCTATATAGGTTTATAAAATATAACTCATATTTAAAAATTTAAACAAAATATTGTAACTATCTTTATACACATAGTATAAATATATCAATCGTTGTTATTATAAAAGGATGACAATCTTTCATAATAAAAATATATATATATTATGACATAAAATTCTAACATTTTAGGTTTTTTAACTAGTAATAATCAAAATATATAGAGAGAGATATAATATCATGACATAATATTATAATATCTTAGGTTTCTCAACTAGTATACCAAGAATGCCAATCAATAAAACTTTACTTAAAAAATTTGATGTCTGTATAATTTTTATAGAACTCTAGAATTTAATTTTTAGGACAAATAGAAACCTAGAAAAGAATTAATACCTACAACGAGATAAACAATACAATTAAACATGTGGGATCGTATTTTATATGACAAAACTTTTAAAATCGCTGGACAGCATAAAAAATTCAGACGTCACCTCTCACGTACATAACGCCAAAACTAGAAATTACTGCTTGGACCCCAAGGAAATTTTGCGATGTCAAAGCGGCTTGGACCCAGGAAAATGTTTTCCGTCGGTGTGGACAACTTGATTACACTCGTATCACATTCACGGCGGGACTTACAAACATATATAGCGTATTTTCACATATTGAAACTTAAATATCAAGGAAAACAGAGCAAGGAATTCAACGAGTTTACGAGACGCCTTTTATAAATATCAGGAGTTGTTAGCGTTTCTATTCATCCAAATCCCAAGCATAAGAGTGAGTGCATTCTGAACCAAAAAGGTATCAAGGACATGGAGCAGCAGCAAGATCAGAACAATCCTCCTCATGTTGGTCACCACAGACATGGAGGACGGAAGGGACATCATTTTAGGGTCCGTGGACACGGGGGACATTGTGATGGGCATCGTGGACATGAGCACAAACGTTGCGGCAGACGTGGACACGGGCATGGACCCAGACGTCGCCATGGGCAAGGTCACGGGCACGGACACAGACACGGACACGGACACGGTCATGGGTTTGTGCTTGAACAAGAGCAAATTGAGCATGGGGGGCAGATGATAGTGAATCGTGCTGGTGATGCTGAACATCAACAGCCAGAGAGTTCTCAAGGAGAGATTCATTCTGATCATCATCGACGCCGTCACCACCACCATCACGGTCACTGTCACGGTCACCATCATTGTCGTCAAGTGACAGAAACGGGCGCACCAAACGAGCTGTCAGGAGTAATGGTTCGAATGCGATTGGAGGGCGAACCGGAGGAGTAAAGGGATCATCAGATTAGTTGGTGATGGAATGAAAAAATGGAAGCTTGGATTTATATATGTATGCGTGTGCTTTGTGTTGTCCATCTTCTTTCTTGGAGGAGGAATCTGCTAATATCAGTCATGGTAAATGGCCGGAGCTGTTCTGCGGTACTGGTGTGATATCTTTTGTTGATGTTTTGTGAAAAATAATTCTAAGCATGGCTAGAAAATGCTTAGAAGGCTCAGTTTGTGAAAATGTGGAATTTTACCGCCGAGGCTTCCTATATATTATTGGTGCTTTATTTACAGTTTCTGAGTACTTAACAAGAAAGCTGGCCTTTCATATGGGAATTCACTCGTCAAGATATATATCTGTTGGTCTGTTGAAGATAATACTTACCTGAGCAAATTAGAACCTCTCGGTAAGTTACTTTTTCGATCCATTTTTGTTTCATTTTCATTTTCAAGACTTATTCCATTTTCCATTATATAATACTATCAAATCGTTTGAAATTTACTTTCATAATTAATTTTTGGTATAAAAAACATTTTGCTTTCTCAATAGATGGTATTCCATAAAGAATTTAAGAACATAAAAGCCTTGGTCATTTATAATGATGTGCGTCTAATTAATATAGCAACTCAACCTTACCACCATGTTAGGAGGGAGGAAGGCATTAAAGAGGAATGAAAGTGAAAAGAAAAACATTAGGAGGAAAAAAAATGGAAAGAAATGTTACTTTTTTAATTGTTTAAAAAACAAAAGGAGCAAAATGACTGGAAAAATTATTTTTTAAAATTTAAGATCTTATAATTACCAGATAGTTCTTTGAAAACAATTGTTTATTAAAAAATTGCTAATTATAATGAGCAAAACAACAAATTTAACAAATTTCCTTTCTTTGCTCTCTATTTACGTAGAGAATACTTCTTTTTTTCTTTTGAGACCCTAAGTTTTAAATCCTTCCACATCCTCTTCCTTTTTCATTTTCCTTCGTTCCTATTCTTTCTTTCCTTCCTTCCTTTTTCTACTTTCCCTTACATGGTGCACAATAAACGTTTTTAATTTGAAAGTAGTACCAATCAACAAGATGTCACATCAACAAAAAAGTAAAAATTAAGTCTAAGTAGCTGTAACAATTGAGGGCATAAATGATTAGGTAAACAAATTTCATTACTTAATTTATTAGAATTAATTTTTAGTTTTTAATATTTAATTATTTTTTATTTAAATTTTTAATATTTTTAAATACATAAATTAAATTTTTTATTAATGCTGTTAACTTTTCTATTTATATTTGACATGTGGCAGCACATAATTAGTTCAAATGATCAATTTAATAAATAATATAGTAAATAGATTAATTAAAATAATAAAAATTGTAAAAGAAATTGTGAAAGAAAAAAAATTAAACAATTAAAAACAGCTAAAAAAACAAAAGATATCTCAAATTCATTAACAATACAACTGGTATCTGAGAATGAGTTCGGTGAGTTTGGCCACGTGCTAGTCCGCATCAAGAGAAGGCACGAAAACGCCGTGTCCCACTCAACAAGAGCGAGTTAACTCGATTCTTCATTAGGATCCTCATCAATGGATGCTTCTAATTATCAAATCCGCAATTACAAAAGAGTTGGTCATATATGGGTTTTACAGATCAATTTTTGCATCAGGCCATTGTGCCTTTCCCTAACGGGATAATAGCCAATTGCAAGCAGGGGCAAGGCATGAAAATAGCCACTGTAACACAAAGGCCAGTACATTTCGCATTTGCGTTGTAGGGAATCTGGCAGCAATGAAATGATATCATCTTTCATGCTGCAGAATCGAGGCTACCTCTTTCACAAATGGTTTGACTCTGAGCAAACGATTTTTGGACCCATTGCCACAGCAATTAGCGTATGCATATACTGCAACCTCTTATAGTTAAATGGGAGCCGCCAAGTGCAGGATGGATAAAGATCAACACGGATGCTTCCTGCTCGAGAACCACTGGTCTAGCAGTGATTTGTGGATTTATGCGTCATGAAGCTGGCTAATGGATTATGGGTTTTGGATGCAAGCTGGGTAAATTGGATATGTTAGCTGCGGAAATCTAGGGGAAATATTGGGATCTCAAGTTTGGACGTCAAATATGGGCAAAAGGAATCATATTGAATGCGGATTCTCAAATTGCAGTATACGTGCTTAACAACTTTATAGACTTAAATCTAAAGTGGCGGTACTCTAACCTTCTCTATGCTTGCAGGCACGCTATGATGGACTTTGAAGCAGCTTTGATCAGCTACACTCCACGAGAAGCTAACTCGGTTGCTAACCATATTGCACAGCTAGCTCATCGAATGGGCACCGAGCTGTTTTTTGCTTTTGTACTTCTGGAGAGGGTCACTGAACTGCTGTTGATAGATAATAGTCCTAAGGTCTATGTAAGGGATGTAATCGACCCTGGCTAAGAAGGGGTTGTAGTTGTGCGTTTTGCCTACAATCTGTGAAATTTTGTAGCAGAAGGCTCACAAGATATCATCTATGCTGTACTGTAATATAATATATTACTCCCTTTACTATCGGAAAAAAATATCGAGTAGCGTAATGTTGTCACGGTATGAAGTAATAATTATACATAATATATGTAAAGAAATAATTCTTATTAATGATAAAAATTCATAATCTATTTGACAAACATTTATTTACCAGAAATCCCAAAACTAGTAAAGAAATTGAATAAAAATTAGAATACCAAACTAAATCAATGAATACAAATTTTCATAATATTGGCACTGTAATATGCTCATACTGGCTTAGGGCCCAAAGCCAATGTTACTTCAGTCCAGCTACAAAATGGGAAAGAACCTAAGGTTGGTTGAGATAAAATAAGAAAGTAATTTGAACCCTTTGAAGAATAAGCCTAGGTAGGTATTTCCTATTATAATTGAGGTGCTTTCAAGAAGATTTACTTGCCTAAAATAGACCATTTGTAATACTATAAAAGGAGATCTCTTCATCTAGGTAAGATCATACTCCTTACACACTTTGATTGCCTTATGTCTATGTTGTTTCTTTGACTTGAGCGCCAAAGTCCAAGCACTGGATATACCTCTAACGTGCTCGATAGCTCACATTCGTTCATCTTACAGGTTGAATTTTACCAAGCTCACGAGTGTGATTTAGTCTAAAATCACATCTAGGCAATAAGAGCAATCAATAATTGATGCCCACCATGTCAAGGGCAACTACAACTATAGCTAGCACAAGATCAAGAAGGAACTTAAGCAAGAATGTCCTCGATGACCGCAATCCACCAACAGTTGCAAACAAAAACCCTCCATTACCCCTAGTTGCACCACTTGCGATGTAAGGAGAAGAAGACAGGATTGCACAACTTAAGAGACAACTTGCTAATTTGTTAGCTAAGATTCATCACTTGAGAGACCAAGTTAATGAAATCAAGAATAGCTCCCAACAGCACTCTCGATCTCAAAGTGAATAGAATAGTGATAACATTTCACAACACTGTGGGAATGCACCACCAAACCCAAACGGAGCCACAAACTAAAGGGGTGATTAGAATAATATCTGCAACAATAATTTCGAAGCACAATATGCAAGATCTCTAGCTGGTTAGTTTATAAATAATATAAATAATATGATCAAATGCCTTAGTGAGTTGAAAGAAGCAAAAAAAAAAAAAAACTGACCCATGGGACATGTTTACTATTAGTAACTCCCCCTTTATTCAAAAAATTTGGAATGAACAACTTATCACACATGTAAGAATTTCGTAGCTCAAATTTTATGATGGGATGACCGACCCAACCAAGCATCTCAGTTATTACACTGCTCAAATGAACCTTCTCAGCGTCTTTGATGTGATTGTTTGAAAAACCTTCTTAGGAACCTTAAAGAAGGTAGTGAGAACATGGTTTCGAGGTTTGAAGCCAAATTGTATTGCTAATTTCCACAACATCGCCATGCAGTTCTACTAACATTTTTTTATGAGTAAGATGCCTAAATGAGATTCTTCAACTCTTAACCTTATCCAACTAAAGCAAGACAAGACATCAAGAGACTATATCTCTAGGTTCAACAAAGTAATACTTGAAATCCCTAATGTCAACATAAGTGTAGCTCTCAACACAACAATTAATGGAGTAAAGGATTGATCTTTGTTCTTCTACTCTCTTACATTGCATAAGCCAAAAAACTTCAAAGAGTTTCAAGAACGAGCAGCAAATTATATTGCATAGGAAGACACCATCTTAGCAAGAAGATAGGCAGAGCAAAACTCCTCTAAAAGAAGAAAAATGGTAAAGAATGGACATCAATAAAGCATAGACTCAGTCCTTCTTTAGAAGGTAATAGGTTTACCCGAAATGGTAATGGTGGCAAGAAACATGCCATCCCTTTCTACAAGTAGCACACTTAACTCAATAAACCCCATGCTAACATTTTGATAGAAATACGAGGCTGGGGCATTATCACTTAGGCCAACAAAATGAAGAGTAACCCGGCTAGAAGAAATTTTGACAAATATTGTGACTTTCACAGAAACAAAGGCTACACAACAAAAAATTACACATAACTTAAGGATGCCTTCAAGGACCTCATCAGACGAGGCTACTTATGAGAATTTACTACAGATGGTGACAAACCCTCCAAGAAACTGAGAAGGGAGAAAAGAGAAGACTTAGACTAGGAACAGCAGAATCACCCTACTTAGGGCACCACTAATACCATCATTAGAAGACCAATTATGGAGGGATGCTTACACCCACTCAAGGAACTATCAAAATGTCCTCACCACTCAATTGAAGTTCCCTAAAGTAGACACTACAATCACTTTTTCCAATGATGACCTCGAGGGCATAATATTCCCTCATAATGATGCCCTACTAATATGAGCTCGAATTGTTGATTTTGACTCATCAACAATGATAGCTCCGTGAACATGATATACAAAAAAGCTTTCACCCAGATGAATGACTAAGTCAAGGCAAAGTTGAAGCCTTACGATAACAAACTCTATAGGTTCAATAACCAGTCGTTAAAGCCTAAGGGCATTATCACTCTCCCCATAGATCTTAGAGATAAACCTCACAAGATACAAATCCCAGTTGACTTTCGTGTCATTAAGGCATGGTCCCCCCCTACAATGCCATCTTTGGGCATCCATCTCAAAATACTATAGGAATTATAGTTTCAACATAAAACCTAAAAGTTAAATTAATAACTCCTACAAGTGTTAGCATCTACAACGATGACCAATAGACTTCTAGAAATTTGTATCTACAAGCCTTCTCCCAGCGAAAAGTCTTTACAGTCAAATCCGGCATAAAGGAAAAACCAAGAACAAGAGGAGAACTCACCAAAGAAATGGAAGAAGTCTAAACAGGTAGCTTGCCTAAATAGACCACAAAAAATGGTACAACGGTCTCGACTGAACTAAGCCAATAGATAATTGATTTCCTCCGAGCTAACATAGATGTCCTTACATGGTCACCGTTTGACATGCCTGGTATCTCTGTTAAAGTAATCTCTCATAAGCTGAACATCAATCCTGATGTGAAGATGGTTAAGCAAAAGAAGAGGCACCTTGCCCCAATCCAACAAGCAACCATTGAAGAGGAGGTATAGAAACTCCTAAAGGTCGGATTTATTTGAGAGGAGTCATATCCCACATGGTTAGCTAATTATATGTTGGTAAAGAAGCCTAATGGGAAGTGGCCCATGTGCATTGACTACACTAACCTTAATAAAGTTTACCCAAAAGATTGCTTCCTATGACCACACTTTGATCAATTAGTTTACTGCACCGTAGGTCATTCCCTATTGAGCTTCATGGATGCTTTTTCAAGTTATAATCATATAAAGAATCACACGCCAGACTAGGTACACATATCTTTTGTTGCTAACTTTAGAATATACTATTATAAGGTGATGCCTTTTAGACTTAAGAAGGCCGGAGCAACACACCAGAGATTAGTGAAAAAAATGTTCATGCCCTAAACCAAATGAAATGACGAGGTTTATGTCAATGACATGATAGTAAAAAGTTAGAAGCCTTGTTAGCGCTTGGAAGACTTGAAGGAGGCATTCCAAACATTGCGACAATATAATATGAACCTAAACCCCCAAAAGTGCATCTTTAAGGTGATGCCTAGGAAATTCCTTGGCTTTATGGTCACCTTACGAGGGATTGAAGCCAATCCTAAGAAGATTAGGGCTATTTTAGACATGTAACTCCAAGGACAATTAAAGAGGTCCAAAGGTTAATAGGCCACATCATTGTGTTAAGCAAGTTTGTCTTTAGATCTATAAATAAATGTGCCTCATTCTTTAAAATCTTGAAGAATCTTGCCTATTTCTAGTGGACTAATGAGTGTCAAAAGACATTTAATGAGTTAAAGAGCTTCCTCATGAAGCCACTGGTCTTATCTAAACCAATCACCGAAAAGGAACTTTGTCTTTACCTTGTCATATCCGGTCGAGCTCTATCCTCCGTATTGGTATAAGTGGACATAAGAGTGTACTATCCAGTATATTATGTAAGCTACATCCTTCAGGGCCCTGAGTGCAAGTACTCGAAGTTAGAGAAAGCCTTAGATGTGGTCATATCAACAAAAAAGCTACGACCATACTTTAAATCCCACCTTATTGTTATTCTCACCGACCAACCCTTGAGATAGTCGCTTTAGAAGTCAAATGCGTTACACTAGATGGTCCAATACACCTTAGAACTTAGTGCGTATAGTGTCTAGTATAGGCCACGTGATGCCATTAAAGCTCAGGTATTGGCTGGCTTCATAGTTATGATAACAACTAAGGTGGAAACCCTAACTAGTGACCATGGAAAACCCACTTAGGCACTTCATGTTAAGAGATCATCTACAGAAGGAGGAAGTGATCATCTACAAAAGGAAGAAGTGGAGCCAAGTTCATTCAATGTGACCTACATGGTGTAGAAATCCAATACACCTTGTAGTTTGAATTTCCAGCCAATAGTAATAAGGCAAAATATGAAGCTTTCATTGCTGGGTTGAAGTTAGTTAAGGAAGTAGGAGTGAAAAAGGTAGAAACTTTCTCCAATTCTCAACTGGTAGTCTAGCAAGTCAACAAGGAATATGCGATGAAAGAGAATAGTATGACCAAGTATTTAGAGGTACTGAAGTCTTTATGCTCCAACTTCATTCCTTAGAGCATCACTAAGATCTCATACCCCAAAACGCCAAAGAGAACAACTTGTCCAAACTAACCTCAATGTGCTTCTTCAACCTAGATAAGAAGGTGTTTATCGAATACATCTCACAAAAGAGCATCCACAAGCCCCAATCGGAATGCTTTGTCAATGAGACTTAAGATCCACACCAACCATGTTAGATGGACCCAATTGTCAATTAATTGCTAATGGGGGTTGTCCCTAACAATAATAAGAAGGCAAAAGCTTTGAGACAAAAAGCAGTCTAATACACATTGCTTGATGGGTAGCTGTATAGAAGGGTGCACAGTTTATCACTACTCAAATGTCTTCAACTACCCAAAGCGGAACAATTACTAGTCAAGCTTCACGTAAGAGTATATAGTAATCATATTATGGGGCAAGCACTTCAAGTAGGTTATTACTAGCCTACTATAAAGAAAGATGCCAAGGTGATTGTGCAATAATGTGACAAGTACCAAAAACACGCCTCAATAGATAGATAGTTGAATAGCACTCTAACGCTAATAACGAGTCTATAGCCTTTTGCCTAATGGGGGCTTGATATCCTAGGTCCTTTCCCAAAGGCCATTAGATAGCATCAATATATTATCATGGCCGTCGATTACTTCACTAAGTGGGTCAAAGCCAAGGTAGTTACAAGGATTACTGAGCATAATGCCAAGGACATTATCTCCCATTGTATACACTGTCGATTCAAGATCCCCAATGCCATCATAACTAACAACAGCACTCAATTTGACAGCGCACAATCTATTTAAGGGTATGCTTAGCCCACAAGATCAGCAGACTGCGGAGGAGACTGCATTAGAGATAAACCCACTACAGTTGTGTGAGCATTTGTCCACTCAGTTTCTTGAGGTAATTCCTGTTCCTTTTCTTTTTATTATATCTTGGATTCACCATTATTGTGTTGTACTAACTTATGTATTGGTGCCAGATGATGAAGGTCGCACACAGAGTCTTACATATGTGTAAGGATACTGATTGTTAGGTACAGCACACTAAAGCTGATTGTGATAACTTTTTCGCCATATATACTTGCATGTATAACTATAATGAGGTTCACATGTAGAAAGCCAGGAGGGCAGAAGCTGAGCTAAAGGATGCTTGATTAGAGCTAAGGGAAGTTATGGATGACTGCAACAAAGAGCTAACTGAGGTGAAAGAGTGTGTCAGGGAAGCTTTGATCAAGGTGGAGAGGGCGCGAATGGAGCTTTTGGGAGCTAACAACCATATTTCCAGTCTCACAGAAGAAGTTGTCTCCTATCAAGAAAGGGAGAAGGGCCTTATAGTAAAGGTCCAACACTTGAAGGCTGTGTCAATTGGACTACAATAGGGACATGGACAGATGATAGCAGCTAGTGCTGGTGTTGCTGAACATCCACAGCCAGAGAGCTCTCAAGGTGAGATTCATCCTCATCATCATCGATGCCGTCACCACCACCATCATGGTCACTGTCGCGGTCAACATACTCGCCACCGTCATTGTCGTCAAGTTACAAAAACGGGCACCAAACGAGCTGTCGGAAGTAATGGTTCGAATGCGATTGGAGGAAGAACCGGAGGAGTAAATGGATCATCAGTTGGTGATGGAATAAGAAAATCAATTGAAGCTTGGATTTATATATGTATGCGTGCCCTTTGTGTTACCCGTTTTCTTTCTTGAATGTGGAATTTGCTAATATCAGTCATGTACTGCAGTACTGGTGTGCTATAGCACTTGTTTATATGTTGTGAAATATAAATCTAGGCGTGGCTAGAATATGCTTAGAAGGAAAGCTCAGTGTGTGAAGATGTGGAATTTTACTGCCAAGGCTTCCTGTCTGATTCGTGCTTTATTTACAATTTCTGAATACTTAACATTAAAGCTGGCCTTTCATATGGAATATACTCACCGAGGTAAGTTACTTCTTCGATCCATTTTCGTCTCTTTTTCATTTTTTAAGACTCTTTTCATTTCTTGGATAAAGTTAAGTACTACAATATCACACTATCATTCAAAATTTATTTTCGCAATTGATTTTGACATAAGAAATACCTTCCTTTTGCAAGAGAATATATGCTCATAAAAGCATCGTTTGTTTATGTAAAGGTATGCATCTAATTAATATGTCAACTCAACCTTGCCACCATGTTTGGGAAGGGGAAAAGAATTAGAAAGGAATAAAATTGAATGAAAATAATTAGAAGAAAAAAAAAATGAAAAGAAAGATTACTTGTTTTAATTGTTTGAAAAATAAAAGAAAGCAAAGGGAATAAAATGAGTGGAAAGTTTATTTTTAAAACTTTGAAAACCTACAATTACTAGATATTCCTTAATAAGTAATTATTTATTTAAAAGATTGGCATTTATAATGGGTAAAATGATTTAATAATTTTTCTTTGCTTTCTCCCCATTTATGCAAAGAACACCTTTTTTTGCAGGACTTGAGCATTTAACTACTCCCACATATCCCTTTCTCATATCATTTCCTCTTAAATGATGGAAAATAAAAAATTTCTTTCCTCCTACACTTAGTGATGAGTAGGTATAGGATAGGTAGGATACATGCTTTATACCTACCCTATTGTATAAGGTCTAAGTTTCTTAATTTTAGAATAAAAACTTACTCTGTAACACCCTAAAACCTACACACAATAAAACCTATAGAGTATGAGATATCTTATAGAACCTATAAATATTGTCTTTATTTTTATAAATTTTAAGTTTATATAATATTAAAAAGGTTTGTGATATTGCAAGTTTTTCTTATAGCAAAATATATGAAATTAAAATAAAAAGTAATTTTATCTATCTTTATTATTTTAAGTTTACGTTATTATACTACCTAGTAAATGGGGAAAAAATAAGATAAAAGAATGGAAAATATAATGTTGTAAAGAAAAATGGAAAAGAAAAAAAGAAAGAATAGAAAATATAAAGTGAAAAGGGAAACATTACATGTTGCAATTATGAAAACATTTTTGAATATTTTATAGAAAGTCATGCAATCTTTTCATATATAATATATAAATATTATCAAAAGGTACAATGAATATGTACTCAAATATCCATCGTAGAATTTAATTGGTTAAGGGAGAAAAATCATAATTATAAGAGAGATGATGGATTTTAGAGAGGTAAGGATTCTTTCAACTTGGTGATTAAATAAAAGAAAATTTAGGTATCCATTTATTATTTAAGTGATAAAATTTAATTTTATGTATGCCAACGTGTGATTTTTTTTTCTTTTTCTATCTTTTTTTGCCAATTATATCTATAATATTAAAGGAGACGGATCCATTTTGGAGTCCATGCCCTTTGTTTTATTATTTGTTTAAATATTGCTTAAATGATAAGCTATTTCCATGGAATGTTAGTTAATATTATAGTTTTCATCAAGGCCTTTATAATTTAATAGTATGAATGTTGGTTTTGAGGTTGGATGGATCAAGCTCCCCCCTCCCCATTATAATCACCGAAAAAAAAATTATTATAGTTTTCTCTCTGGTCATTTTTACTTCATGAGGATTAAATGTAAATCTTATATGAAAATTTAAATAAGATATATACTAAAGTTATTTTTATACACACAATACGAATATTATTGTCCATTGGTTCTATAAAAGGTCACAATCTTTCATAAGCAAAAGAGTTATATATATATATATATATATATATATATTTAAGGATGCCTATTGATAGAGCATTTTAGGTATTGACCCCTTGAAGCCCATTTCAACCCACTTAAACCCCCATCCAATCTCCACTCACCCATGCTGATCTATTCCAGATTGTTATAGCACTGAATTGCTTAGATTCAAATTCGCACTCCCCCCCCCCCCCCCCCCCCCCCCCCCCACACACACACACACACTATCTAGAGATCTTAAGAATTAATACACTTTTCATATGAAAATGACTCATAATCCTTGTAAATAGAGGTTAAGGACTACTAGGTAAAGAAACTTGTGACTCTTTACACTTTTAAATACTTGTTATTGTTCAATTTTACTAACTTAAGCATCAAAGTGGCCAAATTGAAACAACCTCTAACACCCCCTTAGCCTAATTTCTTTCTCTTTTACAAATGATCTAAGCACCTCAAAAAACCTAGCACAACATTTGGTGTTGTCTCCATGATCTTACTCCCATCAAAATCTATGGCACCTTAATCGAAAACTACCAAATCTAAGGAAACAATGCATGCCTTGGCAACGAACCTAAATGTCCAAGCCACAATGTCCTAACAATTCCCTCAACCCCCCAAAACACAAACACTAACCTGTAACAAATCGATGCCGACATTTCCTAGATCTTGAAAATCTTTACAAAACAATGGTGGCCAAAAATGAAACCATCTACAATGATAACATAAGGCTCCAAGCCCGAGTGGTAGAATTAGAGCAACTTAATAACATGCTAGAACTAGAAAATGTGTCTACCCATTCTCTAGAACCATAACGTAACAATGTTCCATCACCATTGGTAACGCATGTTCAATAGTCAACTTAGCAAATTCGATCTACAAAATACCATGATTGTACTCCTGCTGATCCAATTTTGCCTACTACATCACAAGGAAGAGCTTGCTCCCTCCCAGCCTTGTCAGCTAAATCATGTAACTATAGTGGCAATCCTACTCGAAATAATATACCCGAGCCATCTAATGCTCGCACTTGAGCTAATCAACAGGTCAATGATATAGATATAGACCAAATCAATGATTATATCAAGTGGCTCTCTAACTTAAAGGAGAGTAAGAAGGCTAACCCTTTAGCTTGGTTTTCTATCAATAAGACCCCATTTACTTAAGCAATTTAAGATGAGGTCTTACTTCCAAATGTCCATGATGGAACTACTAATCCATATGATCACCTTTGCCACTTCTAGATGGTAATAAACCTAGATGACCTTAGCAATGCCGTTGCTTGCAAAGCTTTTTCAAGCACCTTACATAAGACTACTCAAATGTAGTACTAAAACTTACCATCTAATTCTATCTCCTCTTTTAATGAGTTGGCTAATCAATTCCAGTAACAATTTCTAGCCAGCAAGCTCCTCATAAAGGATTCATCAACCTTGAACTTGATTAAATAGGGTCATGATAAACTAATCAAGAACTATCTTGCTTGGTTCAATGCTGCGATGTTGGAAATTCCCAACATTGATAAGTGAGTCGCCCTGAACTTGATAATTCAAGGTGTTAAGCCTACTGGAGGCTTCTTAGAATCCTTAGCAATGAATAAACCTACGAGTTTTGAAGAATTCAAGGAGAAAGCTAGGAAGTATATCTAGTAGGAGGATTTCATCCTAACTAGGAGGCAGTCCAACTAAAGTAGGTTAAACAAGAAAAAAAGACAACAGAAAAGTCTATCAAAGATTACCTAGGCCTAAAATAAGGCAGGGGGTCATCTCGAGATAGTGGTGCAAGAGACAAGAAGTGCATCATTCTGAGCTTCGCAAAATACACCCCACTAAACCGATCAATAGAGGATATTTTCATGGAAGTTCATAACATGAGTGATCTACACAAACCAATAAGATTACAAAGATAATCTAAACAAGTAGAACTTCAACAAATATTGTGACTTCCATAGAGATAGAAACCACAACACAAATGAGTGTTACTAACTCAAAAACACTCTCAAAGAACTTGTCTAACATGGGTATCTTCGGGAGTATATTGTTGATCCCAACAATTTCATTAAACGAACTATTCAAAAATGACAAGAAAAGTAATGTTGCAATGAGCTATAGAATAGCAATAATAATCGCCTTAATTGAACCCCAAATGGTGTAATAAATACCATTATTGAAGAACTTGAGACAAAAAGCCGACTGAGCTCTTCAAGCTTAGCTATTGCCCTAAGTAGCCAGTAGGTGATGAGCCTACATAGCAAAAAAACCAATAGTGGATACATTCGTATCTTTCTTGAATAAAGACCTAAGGGGGTATAAAACTCCCATGATGATGAAGTCCTATAATCATGAATTGTATAGGTCCAACAACCAACCCGTAAAGGCTGTAGGCATCATCAATCTCCCCATGGAACTCAAGGTTGATGATATTGTGGCCCACAAAATATAGAGGTTTTAGTGGTGGACCGTTGATTACCCTACAATGTAATATGGGAGCGACTAAGTCAAACACCTTTAGAATGATCTTCTCAACACTATACTTGAAGGCAAATTCTCAATGCTTGATGGAGTTGGTGTATGCCAAGAGGAATAAGAGTTAACATACACATTATATTTGAAGACCTTAAAACAAGAGGAGGTCTTTAGTGTAGTAGTTAGACCTAAGGAGAAGCTGGGATCCAAGAGATAATTGGCCAAGGAGATGGAGGAAATTTAGTTTGATAATAGCATCGAGTAGATCACGCGAATAAGAATGTCAATTACCTGATAGTCCCTCACAAATAATTGTTTATTAAAAAGATTGACATTTATAATAGGCAAAATAATAAATGTAACAATTTTCCTTTCCTTCTCTCTATTTATGAAGAGATTTAAATCCTTCCTCATCCACTTCCAATTTCATTTAAATAATCAAAAAATAAAAAATTTCCTTCATTGCTTTTTCCTTCCTCCTCTTACTAAGGTTTCACATTAGTGAAAAGGCAAAAAATTAAGTCTATGTTTAGTTGTAATAATTGAGGGCATAAATGAATAGGTAAACAAGTTTAATTTATTAGGATAAATTCTTAATTCTCAATTTTTAATCATTTTTTATTTAAATTCTCAACGTTTTTAACTATTGTACAAATTAAAACTTTTATTAGTACCATTAAATTTCTTATCTATATTTGACATATAGCAGTGCATAAATAGTTCAAATTATCAATTTAAATAAATAATACAATTGATAGATTAATTATAATAATAAAAATTATAAAAGATATTGTAAAGGAGAAAAAATCTGAACAATTAAAAACTACTAAAAAAAGGAAAGACATCTCAATATCATTAACACTACAACAACAGCATTTACATATTCATATCTGAGAACGAGTTTAATGAGCTCAGCGCATGCAAGTCCATTAAGAGAAGGCATAAAAACCACAGCGTCCCACTCTACAAGAGGGAGTTAACTCGACTCTCATCAAGTACTGGAGGCTTCTAATTATCATCGCTGCAAATGGATCGTTCTTGCTTGAGATGTCGAGCATCAGTATCGCAATGAATTCTAGACTCAATAAGTCCAAATGGCCGAGTGTGGAGCTATCCAAAGATGGAGTCAAGAAGCATGATCTAAAGACTACTCATGCTGCTAGCAGTGTAAGAGTTTTTTTTTTTTTTAAATATAAATAACCACTCTAAACTTTGAATTATAAATACAAAGTAAATATACTTCATAAATTTTAAAAAATTGATAAATAACCTCTAAAATTTTATTTCGATATTAAAATACTTCTTTAAACTTATTAAAATATGTTTTAACACTCTTTAAACTTTAAATTTAGTATGTTTTTTTGAACTAAAAATATAAATATTTTTTATATTGCTAATCTATCAAAATTTAAGGAGATTATTTACTATATTAAAAAATTTAAGAACTACATCCATACTTACTTAGTTTAAAGTTTGTGAAGGTTAATTATAATTTCACCCCCTTTTTTTTTTTCCAATCAAGGTTTTACAAGCTCCGGTGTGGGTTTAGATATAATCTGCATGTCCACTAGTGGTGATTTGAGATGAAACAAGAATTTTAAGATGTCTTTTGTTTTCAAGCTATTTTTAATGTTCAATCTTTTATTTTTCTATTTTTTATTACTTTAGTAACTCTATCAATATATATATATATATATATATTAACTATATTAATTATTTAAATTAATTATTTGAACGAATTAAGCGCTGCCACTTGTCTAATATAAATAGAAAAGTTAACGGTGTTGATAAAAACTATAAATTTTAAACATTAGAAAATATTAAAAACTCAAAATTAAATATAAAAATAATTAAATATTAAATACTAAAAGTATATTTTTTACAGTAAATCTGAAACTTGCGCATGAAGTTGAAGTCTAGAACTCAAACTAGCTGTTCCACGCATGCTGATTGAGGATAAATGGCCTCTACTCGTTTATAAAATCGCAGATGCGCATTAATTTACTAAAATTGTAACCTTTTTCCCTTTTGTTTTTCGCGTAAGATACGATTTATGATTTTAGATTCAGATGCAGTCCTAAGACGATTGAGTGTATTAAGTGTAATTATTAATATTTATCATGTACCAAGTGCATCTAGTCCTAACAATGTATTTAATTAGTTCATTAAGGTATTGATATTGACATTTTTTTTAAGGATCAATATCTAATAAAAATAAATCTTTATTGGTTACTATAAGACCATATTATCAGGTCATTTTTTTTTTCGATATATGTTTTATGTATTACTCGACTTCAATTGTCATAAAGTGCTATTTGAACACGTCATATGTAAAGCCACAAAACATTCAAAATATTTTAAATTATGATTAAACATCCAAAAACTATTAAAACTACACTAAACACATTAGATTTCTAAAACAGATACTATTTCACATTTATTGACGTTTAAAAAAAAAAGATTATAATGCTTTACAGTTCTATGTCCTCACACATTACTATAATTCTTTAAAAATTTATTTTTTTTTTAATTTCTTAACTAGAGGATGGGATTGGGATAAGTCAGTATAGATGATTTTAAAAGATTTCATATTTAACTATTAAATAATTCATAAATTAATCTTTTATCATCAAAAATTTTTCTTTAAAATCTCCATCGTTAAATATGTTCAAATCCTCAAACATCAACAATGACTTACTTTAATATGTATTTACAATTTCGATAATTTTCATGTAAATAATGATCATGGCTTGTTGTAACGCCTTAGAAACTAAAACACCACAACCTGTCATGTATTCTTACTCGGTAGTAATATGCTAAAAGTCTAAATCTCCATTATAAATTCAAACATGTTCATCTATACTATACATTAATACAAATATAACTTCAACAATAGAAACGAATGACTCTTAAGTGATTCATTTCAATCATCATTACTTCAATCGAACTCATTAAACTCCAATCCCAGAACCTGAGTAAATAACTATCAACATATAATAATTAACATGTTTAAAAGTCTAATAAATATCTCCATATTCTCAAATGAATAATTTAAAGTTCTATCAAGGAATTCTTCATTGACTTTCACATTATTCTTCATCATAATAATAGTGGTACTCTCTTCTATATTCATCTTGATAATAACCCACTCAGTTCATGTTCTCATCACAATCGATATGTTCAAATTCACTTTCAGCTAAAAAACAATTAGAATGAGCTTAAACCCAGTACATAAATACCACACAAAAATGTGCATGCCATACAAATAACAATACCAACACACGTAGATGCATTGAAAGTACCTATCAAAAACATCAAGTTATTTATCTTCACTTAACCCACATTCAATATAGGGACACTCATGACCTTGTTACACATACAGGCCCCATCTAACCCTAATCTACCATATATCGATACACGGCTCCACTAGGGATAGCACAACATACCAATCATCGAGGTGTCTCTTAGGAATTTGCTATCTTCGACCCCTAGGACGAGCCAAGCACGGACAATGTATACAATTATATTCATTTAAATGCCATGCTAACAATTACAAATAACAAAACACGGTGAACACGTACCTAGAGAAGTGTTCTCACGGTTATCTATTATTTCTTTAGGAAAGGGATATAAACCTATCAAACATAAAGAACTAAGTTCAATTATATCCGATAATTTAATCTAGGTTCACTAATTAATTAATTATATCCTAATTGCAAAATTCCCTTCCTCGAGGTTTTATTGTATGTAATTCGTAATGTAATGAAATAGAATCGAATAGAGAGTGTTCCAGTACAACATGGTCATGTAAGAGGCCATGCAGAGGAAGACTAGCTAGAACATAAACATGCTAGTGGTCATATATCTTTCTATGTAAATTATCATTTCAGCATGCCTAGGTACACAGTCATATATTTGGCCATATACTTTTCAGTGAATTTTTATAATTTGACACGCCTAAGTACAAAAGCGTGTCCTTTGTCCGTATACCTTTCTATACACATTCGTATTTGTATATGGATGTATACTTAACCATGTACTACATTATTCATCGTGAATCCCTTTTTCCTCTTCTCCAATTTGTTCCCAAACCAATTATTTATGATTTTAAGTCTAATTGGTTCCACAATTATGTTAATCCTAATACATTATGTGAATTTGTGCACTTACTTAATTCCATTAGTGATTTAAATTTTTCAATTCACTTGATCCTACGCTTGTTCCTTCTCACTCTTGTTTCATACCCTAACAATGTATCAACAACTTTATTTAAACCCACTAATCCATCATTAGAATGAATCATCTTGTTGATCATAACTCTTACGTGATGAAATTGGGTTAGTCTTAAGGAAAGTTCACTAAGTCACCTTGTAATTCTTTAAGAGTGTTTATGTGGTTGCAACTATGCAAATGAGGGAAAAAAAGAGAGGCACTAGGTCAAGTAACTTATATAATTAGACCATGAAAAGACCAATTTGCTCCCATATCTTTTGACTATTTATTTATTTATCCTTAGGTTAAATTATAATAGATATTAAATAAATAAATATTTATATATATGTTTATACGTGTATTTACATTCTCTCCCCCTTATAAAAACTTTTGTCCTAAAAAATTATCTAGTTTTGAAATGAGTTCTAGATGCTTCCTTTGCATGTCTTCTTTTAACTTCCATGTCACTTCACATTCTGTCTGATTTGTTCATTTTACCTTAACGTAAGGAATTACTCTTCTCCTCGATACTTTCTCTTTAGTGTCTACGATCTTTATAAGTCTTTTGATGGAGGATAAATTGGGTTGTATATTTAAAGGCTCTAGAGCCATTATTTAGTCTAGATTTGGTATGAACTTTCTTAATATTAATACATGAAATGCATCTTGTACCCTAATCAGACTTGATGGTAGTACCAACCTGTAAGTAGGAGTACCAATTGTTTCTAAAATTTCAAATAGACCCACCCATCTTAGGTTTAGCTTTCCTCCCAGACCAAATCTAATTACACCTTTAGTGGGAGATACCTTCAACAAAACCTTATCCCCTACTCAAAATTCTAAGAAACATCACCGCTTATCTACATAACTTTCCTAGTGACTTGGGGCTAATAAAATCCACTACCTTATCATCTTTACCTTGTCTACAACTTCCTACACTATCTTTGGTCCCATTATTTGTCTTTCACCAACTTCATCCCAATGTAGGAGAAATCTACATTTCTTGCCATATAATGCTTTATATGGAGCTATTCGAATAGTAACCAGATAGCTATTATTGTATGCAAATTCTACCAAAGGTAGGTGACCACTTTAATTACCTCCATAATCCAAAGCACATGCTTATAATAGATCTAGAATTTGAATTGTCATTTTAGATTGTCCATCTTTTTTAAGGTAGAAAGTAATACTAAATTGTAATTTAGTACCCAAAGCTTGATGTAGACTTTTACAAAACCAACTCATGAGCCAGGTATTCCTATCAAAAGTTAGAGCAACTAGTACACCATGTAATCTAATAATCTCTTTAATGATCAGTTGAGTAAGCTTCTCTATTTTATAATCTATCTTAATTGATAGGAAATGAGCAAACTTAGTTAATCTATCTACAATCATCCGTATTGCATCATATTTCTCCTTAATTCTTAGGAGGGTTGCCACAAAGTCTATAGTTACATATTCTCACTTCCATTTAGGTATAGGAAGTCGTTGTAACTCACCAACTAATCTTTAGTGTTCAATTCTAATTGCTAGCATGTCAGGCACCTAAATACGAATTCCACTATCTCCCATTTCATATTTATCTAATAATAATGACTCTTTAGATCTTTATACATCTTGTTGCTTTTGGGATGTACCATGTATCCTAAGTAATGAGCTTCTTTCATAATCTCCATCTTCATTTGCACATCATCTAAAACACACCATCTCATTCCATATTTAACTACTCCTCCAACATCCACATTAAATTTAGTGGTTTCTCCCTATTCTATTTTGCTCCTAATCTTTTGAATTCTATGATCTCCAATTTGTGCTATCTTAATTCAATCCAAGAGACTTAGTTGAATACAAAGAGTAGTCAACTTAGTTCCCACTTCAGATGTCACCATCTCTAGTTCTAACTTGAGCATGTCCTCCAATATCTGTCTTTAAGAGGTGACTAGAGCTGCTATGTTAATTTGCTTCTTCCAACTCAAGGCATCTGCTATAATATTAGCCTTTCCGAGGTGGTAATGGATCTCCACATCATAATAATTTATCAATTCTAACCACATTCTCTACCTCATATTCAAATCCTTCTATGTGAACAAGTATTTAAGGCCCTCATGGTTTGTGAACATTTTACACTTCTTATTATATAGGTAATGTCTCCACAGTTTCAACACTAAGATCACAGCCACTAATTGTAGGTTATGTATGGGGTAGTTCCTCTCATATGGTTTTAGCTTACGAGAAGCATATGCGGTGACTCTTCTTTTCTACACAAGTACACATCCCAAGCCTTGAGTTGATGCATCACTTACCTTAAATTCTTCCCCTATCTTAGGTAGAGCTAACATTGGAGTTATTATTAATTTTTCCTTTAGCGTTGTGAAGATGTTTGCACACTTGTCACTCTACACAAATTTAACCTTCTTTTTCGTAAGTTGGGTTAAAGGAGTTGCTAGATAAGAGAACCCTTCTATAAAATGTCTATAATAGCCAGTTAGTCCTAGAAAGCTTCTAACCTCCATCACAATTTTAGTCTTAGCTAGTCAATCACTACCTGTATCTTTTTAGGATCTACTAAGATGCCATCCTTGTTTACCACATGTCTTAAAAAAGATACCTGCTCTAGCCAAAACTTGCACTTGCTGAACTTGGTATACAACTTCTCCTCCTATATTCTTTCTAGAACTATTCTCAAATGTTTTTCATGTTCTTCCTTGCTCTTAGAATAGATGAGGATATCATCTATAAACACCACTACAAACTGATCCAACAAGTCTCTAAGCACTCTATTAATCAAATCCATGAAAGCAGCTAAAGCATTTGTCAATCTAAAAGGTATTACTAGGAATTCATAATGCCCATACTAAGTCTTAAAGGTAATCTTTTATATATCTTCTTCCTTGATCCTTAATTGATGATATCCCAACTTCAAGTCGATTTTGGAAAAGACTTAGGCTCCCTGTAATTGGTCAAATAAGTCATCTATTCTAAGGAGGGGGTATTTATTCTTAATCGTGACTTGGTTTAGCTCCTTGTAATCGATGCATAATCTTATGCTCTCATCTTTCTTCTTAACAAAAAGTATTAGAGCACCTCATGGAAAGACACTTAGCCTGATGAACCCATTATCTTGCAACTCTTGAAGTTAGGTCTTCAACTAAAACAATTCCATGGGTGCCATTCTATAAGGCACCTTGGATATTGGTGTCATTCCTAATACTAAATCAATACAGAATTCTATCTTCCTAACTAGCGGTAAGCTTGAAAAAAATTCTAAGAAGATGTTTGCATATTCTTTTACAACATATATATCTTCTAGTTTCATGGCTTGTTTGGTCTCCATTGATCTTATCCTATAGCTCATATATAAGAAGAGTTGCAGGCCTCTGAGCATTCAGTTTGAACACAATTGATTCTTCATTGGGAGAAATTAAAACAAACCATTAGATTGCAATAATCTATAGTGGTATAATGCTTAAACAACTAATTTACTCCTAAAATCGTATCGAATTTCATCATCTCTAACACAAACAAATCTGTTGGCATTTTCTTTCCTTATATTATAATTCCCACATCCATACACATTTGATCTAATCTCCCTCTCGCTCCAAAAGGAGTATTCACAACCATGCCATCATTCAACAGCATTGGTTTTAAGCCACACATATGCATGAAGATAGGCGATATGCATGAATGTGTCACACCTGTATCAAATAATACATAAGCTATATTTAAATTCATAAGCAGTGTACCTGTAATGGTGTCTTGGTCTAAGGCATCTTGCTATTGCTATTGTAGAGCAAATACATGACTAGGTGCCCTTTGTCTTGATATGGGTTGTTGAGATTTACTCATTGGTCCTCTAGGTACAAGTCTTACTAGTTGTTGTGCTAGAAACTATTAGGGTACTACAACTGTTTAGTTATGGGTGGTACCACAATAAAAGGATCTATGCCCCATTTGTTTACAAGTGTAGCAGAAAGTCTGAGGGATTGATTTCTTTATGCAATTCCTATCGTGATGTCTTGTCTTACCACAAGAAAAGCATGCCCCTTCAAGCCAACTATTGATGTAGATCATGTAGTTCCAAACAATTGGAACATCTTCTTCCTAAACCTACCTATAGTGGTAAAGGTAGTACTAGAGGCATTGGCCTAGTTTGAAAAGGTTTAGGCGCAAAAGCCACAAGTTTAGCTTAATATATTATAGACCTCTTTCCTTTATTAGCATAAGATATTTTAAAGGTAGGTCTCTTTCCTAAGGCAATTCTCAACCTACAGGATAGTTGTTCCTCTATATAGGTGGATAATTGAAAGGATCCTACCTCATGTTGGAGGTTAGGCTCTAAGCCTCTCAAAAACCTTCTTGCCCTAGAGGCATCATCAATATGAACTGTTTCAAGTAAGAACTTAATAAAGCGGTTCAACTCCACTTCATATGCCTCTACAGTTCGATTACCCTATTAGCAATTATAGTACTCTGCCTCCATCTGATCTTTGATTCTATTAGAAAAATACCTTTCATAGAGCAGCTCCTTGAACCTTTGCAGACTTGATAAGTGCTCCTACTAACTTGAACATATTAGTCCACTAGTTTGCATCTAACCCTTTTAACATGAAAGCTGTGAATTTCACCTTCCTATCTTCTAACACCATGAATGCCTCAAATGTCTTCTCAATTTCAATGATCTAATGTTCAGCTTCTATTAGATCATCAACTTATGGGTAAAATTTCTTAGCTAGTCTAACAAATTTGTCTAATCCATACAGTTCCTCTATAAGCCTAACAGGACTCATGGCTTGTTGCTGTTATTGTGCTATCATTCTTACCAAGGCATTTATAGTCACCAGTAGTTGAGAAGTAGTGAAATTAGCTTGAGCTAGAGCTCCCTACTAAGGTGGTCTTGGAGGATACCTTTCCTTCAAAGCATCTCTACCCCATCCAGCACTAGATGATCCTTGTCCGGTGTTTCTTCTAGGAGGCATTTTGTTTGAGATGAGGCAATCAAATAGTTCCAAAAAGTTAGTGTCAATGTAAGTAGTTAGTGATGGTATACATCTATGTATACCTATGTCTACACATATATACACACATATATAAGTAACACAGAAATTTAAAAAAAAGAAGAAGAAGTAAAACTAAAGAAAATAATTGAAAAAAAATAAGTTGTTAAATAAGACAATTGTCCCATAAATTACCCACTCTCTTCATTTCTTACTATTCTACCATTTCAATGCTTAATTCGATTAAAGATCACACACTGCTTTTTATTGATTAAGCTTACACTTAATGATCAACAACTTAGTACTTAAGGATCTTCAAACCTAAGCTTTATAGACCATGAACTTAAGCTCTGATACCACCTAAGCTATAACGCCCCAGAACTTAAGACAGCACAACTCGCCACGTATCCTTACTAGGTAGCGACACACTAAGGTTCTAAATCTCTACTACAAATTCAAACATGTTCATCTTTACTATACATTAATACCAATATAACTTTAATAATAGATACAAATGACTCTCAAGTAAATCATTCCAATCATTATTACTTCAACCAAATTCATTGAACTCCAATCCTAGAATCGGAGTAAACATCTATCAAAATATAATAATTAACATATTTAAAAGTCTAATAAATACCTCCACATTCTCTAATCAATAAACTAAAGTTCTATTAAGGAATTCTTCATTGACTTTCAAATTATTCTTCATCATAATAATAGTTATGCTCTCTTCCATATTCATCTTAATAATAACCCACTAAGTTCTTGTTCTCATCGTAATTGATATGTTCATATTCACCTGCAACTAAAAAATAATCTAAATGAGCCTAAGCTCAATATGTGAATACCATACAGACATGTGTGTGCCATACAAATAATAATATCAACACATACAGATGCATCAAAAGTACATATAAAAAACATTAGGTTATTTATCTTTACTTAACCTTCATTGAACACAAGTGTACTCATAATCTCGTTACACATATAATATTTACATAAATATAATCCTAAATGGGGAACTGCCACTGTGAGCCTTATCTAACCTTAATATACCCTAGATCATTTCAATGCATGGCTCCACTAGGGATAATGCGGCATACCGATCATTGAAGTGCCTACTAGGGATCTACCACCTTTGACCCCTAGGCTGAGCTAAGCATGAACAGTATATACAATTAAATCCAATATCCAATTATATTCATTTAAATGCTATGGTAACGATCACAAACAACAAAATAGTAAACACATACCTAGAAAAGTGTTTCACTATTATCTCTAATCTCTTACGTCTCTAAGAAAGAGATATAAACCTGTCAAACATAAAGGATTAAGTTCAACTCTATCTTACAATTTAATCTAGGTTTACTAATTGATTAATTATATCTTAATTGTAGAATTCTCTTCCCCAATGTCTTATTGTATGTAATTTGTAATTTAGAATTATAATGTAATGAAATAGAATTGAATGGAGAATATTCCAGTACAACAAGGACATGTAAGAAGTCGTGCAGAGGAACATGGGCTAGAACACTATGTAAATTGTTATTTCAGCACGCTTAGGTACACGGTTGTATATTTGGCCATATACCTTTTTTATGAATTTTTATTGACACGCCCAAGTGCATGAGTGTGTCCTTTGTCTATGGCCCATGTACCTTTCTATAACATTCGTATTTCTACATGGGCAAGTACATGAGCATATACTTAACTATGTATTACATTGTTCCTTGTGAATCCCTTTTTCCTCTTCTCCAATTTGTTCCCAAGCCAATTTTCTACGATTTTAAGTCTAATTGGTTCTATAATTATGTTAATCTTAATACATTATGTGAATTTGTGCTCTTACTTGATTCTAATAGTGATTTGATCCTCAAGTCTCTTGATCCTATGCTTGTTCCTTCTTGCTCTTGTTCCATACCTTAACAATGTGTCAACAAATTTGTTTAGACTTACTAATCTATCATCATAATAAATCATTTTGTTGATCATAACTCTTACCTAATGAAATTGGGTTGGTCTTAGGGGAAGTTCGCTAAGTCACCTTGTGAGTCTTGGAGAGTATTTCTATAGTTACAACTATGCAAATGAGAGAAAAGAAGATGCATTAGATTAAGCGGCTTATATATTTTAACCATGAAAAGACTAATTTATTTCCATATTTTTTTACTTTTTTTTAATTTCTCCTTAAGTTAAATTATAATAGATATTAAATAAATAAATATATATATATGTTTATACTTGTATTTACACTTGTATTAAAAAATTACAAGGAAAAGGTGATTTGTGAAAGCAGATGTTGATATTCACATAGTACAATTAAAAAATTCAACCAAAAACACCAAAAATTCCCACATCATCTCTGACGTATATAATGCCAATAATGTTAACTTTATATGGACGCCCATGCGTCATCTGATACGTGGGTGGGCGAGCGACCAGATAATGTTGTTTACTAGTTTTTTGTCCTGAACTGGATGACATTACTGCCTGGACCACAAGGAAATTGCGATCTCAAAATAGTTTGGACCCCAAGAATTTATTATACACGTATCGTGGCAGGATTTCCAGCACTGCGTGTATTCACATTAAAACTTAAGGACTAAGTTTGGAGACCTTGTGAGGGCATATAAATAGCAGGAGGGAGATGGCCCCAGGCTCTAGCTTCTAGCAGAATCTTTTTGAGTCATCCAAACGCGCAGAAACCTAAGAGAAAGTGAATTCTGATCATAAAGGCATCAGGGAAATGGAGGAGCAGCAGCAAGATCAGAATCCTCATCTTGTTGGTCACCACAGACATAGAGGACGGAAGGAACATCATCATAGGGTGCGTGGACACTGCGGACACTGTGGTTGTGGGCATCAAGGGCATAAACATCACGGTAGACATAGAAAGGGACATGGACACCGGCCTCGCCATGGGCATGGGCACAGGCACGGGCACAAAGACAGACATGGACAGGGACAAGAATTTGTGGATATGCAAGAACAAATTGAGCAAGAGGGGCAGATGATAGTAGCCCATGCTAAAGGCGTTGAACTACCACAGCCGCCAGAGAGCTCCGAAGGAGACATTCATCATCATCATCGCCGTCGACACTGCCATCGACACCGTCATGGTCGCCACCCTTACCACCTTGACTGTCGTCAGGTTACGGAAACAGGCACAACAAACGAGCTGTCAGGAGTAATGGTTCGTATGAGTTTGGAGGATGAACCGAAGGAGTGAATGGATCGGAATCAGTTGGTGATGGAATAATGAAATGAAAGCTTGGATGTTATATATGTGTGTGTTCTCCGTCTTCTTGAAGGTAGAATTTGGTAATATCCGCTCTGGAAATGGGATTTGTACTGAGATAATGGTGTGGTAGCACTTGTTATATGTTGCGAAAATAAATCTAAGTATGCCAGGGGAATTGCTTAGAAGAAAATTTCAGCACGTGAAATGTGGAAATTTATTGCCAAGCCTTCCTATATATTATTGGTGCTCTATTTACAATTTTCGAGTACTTATCAAAGCTGGCCTTTCATGTGGAATGTGCTCGTCAAGATATATATATATATTGTTTGGTCTGTTATAAAGAATGTTGTTTTATGGATAAGGAACAGAGTATGACAAACTAGGAAGAACTATATTGATATGCAGTAGTTTATTTTTAGCAAGCTTCTAAGATATATATAAGCAACAATCAGATAACTTAGCATCCGAAGTTCAAGCAAAACAAATAAAAACAAATTAATCATTTCCTGAAGACTAGAACAAATTGAAACAAACTAGAAACACAAAATAATTAAAGTCCGAAAAAGCAGCTAACTAACACTCCTCCATGCTTTAGGAGCTGCAAATTCCAAGTCTTTGCCTAAGAAGCTTGAATATGTTTGTTGGCAAAGGTTTTGTAAAAATGTCTGCAAGTTGTTCTTCGGATTTGCAATAAATGAGGCTTACGTCTCCTTCCTTCTGCACTTATCTTAAAAAGAAAAATTTGATCTTGAAGTGCTTAGTTTTTCCATGAAAAACCGGATTATGCAAGATTGCAATTGTTGCCTGACTGTGAACAAAAACTTTTGTATCATTTTGTTGCTTCAAATGTAGATCGCATAACAGCTTCCTTAGCCACAATGCTTGATTCACTGCTGCTGTAGCGGCAACAAATTCGGCCTCTACGGTAGATTGTGCTACAATTTCTTGTTTCTTGGAACTCCATGAAAAAACTCTTGATCCTAGATTAAAACAATACCCAGATGTACTCTTCATGTCATCTACAGATCTACCCCAATCACTATCAGAAAATCCCAATAAATTGAAGTTTTAACACTTCTTGAATTTTACACCAAGGTCAATAGTTCCTTTGATGTATCTAATAACTCTTTTTGTAGCTTTAAGATGCACTTCACAAGCTCAATGCATGAAACAAGAGAGAATGCTCACAGCAAAAAGAATATCTAGCGTAGTTGTGGTTAAGTACATTAGACATCCAACCATGCTTCTAAAATAACCTTCTTCAACTTTGTTTGTGTCATCCTCCTTACTTAAGCTTTCCTTTTGATTCATAGGAGTAGCAATTTCCTTGCAATCTTCCATGCGAAACTTCTTGAGAATTTTCTTTGCATATTTCTTTCGACATATAAAAACTTCATCTTCTAGCTGCTTAATCTCCATTCCCAAAAAATATGTCATTAGTCCAAGGTCTATCATTTCAAAAATTTGCAACATTTCCATTTTGAACTCTTCAACAAGTTTGGCATTTCCACCTATGATTAAGAGATCATCAACATAAAGAGATACTATAAGCAGATCATCTCCTTTACATTTCACATAAAGAGTAGCTTCTGACATGCTTTTTTTAAATCCTAAGCTTGATAAATGCTTATCTATCTTACTATACCATGCTCTAGGTGCTAGTTTCAAGCCGTATAGAGCCTTCTTAAGCAAGTAGACCTTCTCTTCTTTACCTTGTTCCACAAATCCCTCAGGTTGGTCAACATAGATTTCCTCTTGTAAAATACCATTCAAAAAATGCATATTTTACATCTAGTTGAAATACTTTCCACCCATTTTGCGCTACCATTGCTAGTACCGGTCGAATGGTGTCTAATCTAGCAACAAGAGCAAATGTATCTAAGTAATCAATTCCAAAGACTTGAGCATACCCCTTGACAACAAGCCTAGCTTTATGCTTGTTGACAAATCCATTTGCATTGAGCTTGGTTCTAAACACCCATTTTAGTCCAATAATGTTTCTATCATTCGATCTATCAACTAGCTCTAAGTCTTGTTTTTCTTTATCATTGTCAACTCCTCCTCCATTGCCTTCTACCATTTTTAGTCTTTAATGGCTTCTTCATAACCGATAAGTTCACAAATGGCTACATTGTATCTTTGATAGATATCATGGAGAGGTCTTGCTCTACGAACTGGCAAATCATCTTTCAATTCTTCTTGCCACTATTCTGATGCTTGCTCTTCTCTTGTTTAGAAAGACAAACTCAATTCATGCTTGTTCATGTATATCTCCTTTGTCTGTTCCCAATTCCACTTCTCCTCTTCATTAAAGAACACATCTCTACTGATAATTATTTTCCCTATTTGAGGTTGATAGATCTTGTACACCTTAGAGGAAGAATTGTAACCTATAAAGATGTTTGGTTCTGACTTCTTGTCAAGTTTATCACACTTGACTCATGGAATGTGAGAGAAACACAAACAACCAAACACTCCAAGAAAATTTAGTGAAAGTTTATAGCCATACCAAGCCTTGAATGGAGTTTTATCCTTCAATGCTTTGGTAGGTAATCTGTTTTGCAAGAAAACTACAGTACTAGTCGCCTTTACCCAAAAATTCTTTAGCAAATCCTTATCATGCAGCAAGCATCTAGTCATCTCCATTATGTATCTGTTTCTCCTTTCACTGACTTCGTTTTGCTGTGGAGTGTAAGGTGCAGTAAGCTGATATTGTATGCCCGCTTCTTCACAAAGCAAGTTAAATTCTTCTAAGGTGTATTCTTTTCCATTATCTGATCTTATAACTTGAATTTTGCAGTTACTTTGGTTTTCTACCATTCTCTTGAATCTCTAAAACACACTAGCCACTTTTGACTTGAATTTTAGAAAAAAAATCCAACACTTTCTTGTAAAATCATCAATAAAGATAACGTAATATCGACTACGTACTAAAGATGGAGTTCCATGAGGACCCACAACATCTGTGTAAATTAGCTGCAACTTGTGAGTAGCTCTCTATGATGACTTTGGGAATGGTTTTCGATTTTGCTTACCATATTGACAAGCATGACATCTCGGTAAGTGATTTCCAAAGGTTGGTAACCTAGCTGTGAGCTCCCTTTCCTTCATAGATTGCATCCTTTTCAAGTGGCAATGACCAAGTCACTTATGCCATATTTCTGTGCTACTAGCTTCCGTGGAGAACACAATGGGCTCCTCTTTGATTGGATCAAAAGAAAAACTTTTCCCTTTCATTTCAACATTGAGAATTTTCTAACCAGTGGCATCAAGTATGTAGCAAAAGTTATCTTCAAAAATCACTTTAAAGCCTCTTTCAATTAATTGACCCACACTCAACAAATTTTGGTCAATTTCTGGTACATAAAGAACATCAAAGATATTCTTTGAACCTTAAGTGCCAATTATGGTGACTATCCCAATTCGTTCAACTGAGATGTAATCACCATTACCAATTTTGACTTTAGTAATGTCGGTTGGCCTCAAATTTTTAAGAGTTTTTGGTTGTTGGTACCAACCACTGTCAATTAACCAACTTTCAGACGAACAACTACTAACAACACAAGATGCCACAAAAAGTTGATTTTTATCTTATTTTGCAACTTGTGCTACGATCTCTTACTACTGAGCCTTTCTTTTGCAAATTATTGCATCATGTCCCATTTGATTGCACTTAGAACATTTTATGTCAAGTCTCCTCTAGCATTTGAATGGAGGGTGACCTTCCTTTCCACAATGATGGCAAGGAGGATATTTACCCTTGAAGCTTCTTTTTTGTCCTTTATTGTTGTTCGAAGTAGGAACAAAAGAATTTCCCTCTTCACCTTTCTTCTTTTTCCCTTTGTTTTTATCAACTCCATGATGTTTTGCAAATAAGGCTCCTTCGATGTTAACATATTGCCTCATATGCCTTCTTTGTTCTTGTGCATGTAGTGAATTAAGTAATTCTGCCAAGGAAATCTTTGATAGATTCTTGGTATTTTCCAAAGTTGTAACTATCGCCTCATACCTCTCAAGTACTATGACAAGGATCTTCTCAACAATCCTTGAATCATTAAATTCTGACCCCAGTAGTCTAATTTTGTTTGCAATATCAAGAAGTCTATCTGAATATTATTTGATTGTCTCAGATTCCTTTATCTTTTGAAACTCAAAATCCCTTATCAAATTTAAAACTTTCATTCCTCTTATCCTTTCGTCTCCTGCATATTCGTCCTTAAGATATTCCCATACAGACTTGGCTGTCTTACAGGACATTATTCTTGTGAAGATTATTGACAATACCATAGCAAACAAGCACGCTTTGGCCTTCGACTTCTTGGTCTTCTTCTCCTTATGCATTTTGATCTAAACCATGGTGGGATTGCCTAGAAGTGTAGGAACATCATAGTCTTCTTCCTTTGCTTCCCAAAGATCCAAAGCATCCAAATAAGCCTCCATACGAACCGCCCAAATATGATAGTTTTCTTCGTCAAACACTGGTGAAGCTATTGAAGAGAAATTGGCTTTTGCTTCCATGCCGTTTTCAAAAACTTACACACAAATCTCACAAGAAGGTGGCTCTGATACCAAATGTTGCTTTTATGGATAAGGAATAGAGTATGACAAACTAGGAAGAACTGACATTGATATGCAGTAGTTTATTTTTGGCAAGCTTCTAAGATATATACAAGCAGCAATCAAATAACTTAGCATCCGAAATTCAAGCAAAACAAATCAAAACAAACTAATCACTTCTAGAAAACTAGAACAAATTGAAACAAACTAGAAACACAAAATAATTGCAATCCTAAAAAGCAGCTAACTAACAAAGATTAATACTTATAGAACAAAAATTAGAACCTACCGGTAAGTTACTTCTTCTGATCGACCATTGTTTACTCTCTTTATTTGTCAAAGATGGTACTCCTTTCCTTTTCTAGCAATCAAAAGATGGCGTTACACACGAGAAAAATTCATCGATACTAATATGGGCTATTTCCCTTCCGTTTACATCTACTATTTAGCAACTCATCCTTATAACTTCAAGTTGTTAACTCGAAAGTAATGCTACTGACAGAGATCCCACCAGGAAACGAGCAAAAACGATTAGTAATTTTAGCTTTTATCTGTAATTGAGGACATGATGATTAAGGCAACAAACAGTTTTCAACTGTTAATTCACTAAAATAAGTTTATAAGAACTACCTCATTCCTTGGGATAGAGGAACCCGGGGTTTGTTACAGACATCCTTTCCTTCTTGTAGATCTGAGCAACTTTGGCGGATTTATTCACATCGTGAAAACCATTCTTCTTGCGTTCTCTAGGCGTCCGTTTTAAATTCTTTGCTAGTTCTGGATGATTTTACAAATTGATCAAAAGAATGAACCTTTTGGTATCTTGTTTGTTCGTGAATTAGCATATTGGTCGGCTCCTTAACATTTCCGCTTGTCATTTGCGTTGTTGTAGTTCATCTGAAATGGCCTAAATCGCTCGGGAGGAAAGGAGTTCAATGTAAACTGTATCAAAACAAACTTATCTAAAGTCATTCACAATGGTATTAACTTTACCACTTTGTTTGCCATTTCAAGGATATGCTCCTGCATAATATAATGCAATCATGAGACCAAACCATCTAGCAAAGACTTATGTCTTAAAAATCAACCCAAATGCTAGGGAGTGAACCGAATCAAGTTAAGGACTAACCCAAATTTCTTTCTCCAATTGTGTAGCAACATTATTTATTGAATGAATGAGCAAGCCAATGAAGAACAATGTGCAAGCTTTAACTTTTGGAAACCATATTATTACAAACTATAGAGGGTTAAATTTGATTCATGATTTTTTAGTTTATTGTTTTAATGGACTTAATTCTTTGAACCAAGATGATAGGACTCAAAGAGTTAAACCCATGTATATTTGAATGATTAGAGAAATTTTGACATTGTAAGCTTAGAGTAAAGTCTGTTAAGTTGGTCAATCCGATCTAACCTTTCTCAATAAGGTTTGAGTATTAAAGATGACGCAGCGTGGAAAGCGTACAAACACGAGACCAATTCAAGGATTGGACCTCACGAATAAACAAAGAATAATCCGAGTTTATTCCTTGAAAAATCTCAATTGCGTACAATCGAGGAAGCAGAGAAAACTCTTCTCTAAATGTGTATGTTTTGACAAAGATTGAAAAACTAACCCTAAAATGGCCTAAAGGCTATTTATAGTCCTTAGGGAAATAATTAACGAGGAAATAAATATGTACACGTGGAAATAAATATATATATACACATCCGTCATCTGGTTTATACACGGCCGTGTATAAGGCCATGTATGCTTCTATGGATACTCCCGACACAACACACGGCTGTGCCTTCTTGTCGTATATAAGGCCGTGTATGTTTCTGTGGATATTCCTGACACAACACACGGCCGTGCCCCCTTGTCGTGTATGCGGCCGTGTATGTTTCTGTGAATTATCTCAACTCAACGCACGGTCGTGCCGTGAATCGTGTATACGGCCGTATATGTTTCTGTAGAGAACCAGACTCACTACACGGTCGTGCCTTGTACAAGACACACCCGGTCAACCCTTGTCAGCCTCGTGTCAGCAATGATGTCCACATCATTCTCTCCCACCAATGAAGAACTCGACCTCGAGTTCTCTTCAGGATAGAGAGATTCGTCATCCGAGTAAAATGGAGATAAATCAGCTACATTGAAGGTTTTCGAAATCTTCATGCTTTTAAGAAGTCCGACCACATATGCATTATCATTTATCTTGGCGACAATCTTGTAAGGACCGTACTTCTTTGGTTGCCATTTGCTATAAGTGCCCACGGGAAAACATTCTTTCCTTAAGAACACCATCACTTGATCTCCCACTTCAAACAGATTTTTCTTCCAATGCTTGTCTACGGCTTTCTTGTACTTCTCATTAACCTTCTCGATCTTCTCTTTCACTTCGGATGCCACAATTTGGTATTGTTCCGCTAGGTGTTTTGCAGCTACATTGGACTCTACACCCTTGGGCAAAAGAGCTAAATCTAATGCGTGAAATGGCGCTTTTGTATAGACCACTGAAAAAGAAGATTTCCCAATAGTTCTATGGATGGAACTGTTGTAAGTGAATCCGGCTTAAGAAAGTGCCAAATCCCATTGTCTTGGCTTCTCTCCACAAATACTTCGTATTAAGTTACCAAGGGTCCTGTTCGTCACCTCCATCTGCCTATCAGTCTGAGGATGAGCTGTGCTACTAAATTTGAGTGAGGAATTGAACATGTACCATAGTGTCCTCCAGAAGTGGCTAAGAAACCGAGTATCTCTATCGGAAGTAATTGACTTAGGAACCCCGTGCAACCTGACCACCTCTTTAAAGAATAACTTGGCAACACCCTGTGCATCAGCCATCTTCCTGCAAGGAATAAAGTGAGTCATCTTGGAGAACCTGTCTACAACCACAAAAACAGTGTCAGCACCTCGTTGGGTACGAGGCAAACCTAACACGAAGTCCATAGATAGATCCTCTCAGATATTCTCAGGTACTGGTAGCGAAGTGTACAACCCAGTATTCTGAGAATGTCGTTTAGATGTCTGATAGACGTAATACCTTTGCATAATTCTCCCTACATCTCTTCTCAGCTGAGGCCAATGATATCTTGCAACCACTGCCGCCAGAGTCTTATCTCGCCCCAGATGTCCGGCTAGTCCTTCTCCATGTAGGTCCCTAATCAACTTTTCCCTCAAGGATGATTCAGGAATACAGAGTTGATTTCCCCTCATTAAGTAACCCTCCAAGATATAGTAACTATCATTGGGTTCCTAATTGATACATTTTTTCCATTTAGTCCCGAAATCCACATCCTCCTCATACAGTTCCTTCAACTGCTCAAAACCTACCACCTCAGTCCTCATGGTGACCAATAAATCCGCTCTCCTACTTAATGTGTCTGCCACCTTCTTTTGGACCCTGGATTTGTGCATCAAGCGGAATGGAAACTTTTGCAAAAATTGGATCCATCTGGCATGCATGTCTTTACAGATACGGGTCTAACTACTCAGATGTTTTAGAGCGACACAATCCGAGTACAGGATAAACTCTTTACCTACCAAGTAGTGCTCCCATATCCTCAGAGCTCTGACCACGGAATAGAACTCTTTATCATAAGTGGACCAGCTCCTCCTAGCTTCACAGAGCTTCTCACTATGGAAGGCCACAGGTCTCTTCTCCTGAGATAACACGGCTCCAATGCCCACACCACTAGCATCACAGTCCACTTCAAATAGTTTGTCAAAGTCTGGTAATGCCAACACCGACGCACTACACAATCTTTCTTTGAGCACAGCAAACCCAGACTCAGCCTCCTCACCCCATTGAAACCTTCCTTTCTTCAGGCACTCCGTTAATGGGGCAGCGACGGTACTAAAATGTAGTATAAAGCGCCTATAAAACCCTGCCAACCCCAGAAAGCTCCTCAACTTAGTGATCGTTTTGGGAGTAGGCTAATCTCTAATAGCCCTTACTTTGTCCTCATCCACCGTTATGCCCTCACCGCTCACTACAAAACCCAAGAACAGCAACTTCTTTGACATGAATATGCACTTCTTGAGATTGGCATAAAGCTTATTCTCTTTCAACACAGTTAATACACTTCTCAAATGCACTAAGTGCTCATCCTCAGTCTTACTATATATTAAGATATCATCGAAATATACTACCATAAACCTACCAATGAAAGGTTTAAGTACCTGATTCATTACGCGCATGAAGGTACTAGGTGTATTGCTGAGGCCGAATGGCATAACCAACCATTCGTATAACCCTTCCTTCGTCTTGAAAGCAGTTTTCCATTCATCCCTAGGTCTGACTCGAATCTGATGATGTCCACTCTTAAGATCCACCTTCGAAAATATCACCGCTCCACTCAGCCTATCCAACATGTCTTCAATGCGAGGAATTAGGAATTTATACCCAATTGTGATCTTGTTGATCGCACGGTTATCTACACACATCCTCCAACTACCATCCTTCTTGGGCGTCAATAGCGCCGAAACGGCACATGGGCTCATGCTATCCCTAATGAATCCTTTATCCAGTAACTCCTAGACTTTCTCCTGTAGGACTTCCGTCTCTTTGGGGCTTATCCTATAATGAAGGAGATTAGGAAGGCTAGCCACAGGCACTAAGTCAATACGGTGTTGGATGTCACACAATGGAGGCAACCCTTCTGGTAAATCTTCCGGCATTACCTCTTTGAACTCTTCTAATACCCCCTTTACTTCTTCCAGAACCTCTTTACTACCCATGTCTTCTCCCGCATTTTTCACAACAAGAGCATGCATCACTCGGGATTCTTTGATGTCTTTGGTCATCTCCTTCTCTAACTGAGTGATTGTCAGAAAGGATTTCCCTTCCGCCCTTTGTGTCTTGGGTCGTTTATCTGTCAATGGCAGCAATGTATATTTCACGCCCCCTTTCTCCAACCTATACTTATTTTCTTTCCCGGCATGTTGGGCATCCACGTCAAACTGCCAAGGTCGTCTGAATAACAAGTGGCAGGCATCCATATCGACGATATCACAATAGACTTCATCCCAATATTTGCCTATCGAGAAAGGAACCCGACACCTCTCCTTCACCTCAATTCGCTCCGCCACCTTAATCCACCCTATGGTGTAAGGGTTCAGATGTTTCTTTACCGGCAGCTGGAGTTGCTTCACAACCTCTCTTCCGATTATATTCTCACAACTCCCACCGTCAACAATCAGGTCGAACACTCTCCCACCAATTGTGCACCTAGTGCAAAACAACTGGTGTCGTTGCAAACTACCCTCCTGCTTTGGTGCCAGCATCATCCTTCTGATCACATAGCTCGGTTCCACTCCATCATCAACCTCATCATAATATTCATCCTCACCGTCCGGTTCACAGCACACTTCCTCCTCTTCCTCCCTTTCAACAATGTTTATAGTCCGTCGATCCGGGCATTCGTTGGATCGGTGCCCCGGTTGATTACACCTATAACACTTCCCTAGAATCGGTTTAGCATACGGATTACTTTGCCTTGGGGTCTCTTTGATCTCAAGAGGCTTCTTCCCCTCAGCCTTGTCTTCCTTCTTCTCTATACCTCCAACGGGCTTCTCAACTACTCCTCTACTCCTTTCACCAACCACCCGGCTGCCACTGCCAACACTATCGTACACATAATTCCTTTTGCCCCCACCAAGCCTCGCACTTTGTTCTTAAATCATCATCTCAGCTCTAAGGGCCAAATTCTTTGCCTCATTTATAGTTCTAAACACCATCACCCCAATTTTATCCCTAATCTGGAGCTTCAACCCGTCCACAAATCGCGCTAACTGCTGAACCTCGGTCTCCCTCAAATCATTCCTCTCCGCGCAGCCTCATAAACTCGGCAGAGTATTCATGCACCATCCTCTGTCTCTGACGACATCGTTGGTACTACTGGAAGAGGATCTGCTCATAGTCGGGTGGTAGAAAATCCCTCTGCAACAGGTTCTTCATGCGGTACCATGTCCTTATAGGTTGCTTTCCCTCTCTTTGCCTCCGGTTCTACAAACGATCCCACCATGCAGATGCCCCTTCTTTTAGCCTACAAGCAACCAACCATACTCTCCTATCCTCGGGTACCTCCATATAGTCGAAAAATCTATCAACTTCTACAAGCCAATCTAGGAAATCTTCTATATTAAGATTACCATTAAAGGATGGAATATCTACCTTGAGACAGAAATCACCGCCATCTGTATGATCGTATCCCTGGTGGTTTCTTCGATATCCGCCACTGTACTCCTGATCAATTCGATCATCAACCCTGCAGTATTTGCCACCACCAACACCGCCTCTCCTTGGTGGTCGTCCCCTCCTCTGCAGGAATTCACCCTCTTCCTCAGAGGAACTCTCATCCAGCCGTGGATTCCATTGATTTGCGGCTGCAGGTTGATTGATAGGACCGCCCTAAGTGACTACTACTCTTAGTCAATCTCCACCAACATCCATGTTTCCATTGTGGCCCATCGCCATGACGTTGAAACACAATCAGGTCTCCCAAGCGCTGCTCTACGCGCCCGAGCCTCTGTTCTATGGCTTCGACCACTGTCCTTGGAGCCCACTGATTGGCTCCTTGGACTTCCGCATCCCAATATAGGTCGAGAACGCGACCGCCGTCAACACTATCGTTAGCCGACATCTCCACAGGAAATTGCCTTACTCTGATACCAACTGACGCAGCGTGGAAAGCATACAAACACGAGACCAATTCTAGGATTGGACCTCACAAATAAACAAAGAATAATCCGAGTTTATTCCTTGAAAAATCTCAATTGCGCATAATCGAGGAAGCAGAGAAAACTCTTCTCTAAATGTGTATGTTTTGACAAAGATTGAAAAACTAACCCTAAAATGGCCTAAAGGCTATTTATAGTCCTTAGGGAAATAATTAACGAGGAAATAAATATGTACATGTGGAAATAAATATATATATACACATCCGTCATCTGGTTTATACACAGCCGTGTATAAGGCCGTGTATGCTTCTGTGGATACTCCTAACACAATACACGGCTGTGCCTTCTTGCCGTGTATAAGGCCGTGTATGTTTCTGTGGATATTCCTGACACAACACACAGCCATGCCCCCTTGTCGTGTATACGGCCGTATATGTTTCTGTGAATTATCTCGACTCAACACACGGTCATGCCGTGAACCGTGTATACGGTCGTATATGTTTCTATGGAGAACTAGACTCACTACACGGTCGTGCCTTGTACAAGACACGCCCGATCAACCCGTGTCAGCAATGATGTCCACATCAAAAGATCTTTAATAAACCTAGATTTATGAAAAGCCATATGAGAAGTCATTCACTCATAACCATCGATTGCCATCATCATCCAATAAACACAATTCATAGCTAGACTTTATAAATACCCATAGTTCTCTTTCATTTGAGGGGAGGATTCTTTTGGGAGAGAAAGTGCTACTATTTTTTTTCTCAGAAGATTAAAACTACAATACATCAAAGAATACCCACTTATCACCAAAGCGCTTGAGTCTTATTTAAGATCACTTCTTCTCCCAATTCCATTCATACCTAATTATTCTCACACGTGTCACTTCTCTTATTTGACCACATGTAACACATTCTCATATAGCAAGCACATGACCTTCACACCCAAACTCCTACACCTACACATACCAATTTCAACTCTTATAAGGGACCCTAGTTTAGGATAGTAGATTAATTTTTCAATTACTTGTTATAATGATATGAAAATCATAGTTCTTAAACCACGTTTTGGTATACTTGTAATTAAGTTTTATAATTACAAAAGATGATAATTTGTGCAAATCAATCACATAAATATAATCAATAAATACATAACTTTATCTATAGGAATGAATTATGATTCTTTTATTTAATCCCGAAGTTCGAAGATTTTTCTCCCTTAACCAATCTAATCTATGATGGATATTTGTGATAATATTCATAGTCACTTATGATAATGTTTATATATTATATATAAAGGGATTGCACAGAGATGTTTTCACAATTGCATCGAGATGGACCCATTTTAGAGTCCATGCCCTCTTCTATTTTTTTAAATATAATTAGAATGATTATCTATTTCTATGGAATGGTGGTTGATATTGTAGTTTTCTCTCTTTGCTCATTTTCACTGGGTGAGGATCATTACATCTACATAAGTTTATAAAATGTAACTCTTATTTGAAAGTTTAAATAAAATATTATAGTTCTTTTTATACATAGAATATGGATATATCATCCACTGATATTATGAAAAGATTACAATCCTTTATTATTAAAAGTTATATACATACGATCATGTCATAATATTCTAATATCTTAAGTTTTTTAACAAGTACAGTAAAGATATCCATCAAGAAAATTATATTTAAAACAGTTGATGTCTATATGATTTTTATAGTACTCAATAATTTAAATTTTCTAACAACGAAAATATAGTAAATAATTACTATGTACAAGCAATTGGTTAAAGTCATACAATTAAACGTGTGGGATCTCTATTTTACACAGCACACTTTCAAAACCGCAAAATTGGTAATGTCGGACCACCCCATCAGGCAACATAAAAAATTATCTCAGACGTCACCTCTCACGTACATATTGCCAAACAAGATCCTACTGCTTGGACCCCAAGAAAATGGTGCGATGCAAATGTGGTCTGGACACAAGAAAATAATTTTCCGTCAGTGTGGACAACTTAATTACACACGTATCACATTCACAGCAGGGACTTAACAACATAGCGTGTTTTCACATATTGAAACTTAACAGTTAAGGAAAACAGAGCAAGGAAGATAATGAATTTACGAGGCGCCTTTGCGGGGGCTTATAAATAGCAGGAGTTGTTTGCCTTTCTCTTCATCCAAAGCACAAGCATAAGAGTGAGTGCATTTTGAACCAAAAAGGCATCAAGGACATGGAGCAGCAGCAGCAGCAAGATCAGAACAACCCTCCTCATGTCGGTCACCACGGACATAGAGGACCTAAGGGACATCATTTTAGGGTCCGTGGACACGGGGGACACAGTGATGGGCATCGTGGGCATGCGCACAAACGTTGTGGCAGACGTGGAAAAGGGGATGGACCCGGACGTTGCCATGGGCATGGGCATGGGCAGGGAAACGGGCACGGACACAGACATGGACCCGATCATGGATTTGTGCTTGAACAGGAACAAATTGAGCATGGTGGGCAGATGATAGTAGCTCGTGCTGGTGTTGCTGAACATCCACAGCCAGAAAGTTCTGAAGGAGAGATTCACCATCATCTTCGAGGCCGTCGCCAACACCGTCAGGGTCACTGGCTCGGTCACCATCCTAACCACCATCATCGTCGTCAAGTTACGGAAACGGGCGCACCATACGAACTGTTGGGAGTAATGGTTTGTATGCTATTGGAGGATGAACCGGAGGAGTTAATGGATCATCAGCTGGTGATGGAATAAAAGAATGGAAGCTTCAAGCTTGGATTTATATATGTATGCGTGTGCTTTGTATTGTCCGTCCTCTTTCTTGAAGGTGGAATTTGCTAATATCAGTCTTGGAAATGGCCGGAGCTGTACTGCAGTACTGGTGTGACATACCACTTGTTATATGTTGTGCAAAATAAATCTAACCCTGGTTAGAATATGCTTAGAAGAAAAGTTCAGTGTGTGAAGATGTGGAATTTTACGGCCAAGGCTTCCTATATATAATCGGTGCTTTATTTACAATTTCTGAGTACTTAACACGAAAGCTGGCCTTTCATATGAGACTATACTCGTCAAGGCATATATCTGTTCGTCTGATTGGAGATTAATACTGACAGAGCAAATTAGAACCTGTCAGTAAGTTACTTCTTCCAGCCCTTTTCCTCTCTTTCTATTTGGTAAATACCGAGCATTCGTTACAAAATTATAAAGATTCTTTTTTCTTTTTTAAGACTATTTTAATTTTCAAAATAAAGTCAAGTAATGCAATATTATCATACCATTGGGAGTTTACTTCGAAATTGATTTTCGGTTTAAGAAACATTGAGCTATGTTTTCTGTTTCATGGAGTAATACAAGTGTTTTGACTTTACCAAAAAATAAAATAAAAAAGAATATATGCTTGTAAAAGTATTGCCCATTTTTAAAGATATACGTTAAATTAATATAGCAACTCAACCTTACCCTACGAAGGAATTAGAGAGAACGAAAGTGAGAGGAATAGAATGAAGAGAAAGTTTATTTTTAAAAATTTTTAAACTTACAATTATTAGATAGTACCTTATAAGTAGTTGTTTATTAAAATGATTGACATCGAAAATGGACAAAATAATAAATTAACAAATTTTCATTCCATTATCTCTGTTTTAAAGAGAACTTTTGTTTTTTTTTTTTGGGTTCGCAGATTTAAATCCTCCCACATCCTTGTCCTTTCTCATTTTCCTTCTTCTAAAATATGAAAAATTAAAAATTTCCTTTCTCTCTTGTTCTTTTCTTCCACTTTCCACTTTCTCAAACATAGTATGCAATAAAAGTTTTTAATTTGAAAGTAATACCAACGGACTAGGTTTCACATTAGTGAAAAAGTGAACAATTAAGTTTAGGTAAACAAGTTTCATTACTTATTGTATCAAGAAAATAATTTTTTGCACCTAACATTTAGCCACTTTTCCATTTTTTTTCTAATAATAACATTTATTTGCAAAAAAATATTTACACAATAGCAATAATACTGCTATATACATCACAAACAAGTAAGTTTCCCAACACCTCAGCATTTGGACACCTTGCTTTTCTATACAAACTAAAACTAAGCAAGTCTTGTTTCAACAAAGACAAAATACTCAATGGAGGGTGAACAAAAACCACAGCTTCAACCTCTTACTTGTGCATTGTTGTAGCCAACCAATTTGCTACTCCATTTAATTCCCTTGACACTACTTCAATTTTCTTCTCCTCAAACATGGACAACCATTTCCTGCAAAGTGAGACCATGTTACAATAATTCAAATTTAGATTGTCTATACTTAATAACAATTGTACAATAGCAATGGAATCAATTTGAATTTCCACTTTTTCAAATCTTAATTGTAGGCAAGAATAAAGCCCCTAATATACAACTCATAGTTCTGCAATTAAGATCTTTGCAGCCCCCAATTTCTTCACAAAACCAAAAATCCATCTTCTAACTCCTATTGTGGTTTTTTCATTCACATAACACACTAATCCATTTGTATTGAAATACTAACATATATTTCTCCACTCACTTTTGTATATTTGTTTTTATCTTTTCAAATAAACCCAATGTTCATTTGCTACCCTACTCACCAACTATTGCAAAGGCTCCACAAAAATTCCTAGGCAAAAAAAATTATCATTTCTATCAATCCATATTTTCCATAACATAATGGCAAAAGTAAGAGTAGGTAGTGGTTGAATTTAAGTTAACTCGTATCACTTTATATGACGGTTATTACAGATCCAATTTAAGAAGCCTTCTTATCCCCCTTCATTCTCTTGTGAACTATTTGAAAATTGCATAACTAAGTCACTAATATGAGGGCAACTGAACACATGATTTAAGTCCTCTTTTAAATTGCCACAATGCAGATAATGACCATTTAGAAAAATCTATCTACTTTCTTAAATTGATCACAATAGGAAGATCATTGTGCATTATTCTTGAAATTAGCAACTTAACTTTAGCTAGCATAACACTTTTCCATATCCATCCCTAACTCTTATTGTCCCTTATGTGAATTTCAATTAGGTTATTATAGATGTTAACCCAGGACGAGTTCAATCTTACCTCACATGAAATTGCTAGCTAGCCTTTTCTTTCCCTAATCAATGGTACATGACCAACATTCTCAACTATAATGTCAAACAACACAAATCCCATCTTGTCTTCATCCCATTTATCCGACAACAAATAATCACTTACCCTTAGCTACTTAGAACTTTTAGTCAAAGGGCCCCAAATTATCTCTTGCATTTTAAAATTTCCTACCCACCTTCTTTCCCAATAACTTGTTTACTTACCATTCTCCAAAAGTATAAATCATTGTTGTCCAGCCTATTCTACAACATTAATAATTTCCCTTATCATCAAAGGGAAAACAATGCCTAAAGAAACCAAACTTCCTTCCTTCCACCTTTTTTTTTTTTTTAATATTTCTCTCTAATCAAATCCTTCCAAACCATCTTCCTATTTTTAAATTACCAAACCCTTATAATCATGCATGCACGATTCCTCATTTTCACACTTGTTAGACACAAATCCCCTCTCTCCTTTGACTTTGTAACTTGATCTTAACTTACCCACTGTGCTTTTTTATGCTCTACCAAACCATGCCACATGAAATTTCTTGTAATCAATTCTAACCCATGCACTACCTTTCTAACAATTATTCCACTTGCATATAATAAGTTGCAACAAAATCTAAAGTGGACTTTGCAAGAATAATGTGCCCTACCTTACTAAGATGATATGCTTTCCATTCATCCAATTTTTTCTTGAATTTATTGAAATATTAAGTCCAATTGAGTACTTGTTACTTTCTTGCCCCTACTAAGAGGATATGCAAGATACTTACCTAAGTTAGTTATACACTTAAAGCCTAATATTTGAGTTAACTCCAATCGTAACTCCCGCCCAAAGAACATTGATGATTTGGTTTCATTTACCTTCAAACCTAACATTTAGACAAACCCTAGCATTGTTTGCTTAATTTTCTATGCATTAGCCACCAATGCTTTTACTATCAACACAACATGATTCGCAAGTATCACATGTGACAACTTACAATTACTTCCCTTAACATTAAATGGTTCCCAAGCCCCATCTTTCACACCCTACTCAATTTTTCAATTGAAGAATCCCATTGCCATAATGAAAATATAAGGTAATATCGGATCATTTCGTCTAATACCATCACTAGGCTTAAATGGGGATAAGGATTGTCCATTGAATAATACTTAAATTGATGTACTAGAGATACAACTCTCAATCAATTATCTTCAAGTCACATGAATCCTAAGACTACAAAGAGCCTAGTGAATGAAATCCCATTCTAATGTGTCATAAGCTTTCTCCAAATCTAACTTGATTAGCATCCATCTAATTTCTCTTTCCTCCACCTACATGAATGCAACACCTCCTTATGCAAAATGATATTATCAAAAGCTTTTCTTCTAACTATAAAGCTAACTTGGTTTAGATGAATTATCTTATCCAAAAAAGATCTCAATCTTCTCATAATCAATTTCGATAGAATCTTGTAAATTGTTGTCCATAAACCAATGGGCCTAAACTATTTTATATGGCTTGCACCACCTTGCTTTTTTAATCAAAACCAATTGCATTTGATTTATCACTTCTAGTATCCTTCTATCAATAACATGGTTATAAGTTAACTACTACATTGATGGTTATATAAAATTCCAACATTTCCAAAAAAAAAAAAAAAAAAATCCCATGTAAGTCATCCTTTCCAAGTGCTTTCCAAAGCCTTTTAGAAAACATTGTCTCTCTAACCTCAATTTTTGTCATAGGTTTGCCTAATTCCTTGTTCATTTCACCTGTAAATGCATATTGGATCTCCAAAGGAAAAGGGAACCAATTTTCCAATTTAAGTCATTAATGTTTTTAAATATATACAAATTAAGACTTTTTTTCAATGTTGTTAACTTTTCTGTCCATATTTAATGTGTAGCAACGCATAATTAGCTCAAACTATCAATTCAAATAAATAATATAGTTAATAGATTAATTAAAATAATGAAAATTATAAAAGAAATTGTAAAACAAAATAAAATCTAAAATATATATATATGGATATCTCAAATGCATTAACAATATAACAACAACATTTACATATTTGTATCTAATAATGAGTGTAATGAGCTCTGCATATAAGTCCATGTTAAGAGAAGGCACAAAAACCCTAGTGTCCCACTTGATAAGAGGGAGCTCACTCAACTCGCATCAAGTACTACTACTAAATGATTCTAATTATCATCATCACAGCTATATTATTCTTGCTTGAGATATCAAGCATTGGTATCATAATGAATTCTAGACTCAATGAGTCCAAATGACTAAGTGTAGAGTTATCCAAAGATGGAATCAAGAAGCATGATGTAAAGACTACTCATGTTGTTAGTAGTGTAAGAGAAAGTGAAGGCTTTTAAAAAAAAAAAAACGTAAACAACCTTTCTAAACTTTAAATTACAAACTAGACGTAGATATATCCCATAAACTTTAATAAATTGGCAAATAATCCCCAAACTTTGATCTTGATTTCAAACTTAATAAAATGTTATCAAAATGTGCTTTAACAACGTTTAAACTTGTAACTTAGAGTGTTTTTTCAAGCTAAAAAAGTAAGTGTCTTTTATATTATTAATTTATCAAAGTTTAAAGAAATTCTTTACTACATTTGAAGGTTTAAAAGGTAAATACACACTTAAATCAAAACTTAGGAAGGTTATTTATAATTTCACTCTTTTTTCTCTAATCAAGGTTTTACATGTTCCAATGTGGGTTTAGATATATGTGAGTGTCCATTGGCGGTGATTTGAGAAGAAACAATGTTAAGGAATTTTAAGAAATCTTTTGTTTTCAAGCTATTTTTAATGATTAATTTTTAATTTTTCTATTTTTTATTATTTTACATAATATATATATTAATTATTCAAATTAATTATTTGAACAAATCAAGCACTGCCACACGTCAAATATGGATGGAAAGGTTAACAGTGTTGATAAAAGTTCTAAATTCTAAATATGATAAAATGTTAAGGACTAAAAGAAAAAAAATGAGGATTCAGATATAAAAAGAGTTAATGTCGAATATTAAAAAGTGTACTTTTCACATTAATTTACTGTAATAAATCTAAAACTTGCGTATGAAGTCTGGAACTCAACTTGCTGATCTGCGCATGCTGATTGAGGATACTTGGCGTCTACTTGTACATGAAATCGCAAATGCACATTAATTTACTAAAATTGTACCCTTTTTCCCTTTTGTCTTTCGCATAAGATATGATTTATGATTTAAGATTCAAATGCAGTCCTAAGACGTAATTATTAATTAGTAATCATCATACACAATTCAGTGTATCAAGTATATTTAGTCCTAACAATGTATTTAATTAGTTCATTAAGGTATTTATATTGACATTTTTCTTAAGAATTCATATCTAATAAATAAATCTTTATTGGTTACTATAAGACCATACTATCAGGTCACTTTTTTTTTCCAATATATATTTTATGTATTACTCGACTTCAATCGGCATAAAGTGCTATTTGAAAACTTCATATGCAAAGCCAATAAACATTAAAAATATTTTAAATTATGATTAAACATCCAAAAACTATTAAAATTATACTAAACACTTTAAATTTCAAAAGTAGATACTATTTCACATTTATTGACTTTTAAAAAAAAAAGATTATAATGCTTTACATTTCTATGTATTTACATATTACGATAATTTTTTAAAAATTAACTTTTTTTTAATCTCTTAACTAGATAATGGAATTGGGATAACACGTCCCACGCGTCATCTCATATGTGGGCAAGCAACTAGATAATATTCTATTTTTGTCCTGAACTGGGTATTACTGCTTGGACCCCAAGGGTATTGCAATGTCAAAATGGTTTGGACCCCAAGAATTAATTATGCAGAGTATCGTGGCTGGACTTCCAACACTGCGTGTATTCACATTAAAACTTAACGACTAAGTTTGGAGGCCTTGTGTTGTGAGGGCTCATAAATATCAGGAGGGAGATGACCTTTAGCTCTAGCCTCTAGCAGAGTCTTTTGAGCCATCCTAACACGCAGAAGCATAAGAGAGAGAGTATACATTTTGAACAGAAAGGCATCATGAAAATGGAGCAGCAGTACCAGCAGCAAGATCAGAATCCTCATCTTGTTGGTCACCACATACTTACAGGACGGAAGGAACATCATCTTAGGGACCGTGGACACGGCGGACACTCTGGTGGTGGGCATCATGGGCATAAACATCACGGCAGACGTGGACAGGGGCATGGACACGGGCACCGACACAGACATGGACCCGGACATGAATTTGTGCATGGGCAAGAGCAAATTGAGGAAGGGGGGAGATGATAGTTGCTCATGCTAGTGGCGGTGAACAACCACAGCCATGTTAGGGCTCACAAAAATAATGAAGTAAAGTTAAAAAGGGAAAGAAAATAAAGGTATAAGATTTTATCCTGATTCACCCGTTAATTAAAGCTATATCAGGATTCCACTATAATTAATACATCATTCTGTAGTTGTATTACACAATTACAAGTGAAAGAGAAAATATATAGTAACAATTATTCATGAGCAAAACCCAAATTTTTAATGAACAAATATGGGCTTAAATGCTAAAAGTCCTCCAGTGAATACTTGGTGAATACTTCCTATCATACCTCAACATTTTTCCACTTGGTGAATACTTCCCATGCTTTTTTAAACCCAACACAATTGTACACCATTCAAACTTTTCTATATTAACTGCCTTAGTCAAAAAATCTACACTATTCACCCGTGTGTCAACTTTTTTCAGCACTATAACTTTATGTTCTACTTTCTCTCGAATGAAGTGATATTGTATATCAATATGCTTTTTTCTTGCATGAAAATCGGGATTTTTAGCCAAAAATATAGCACTTTAGCTATTACATCTAATCTTCACTCCTCCTTATGTAAAAGCAAGCTCTCTACACAATCTGCTTATCCAGATCACTTCCTTAGCAGCATGAGTAAGAGCCATGTAATCTGCTTCAGTACTAGATAATGCAACCGTGCTCTATCTTTTACTCATCTAACTCACAGCTCTGCTGAATGAGGAAATAATATAACCGCTGGTCAACCTTCTGCTATCAATGTCACCTCCTCAATCAACATCAACAAAACACTTTAGTTCTAACACCTACTGTCTATATGAGCTTTTCATGCCTTCATAACATAACTCAAAATCAAATGTACCGCGAAGATAACAAAGCACCCTCTTTGCAGCTATCCAATGCTACTTTCCTGGATTGGACATATATCTACTCAATACTCCCACTACTTGAGTAATATCTGGATAAGTACATACCATGGCATACATCAAGCTCCCCACTACGCTTACATATAGGACCGTTGCCATCTCTTCGATTTCCTCTTCAATCTTGGGACATTGGGATGCTGATAACTTGGAACTTGTGAACATAGGAGTCTTTACTGGCTTACAGTCTATCATATTGAATTCTTTCAACACATCTTCAACATATTTCTTCTGACTTACCACAAATTTCCATTCTCTCACTCCCTTTTTATCTGCATCCCAAGATAAAGTTCGTTGGGCCTAAGTCTTTCATCTCAAACTCTTTTACTAACAGTCCCTTCATAATACTAATCATACTCATACTATTCCCAACTAGCAGCATATCATCAACATATAAAGTTAAAATAACAAAATCATCATCTAACTTCTTCACATAAACACAATGATCAGCATCACAGCGAACAAAGCCAAGCTTCAAGGCATAAGAGCCAAACTTTTGGTACCACATTCTTGGAGATTGTTTCAGGCCATATAAAGACTTGTTTAGTTTGCAAACAAAATCTTCTTTTCCCTTGACCACAAACCCATCCGATTGCTTCATGTAAATATCCTCCTTCAAGTCACTATGTAAGAAAGTTGTTTTTACATCAAGCCACTCTACCTCTATATTGTATGCAGCTAATATAGATAAAAAAAAGTCTTATAGAATTTAATTTAGCAGGAGGAGAAAAAATCTCACTACGAATATCCCTTCGCAACCAGACGAGCTTTATATCGTTCTATATCTCCATCTGTGGATATCTTCTTCTTGAATATCCACTTACAACCAATTGCCTTCCAATCTGTAGGTAATTTTACTAAATTCCATGTTTTGTTTTTACCTAATGAGTCCATCTCTTCTGTCATGGCTTTCTCCCACTATTTTGTAGCTTCAGCACTTCTTGCTTACTTAACATTATTCGGATCATCACTTGTAATAGTCAGAGCACAATCTTCATTACTGGCAAATAAAGTATACCTCTCAGGTGGTCTTCTCTACCTTGTGGACCTCCTTAAGGCCGATTCAGGTGGAGCTTCAACTTTAAACTTAGTATCAGAATCTATAATATCATCCTCCACATCAAGCTCATCAATTTCAAAATCTAAATTTTCTGTTTCAACTTGTGTAGTCTCTGTCTTTCCCTATAAACTAACATCTAACTCAATCGTCTATGGTTCTTCAGAATCATGTGAAACAATCCAATTTATCATAGATTCTCTGAATACCACATTTTTGTTGTAAATGATGCACTTAGTATCACGATTCCACAGCTTATACCCTTTAATACTGTCTTTGTACCCAATGAAGATGCACTTCTTTGACTTGCTTTCAAGCTTACTCCTCTTTTCCTTAGGCACATGCACATACGCTTCACAACCAAATACTCTAGCATGGGATATATTTGGCTTCTTCTTGAATAGTGCCTCAAATGGTATCTGATCCTTCAAAGCTGATGTGGGAGACCTATTCTTTAGATAACATGCAGTAGCCACTGCTTCTGCCCAAAATTCAATTGCTAAGTTTGCACCACTTAACATACTCCTTGCTTTCTCCATAAGGGATCGATTAACTCTCCTTACCACCCCATTCTGCTGAGGTGAATATGGTATGGTTTTCTGCCTTGCCATGCCACCGGTTGCACAAAATTGATCAAATTTCGCTTAACAGAATTCTCCTTCATTGTTAGTTCGCAACACTTTAATCTTTCTATCAAATTGATTTTCCACGAAAGCTTTGAATTCACGAAACTTTTCTAACACATTATCCTTTCTTTGTAAGAAATATATCCACACATATCTGGAATAATCATTAATAAATGAAACATAATACCTTGATTTTCCGAATGATGCTACAGGTGAAGGATTGAAAATGTCACTGTGGATTAAATCCAGAATCCCTTCTGCTCTCCCTCCTATGGATCCAAAAGATACCCGAGTCTGTTTTGCATGTATGCAATATTCATAAAATTCGAAACCCATTAAACAGCTTGGGATTCCATCTACCATCTTCTTTGAAGTAAGGGTCACCAATCCTTTCTCACCGATATGACCCAATCTCTGATGCCACAGCATTGCAGAATCTTCTTTCGCCTGCTGTGTGATATAACTCTCACCACTAATCATTGTGCTTCCAAGCAATTTCCACAACTTTCCACACCACTCGCCTCTAGCAATTACCATAGATCCATGAGTTAGCTTACATGAATACTTATCGCTGATGAAAGTAATACCAGCATCTACCATAATTCCAACAAAAATAAGATTCCTAGTAAGACCAGGAATATGCATCACATCCAGAAGATTCTTGACTGTCCCATCCTTCATCTTCAACTTCACCTTTCCACGACCGACAATATCAAGCATTGAATCATCTTCTATTCGCATTGTACCTCCTTGATATGGCTCATAACAATAGAACCAATCTCTATAAGGCATCATGTGAAAAGACGCTCTAATATCAATTATCCACGCACTGCGATCAACTTGAGATGAGTTGCAGATGAGATACATGTCTCCCACACTATTGTCATCATCTTTCTTTGTACTAGATGATGATATATCATCTCGCTTCTCTAAACCCACACTTTTGCTTCTACTGTCCTTCTTCAAGTGTCCAGTTTTTCCACGCTTCCAACACTTTATTTCAGATCGATCACAACTTTTAAATATTCCTCTAGACTTGTTCCTGCTAACAAATCTAGATTTAGATTGTTCACTATTCCTTCCTCTTGTGAAAAGAGCATCATTCGTTGCATTATCAAAACCTGCTCTTCTCATCTCCTCAGACAATAAAGCAAACACAACATTCTCAAATGATATCGTACTAACACCAGTGCCAATTGAAACAATTATATGTTCCCATGAATTAAGCAATGAACACAACAAAATACATGCTTTATCCTCCTCATCTAGATTAACATCAATAGATGCAAGCTACCCACAAATAATATTAAAATCGTTTAAGTGTGCAGAAAAGGAATCACCTTCACTCATCCGAAGGTTGTATAGTTGCTTCCATAGAAACAACCTGTTCATGAATTATTTGCTCTAATAAAGGCTTCCCAATTTAATCCAGAGATCCTTCGCTGTCTTCTCAAGGGTCATGTTCACCAAGATGTTATTAGTGAGGCATAGCCAAATCAGGCTTCGTGCTTTTTTATCGCTGCTAATCCACGCCTTCAATTGAGTGGATGCGGTCACAATCTCCTCCTCCTTCACCTTCTCCTTGGTAATTAGCTCAAGTTTATCTTCTTCAATTACATACCATAGATCTATGTCCACAAGCAGAGCCTCCATCTTCAACTTCCATAACTTGAAACCCTTTCCGCCGAACTTCTCCACTTCAATCCATGATTGACCAACAGACATCTTCCCAAGATTTGATTTTTTTTTTTTTCTTTCGGATCTCTCTTCACCAAGAAAACCCTAATCTCAAACCTCATTCCGATACCAGATGTTAGAGCCGACGCACACAAAAATAATGAAGTAAAGTTAAAAAGGGAAAGAAAATAAAAGCATAAGATTTTATCTTGGTTCACCCATTAACTAGTGCTACATTCAACAAAGGATTCCACTATAATTAGCACCTCACTTTCTGTCGTAAAAGAGTATGAGCTATACCCCAAGAAGCCAGGGAGTTCCAAGGGAAACATTCTTCGTCATCATCGTTGTTGACATGGAAAGGGGCATGGACACTGGCCTCACCATGGGCATGGGCACAGGCACAGAGACAAACATGGACATGGACACGAATTTGTGCATGTGCAAGAAGAAATTGAGCAAGTGGGGCTGATGATAGTAGCTCATGCTAGTGGCGGTGAACAACCACAGCTGCCAGAGAGTTCCGGAGGAGACATTCTTCATCATCATCATCGCCGTCAACACTGCCATCGTCACCGTCAAGGTCGCCACCCTTACCACTATGACTGTCGTCAAGTTACAGAAACGGGCACAGCAAACGAGCTGTCAGGGGTAATGGTTCGTATGAGTTTGGAGGATGAACCGAAGGAGTGAATGGATCGGAATCAGTTGGTCATGGAATAATGAAATGGAGGCTTGGATGTTATATATGTGTGTGTTCTCCGTCTTCTTGATTGTAGAACTTGGTAATATCCGCTAACGAAATAGGATTTGTACCATGAGATATTGGTGTGGTAGCACCTGTTATATGTTATGAAAATAAATCTAAGCATGCCAGGGGAATTGCTTAGAAGAAAATTTCAGCACGTGAAATGTGGAAATTTACTGCCAAGGCTTCCTATATATTATTGGTGCTCTATTTACAATTTTCGAATGCTTATCAAAGCTGGCCTTTCATGTGGAATATGCTCGTCATGATATATATATATATATATATTGTTTGGTCTGTTATGAAGATTAATACTTACCGAACAAAAAATCGAACCTGCCGGTAAGTTACTTCTTCTGCTCGACCATTGTTTACCTTCCTTATTTGTCAAAGATGGCACTCCTTTCCTTTCCTAGCAATCAAAAGATGGCGTTCCACACGAGAAAAATCCATCGATACTAATAGACTATTTCCCTTCGGTTTACATCTACTATTTAGCAACTCATCCTTGTAACTTCAAGTATTTAACTCGAATGTAATGCTACTGACACAGATCCCGTCAGGAAACGAGGAAAAAAAAATTTAGTAATTTTAGCTTTTATCTGTAATTGAGGACATGATGATTAGGAAACAAACTGTTTTCAACTGTTAATTCACTAAAATAATTTTGCAAGAACTACCTCTTTCCTTGGGATATAAGAACCTGGGCTTGTTACAGACTTCGTTTCCTTCTTGTAGATCTGAGCAACTTTGGAGGATTTGTACACATTGTGAAAACCATTCTTCTTGCGTTCTCTAGGCTTCCGTTTTGAATTCTTTGCTAGTTCTGGATGATTTTACAAAATGATCGAAAGAATGAACCTTTTGGTTCTTTAATCTTGTTTCTTCATGAATTAGCATGTTGGTCGGCTCCTTAACGTTTCCGCTTATCATTTACGCTGTTGTAGTTCATCTGAAATGGCCTAAATCGTTCGGGAGGAAAGGAGTTCAATGTAAACTGTATCAAAACAAGCTTATCAAAAGTCATTCACAATGATCTTAACTTTACCGCTTTGTTTGCCATTCAAGGATATGCCCCTGCATAATAAGATGCAATCATGAGACCAAACCCTCTAGCAAAGACTGAAGTCTTGAAAATCAACCCAAATGCCAGGGAGTGAACCGAGCCAAGTTAGGGACTAACCCACATTTCTTTCTCCAATTGTGTAGGAAAACATGGTGAAAACCGTAAAATTTAACTATATTATCCGGTAGGCAGAATCCACCATCCCCTTAGTGGAATCGTCACAGTTCGTAAAATATTGACAAAATTTTTAATCTCTTAAAAACCATAAAATATTTAAAAATATTAATAAAATTTTATGTAAGAAAATACCCCCGCATTGAAGCAAAATCATGTATGCTATTAAAACTTTATATCTTGAAAAATCTTACCAGTGAGTCAAATTTTTCCTAATAATAACACTCTAATGATTCTAATTATCTAAAAAAATACAAAATCGATCAATTAAATTTACAAAGTACCTTTTCCTCGTATTCACTATTATCACATGATACAAATTTTGTATCCACGTCTTCTAAATATAGCATTTCCTTATTGTCTGAAAAATCCAAGGATTTAAAGTTAATTTTTGTGAACTTTTTAGCACAGAATACTTAAATTCTAATGGCATCATTTCAATGACTTTAGTTTCATTACTATTATCAATTAATGGCTTTTCAAAATTCATTCTCTGAGAGCTTCAAACGGCGCTTCCAGCATCATTTATTGACTGGAGGAGCAAACCAATGAAGAACAATGCGCAAGCTTTAACTTCCAAAATCCCTTATCCTTCTAAGATTCCTCATCTCTCTTATAAGTATGACTTTTCTCCCTTAACCAATTTAATTCTATGATGGATATTTGTAATAATATTTATAGTGGCTTCTGATAATGTTTACATATTATATATAAAGGGATTGCACCGCTTTTTATGAAATATTAAAAAATATTGTCCTGCATCATCTATAATATTAAAAAAGATGGACCCATTTTGAAGTACGCTCTTTTTTTCATTTGTTTAAATATAATTAGAATGATCATCTATTTCCATGGAACAGTGGTTAAAATTGTAGTTTTCTCTCTTGCTCATTTTCACTTCATGAGGATTATTAAATCTGTATAAGTTTATAAAATGTAACTTTTATTTGAAAATTTGAATAAAATATTATAGTTATTTTGGAATTGGATCCTCTAAAGTTTTTTTTTTTTTTAAATTCCTTAAATTTATCTTTTTAATATATCATAAGACATTTAAAAAATCAAAACAATCCCAACAATTAATTAGTAACTTTAGAAAACTTTAGAAAATAGTAACTTTAGATAATCCATTTCTGTTATTTTTACACACATAGCACAAATATATCATCCATCGGTATTATGAAAAGATCACAATCCTTTATAATCAAAAGTTATATATATATATTATTCCATAATATTCTAATATTTTGGGTCTTTTAACTGGTTCACCAACAATGCTTGTCAAGGAAACTTAACCTAAAAAAAAAATGGACGTCTATATAATTTTTATAGAACACCATAATTTAAATTTTACAACAAACAGAAACCTAGTAAATAATTAATACCTACAACGAGATAAAATAATACAATTAACCATGTGGGATCGTATTTTATATGAAAAAAACTTATAAAATCGCTGGACAGCATAACGTCACCTCTTACGTACATAATGCCAAAAGTAGATACTACTGCTTGGACCCCAAGAAAATTGTGCGATGTCAAAGCGGCTTGGACCCAAGAAAATGTTTTTCGTCAGTGTGGACAACTTGATTACACACGCATCACATTCACGGCGGGACTTACAAACATATATAGCGTGTTTTCACTTATTGAAACTTAACCATTAAGGAAAACAGAGCAAGGAAGTCAACGAATTTACGAGACGCCTTTGCGTGGGCTTATAAATAGCAGGAGTTGTTTGCCTTTCTATTCATCCAAATCCCAAGCATAAGAGTGAGTGCATTTTGAACAAAAAAGGCATCAAGGATATGGAGCAGCAGCAAGATCAGAACAATCCTCCTCATGTTGGTCACGACAGACATGGAGGACGGGAGGGACATCATTTTAGGGTCCGTGGACACGGGGGACATTGTGATGGGCATCGTGGGCATGAGCACAAACGTTGCGGAAGACGTGAACACGGGCATGGACCCGGACGTCGCCATGGGCATGGTCACGGGCACGGACACAGACATGGACATGGTCATGGGCTTGTGCTTGAACAAGAGCAAATTGAGCATGGGGGGCAGATGACAGTGACTCGTGCTGGTGATGCTGAACATCAACAGCCAGAGAGTTCTCAAGGAGAGATTCATCCTCATCATCATCGACACCGTCACCACCACCATCACGGTCACCATCCTTACCACCATCATTGTCGTCAAGTGACAGAAACGGGCGCACCAAAAGAGCTGTTAGGAGTAATGGTTCGAATGCGATTGGAGGACGAACCGGAGGAGTAAAGGGATCATCAGTTGGTGATGGAATGAAAAAATGGAAGCTTGGATCTATATATGTATGAGTGTGCTTTGTGTTGTCCATCTTCGTTCTTGAAGGTGGAATTTGCTAATATCAGTCATGGTAAATGGCCGTAGCTGTACTGCGGTGCTGGTGTGATAGCTTTTGCTGATATGTTGTGAAAAACAATTCTAAGCATGGCTAGAAAATGCTTAGAAGAAAAGCTCTATGTGTGAAAATGTGGAATTTTACTGCCGAGGCTTCCTATATATTATTGGTGCTTTATTTACAGTTTCTGAATACCTAACACGAAAGCTGGCCTTTCATATGGGAATATACTCGTCAAGTTTTATATCTGCTGGTCTGTTGAACATTATACTTACCTGAGCAAATTAGAACCTCTCGGTAAGTTACTTCTTCGATACATTTTCGTTTCATTTCCCATTATATATCGTTGGGAATTTACTTTCATAATTAATTTTTTATATAAAAAACATTATGCTTTCGCAAAAGATGGCATTCCATAAAGAATTTATGAGTGTAAAAGGATTGGTCATTTAGAATGATGTACGTCTAATTGATATAGCAACTCAACCTTATCACTATGTTAGGAAAGAAGAACGCATTAAAGAGAAATGAAAGCGAGAGAAAATAATTGGGAGAAAAAAAAAAAAAAAAGAAGGAAATGTTGCTTTTTTAACTGTTTGAAAAACAAAAGGAAAATAAAGGGACTAAAATGAATGGAAATTTTATTTTTAAAAATTTTTAAACTTATAATTACTAAATAGTCCCTTGTAAATAATCGTTTATTAAAAAGATTGATATTTATAATGAGCAAAATAACAAATTTAATAATTTTCCTTCTTTCTCTCTATTTATAAAAAGAATTTTTTTTTTGTTTTTTGAGACCCGAGTTTTAAATCCTCCCACGTTCCCTTCCTTTTCATTTTCCTCTCTTTTCCACTTTCCTTGGTTCCTCTTCTTTCCTTCCTCCTTCTACTTTCCCGTACATAGTATACAATAAAAGTTTTTAATTTAAAAGTAGTACCAATCGACAAGGTATCACATCGATGACAAAAATAGAAAATTAAGTTTAAGTCTAGCCGTAACAATTGAGGGCGTAAATGATTCGGTAGACAATTTTCTTTACTTAATTTATCAGAGTTAATTTTTAGTTATTAATGTTCAATCATATTTTTAATATTTAATCACTTTTCTATTTAAATTCTTAATATTTTTAAATTTATATATATATATTAGAATTTTTATTAACACCATTAACTTTTCTATCTATATTTAACATGTAACAGAGCATAAGTAGTTCAAATGATCAATTTAAATAAATAATATAGTAAATAGATTAATTAAAATAATAAAAATTGTAGAAGAAATTGTGAAAGAAAAAAATCTAAACAATTAAAAACAGCTAAAAAATCAAAAGGTATCTCAAACTCATTAACAAGATACAACAATAGCATTTACATATTCGTATCTAAGAACAAGTTCGATGAGCTCAGTGCACACAAGTCCATGTTAAGAGAAGGCACAAAAACCCCAGTGTCCCACTCGACATGAGGAAGTTAATCCTCATCGAGTATTCTGGATGCTTCTAATTATCATCCCCGTAGCTGGATTGCTCTGGCTTGAGATGTCAAGCATCGATGTCGCAATGAATTCTAAACTCGATGAGTCCAACTGGCCGAGTGTGGAGTTATCCAAAGATGGAGTCAAGAAGCATGATGTAAAGACTACTCATGATGTGGATATCGTAGCTGACACCGGTTGATTGGACGTGTCTTTTACAAGGCACGGTCGTATAATGAGTCTGAAAGCTCTATAGAAACATATACGGTTTTATACACGGCACCAAGGTACGGCCGTGTGTTTAGTTGAAAGATCTACAGAAGCATATACGGTTTTATACACGGCACCAAGGCACGGTCGTATGTTGAGTTTGGAAGATCCATAGAAATATACACGGTTTTATACACGACACCAAGGCACGGCCGTGTGTTGAGTCTGGAAGATCCACAGAAACATACACGGTTTTATATACAGCCGTGTATAAGCCGCATGACAAACGCACGTATATATATATATTCCCACGTGTACATATATATTTCCTTTTTAATGTGTCCCCAATAACTATATATAGTTTCCTAGGTCATTTGTAGAATTATCTTTTATCATATATCGAATTACAGACACTTGGAGAGAATTTTCCATGTTTCCTCAATTGTGCTCAATTGAGAATTTCCAGGAATAAACTAAAATTGTTCTTTGTTTATCCATGATGTCCAATCCTAGAATTGGTCTCGTGCTTTACGCTTTCTATGCTGCGTCAACTCATATGGTCACTAGGATTGAAAAAAAAAAACACAAAAAACCAACTGACTGACCCATAAAATGAATCAAACCAAACCAAATTAAACCAAACAATTTTTTTGGGTTTTAAAAATCTACCATCCAAAACAATGAAACCATTTCTTTTAGGTTCGAAAAAATTACAAATCAAACAAAACCGTTTCCAAACCGAACCAAACCATGATGAATAAAAAATAAAAAGAAAAAGTTGCGATAATTATTATACCAATTGTGAAATTTTGATGATAATGCCCATCTCCAAATAATATAAATTTTTTTTATCAATATGTTTGTGATTTTACTTCTAAATAAGAATATGCCAATTATTCCAATATTTCATGTGGATTTTGGAAATAAATAATGAATGATTCTTTTGTATATTTCTTGTGTAGATTTGCAAGCTATCTAACTTCTAAAGTACAAATTAAATCATAATATGACTTTATAGTTATTTCCAATGCATAATGCCCTAATGATTGTGTAGAATGTGAAAAAATCACCTTTTAGTGTTTCTACTAAACATTTTGAATTTTTTATTCGAACCACAAACCCAACCAAACCAAACAAGGTTAAAAAATTTTACAAACCGAATCATAAGGTTGGGTTCAAATAAAAGAAATTTTAAGATATCCTTTGTTTTTGAGCTATTTTTAATGTTTAATTTTTTATTATTATTATTTTAGTAAATCTCTCTCTCTCTATATATATATATATTAATTATTTTATTTATTTAAATTAATTGTTTAAACAAATCAAGTATTGCCATGTGTCAATATATGAATGGAAAAGTTAATTGATAAAATTCCTGAATTTTAAGCATGAGAAAGCATTAAAGATTCCAAATAAAAAAAATTCAAATATAAAATAGTTAAATATTGAATACAAAAACTATACTTTTTCCATTAATTTATTGAAATAAATTTAAAACTTGCACACGAAGTTTGGAACCCAAACTTGCTAATCTATGCATGCTGATTGAGGATACCTGGCCTCTACTCATTTATCAAATCACAAATGTGCCGTTTTTTTTTTTCTTTTCGGTAGAGCCACAGGTGCGCATTAATTCTCTAAAATTGTACCCTTTTCCCAGTGTATTAAGAAAATATAATTATTAATATTTATCATAGTATGAGCAATGTAATTATTAAGATTTATCATAAACAATCTAGCGTATCAAGTTTATTTAGTGTATTTGATCCTAAAAATGTATTTAGTAAGTTCATTAAGGTATTTATATTGACATTTTTCTAAGAATTGATATCCAATAAAAATAAGTCTTTATTGGTTACTATAAGACCATGTTATCAGGTCACTTTTTTTTTTTCAATATATTTTTATGTATTACTATAAGAGCATGTTAACGTTTAAAAAAAAGATCACAATGCTTTACATTTTTATGTACTTACATATTACTATAATTCTTTAAAATTTTAAATTTTTTTAACCTTTTAACTAAAAATTGTATTAGGATAAGGACTTATATTTTGATAATTTTTTCAAATCCCCAAACATTAGACAAGGATTGATTTTTTGATAATTTTCAGATAAATAATGATCACCGCTTGTATTATAACAAGATAGGAAAAAAGGCGATTTGTGAAAGCAGATGTTGATATTGATATTGAGTTTGTTTGGATTACTTGTTTCTTGTCTATATTTTATCTATGCGAAAGTTTTCTCCATCGAAGAATTACAGTAGAAGCTTGAAATTGAGTGGAAAAGTTAGATTCTTTATTGAAAAATGAAGAAAGCCATTACAGCTGATTTATACAATAGGCTATTTAGATACTGACTTCAACTCATTAACTAAACATCTATTATAGCTAATATCAACTTGGCACATAGATAATGAAGATGCTTTTCACCGAGAGGTTTTGTTAATATATCCACTAGTTGCATATTAGAAGAAACATGAATGGTGTGAAGAAATCCTTGTGATATTTGATCTCTAGTAAAGTGTATGTTGATGTCAATACATTTTGTCTAATCGTGAAGACAAAGATTAGCAACAATCATAAGAGTAGATTTATTGTCGCAATATAAAGGAATTGGAAAAGATACAAGAACATTTAAATCTTTTAGAATATAAGAAGTCTACATAAGTTCTTTAGTTGTTGTTGCCATACTTCTATATTCACCTTCCATTGTTAAAGTAGAAATCTGGATTGCTTCTTAGTTTTCCATGAAATCAGAGTTAATCCTAGAAAAATACGATACCCAAAAATGGACTTTCTATCTACAACACATGCATCCCATATAAAATCAAAATATCTAAGTAGCTAAAGAGTGTTAGAGGATGAATAAAAGAGACCCAATGAAGCAAAACCTTTGAGATATTTCAAAACATGAAGCAAAGCATGAAGATGTGAAGATCTAGAAGTAGCTAAAAACTGACTCAACTTATGAATGCATAAGAAATATCTAGCTGTGTTAAAGTCAAATATAAAAGTTTTCCCACATTCCATTGATCAAAGAAAGGATCAACAAGTAATTCTCCTAATGTATTGTCAAGTTCAAAGCTTATTGGCAAAGGAAAAGTAGTGGGTTTAGCACTTGTATGTCTTACTTCTATTAAAACATCCAAGATAATTTGTGCTAATTAAGTAGCACTCCTTGACCAATCCTACAAATCTCAATTCCAAGAAAGAAACATGTAAGGCCAAGATCTTTAATCATAAAGGCCGTATCAAGTTTCCTCTTCAACTCATCAATAAAGTGAGGAATAGATCCTATAACAAGCATACCATCGACATATAAAAGCATAATAGTGATTCCATGAGAATTATGATGAGTAAAAAATGAATAATCATTGTAAGATTGAATAAATCCACGACAAATCAAAAATTTGGACAACTCTAAGTTCCATTGCCTAGATGCCTACTTTAGGCCATAAAGGTAATGTTTAAGGCAACACACTTGCCTCGGTTTGGCCTTAGAATACCCTTCGAAAGGAAACATATAAGTCTCCTTAGCAAGAAATCCATGCAAAAATGCATTATTAATATCTATTTGATGTAAAGGTCAACTATAAGATGTAGCTACTACAATAAAAATACGCATGGTACTCAATTTAGCTACAAGTGAAAAAGTGTCAAGATAATCAACACCCTCTACTTGATTATATCCTTTCGCCACTAAACAAGCCTTTTATCTTTCCACACTATCATCTAGTTGATACTTTGTTTTAAAAACCTATTTAGAACCTATGGCTATCTTTCCTTTAGGCAAGTGTGTTAGGTCCCAAGTATCATTACACTCAAGTGCATGTAATTCATTTTGCATAGCATCTTTCCATTCTCTATGTGTTGATGCTTGTAAGTAATTAGTAAGTTCTCAAATAGACAAAACATGAGCTAAAGATACAACATAATCATGTAATATTTATATTTATTTAAAAATGGTAAGGTTAAACAATGGATAAGAAGTTGTAGAAGAAGAATGCACAAAATAATTTTGTGTGGCACTTTGATTGGGCAAAACATTATGCACTGAATGTACAAAATCATGTAGCCATACTAATAATCATCGTTCTCTAGTTGATCACCATAAAACAGGTGAAGACTTAGGATAAGATAAAGTTAGTGTGTAATCATTCTAAGAAACAATATCGAGGAAGGTTTTAAGTGGAGCATGTTTAGGACAAGATGACTTTGGGACTGAAATTTGAGATTTAAACTAAGAAATGGACTCGAAAGACTCTCGAAAAGGAAAGATTTCTTCATAAAAAATGACATCATGACTAATTAAAATTTGTTTGGTATTGAGATCAAATACTTTGTAACCTTTTCTTCCATGATCTTAGCCTAGGAATACACATTTAATCCCTCTTCGATCAAACTTGTCTCTATATATTTTCGATGTAGCAACAAAACATAGACAATCCATTACTCTTAAGTTGTCATATGAAGGAGCATTACCAGAAAGTACTTCATAAGGTGATTTCCAACCTAAATTGTCCATGGGCATCCTATTGAGAAGATAAGTGGTTGTAAATAAATATTTACCCCAAAATTTCTTAGTCAAATTTGCATGTATCCGCAAAGCTCTAGATGTATTAAGTAAGTGCCTATGTTTTCTTTCTACTCTTCCATTCTACTATGGTGTATATTCCATAGACCTTTGATGATCAATATCTAAGCAATGAAAGATAGTTTGACAAGAATTAGAAAGGAATTCAGAACCATTGTCTGTTCTTACTATCTTTAGACCAACAAAAACTATGTTGAAACATAATGGAAATATTGATGAAGAGCATGATATATTTGTCCTTTCTAACCAAGTAAATAAGTCCAAGTTGACCTAGTAAAATCATCTATTATGGTTAGAAAATAGCAAGCACCTAAAATTGAAGGTATATGATATGGCCCCTATATATCAATGTGTAATAACTAAAAAGAAAAAAGTAGTTAATGTCAAACTTCTAGGAAATGGAATATGATGAAAATTTGCCACTTAACAAGTATTACAAACGAAACCATTCAAATTCATTCTTTTGCAAATATCTAGATGATGAAGTTTAGAAATGGAAGTATGTCCTAAATGAGCATGAAATAATTGAAGTTGGGTATCTTTATTACAAGAATTTACAATACAAGAGGAACCCTATTTTGCTTTATCAACTAAGAATTTTGAATCATCAAATATTAGTACATATAGTCCATCGATAGCTTTTGTCGTTGTCACTTGAGATTTAGTTTTCTTGTCTTAAAAATAGCAGCCAAAAGAATGAAATATAGCTAATAATCATTGATCAATAAATAGCTTATGAACTAATAGCAAGTTGTGAGTAAATTGTGCAACAAAGAAGACATTGTGTATTATAAGATAAGCATTAAGTTGAACAGATCCAACATTGTCAACATATAAAATTTGACCATTAGGTAACTTAAGTTGCATTGGATGTGATAAAGAGTGAATATCATGAAGAATAAAATGACAATGTGTTATGTGATTTATTGCCCTTATATCAACTATCCAAGAACTTAAAGAATTACTTGCAACATTAAAACAAGAAGAGTAAGAAATACCTACAAATTGAACCACATTCGCAATTGTTGTATTATCTTAAATGTTTTGCTCCTTCATCATATGGTAAACCTCTTTACATACATTTCTAATCAACTGTTGATCTACAATCCCTTTATCTACATTTATTAGCTTATCAAGAAGTCTATCAGACCTACTACCCTAGTTTTTGTCTAAATGAACAAAGAGAGTATATAAAGCTAAATCCATCTTGGACTGATTTCCTTTTCCTTTAAACACTCCTTTTCTTTTATACTACTTAGGATAACCTATGATTTAAAAACATGACTGAATTGTGTGTCCCTCATTATGATAGTGCTTACAAAACTGCTTTCCATTATATCCTTTTAGCCTCTCATTATCAACTTGATTTCGATTCATGTCTCTTTTATTAACTTGAAATGCCATACCTCTACATCAAATGATAATGATGAAGTTACTTCTTTCTACTTTTCTACTTGCTAAATCAAATAGAATGCACAATTAATTGATGACAATGGCTCCATAGACAACAACCAATTTCGAATCCCTTCATATGTCTCATTTAATCCCACTAAAAGTTGCATCAACTGGCTATGTGATTCAAACTCGTGAATTCTTTCCTTTAATCCACAAGTACAGTAATCCACTTGACCACAATCGCACATCGGATAATTGAGTAATGCTTTTAATTCATTCCAACATCTTTTCAATTTATTGAAATAAGCTCCTACCTACTGATTATTTTGTTTCAAATTATAGATCCCTTGCTACAATTGAAAAACAAGTGGTCCATTTGCAATACCATATTGTTCTTTAATTTCATTCCACAATTCACAAGAAGATGTGAAAAAGAAAATTCTATAACAGATCATTCATCATTGAATTCAAAATCCAACAACGAACCATGTAATCACATCTAATCCATTTCACTAAATCAACCAAGTTATCAAGTGGTTTAGTAATGGAACCATCAATAAACCCTAATTTCATCTTTGTGCTTAAAGCCATTTTAATAGATCGTCTTCAAGCAAGATAATTGTTCCCATTAAAAACTAAATTTCCTATTGAGATATAAAGATTATTTGACGCCGATATGTAAAGTGGATCATTAATAGATGCTTCAACTATGTTACTCATGATTCTTCAATCACGATGAAATAGAAATACACTTCTAAACAAGAAATTTGAATCTTTACCTCTCAATGTTCTAATTAAAGTAGAAGCTTGGACTTGTGCGGAAAAGTTGAATTCTTTATTGAAAAATGAAGAAAGTCATTTCAACTGATTTATACAATTGACTATTTATATATAAACTTCAACTCATTAACTAAATATCTACTATATCCAATAAATAAGAGATTGGTCAACTAAATAAACTGCCACATGTAAATTTATATATATCTACAGTATTTAATCTATATTTAATGTGTATCTAATCTATATCTAATTTATATTTATTTGAAAACTAATGTTTAGATAAACTATCTGATTTATTTATATTTCAAAATAAAATTTAAAATTTTGATTTTTTTAATAAGGGTATATATATAATTGTTCTTTTTTTTTATTTGAATTCCATCTAGTTTCAAATAAATAGTTATATTTAAATAAATATGAAATAGCTACTAAATTGAAAAAAATAAAATGAAATAATGGAGATAAAAATTTAACCAATAACACCAAAAGTTCCGACATCATCTGTGACGTACACATTGCCAATAATGTTAACTTTGTGTGTACGTCCCATACGTCATCTCATACGTAGGTAAACAACTAAATAATGCTCTTTTTCTGTCCTGATGAACGTGATATTATTGCTTGGAACCCAAGGAAACTGCAATGTCAAAGTGGTTTGGACCCCAAGAATTTATTATACACGTAACATGGCAGGATTTCCAACACTGCGTGTTTTCACATTAAAACTTAGCGACTAAGTTTGGAGACCATGTGAGGGCTTATAAATAGCAGGAGGGAGATGGCCTCTAGCTCTTACCTGTAGCAGAGTCTTTTGGAGTCATCCAACACGCAGAAGCATAAGAGAGTGAATTCTGAACAGATAGGCATCAGGAAAATGGAGCAACAGCAGCAGCAAGATCAGAATCCTCATCTTGTTGGTCACCATAGACATAAAGGACGGAAGGAGCATCATCTTAGGGTGCGTGGACACGGCCGACACTGTGGTGGTGGTGGGCATCATGGGCATAAACATCACGTTAGACACAAAAAGGGGCATGGACACGGGCCTCACCATGGGCATAGGCGCAGACATGGGCACGGACATGAATTTGTGCATGCGCAAGAGCAAGCCGAGGAAGGGGGGCAAATGGTAGTAGCTCAGGCTAGTGGCGATGAACAGCCTCAGCCAGAGAGTTCCGGAGGAAACATTCTTCGTCATCATCATCACCGTCACTGCCACCGTCGCCGTCATGGTCGCCACCACTACCAACATGGCTGTCGTCAAGTTACGGAAACGGGTACACCGAACGAGCTGTCAGGTGGTTCGCATGAGTTTGGAGGATGAACAGAAGGAGTGAATGGATCGGAGTCAGTTGGTGATGAAATAATGAAATGGAAGCTTGGATGTTATATATATGTGTGTATGTTCTCCGTCTTCATGAAGGCAGAATTTCGTATTATCTGCCATGGATATGGGATTTGTACCAAGATACTGGTGTGGTAGCACCTGTTATGTGTTGTGAAAATAAATCCAAGAAGCATTCATGCGAGAATGCTTATTAGAAGAAAAGCTGAGTGTGTGATATGTGGAAAGTTACTGCGAAGGCTTCCTATTTGGTATTGGTGCTTAATTTGCGATTTTTGACTACTGTCTACTTATGAAAGCTGGACTTTCATATGGAATATGCTCGTCAAGATATATATGTTGCTTGGTCTGTCGAAGATTAATACTTGCAGAGCAAAAAATGAGAATCTGCCGGTAAGTTACTTCTTCTGATAGACCATTGCTCTCTCTTTATCTGTCAAAGTTGGCATTCCTTTCCTTTTTAGCAATCAAAAGATGGCATTCTATACGATAAAAGATTTATCGGTACTACCACGAGCTATTCACGATTTACATTGATTTACTTTTTAGCAACTCATCCTTGCAGCATTAAGTTTCTAACTCGAAAGTAATACTACTGACAAAGATCCCATCAGGAAACAAGGAAAAAAAATTAATAATTCTAGCTTTTAATTGCAATTGAGGACGTGATGATTAGGCAAACAACCTTCAACAGTTCATTTACTAAAATAAGTTTACACGATACGAACTACCTCATTCCTAAGGATAAAGACTTAAGTTCCTCGATCACGGTAGTAGAGTTTGAAGAAGACTACAAATTAAAGCCAGAACCCAAAAAATCGAATGAAAAACTAATTAAAGATGCATAATCTCAATTTTTAAGAAAGTTACGCGATTCCCAGTCCTAACCCATTAAAGAGTACATCGCCGAATTCCACAGAAGTTACTACTGTGTCACGGGAAATCTGGTAAACTTTCAATAACAGCCCTTTAGAAGTTAATGAGATATTTAATCCAAAATTTCAGAACTAGAAGATGAAAAGGGGGGTTTCTTGTAAAGAGCTATGTTATTACGAAAGCAGTCGATTTGTACTAATAATTAAAATTGCGTGCATATTGGGGCACTTTCTTTGAGTGGACTTGATAACAGAGTGGTTTTTTAAATTCTTATAGGATAGAGGAAACTTAATTTTCACAGCACATACATTGGGGCAGTTTGTTTGGAGTTTTTCTATTCCTTTCGAACAAAATAATCCAAATATCAAGCCAGTTATTTTATCACACCAAATCTTAGGACCCCTTGGATTAGTAAATTGATCCAATCAGCAAAATACGTATTTCTATGGAATAAATTGTAGATTATTATTATTATTATTATTATTAAAGGGTTGAAATGATATCTATTACTATCTTCAATTATAAGCAACTGTTACAATTATACAATGACCAAAATGTCCATGATTGAGCTTACGTAACTTTTTATCTATTTGCCTATAGTGATTGATGAAGAATGATGCCCAAATCCCTAAAAGAATGAGTTTTCTTTTTTTTTTTTTACATTAACTCTATCATGGATCATTTATGACGGTAATCGGAGCCAACAGCTCTCTTAGAATTCCAATCATCTAAGATCTATGGGTAAAAGGACCAAGTTGACCCTACCCTTTATTGCTATTGTGCTAAGGGGTATTGCCTTTTCCTTTCCTTCTCTTTCTGCCTAGCCCGAGTTCTCCAGTGGTGTATATCCAAAAATTGCAAACTATATGCCCATTGAGACCTAGTTTTATATAATTATTAGTTGGATACTTTTTAATCTCAAGTTCCAGTCATTTGTCAAATGACAAATTAACCTTGGTAAACATTTTAACCTCACTTTTGGCAAGAATCTTCGGAAATTATAAACCTGATCTTGCTGGATTCGCAATTGAACATAAAACCTAGTCAAAGGCTCAAACACAACTTGAACATTTAGGATTGACCGGATTAATTTTTAAGAAATTGCGTATCCCCCACAAAACCAAACATCCAATTACAATACCCCATTGATATCAACGATTTACGAAAAACTAAAATATAACATTCATCTCAACTTTTAATAATTGCATTTTGACTATTTTAAGGTATGATTCAACCTCCGATAACTTTACCGTTTCAAAAACTAAACCTCATAACTATGAACTAACATCCTAAGCAACTTAAATCCAATATTGCCATAGAAAATTACCACCCAACGGATGCAAATATTTAAAAGCGGCAGGAAATTTATATAGACACTTCGAAAAATAAAGATTTTTGAAATTTGAAATTAGTTTAATGAAATAAACACCATTCAATTACTTATTTGCGTGTCAATTACGAAACAAATCACAGGAAGTTCATCAATTAATTTCAGCAATTTTACGTGATGGGTTTCACTTTGCAATTTCCGACATGATTTCCCAGAGTGAAGTTCATAATTATGAAATGGAATTAAAATTACATGTAAAATTAGGGGATTCTTTGGAGCTTGAACCAGTAGACAACTGATGAAGTTTGAAGCTAACTGATCCAATTTTGTAAATTCCAGCTGAAGGGAGCTCCTACCACCACCAGCAAGGTCACTGGTGATAACTGGGTTGGGAGGCTTCTTAGAGAGAGTAAACTGTGATTAAATTTCATTTGAAGGATTTAGGTAAAATAAATATTTTAGATATATAATTATGTTTATGTATTGCTTTTTGGGTCCTGTCGCAGTATTGTATAATTAGAGTGGATCGCAACACGAAGCAAGTATTTAACGAAACCTTAGGAAAACATCCTTGACTGAATGTTGTTGCTATAAGAGATAATTTGGTTGTCTGTGGTTGCAAACAAGTTCTACTAAGTTTAGCTAAAACCTAAATAAATCGTAAATGAATTGCATAATCTCCGAGAGGATAAAATGTCACATCTCACTCTTATATGCATTTGAGTTTCTCTTATCGATCTTAGTATAATTTAGATCGTTTTTTGTTTACAAATCAACACTCCATTTGATTAGCCTAGATTAGAGCAGTAGGCGATAATTACTTGGTCCAACTTCCCTATGGTTTCTGATGCAGCGCGGAAAGCGAAACGAAACGAATCCGAATATAGATTGGTTTCACACAACAAAGAAACACTCTTTGATGCAAATCTGGTTGTGCACAACCGGGAAAGGGGAGAAAATTCTCTCACGAAATGTATTTGATAATAAAACAAAACGTAACCTAATATGTCTGACAAAAAAGTATTTATACTTCCCCGTAAAATACCTAAAATGGGAAAATCTAAGCGTACACATGGAAATAAATAATAATATACGCGTCTGGAATCTATCGCATACACGGCCGTGCCTCTAGCCGTGTATGTCACTGGGCATGTAACGAGCGCAGGACACGGCCTTGTCCCAAGCCGTGTCTTAACCCGTGTAAGCTTCTGTGAAAGTTCTACAAGCCGTGTCCCAAGCCGTGCCCGGAACCGTGTCAGCCTCTGTCCTCCACTATGTCCGCTCGTGTGTCTCCATCATTCTCCCCCACTAATGGAGAACTCGACCCCGAGTTCTCATCTGGATATAAAGGCGTATCATCGGGGTGAAAAGGTGACAAGTTCGCAACATTAAAAGTGCAGGAGATATTCATATCTTCCGGGAGTTGTACAACATATGCGTTGTCATTTATCTTATGTACAACTTCATAGGATCCGTACTTCTTGGGTTGAAGTTTCCCATATTTCCCTACAGGGAAACGCTCTTTTCGAAGGTAAACCATTACCTGATCGTCCACTGCAAAGAGCTTATTCCGTCTATGCTTATCTGCATCCCCTTTGTATCGTGTATTGGACTCCTCTATCTTTCGTTTAACTTCCTCAGTAGTGGCTTGGTGTTGTTCCGCCATATGTTTAGCCGCCACATCACCCACTATGTCCTTGGGTAATTTGAGTAAGTCCAGCGCATGTTGTGGTGTCTTGGTGTATACCACCGAGAATGGTAACCTCCCAATAGTTCGGTGGACAGAACTATTGTAAGAGATTTCAGCCCGAGCCAATGCTTGATCGCACTGTCCTGGCTTCTCGCAGCAGATGCTTCTGATGAGGTTTCCGAGGGTCCTATTAGTTACCTCGGTCTGACCATCGGTTTGAGGATGAGCGGTGCTGCTGTAATTCAATGATGAATCAAACATATACCAAAGAGTCCTCCAAAAATGACTGAGGAATTTGCTATCCCTGTCGGAAGTAATGGACTTTGGGACTCCATGCAACCGCACTACTTCCTTGAAGAACAGCCGTGCAATAGCCCGTGCATCTGCGGTCTTCCTGCAGGGAATGAAATGAGCCATCTTGGAAAACCTGTCAACTACAACAAACACGGAGTCAGCACCTCGTTGGGTACGAGGCAAACCCAGTATAAAATCCATCGATAGGTCCTCCCAGATGTTTGATGGTACGGGAAGAGGAGTATATAGGCCCGTGTTTTGGGATTGCCCCTTAGACACTTGGCAAATGTAGCACCTTTCCACAATCCGATACACATCTCTTCTTATCTGAGGCCAAAAGTATCTTTCAGTTACTGCGGCTAGGGTCTTATCTCTACCCATATGTCCCGCCAGTCCTCCACCATGCAGATCTCGGATAAGCTTTTCCCGTAAGGAAGTTTTAGGAATGCACAGTTGATTCCCTTTCATCAAATACCCCTCATGGATATGATAGTCATCACACGGTTCCCTGTTGGTACACTTAATCCAAGTGTCCTTAAAGTCGCTATCATTTTCATACAATTCCCTTAGCTTCTCAAACCCAACAATGTCCGCACTTAAAGTAAGTAGGACATTCGCACTTCTACTCAGGGCGTCTGCGACCTTGTTGTGCACACCCGACTTGTGCATCAATCTGAAAGGAAATCTCTGCAAGAACTCAATCCATATGGCGTGCATGTCCTTACTAATTCGGGTCTGACCACTCAAGTGTTTAAGAGCCCCACAATCCAAATACAAAATGAACTCTTTCCCAACCAAATAGTGCTCCCACACTTTAAGGGCCCTCACCACGGCGTAGAACTCCTTATCATATGTAGACCAAGTCCTCCTTGCTTCGCACAATTTTTCACTGTAAAAGGCTATTGGTCTTCTCTCTTGTGATAGTACTGCACCAACTCCAACCCCACTGAAATCGCAATCCACCTCAAACAATTTCTCAAAGTCCGGTAGCGCTAGTACAGGAGCGCTACACAATCTCTGTTTCAAGTTCATGAAGCTCGATTCAGATTCTTTGCCCCATTGGAACTTTCCCTTCTTCAAGCATTCAATCAGGGGGGGCAGCAACAATACTAAAATGCCTAATGAATCTTCTATAGAAACTAGCTAGGCCGAGGAAACTTCTCAGTTCTGTAACAGTTCTAGGAACAGGCCATTCTCTAATCGCCTTCACCTTCTCATCATCTACCATCACTCCTTCACTACTAACCACAAACCCAAGGAATAACAGTTGCCTTGACATAAACGTACACTTTTTTAGATTAGCAAACAACTTATTCACCTTTAGTGCAGATAACACACACTTTAGATGCTCAAATGTTCTTCCTCGGATCTACTAAATATTATAATATCGTCAAAGTACACTACAAGGAAACGACCATTGAAAGGTTTCAATACCTGATTCATTACCCTCATGAAGGTGCTCGGTACGTTACTCAACCCAAATGGCATCACTAGCTACTCATGCAGCCCCTCCTTGGTCTTAAACGCCGTCTTCCACTCATCTCCGAGACGGATCCGAATCTGGTGATATCCACTCCACAAATCTATCTTGGAGAAGATAGTAGCGCCACTCAAACGGTCTAACATATCCTCGATGCGGGGTATAGGGAATTTATACCCTATGGTAATCTTGTTGATAGCTCGGCTATCAACACACATCCTTCAGCTCCCATCTTTCTTGGGAGTTAACAACGCTGGAACCGCACATAGACTTAAGCTATCCCGGATGAACCCTTTGTCCAAAAGCTCTTGGACCTTCTCCTGTAGAATCCCGGCTTCCTTGGGACTCATTCTGTAATGCTGGAGTTTTGGGAGACTAGCTCCGGGCACCAGGTCTATCTGGTGTTGAATGTCCCTCAAAGAGGGTAGCCCCTCAAGTAAGTCGTCTGGAACCACTTCCTTAAACTCCTCAAGAAGATCCTTCACTGCCCCTGGCACTTCTCCATCAAGTTCCACCCCTCCTTCGGTCACACCTTTCACGATGAGGGCGTGCACCACTCGCGACTCCCTTAAGTTTTCCATCACTTCCTTCTCAGATTGAGTGACAATTAAGAATGATCAACTCTCAACCTTCTTTCCTTTAGCTCGTCCTTCCCTCTTCAACGGCAACAAGGTGTACTTCACACCCTCCTTCTCCAACCTGTAGACATTCTCTTTATCCGCATGTTGCATGTCTACGTCAAATTTCCATGGTCTCCCAAACAAGATGTGGCAAGCATCCATGTCTACAATGTCGCAAAATGCTTCATCGCGGTAATTCCCTATTGAGAAAGGTACCCTACATCTCTCCTTAACCTCAATTTTCTCGGCTGCCTTAATCTAGCCAATAGTGTATGGATTCAGGTGCTTCTCGATGGGCAGCTGCAGTTGTTTCACAACCTCCCTTCCTATGATGTTCTCGCAACTGCCGCTATCTACTATTAGCTCAAACAACTTCCCCATGATAGTACACCGTGTACGAAACAACTGGTGTCTCTACGTGATCTCTTCTTGCTTCGGGGTGAGCATCATGCGCCGAATTACATATGTTGGTTCCGCTGTTTCTTCTTCTTCCTCATAATATTCTCCCTCTCCATCGAGCTCACAGCAGATCTCCTCATCATCTTCCCTATCAAGGATGTTGACGCTCTTCCTCGATGGACATTCGTTTAACCGATGACCCGGTTGGTTGCATCGGAAACATTTGCCCAATATAGGTTTGGCATAGGGATTGTTCTGTCTTTGAGCTCCCTTCTGCTCCATCGGCTTCTTCCCCTCACTTTTCTCTTCCCTCCTAGACATATCCTCAATTGGTTTATATGGTGTAGTCCTACTTTTCTCAAATACCGGCCGACTACCACCACCCACAGCTTCGCCTACCTATCCCTTCTGTCATCCTCCATATCTACTCCCTTGTTCCTGCAACATAAGTTCAACTCGGAGAGCCAAGTTCTTTGCTTCTATAAGGGTGCTCACCATCGTAACCCCAATCTTGTCTTTAATTTGGAGCTTCAGTCCTTCTACATACCTTGCAACTTGTTGACCTTTGCTCTCCCTCAAATCATTCCGCTCCGCCAACCTCATGAACTCTGTCGTATACTCATGCACGGAACGTTGTCCTTGGCGGCACCGCTGATATTGTTGGAACAATATTTGCTCATAATCCGGCGGGAGGAAATCATGTTGCAGCAACTGCTTCATGCGATACCATGATCTCACCGAGTGTTTTCCTTCCCTCTGCCTCCTACTTTGTAGCCTCTCCCACCATGCCGAGGCGCTACTCTTCAACCTGCATGCCACCAACCTTACACGACGGTCCTAGGGAATTTCCATGTAATCGAAGAACCGGTCCACTTCCGCAAGCCAATCAAGGAAGCCTTCGATGTTGAGGCTGCCATCGAACCATGGGATGTCGACCTTCAAACGATAGTCTCCCCCATCCCATTGATCATAGCCTCCACGGTTCCTCCTGTAATCACCTTCTCTAGGGTGGTTTCCATGATGAGCCATCTGATGACCACCACCTCTACCACCACGCCCTTACCGTAGCCTACTCCCGTACATGTCATCACTTTCTTCGCTGGACTCTTCACTCTCCACACGCCCCACCTGTTCTCAACGACAAGTCGGATCACGCGTCCCCCGAATTCCTCCACTGCACGTGGTGGATTTCTGCCAGCGCCTCCAACCCTATTGGGGTCTACCACCAGAGCATCGAAACGCTCGATCAGTTCATCAAGGCGCCGTTCCATACGCCCGACCTTCTGATGCATTGCGTCGAATTCTGCCCTTGGAACCCATTGATGGTTCCCTTGAAACCTCGCCTCTTGAACACCGTCTAGAACACGACCGCTATCATCGCCTTGATGAGTTGACATCTCCACAGGAAATAGCCTTGCTCTGATACCAACTAACGCAGCGCGGAAAGCGAAACAAAACGAATCCGAATATAGATTGGTTTCACACAACAAAGAAACACTCTTTGATGCAAATCTGGTTGCGCACAACTGGGAAAAGGGAGAAAATTCTCTCACGAAATGTATTTGATAATAAAACAAAACGTAACCTAATATGTCTGACAAAAGAGTATTTATACTTCCCCGTAAAATACCTAAAAGGGGAAAATCTAAGCGTACACGTGGAAATAAATAATAATATACGCGTCTGGAATCTATCGCATACACGGCCGTGCCTCTAGCTGTGTATGTCACTGGGCATGTAACGAGCGCAGGACACGGCCATGTCCCAAGCCATGTCTTAACCCGTGTAAGCTTCTATGAAAGTTCTGCAAGCCGTGTCCCAAGCCATGCCGGAACCGTGTCAGTGTCTGTGACAGTCCTGCAAGCCGTGTCCCAAGCCGTGCCCGGAACCGTGTCAGCCTCTGTCCTCCACTATGTCCGCCCGTGTGTCTCCATCAGTTTTAACTTGGTTCTTGCAATTATTGCACACGCTCTTAACACACTGGTCGGGAAAATTGTTTTTAACATAACAAAATAGTATTTCAACTAGAAAATAGAAGAAAAGAATTATTTCATTTTTTTATTTGGATTTAGGAAAAGATGGAGGAATGAATATGAAATGAATGTTTTTTTTAAATAATATTTAAAAATACATTAAATTATTTAATTATTATCCTAAAAAAGATGACAACAATTTAAAAATTAGGACTATAATTGAAGTTTTAATAATTTTCTTCCCTAAATCACTCCAATTTGAATGGAAAGAAAAAGTAAGGATCAAGAAAAACTCTCTCTTGAATCAATCCCTTCTCATTTTCCTTCCGTTTTCAAACAAGAAAAAGTTTCTTAGAAATTACTCTTCCCTTCCATTTTACCTCTCCTTCCAATTCTTTTTTTCATAAAAAACACAGTGCTAAGTTTTTTTCCATGTAATAGTTAGTTTATGTAAACAACAATAGTGGGATCCCACGTCGTCTCTCACGTACATAATGCCAATCCTTCTTATCTTTGTATATATGCCCACGCGTCATCTCATACGTGGGCAAAGCCGCAAAGTCATACAACTAGGTAGCGTCCTTTTTGTCGTTAACTAGATACTACTGAATGCACCCCCAGGAAATTGCGATGTCGAAGTGTCTTGGACCACAAGAATGTATTTGGCACAACTTAAATTATACATAGCGTGTTTTCGTTTCACGTCAAAACGTAACAGCTAAGTTTGGAGGCCTTATGGATAGCTTATTTTCATTTCACATTAAAACTTAACAACGAAGTTTGCAGGCCATATGGAGGGCTTATAAATAGCAGGAATCGTATGCCCTCTAGCTCTAACATCTAGCAGGGTCTTTCGAGTCATCGTCAAAGCACAAGCATATAAGAGAGTGTGCATTTTATAAAGAAAGGCATCAAGCAAATGGAGCAGCAACAAAATCAGGATCCTCGTCATCGTGCATGCCACCACGGGCATGGGGGATGGAAGGGACTACATCTTAGGGTGCGTGGACAGGGGCGATGCTGCGGTGGTGGACATCATGGGCATAGACATCATGGCAGACCTGGACACGGGCATGGACACAGACATGGAGGACATGGACTTGCGTTTGGGCAAGAGCAAATTGAGCATGGGGGACAGATGGTAGTAGCTTATGCTACTGGCAGTGAACAACCCCAGCCAGAGGATTTCGAAGGAGAGACGATTCATCACCATCGCCATCGCCGTCATCGCCACCGTCACGGTCACGGTCACCATCCTCACCACCATCATTGTCGTCAACTTCAAGTTACAGAAACGGGTGCACCAAACGAGCTGTCAGGAGTAATGGTTCGTATGAGCTTGGAGGATGAACCAAATGAGTGAATGGATCGCTTGGTGATAGTGTCATACATAACGGAAGCTTGGTTGTCTTATATATATATATATATATATATATCTGTGTGTCTCCCTTTGTGTTTCTGTCTTCTTGAAGTTGGAATTTGCGAATATCAGCCATGGAAATGGGAGCTGTTGTGCGATACTGGTGTGGTAGCACCTGTTATGTGTAGAGAAAATAAATCCGAGCATGCGAGATTGCTTGGGTGTGATATCTGTGGAAAGTTACTGCCAAGGCTTCCCTATTGGTATTTGCTGCTTAATTTACAATTTTTTTATATTTATCAAAACTGGCCTTCTCGCCAAGATATATATATTGTTTGATCTGTTGAAGATCATACCTTTTTTTTCTTTCGCCAAGTTGAAGATCATAATTACAAGCATCGCTCGTCCTGTGAGGACTTACACAACATGTATATTTAGAAGTCACGTGTAATATCTTGGTAAACTCAACCTCGAGCTCAAACTCGAACTTCATTCGATTTGAGTGATTTAGCTCATTTAAGTTTGATTTATATAGAAATTATTTTTTTAAATAAAAATAATATTAATATTCAAACTTCACTAATTTTAAAATTAGATTTAAATTCAATTAGACTTACAAGTTAGTCAAATTAAATATTATAATATTTAAAATCAGTTTAATAAATTATTTGAGTAATTTGAACTCGAATCAAATTCTTATTGAACCAAACTTAAGTAATTTTCGAATACATTTACTTATTTTTACCCCACTCCAAAACTAGGCATTTCCTTCAAATAATCACACTTAGTTTGAAATTATTTTCAATACTCCTAATATATATTGTGTGCTTATCGAGGCACTATGTAATAAATTATAATATATGTTTTTAGAAAAATACTATTTATCAAATAACTAAATTACTTCTCATATACATTTTAACGTAAATTTCGACACTAATCTCCAATAATTATAAACTTCATATAGGTGGGCATGTGATTGAACGTACAACTCAATTGGCCCAATCACAACTTAAACATTTAGAGAATGTTTGAATTATCCCTAGGTGTTCGGCAATTTACAAATTGTGTATGGACCATCAAAGCGAACAATACTCCATAAAAATCTACATTTGACAGAAAACCCATACATAATATCAATTTCAACTTTATAAAGTTCAATATTTCAACTATTGCTTTTTTATCCCAAATCTTTATGAAAATCACGATTCAACCCCCAATCTTTGCAATTTCAAATATCAAATCTTATAACTATGAAAAGCAACTTATATCCACAATTGCATGTAAAATAATCACCCCTAAAAAACCCCATTTTTGTATCAGAAATCTGCCATGGAAAGTAAAGATTTTCGAAATCAAACTTTCATTTCATGAAGTTAAGATTTTCAACATGCAAATGACACATTTGGATGTCATAAAATTATGAAATAAAAATCCGATTCCTAGATTGGTATTTCGGTTTATGTACTGATGTTGGAGTCAGTTTGTCGGCTATGTAGATTCACGGATTCCTAGGTATATGTATCAATTATTATGCGAAGTTGACATCGTCATTGAAATTCAGGAATAATAATGATTTAAATGCATTATTTATTTTCTTTTTTTTCCGTAAGATGAAGTGTGTTCAGTACATCAGCAATTTCAGAGAAAATGTCCTCTAAAGGAGATGGGGGCTTCTAGGCCCAATCCATATGACACATCTCCAATCTAGTGCATTTAGTTATCCAATCCGCCGCTATATTAGCTCGTCTCTTGACCAAACTTAGCCCAGCCAAACTGAAACTCGCCAGCAAACTTTTGATGTCGAGCACATAGGTGAATAAGCTCCAAGGAGGGTCATCACAAGCCGTTACAGCTGAAAAATTTTTTAGACTATCTGTTTCAAAAATCACATCATTCCCGTAGGGAAAGAAAAAAAGGAGAGAAACAGAGCAAATATATACAAGGATACAAGTATTTTATTTCATCCGATGCTGCAGAAAACATGCAAAAGGAGCCTATATATATAGGCTTATATAAAATATAAACTCCCATAAGTTTTCTGAAGTTCTCATATTTTTTCAGCGGAAGTGTCTTTGTCAGTATATCAACAACTAGTCTTTTATATTGCCAAATTTCAACGCAATTTCTTTGTTGGTGACAAGACTCCGAATGAAGTGATGACGAACGTCAATGTGCTTTGTTCTGGTATGATAAGCTTGATTTTTCATCATTGCAATGGCTGACATACTGTCTCAAAAGATCTCTGTTGCTCCAACTTGCTTTTGATTTAAATCAGCAAGAAGTCTTTTTAAGCAAACTGCTTGACTGGCTGATGCTGTTGCTGCAATATACTCAGCCTCTAATGATGATAAAGCTACCACCTCTTGTTTTTTTGAACTTCAAGAAATTGCTCCTGACCTGAGATTAAACAAGAAACCAGATGTGCTTTTTTTATCATCTATACAACTTGCATGATCACTATCAGTGTAACCTGTCAATATAAAATTTGATACCTTGGAGTACCAAATTCCCAGCTCTACAGCTCCTGCTACATATCTCAAACTTCTCTTTGCAGCTCCAAGATGCAGCTTACTTGGGTTATGCATAAGCCCAGACACAACTCCAACCGAAAAAACAATATCCGGTCTTGTATGGGACAAGTAGTTCAAGCCTCCAACAAGACTTTTAAAATATGTTGCATTCACAAATTCAGCACTATCATGTTGACTCAACTTTTCATTCACATTCATAGGTGTAGCTTCTACTTTGTAGTTCATCATATTGAATTTCTTCAAAAGATCCATTACATATTTTCTTTGTGAAATAAAGATCCCATCAAAACCTTGATTCACTTCAAGACCAAGAAAATAATGCAATAAACCTAAATCTGTCATTTCAATTTCTTCATCATGCAAGCTTTAAATTCAGCAATAATAAACTCACTTGAACCCATATAAATCATGTCATCAACATAAAGACATACCACCAAAAATCCATCTTTACCATTCTTCTTCAAATAAAGCGTATGCTCATTTTCACTTCTTTCAAATCCATTCTCCTAAAAATAAGAGTCGATTTTGAAGTACCATGCCCATGGTGCTTGCTTTAAGCCAGAAAGCGCCTTTTTTAACCTGTAGACTTTATCTTCATTGCCATTAACTACAAAACTTTCAGGCTGTGAGACATAAACTTCTTCTTCCAAGTCACCATTCAAAAAAGCAGATTTAACATCAAATAGGTATACTGGCCAATTTAATTGAGCAGCTAAGGCTAAAAAGGTTCTCACCATTTCAAAGCGTGCAATTGGAGAAAAGGTTTCATAGAAGTTAACACCTCGTTGTTGAGAATAACCCTTTACAACCATCCTCGCCTTGTGTTTCCCTTTTAGTACCTAAAAGAAAAGAAAAGTTTCTCTCAATACCCAATGGACCCAACCTCATGTTTCACTCAATTGCCCGAAGGATGGAGCCTGGCTCTGATACTAGAATTGTAGGGAAAAAAAGGAGAGAAACAGAGCAAATATAGACAAAGATGCAAGTATTTTATTTCATCCGATGCTGCAGAAAACAAGCAAAAGGAGCCTATATATATAGGCGTACATAAAACAAACAAAGCAAAAAAATACTTAACAAAATCCACTACTCTGCTACTTATTTGCAGCAGAAAAAGGACTTGCAAAAATTAAGGAAACGGACTAACAAACTAGAGAAATACTGGTTCAAACTTTAAATCATATTTCAACAATTCCATCCGTGTGATTTTGCTAATCTTACTACATTCAAAAAGGATATTGCCTCAACTTCTTCAGGAGAAGATGCAGTACATTTTCTATTGAGCCCTCCACAAATCCTTCCATACACATTTCTTATAATCACACCAAAAGCAGCTGACTTTGAATTGGAATCAAAAGAGCCATTAGAATTTACTTTTATACTTAAACCAGATGGTGCTTGCTATGATGGACTAACCTCATTTAAAATGCAAGAAGGAAGAGTGGAGGACTCTTGCTGGGACTTTAAAAACACCCGTTTCAGCATTAAAAGTGGCTCGATATCAACCACAATTGGAAGAAATTGCAGTGATAGAAGTAGGATACCTGGAACAATGATGCATAGTAGATTGCAGGCCGATTCCTAGATAAATTAGATAAATCCAAAAAGTCCAAAAAAAAATAAGCACGCAGTCTATATTTTCAAGCCCAAAAAACCACATTTAAGGCTCCAAAACAAGCTTTTAAGTTTTTAGTTCGAATTTTTGTATTTAAAACGCTTTAGGTTTTTCTCTTTTTTTTTTAGAGATGATATATAATCATTCTCTTCTTATTATAGAAAACTCTATCAAATAATAATATTCAAACTTCCTTGAATGGAGATTTTTTTTTCCTCAATTTCATTTTGATTTTTAAAATTAATTGTTGATTGATTTTGTCTTTTACAACTACTCGTTGCGTCAAACAAAGCATTGAGCTATATGCTCCATTACTTCCTTGCTGTGTAAGTATGAGACACACAAGCAGCTGATCCAAGCCTTTCAATCTCTTCAATAGCCCTCTTACTTCCCTCTATAACTTTCAATACATCCGACTCTTTTGAATTAAAGACTCCTTCACACCTAGCCCTCCAAATGCACTAGAGGACTATGCATAGCTTTGCAAACTGCAGCTGAAGATCCTTCTTACTTTCAACAACATTTGGCAAATAACTTTTCAATCATCTATCAATAGCGGTGATCTTCTCGCAATCAATTATGATTCCTAAGGTGGCAAACTATGCCAGTTTTGCCCATAGGAAAAACAACACATGTTCAGTTGTTTCATCATTTGAACAAAAATTACACTTTGGTGATTCTACAATGCATATTTTCATTTAGTTACAATGAGTTGCAATAGTATTATTCAATACCCACCAAATGAAATGTTTAACCTTTGGTAATGAAGGAGAATGCCATACCAAATTCCACATGGATTTCTTGATTTGATGGGATGAGGAAGCCTTTAAATTTACTGAGAAGTTTTTGCATCTTATATAATTGTAGGCTGACTTGACTGTACATTTTTCTGCTCATAGAAGAGAGTGGAATGTGTTGAATTGCCCGAACTAACAGCCGTTTAAAATAAAAATGAAGCTTCTGGATGTTCCAGGACCTTGTATCATTATCTATCATCTCCGCCACTTTGAGATTGGGATCAAATCAGTGGGTTTTGAAATTTGGTTTACCACTTAATAAGCTTGAAATCTAAGGATCATTCTTAACTCTACTCAAGGTTCTATCTCCAACCTTCCATATAGCACCATTTAGTAGGGCTCTTTGGCAGGTAGGATGTTTGACCATTCCCAAGACCCCCTTGATCCTTTAAAGCATGCAAAAATGAAGAATTGGGATAATAAATGCTTTGAGTATGCATACACAAAAGGCATTAGCATTAGTGTGTATTCTCTGGGCCAACTTTATTAAAAGGGCTCAATTAAATCACTCTAAGTCCTTAAAACCCAAAACCCCCTTAGACTTAGATGAGGTCACTTTGTCTTAACTCACCTAGTGTATTTTCTTTTCTTCACTTACTTGTCCCCACCCAATATTTAGGCTATCATTGAACTTACTTCTTTATACCATTTGGCTAAAAACTTGATTTAACCCATGGAGTAATTTGAGACTACACTTAGCCACTATCTTAATGAGAATATCCTTACCTACATTTGAGGGGAGACTTCTTTTCAAACTTTTTAACTTTGCCCTAATCTTATCTTTCACAAACCTCAAAGCATTAGATTTGTCTCTCCCCATAAGGTTGGAAGGCCAAGATATTTGTCGAGGTTATTTGTTGTTGGAATTTCCAAGGCTTCACAAAGGTCATTAATTCTCTCAAGTGATAAATTTTTGCAGAAGAAGATAGTTGACTTTTGCAAATTCACTAGCTGACCTTATGTTGTACAACAAATCAAATGTTAGTTAAGTTTGTTGATTCGTAGCATGCTTAATTTATAAGGTCTTGCTTTATTTTATATTCATGCTAATCTCTTAACTTTAGTCTCATTTTAGAGAAAACTGTAGTGGTGTTATATAATTAAGGTTGGATCTTTTATTGCTAAGTATAAACTATGTGTATAAGAAGTTCAATGGGGCATTTGAATTTGTATTAAGCAAAAAGAATATTTAGTGGGGTACGATAAGGCTATTATTTAACTAAAAATAATATATATATATATCCACATGCGCGTACATAGTATATATTAGAGTGGCTTTGATTTTCAATTCAACACAAGTCACATAAAGGCGAGAAACAAATAAAACCATATTACATGCTTTAAAATTATTAACATTATGTCAAAATTTTAAAATATGCACTTACATTGCCCCTTTAAGAATGTTAACATCTCAAAATATCTCCCTAATATAGTAACAAATCATTTTTTTAATAAATGAATACTTATAATTTTTTATTTTTTTTTGTAGGTAGGCCATCACCTAGTTTGGCCCCAATTAGCCATTAAAATATCAAATCAAGCAAGAAAATTCATTCATCAAATAGCCAATCGATCTAAAAAAAAATTGTAATTACATGTATATATAAATGGTGTACTTAATATTACACTAAATGAAAAATTTTGTGTTATTAATATTTTTTAAGGGATGTAATTGTGTTATTTTAGAAAGCAAAATGTTAATTATGTCTGGCATTTTTTGAAGAGCCAAAAAGAAAGGAACTATCACATGTTTGGGTTGAGAAAAGGTCAGGGGGGGTTCTTAGCCTTATTAAATTACTACATAATAACATTTTTCATGCTAGACTTATTAACCTCTTTATAGGCTTGGTTACAATTGATGTAGCAAAAAATTCTAAATTAAAACAAAAGATAAAGGACCCATTATTAACAGACATTCCCTCAAGCTAGTTATGGGCACTAAAAATTAGGACACAACTTCACTACTACTATGACTAGAATATGACCAACAAAACACACAAATTATGACTAACAGTTAATGACCCATTACTAACTAAAAACCAAGATCAGCAATACATAGCAAATTACACCAACAAAATAGAATTAAAATATAAACATCAATTTTGAATCACCACTCCAATACTCCCCTTGATTCAAAATTACACACTCCAAGCTTGTTTCTAAGATAAATATGTTTCTCTTGAGGAAGTGACTTTGTGAAAATATCTGCCACTTGCTCATTCATGTTACAGTACTTGAGTTGAACTTGACCTTTAGCCATCAAATCACAAATAAAGTGTATTCGAATGTCAATATGCTTCATTCTTCCATGGAATGCTGGATTTTCAGTCATTGCAATTGCAGCTTTGTTATCATGGAAAATCTTTATTGCACCATGTTGTTTTTTGCCAAAATTAGCAAGTTACTGCCTAATCCATACTACTTAATAGGCTGCTAAAGTTGCACCTATGTAATCAGCTTCAAAAGATGATAATGCCATGGTTGCTTGCTTTTTAGAACTCCAAGTGATAGCTCTTAACCCATGGTGAAGAATACTACTCGAAGTGCTCTTCCTACCCTCTATAGATCTTATCCAATCACTATTTGAAAAACCTATCAAATGAAGAATTGAATTTGCTGCATATCAAATTCCATTGTCAATTGTTCCAACCACATAAGGTAAGATTCACTTTGCTACTCCTAGATGGTATTTTGATGAATTATGCATAAACTGAGAAACAATACTCACTACAAATGCAATGTCTGGCCTTGTGTGTGTCAAGTAGTTTAATCCTCCCTCCAAGCTTCAAAAGAACTTAGCATCTATCATGTTAGTGCCACCTTTAACCTTAAACTTCTCATTCAAATTCATGGGTGTTGCAACTCCTTTACAATTCAACATATTAAATCTCTTAAGTAAATCAGTAGCATATTTCATTTGTGAAATAAAAATACCATCCTCCTTTTGTAACACCTCAACTTTAAGAAAATAACGCAATAAACCCAAATCCGTCATCTCAAACTTCTTCATCATGCTACTCTTAAAGTCATTAATCAAGGGAATGGATCAACCCATACAAATCATATCGTCAACATACAAACAAACTATGAGGAAATCGATACCTTGCCTCTTTAAGTAAAGTGTAGGCTCATTTTCACTTCTCATAAACCCATTTAATGAAAAATGAGCATCTATCTTTTAAAACCATGCCAGCGATTCTTATTTCAACCCATATAGTGCCTTTTTCAACTTATAAACTTTGTCTTCTTTACTATTTATAACAAATCCTTCAGGATGAGTTATGTACGCCTCCTTTAAAAGCTCTCCATTCAAGAAGGCAAATTTTACATCAAATTAATACATAGACGACTTCAAATGGGCAGCAAAAGCTAAAAAGGTTCTCACTGTTTCAAACCTTACCACCAAAGAGAAGGTATCTTCATAATCCACACCATATGTTTGTGCACATCCTTTCACCACTAGCCTTGCCTTATGCCTTTCAATGCTTCCATTAGCATGGTACTTGATATTAAGAAGTCATTTCAACCCAATAGCACTCTTACCTTCAAGTAGATCCACTAACTCCCATATGTGGCTCTTGTTGATTGCAATCAACTCATTGTTCATTGTTTTAATCCATTCCTCACCTTTTGTTGCTTCTTCAAAGCTAGTTAGCTCAACTGTAGATAAGGCATATATGCCAACATATATCTCCCTTAATGGTCTAAACTTCCTTAGAGGATTTTCTTCAAGAGAACTTTCTAAAGTGGGCCAATTAGTTAAGCTATTTATTGGTGTTAACAACTCAGAAGAATCTAATGTGACACCTGAAACACCATTATTGCCTTCATCAAACACCATATTCCTATTAACAATCACTTTGCCACTAATAGGGTTATACAACCTATATGCTTTTAATTGTGTACAATAGCCTATAAAAATGCATTTTACAGATTTTTTTCATCAAGCTTGCTATGACTTTCAGCACTAGCCAAAGCATAGACAATATAACCAAAAACACGTAAGTGGCTTACCAAAGGTATACGACTATTCCAAGCTTCATAAGGAGTTTGATTATGGATTGCTCTTGTTAGTAATAAATTGAGAAGATAAACTGCAATCGCTACTACTTCTGCCCAGAATTCATTTGGAAGGCCTTTAGCCTTCAACATACTCCTTGCCATCTCTACTACCATACAGTTCTTATGCTCAGCCACTCCATTTCACTCAAGAGTGAAGAGTGTTGTTAATTCCTTGCAAATACCCTTTTCTTCAAAAAAAAAATAAAGAAAATTGGTTAGATAAGAACTCGTCGCCTCTATCTATGTGAAGTACCTTAATTGAAGTGCCACTTTGCTTCTCAACATAGGCCTTAAACCTTATTGAAATTATCAAAAGTTTCTATCTTGTGTTCTTGAAAATAAGCCCAACTCATACAACTATAATCATCAATAAAGAGCAAAAAATATCAACTACCACTAAAGGATTCAATTTGCATAGGTCCACACAAATCAATATGTACCAATTCAAGTGTTTTCATTGCCCTCCATGACTTGCCTACTAGAAATGGAAGCTTAGTTTGCTTTCTATATATGCATCCTTCACATATTCCAAAAGTCCCAATTATAGGTAGCCCATACACCATTTTCTTTTTATTTAACTATAAAACTTTAATATTCAAATGCCCATAACTCAAATGCCATAATATTGACTCACACTTGTTACTAGCAACAAGAGCATAATGAGTAACATTAGAGACTTCAAGAGGAAACATGTTATTTTCAGCCATGGACATATTTACAACAACAAAACCAGATTTTTTATCTCTAACCACACACAAACTATCATCAAACAAAATTGAATAATCACTAGCCATTAATTGAACAACATTAAACAAATTGTGTGATAGGCTAAGAACAAAGAAAACCTCATGGAGAAGTTTAACCTTACCACCATAATGTTTCAATGCCATCGTTTCTTTGCCTTCAACTTGAAGTTACTTGCCATCACCAACTCTCAATATCAACTTATGTGTTTCATCAAGCTCACAAAACAATGACTTTACTCTAGTCATATGATTTAGATAATCATTGTCGAGAAACCAACATCAGCTACAACTCTTTCATCTAAATGATGAACCATAAATAAACTTTCCTCCTTAACCTCTTCTACATAACTTGCTTGCTTCTCCTTTTTCCAGCAATTTGCTTGAGCATGTCCATATTTTTTACTATAGTAACATTAAACATTACCTTTATAGTCGTTTTACCCTTCAAAATGCTATGGATTAGTTTGCTTTTCAGAGTGCTTGCCACCTCTTCCTTGAAATCCACCTCTACTACAGAATCTGCCTATTCTACAGCCTCTTCTAACACCTTTTCTTGACTGACCAAATGGCTTCCCCTTCACCTAAAGTGCCTTTTCTTCATTCTTATCACTAGACCTATTTAACCTTGCCTTATGTGCTTGCTAAGAACCCATTAGATCATCAAAAGAAAATATAGATTAGTCTTTTGACTCTTCAATAGCAACAACAAAATGATCAAACTTAGGATTTAACCTCCTTAAAACCTTTGTAACAACAATTTGATCACTAATTTGCTCTCCAAAAGACCTCATTTAGCTCACAATTGCAGAAACTCTTAACAAGTAATTTTGAATAGATTCACCATTATTCATAAACAAAGTCTCAACTTATCACTGTAAAGTCTAAATTTTAATGGTAATTACCTTGGATGATCCCTTAAATTCATTTTGTAGGATTGTCCAAGCCTCCTTGGATGTGGTTGCTATAACAATTCGAGAGAACGTAGACTCATGGACCTCTTGTTGAATGAAGAACAATGCCTTAGAGTCCTTCTTTCGGTTCTCTTTCAACCTTCCTTCTTCATCTAGATCAGCAAACCTTTACTCAACCAAGTTTCACAAATCTTGAGACTTGAATAAAGTCCTAATCTTGATACTCCAAAACTCATAATTTTCTCTTTTGAAGATGAGTATCATAGGCTGAGTCGCCCTCACAGAAGTCCCATTTGCTATCATATTCAAAACCTTGATTTGATACCACTTTTGTTGAGAAGTTATATAAGGAGAAGATAAAAATGCAGAAACTAACACCAAATACTAGAGAAAATACGGAAAAAAAAGGATAGAAAACACAAAATAAATTACTGCATAACAATATTTTTCCTACTAGACTTGTTAGCCTCTTTATAGGCTTAGTTACAACTAATGTAGTTGAAAATTTTCAATTAAAACAAAATATAAATGACCCATTGACCATTATTAATGAACATTCCCACAAGTAGGTTATGGGCACTAAAAATTAGGACATGACTTCATTACTATTATGATCAAAACATGATCAACAAAACACACAAATTATGATTAATAGAACATGACCCATTACTAACTAAAAGCTGGGATATGACTAGCAGTAGATAACAAATTACACCAACCAAACAAAACTAAAAAAATAAACATTAATTTTGAATCACCGCTCCAACAATTTATATACATTTGTGTTTTTGTGAATAATATAATCAATGCTCTTAAAAATATATAAAAAGAAAATTATTTAAACCACTTAACTAGTGTATCAAGATGTTTATTAATGAAACCCGTTTAAAAATTTAATATTTATATAATTTTAATAGTTTTCACCCAACTTGCTTTATGAAAACCTGGTAAATAAGTACTTTTCGGAAGCACCGGCTAACACGATTAAAAGTTCATCCAACAACAAAAAAAATTCCAACGTCATCTCTCTCGGACATAATATGCCGACCTTGTTGACTTTGTATCCATGTCCATGCGTCATCTCATACTTGGACTCCAAGAAAGTATTTGCCAGTCAATGTGGACATACAGCTTGATCATAAACATGATTCCACTGAAGTATCGCGACAGAATTGGTTTTCCTACATTCCGTGTTTTCATATTAAAACTTAACAACTAAGTTTAGGAGGCCTTGTGAGGACTTATAAATAGCAGGAGTTGTATGTATGCCCTCTAGCTCTAGCAGAGTCTTGTGAGTCGTCCATAGCTGAAGCATAAGAGAGAGAGCATTTGAAACAGAAAGTCATCAAGGAAATGGAGCAGCAGCAAGATCAGAGTCCTCATCATGTTGGTCGCCACAGACACGGAGGACGGAAGGGACATCGTCTTAGGGTTCGTGGACAGGGGGGACGCTCTGGTGGTGGGCATCATGGGCATAAACATCATGGCAGACGTGGACATGGGCATGGACTCCGACGTCGCCACGGGCACGGACACGGACATATTGGACATGGACATGGGTTTGTGCTTGGACTAGAGCAAATTGAGATGCAACAGTCACAGATGATAGTAGCTCATGCAGGTGGGGCTGAACAACCGCAGCCAGAGAGTTGTGCAGGAGAGATCGTCATTCATCAACATCGCCGTCACCGCCACTGTCAGGGCCACGGTTACCACGCTTACTACCATCACTGTCGTCAAGTTATTACAGAAACTGGTACACGAAATGAGCTGTCGGGACTAATGGTTCGTATGCTATTGGAGGATGAGCCGAAGGAGTGAATGGATCCGTTGGTGATGGAATAATATATAATGGAAGCTCGGATGCTACATATTATGTCAGTGTCGTCCCTTGTGTTCTCCGTCTTGTTGAAGGTGGAATTTGCCGATATGAGTCATGGAAATCGGAGTTACAGTTCAGTACGGTTGTGATAGCACTTGTTATATGTTGTGAAAATAAATCTAAGCATGCTAGATCATGCTTAGAAGGCAGCTCAATGTGTGAAACGTGGAAATAAATTTTACTGTCAAGGCTTCCCGTCGGTGTTTAATTACTATTTATATTGTTCCGCCGAAGAAGAAAATTCTAGAGATTTTACATCTTTTGAATACTTGTGATGAAAGCTGGCCTTCAATATGGAATATGCTCGTCAAAATATGTTGGATCTGTTAAAGATCATACTTACATAGCAAAATTAGGACCTGCCAGAGCCAGTCCGTGGTTATCCTTCTCTTATTTTATTTGTCAAAGCTCGCATTTTATAGAGTATATGCTCCAGTTCACAAAGGCATTGCTCGTTTCCAAAGATTTCTCAACTTTTCAAGCCAATTTTAAATGGAAAGCAATAGCATCTGGATTCCATCGAGAAATTAAAGAGAAAAAAAAAAATCAAAGTCCAGTTATTTGTTTGCAATCGAGAGCATGGAGATTAGGCAAAGTAATTTTCACCGTTGATTTAGTACAAAAAGAACTACCCCATTCCTCGGGATGAAGCGGAAGCCTAATTTCTTTGTGGTAGGTGGGTTTTGAAGAAGGCTACAAGCAAGAAATCAAAATCAAGTTAAATCAGAAAATTAGAAACGAATTAGAGACACATAATCACGATTCTTAGAGTTAATCATCACATAAACTCTGTTTACTAAATAGTATATTCGGTAAATCTTTCTCAAGTTACAGTTAAATCACGAGCTTGTCTCCTTAGGAATTTTATAAACATTCAATGACATTATAGGAGTCATGATATATTCAGTGCAGAAGTTTTCGGAAGAGCAATTTTATATCAAGACGACGAAGATAGCAATTTAGCCGTTAACTGATGGGGTTCCTTCTATTTGTAGTTCATATAGGTGTAACCAAGTAGGCTTGTATCTCTTGAATCCGTAAACCATGACTTGTATAGAGACATAAATTTTCAGAGAAACACGTTGGACTTACTGATTTACACACACACACACACACAACCTAATTGAAGTTGGTTCGGCAACAATACAAACGGCTACAATGTTTAAAACTAGGTACTTCCTTCAATATAATATGCACTAAGTTTGAAATTGTTCTTAATATTACGTGTAAATCAAAGCACTTTGTTAGAATGAAGTTGATAGTAATCAAACGAAATCCTCCTTATTAGAAAGTAGGAAATTGAATTTTCACGTAACATCATATGAGAAACGCGGCCATTTTAACTTTGTTTCAACATAACTACTCCTTCCAAGTTCCAAGCAAAGTTATCCAAACATAAACCGAGCTACTTTTGCACACTAAATCCTGTTAATTACTCCACTCCAATTGTTGAATCTTCTAACTCATCCAATTTGTATAATATACATTCGTAGTTGGTAAATATAAAACATACTTTTAGAGAAATATTATTAAATCTATTCTTATTCATATTACTATCTTCATTTGTAAGTAACTATACATTAAAAAAATAAATAGAAAACTATGAACTTAAAAGATAATTGATGAGGATCAGCTAGCATGAAAATGAATGAACCAAAATTCCATAATCCATTATATGGCATTGGAGACCCGATAACCCAAGCTAGAGCTAAAAGGATAAATGAAACTCTACAAGGACAAGTCATGAACTTGCAGGCCCAGGAATCAAGCTATACAAAAGGAAAACATACATGTGTCTAACTTGATTCACGTAACCATGGAAGAATGAAATATTTTAGGAATATTATATATTTGCATGAACAATACATTAGATGATACATTCGATTTTGTTATTATTTGTTGATTTACTTTTCATGTTATTTAGTTGCCTACTTAGTGACACAAGAATAAGGATCGAATAGGTAACTTAGGATTTCCATATTGTGTTAAGTTTTTTTCCATATTGTATTCGTGTGCTATATATACCATGCTAGTGGCCGGCTAAAGACAACTTTAATATATAAAAACACATCTTTTTTGTGAGATACGAAATACCTCTTTTTGTTCTTTTGCAAAATAACTTTTTCCATAGGATTCTTAACCGAATTACTATAAATAACTTTTAATAACTTAGGTTACAGTCAACGGATTTAATTAGGGTCTAGTTACGCATCGCTTATTCAAAACAATCCTCGAGGTAATTGAAACAAACTAGCATTATTGGGGTTTTAAGTTTAACATACATAGGATTTCATGCATTATTTGATATCAAAGTTTCGGCTTCTTGAATCAAGTAAATTATATCCTTTTCTTTAATTTGTCTATTGTTCTTTTTCATACTCGTCTGTTGTGTTTTCCATATTTGTCTGTTGTTCTTTTCCATATTCGTCTGTTGTTCTTTTTCATATTCATATATAAAAAAAAAAATTGTATAAAAAAAAATTATGTTGTTCTTTTCCATATTTGTCCATTGTCTTTTCTATATTCATAGATAGAAGTCATATAAAAAAAAAAAAATTCATACTTGTTCGGTCATTACAATCCATTAGGAGCCAACGGTATTTAGTTTTTTCTTGAATAATCAATTGTGTTCAATTCATAGCTTATCTACAAAAGAAAAAAAAATCATCAAATTCGGTTGCAAAAGAAAGAATCAAGAACCGAAATTCAAAAAAAAAAGGAATTCGGTCTTAAAAGAATTACAATTGTCGAAATCACAAGATAACTTTTTGAATTGTCAATTAAATAATTGGTTGAGTCAATTTACTTTCCATATCAATTGTTTCCAATTCCAACCATGATAAATGCTTTGTGATTTCTAAATTGTACATCCGAAAATTATATTCCATAATCATTCATTGTGTTTCGGTGCAAATTATATCCTCTTGAGATTGCATGCAAAAGAATTAATTGTCTTGTTTCCGAGTTCTCTTGTGTGTTGTAGCTATTGAAATTTGCTTCTAATTTCTAAATTGTCACCGTGATTAAAAACCGATAGTAATCATTAGTGTTGACTTAGTAATTTGAGTTTAGGAGTTCCAAATTGAATTCCTAGCAAAAGAATTACAAAAAGTAAGTTGTGAGATCATATTTTGTGATAGATATACACGAGTGGAATTGTGAGCATATCATTTGTGAGCAATACACGAGTGAGTGTGAGGAACATACTTATATATTTCTTATGATTGTGATTATAACTTGCTGTAAGTTATTAGAATTATATCGGGACAAAACACTAATAGAGGAGAAAGTAAGGTGATATTTGAAGAATTGATGGGGGAGATAAAGAGGATCCTAATGGGTGAACTAAAGCAGATCCATGACAGGATGGATATGATGGAAATGAGTAGGAAACCGTCTAGCAGTACCACTATCAGGCGAGGAGTAGGTAGATAGAATAGAGGAAGAGTTAAGATAGATGAAGAGAAGGAATCTGATTTTGGAAATTACCAACACGTGAGGCATAGAGGAAGTATCTAGAGGTTTGATAGTAATTTAGGAAGTATTAAGTTGAAAATCTCAACTTTTCAGGAAAAGAATGATCTGGAATTGTATTTAGAATGGGAGAGGAAGATGGATCATATGTTTAAATATCACAACTACACTAAAGAGAAAAAGACAAAATTAGTTGCAGTAGAGTTTTCAAATTACACCAGTGTATGGTGAGATCAGTTGGTACGTAATAAGCGCAGGTATAGAGAGCAACCTGTTAGCACTTGGGAGGAGATGAAAACGATCATGCAAAAGCATTTTATTCCTATTCACTATCATAGGGACTTACTTAAGAAAGTCCAAGGGTTGACTCAAGAGAATAATAGTGTAGGGGATTATGACAAAGAGTTGGAGATGACCATGATTAGGGTAAGAATTGAGGAGAATGATGAGGCTACTATGGCTAGATTCATCAACAGATTGAATCGGGAGATAGCTGATATAGTAGATCTTCACCGTTACTTAGATATAGAAAAGTTACTGCATATAGCTATTAAAGTAGAGTGGCAGCTAAAATACAAGAGTGAGCAGAGGACTGGCTCAACTTCCAAAACTCCATGGAAGTCCACGTGGAAGAGAAACTCCACCAATTCAAAGCATAAGGAGGACGTAAGGGCTAAGAATCCAATTGCTACACATAAGGGAAAGACTAACACTAAACCCCCTTCTAAGACAAGAGATATAAAGTGTTTTAGGTGATAGGGATTTAGGCACATTGAATCCCAATGTCCAAATCAGAGGGCTATGATTATTAGTGATGGAGATGTAGAAAGTGTGAACTTTGAGGAGGAGAAGGAGTCACCATCACAGGAGTATGAGGATGTTGATTTAAAGGGACCTGAGTGGCAAGTTATATGTTACAAGGAGAGTGCTTAGTGTACAACCCCAGGAAGATGGTGAAGGGATCCAACATGAACATATTTTTCATACACGGTGTTATGTACAGGGTAGAGTCTGTAGCTTGATAATCGATTGCGGCAGCTGCACTAATGTTGCTAGCACTTTGCTAGTAGAAAAGATGCAGTTGATAGTAGTGAAGCATCCTAGACCATATCAATTGCAGTGGTTGAGTCATTATGGGGAGGTTAAGGTGACCAAGCAGGTACTTATAGCCTACTCTATAGGGAGGTACAAAGACGAGGTTATGTGTGATGTGGTACCTATGCAAGCTAGCCACATCTTGTTAGCGCAACCTTTGTAGTTTGATAGGAAGGTTATTTACGATGAGTACAAGAACCAATATTCTTTTGTTTTAAACAAAAGAAAAGTGGTTTTCACACCTCAAAAGCCATGGGACGCTAATGAAGACCAGATGAGAATTGCAAAAGAATTCAGAGAAAAACACTCGAGTGCACGTGAGAAAAATAAAACAAGTGAAAAACAAACACTGGTAAGCTTTAAGAGAAGAGAGTCTGAAACACTAAGATGAGAGAAAATTGTAAGAAAAAGTAAGTGTAAAAGTGCAATGTTAACGAGGAAACAATTACTTGTACTTATGTAAAAAAATGTTTATTTTACTTATACTGACACTAATCTTTCGTTACCTAGTATGGTGTTTTCTTTTGACTTTGTTACAAGAACAGATGAGCTAGCCATGGATGAGATTCGGAAGTGGCCAATACCAAAGGGACATGTCAGGACTATGTTTCATCTAGGAGAAATGGTTTGGGTGCATTTGAGAAAAGAATATTTGCACCACAGTGAAAGCCTAAATTACATCCTAAAGGAGAGGGACTTTTCCAAGTCTTGGAGCACATCAATTACAACACCTACAAGATTGATTTGTTGAGTCACTATGGTAATATAAGTATAATTGTAATGTTTCTGATCTTACTTTTTATAATACATGTGATCTAAGGACGAATCTTTTCGAGGAAGGAGGGAATGATGAGGATCAATTAGCATGAAAAAGGAAAGAGCCAAAATTCCATGATCCATTACATGGCATTGGAAGCCCAATGACCTGAGTTAGAGCTAAAAGGATTAACGAAGCTCTACAATGACTAGTCATGGACTTACAGGCTCGGGAATCAAGCTACACAGAAGGAAAACATACATGTGTCAACTTGATTCACATGACCATGGAAGGATGAAATATTTTAAGAATATTATATATTTGCGTAGACAATATATTAGACGATACATTCAGTTTTCTTATTATTTGTTGGTTTGTTTTCCATGTTATTTAGTTACCTACTTGGTGACACAAGAATAAGGATAAAATAGGTAACTTAGGATTTCCATATTGTGTTAGGTTTTTTTCCATATTGTATTCATGTGCTATATATACCATGTTAGGGGCCGGCCAAAGACAACTTTGATATATAAAAACACATCTTTTCGTGAGATACGAAATACATCTTTCTGCTCTTTTGCAAAAGAACTTTTTCCATAAGATTCTTAACCAAATTACTAGGAATAACTTTTGATAACTTAGGTTACAGTCAACAAGTGTGATTGGGGTCTAGTTACGCATTGCTTATTCAAGACAATCCTCGGGGTAATTGAAACCAACCAGCTTCATTGGGGTTTTAGATTTAACATACCTACGGTTACACACATCAATAATACTTTTCTTAAATCATTACAAGTAATGGGCACATACTTTCCTATTGAGTTCAAGCAATTGTACAATGACCTAAAAGCTCATGTTCAAGCCTAGACTAAGGATCAGGCTTGAACTAGCCTTGATATGTCAGTTCTCGAGTTAAAAATCTTTGAATTGTGCCTAACTCAAGGTCTTCTAATTCATGAGCTGACCCTACTTTTTTTTATGTGGCCTTGAAATGGTTAGTTCAGGCTAAGTTGTCGGTTTAACCCGATCCTTTCCATTGCCTATTCAAGCCTACATATGATTATTGGGGTCGTTTAACTTTTTTTGTTATAATTGGGGTCATTTATTAAATGGCAAATTTATCACTTGTATAAATGCAATCTAACTTTTGGCACCAATCTCCCAATATTAAAAACTTGATATCAGTCAACTCATAACTAAAAATACAACCTAGTTAGAGATTGCAATACATACTAAACATTTTAAAATGACTAACTTTCCCTTACGTGTTCGATAATTTATACAATTGAGTATACTATGAAAAACTGAACATAAAACTAATCTATTGATCCCTACAATTTAACTAAGAACCCAAATAAAACATTAATTTCAACTTCTAGCATCAAATTATTCAATACTTACATTTTGATGCCAAGTCTTTATGGAAATTACAATTTGATCTCCAATCTTTACAATTTGAAAAATCGGACCTTATAGCTCTAAAAATAACATTAACTTCAATCCACAATTTCATGTAGAAAAATCACCTCTGGAAAGCCCCCATTCAGACATCTAAATAAATAAGAAATTTAAACAACAACAACAAAAATTGAAGATTTTTAAAAATTGATATTAACTACATGATATTAAGAGCACTCTAATTACATGTTAGTGTCACGAATTATATAAGATATTATGTCCCAAGAGGTTCTCAAGGCCTAGAGAAAGAAGATTGAAGCAAGGCCTAGAGAAAGAGAGGATCAAAGCATAAGTCCAACTAAAGATTCTAAAAGTTGAAAGATTTTAAATGATTCTAAGAATGTATAAATTCATTGCACAATAGTATGTAGGGTAGGTAAATGTAGTACGTAGAAATCAATTGTAACCACTAGATCAAGTTAATCCCGGCCATTCATTTAGATAAGCCTTTTGTATATATAGGAGTGAACCCCTTAGTTGTAATCATCCAAACATTTGAATGAATTCAATTTATATTCAAAACTTCTCTCTCTACTTTCTCTCTTTAAGAGTTTTATGTGTGTTTCAAGCTAAACTTAGCCTTCCTTAACATGGTCAAAAGTGCTAAGTACCATACAAGAGTGTCTATGGGGAATCTACCTGTAATATTAGCATATCTATTATGAAATGGCAAAAAAAAAAAAATGCATGCAATTTCATCAATTTTGACATAACCTTATGAAAAAATCAGGGGTTGTGTTTAATTTGCAACTTATGACCTTTTCCCAAAAATTAACTTGATAATTATGAAAATTGAAGTTGATTTGGACTTATTTGTGAATTTTAGGGATCTTTTTGAAGTTCCTCCAACCAATTGACAACTAAAAAATTATGAAGGCTAAGTGATTTTGATTTATAAAATTCCAACTTAACTAGAGTTCCTAGTGTCATCGTGAAGGTCACTATAGGTCTATAACTAACTCGATTGCTTGAGTTTCAAGAGAAAGTGAATTGGGATTGAGTTATATAGTTGAAAACATTTAGGCAAAATGAAGATTTAGATAGGTAATTCTATTTCTATTCTCGTTTTAAGGTTAGTTGACTAGGTGTATTTGGGATAGTGAGTGTAATTTTTCTTAACCCATTGTGATTGGAATTAAGCACATTAGTTGTGGGTTATGCCTATAGTCTTATATGATCAAATTTTAAGTGTTAGTTATGTTTATTGATTCATAGCACATTTCTCAAACCTTTTTTTTTTTTGTCATTTTAGGTTAGTCTTTTAAGTTGGTTATACTTTTGAGTTCGTTATTATGTTGTTATATAATTAAGTTTGGGTTCAATTAGGAAGTTGAATACTTGATACTATTTACATTATTAAAGTATAAGAAGTTTGATGAGGCATTTGAACTTGTATTATTTTTTCCACGGCTTGATAGGAGTTTAGTCAATATTATAAAATGCAACTTGAACACACGGTACATAAAAAGCCAAGAATCATATAAAATATAATAAACTGCAATGATATTCCTTGAAAATTATCAATAATATATTAACATCATAAATTTCCAAAACACGCACTTTATTGCTTCTTGAAAATTTTTAATAACTAAAAAGTTTATCAAGTCAATATATTGTATAAATGAACATTTTATAAAGTTGATCTATCACCTAGAAGTTTAAGCTCAATTAACCATTAAAATATCAAATCAATCAAGAAAAATATCTAATTAGGTGACAAATCGATCTTAAAAATTAATAATAAGTATATGCTTGTGTAAACAATTGGCCCCACATGACATTAGATGTTAAATTTGGTGGTGTTTATATTTATCAAAAGATGTATATTTTTGATATCTTAGAAAGCAAAATGTTAACATGCATACAAAGTGCATTTATGGTTTCAGAATAAAATATTAGCTTACATTCTCATGCGTATACTTACCTTTTCACAAATTATATTATCATTTTTGCAAGTAGGAAAAGTTTTTCATTTGGATCTCTTAACCAATGCACTAAAGGAACCTTTAATGGAGCTCCTTTAAGGATTTGATGTTTCCATGATAATGCCAACTTTGTTGACTTTCTATGTTTGAATGTGATTATTCGTGTCGTCTCATGCGTAGGCAAAGTAGCATGTAGCCTGGGAAAATATTTCTGGTCCATGTGGACAACTTTATTAGACACGGCAGGATTTCGGTCGGCGTGGACAGCTTTATTATTATACACGGCAGGTTTTTCCTACAAGGAGTACACGCTTTTCACATTAAAAGTCAGCAACTAAGTTTACAGGCCTTGCGAGAGGGGCAGAGCCAGAGGGCATATAAATAGTAGGAATCGTTCGTCTTCTGGCTAGCTATAGCAGCATCTTCAGACTTCACAGTCATCCAAAGCAGAAGAATAAGAGAGAGAGTGCATTTTGAACGGAAAGGCGCATCAACCCAAATGGAGCAACAGCAAGAAGAGCAAGATCAAAACACTCATCTGGTTGTGGTTGGTCACCACAGACGACATAGAGGACGGAAGGAGCATCACCTTAGGGTCCATGGACACAGAGGACACTCTGCTGGGCATCATGGGCATAAACATCATGGCACGCACGGCCACGGGCATGGACCTCGAGGTCGCCACGGGCGCGGACACAGACATGGATTCGTGCATGCGGAAGAGCAAAACGAGCATGGGGGACAGATGATAGTATCTCATGCACATGCTAGTGGCGGTGAACAAGCACAAGCAGAGAGTTCTGAAGGAGACATTCACCACCATCTTCGCCGTCACCGTCATCGCCACTGTCAAGGTCATGGTCATCGCCCCTTACCACCATCGTTGTCGTCAAGTTACAGAAACGGGTGCACCTAACGAGCTGTCAGGAGAAATGGATCGAATGCGTTTGGAGGATGAACCAAATGACATGTGAATGGTTCGGACCATTTGGTAATGGAAAAATAAATGGAAGCTTGGATGTTATAGTATATATATATAGGTGTGTCTTCGTCTTCTTGAAGGTGGAATTTGCCAATATCCGCCATGGAAATGGGAGTTTGTAATGCAGTACTGATTATGTGTTGTGAAAACAAGTTGCTAAGCATGCGACGATGCTTAGACTAGAAGAAAAGGTCGGTGTGATGACATGTCGAAATTAAATTTATTGCCAGGGCTTCCTAATGATTGATGCTTAATTACTATTTATTGGTTCGCCGAAGATGGCTTACGCGTTGCATACGAAGTATACGCTCGTAAAACCATTTATCGTTTCCAAAGATTATGGCCACCAATGGACATAGCAACTCAACCTTTGAAGTTTCTAGTCAAATTTTTTTATGCAAAAGTTGACGAAGTAAAAAGCGTGAACACAATACAATATTATTGATAAAAATGATAAATATCAATATAATTTATCTATTATATTATTCATAGGCTATTTATAAACTCTCCTAACTATAAGAAAGGAGTGAAAAATAGCATACTAAAACAACTTTCTTAAACTTAGTTAAAAAAACAAAATAAAATAAAAAAGGAAATTGAAAAATAACTCTCCTAAGGAAACAAAACAAATTGGAAAGGAAATAAAATATTAATTTTTTAAATATTTTTTTGACACTTTTGCACATGCTAAAATGAGCTAATATAACTTTTTGTGGGCTTTGAAAACTAATTTTGAAATCAATCTATGTGCTTTGGAAATAGCTTTTGATATGAAGCTATTTTGAAATAATTGAAATTCCATCACCCTTCAAATTATCTGCTTCCAACTAAACTTCAGAATATGCAAGACTATTTTCTAAATTTAATAGCTTAACGTTTAATTCTTATTGCTTCTTTCAATGCTTCGGAGTTCTCTGTTTTCTATAATCCTAAGGGGCTCTATGCTCTGTGATTTGTAGAATTATCTCGCCTGACGTTAACACTCAATAAGAAGAAAATAAAAAATAAAAAATAATTTAAGTCTACGTTTTATTTGCTGTCGAATACATGGAGATTAGTCAAAGAAGTTTCAAACAATTTACTTAGTGCAATAAATTTATAAGGACTACTTGCTTGCTTATGGCAATACCTACATTCTTCGCGTTAGCGGTTTTCCCAATGATTAAAAACAAAAACCAAGAATTATGAAAAATCAAATACTAAAATGAGACATAGACGCGTAACTATAATAAAAATTTAATAAGAAATTTTTTTTAAAAATTTTTTTTTTTTTTTTTTTTTTCCTTTTTTTTGTTTTTTTAAAAAACCCCAAAAAAAAAAAAAATTTTCCAAATTTTTTTTTTTAATTAAAAAATTTTAAAAATTTTTTAATTTAAATTTTAAAAAAAATTTTTTAAAATTTTTATTTTTAAAAAAAATTTTTAAAAATTTATAAATGAAAATTTTTTAAAAAGAAAAAAATTTAAATTTTGTTTTTATTCCCAAATCCAATTATCGTTTTAGAAGCTTTATGCCGCAAATAAAAATTTTTTAAAGAAAATTTTTTTAAAAATTTTTAAATTTTAAAAATTCAAAAAAAAAAAAAAATTTTAAAATTTTAAATTTTAAAAAAAATTTAAAAAAAAAAAAACTTTTTTCCCCACCTTAACAATTTTAAAAAAAAATAAAATTCCCTAAAAAAAAAAATTTATTTTTTAAAAAATTGCAAAATTCCAACAAAACTTTTAGTTTTTTGAATTTTAAAAAACCAATTTTTTGAAAATTCCCCTTACAAAGTTTTTTTAACGGGGGTAAAAAAAAAAAGGGTTTTTTTTAAAGGTTTTCAAAAAAATAAACCAACCCAATTTTTAAATTTTTTAGAATTAAAGGATTTTTTAAAAATTTTTAAAAAAAATCCTTAATTCCTAAAGACAATAAAAAGAATTTGGGCTTTTTTATTAAAAAAAACCCCCCAAGGGGGCGTCCCATTGGAAAAAGATTCCTCTGAAATGAAAAAATCCCAAGTTCTCCTTTTTCCTTTCCAAAATTTTCAGAAAACTTTTTTTGATTTTAAATTTTAAATTTTTTCACAAGTTGATCAAGGCCTTTTTAAAACACAAAAAGACAGGTTTTTCTTTCATCGGCAGGCGTGAATCTTGGTTTTTTTTTGGAATTTTTTTCCTCTTTTTAAAAAAACTGTTCATTTCCACAATTATCCAGTGCATTCCTCTAACTCTTCCGATTAACATGATTTGACGCTAATTATACGCACATAACACCATGATTTTAAAATGAGGGTCTTATTAGTATCACTCAAGGTCGTTCAAGAAGCAAAATGTTATCAAATAAAAAGGGGGTTTCGCATTCGAGGGATTATTTCAGCGTTCGAAGAAATTCGAAATGGAATAATTTAAGATAGCTAGGAACTCAACTATTCAACCCAAAGTATTCCAATAGAAAATAATTGTGCTTCTGAGAGGGATCCTACAGCAAGAAAAAACCCCAAAATCGAGAGTGAGACTCAAGAAACCCAATTATTTGAAAACTAGGTTGTATTTGGTCTTTAATCATACCTCTTGCTCTCGATAAACTCGCTAGAGTATCCAAGCCATATAAAGACAACTATGATTTCAATATAATTTATAGCACTTTAAAACATTTGTTAAATATAATTTACCTCGTTATTAAAAGTGTCTAATGTTTAGTATTATTGTTTTTTCAACCATAAAATCAAAATTTTATCATATTCTAATTAAATATTCATTCTTTAAAACTTTGGCCAAAAATTTTAATTTTTTGCATGAATTAATATTCAAACCCTTACAAAAACCCCAAATTTTTAATCAAACCATTTTTTAAATTTTACTTATCTTCAAAGCCAAAAAAAGTTTTAATTCGTTTCCAATTTAAATGACCCTTTTTTTTTTTCCGCGATCAAGACTTTTGGTGGGAAATCTTACCTTTCAAAAAAACCCAAAAAAAAATAGAAATATAGTTTTTATTAATAAAAAAAAAAAAAGGGGACGTTTTTTGGCTTTTCCACCAATTTTCCCCCCCGGCCCCCCCCCCCCCCCCAAAAAACAATAAGCAGAAAAAAAAGAAAAAAAAGGTTAAAACCCCTCCCCAAAATTCAAAAACAAAACTTTTTCCTTCATAATCCAACTTTTTGGAATCTAACGTCAAAAGGGCCCTAATCCCCCTTTGGGGGCAACCCCTTCTTTGATTCACAGATTTTTTAAAAAAAGGGGTCTTTTCCCGTTTTAAATTATTTTTGCAAAACAATTTTTTTTTTTTTTTCCTTTCTTTTTTTTGTGCTTTCCTTTTTCCCGGGGACTTTTTTAACCCGGGGAGCCAAGTCCTGTTTTTTCAAACACCCAAAAACTCCCGGGGCACTTTTCCTGTTTCCCCCTACGGGTGTTTTTGAATAAAAAAAAAATTTTGGTTTTTATCCCCCCTCAACAGCCCAGAGGAAGACAAAAATTTCGCCCCGGGGAGATGTTTTCCAAAAAAAAAAAAGGGTACTCGTTTTTTGGGCAATGGGCGGAACTTGGGGGGGTAAGTTTTTTTTAGGGGAAAAAAAATAGGAAAAAAAAGGGGAAAAAATTTTTAAGGCGGTGGGCCCTTTGGCATTTTTTTGAACACAGAAGAGAATAATACAATTAAGTTCTTCGTTTATGATTCCGTTCATTTTCCCTTTCAAAAGGTTTCAATTTATAGGGTTTATTTTTTTTTATTGTTTTCCCTAAAAGGCCCCAATTTTTTAGTAAAAGGGTTTGGGGTTTTTCTAAATTTTCCCTTTTAAAAATTTTAACCGGGTTAGAAATTTTTTTTTTATAAATCCCCTTTTTTGCCTTTGACTAGCTTGGGTCCCAGGAATTTTTTCCCCTTTTTTTTCGTTTTTGTCCTAAAAATACTACTCAGGGACCCTTTCTTTCCTATTTTTTCTTTTGAATTTACCAACCCCCTTAAAAACCCCAACACTATTTTTCCTTAATCTTTAAATTAAATTTCCCAGGAAAAACACAATTTTGGTTCCTTCCAAGAAAATTAAGCCTGAAATAATTTATTTTTAAAAAATTTTTCGCAAAAAAAAATTTTAAATTTCGGCAGAAAATTTTTTTAAAAAATTTGTTTTTAACAAATATTTTTTAAATGCTTTAATTTAAATGAAAAAAAAGTTTAGATTGAATTTTTAAAAAGGGTTCATTGGAAAATTTTGATTTTTTTTTCCAAAAATTTATCCAAAAAAAATTTCAACCTAAAAGAAAAAAATAAAGGGGTTTAAAGAAAAGGGACTTTTTGTCCAATGAAAAAAAAATCAAAAATCATTAAATTAACTTTAAAAAATAACCTTCCTTTTTAAAACCCAAAATCCTAAAAATTCATTTAACACAGATTTCTAAAAGAAGAAAGGGTTTCAAAGAATAACCTTTAAAAAAATTTTTGGGGTTTAAAAAAATTCCCCAAGGGGGGGTTCTTGAACTTATTATTACTTGATTTTCACTTGAGGGTGAAAGACCTTGCAAAAGACAAAAAAGAGAGAGAGAGAGAGAAACTTTGGGTATACCAAGACTATTTCTAACATGGCCACTCCAATACTAAAGTTAGTGTTGGAAAAGAGATCAAATTAACAAAAAGAGATTTTAGGGTAGTAGAATGAAAATCCTTTATCATAAATCTTATCTTAATATCTATAAAAGTAGAAGTGAGAAATTGTGAGAAAGCGGTTGAGACCCACGACTTCTTACATGCTTCGAGAATTAAGGTAGTGGAGTGGTGGACAATTATGGATCTCACCTAACTAAACTCTTCCTACCTATCTTCATTTAGATTATGGGTTATAGTCGAGCCAACCTAGGCCTAAAGGCCCAAGTCATTGGCAGATCCTCAACTCGTTGCAAGTTAACATGGGCATAGAGCCCTATGCCTCAAATAGCCTATAAACAGAATCCATTAAAATTGCTTGCACCTCCTCTTTGCTTCCTTCTCACCTAATCATCCACTATGTCCTATCCCACTTACTCCTCTACAATCAATGAAGGTAAATAATCAAAATCCACAAACTAAAATTAAATAACTAAAGGTTTCAATTTAAAAGATCCTTTTTGGGAAATCACCCAAATTTTGTTACTAATTTTATTTATTCATGTATTTTAAATTCCCAAAGGAATACTTTTATGCTTTAAGGGCAATGGAAAAATACTAAATTCCCTTTGGGTTTCCATCCCCGAAAAGAAGAATAGCTGGGTGGATCTTATAAGAGATTTGAAACCCATTTTTTCATGAATAAACTATTTGTTTTAAATTGTTTAAATTGTCTTTAAATTTTTTGCATTCTTAATCTTGTTTTTACCACATCAGAATTTAACATAGATCCATAACCCCCATTCAAATCTCACACTTTATTTTTTAATATTTTTTTTCCATTAAAAGAAGATAATTCAATATTAAAGACAAAAAGGGCCCCACTTTGTGCACGCATCAAAACCATTCTTGTCTTGCACTATAATTATCGCAAGATCAAAAGGTAGTTCATGAAAATCCACATGGGATCTACATAATTCCACCAAAAATTGGCCAAAATAATCCATGCATTGATTTGCTTCTCTATAAGCATGTAATATCTTTACTTCTTGAAAATTTGGCAGCACTCCCCTGCAAACAGTGATTAGAGAATTAGCTATTAGGTGTTTGTCTATCTAATTAAGCAATTAGAACTTTAAGTGCATCCACTTCAATTACTACCCTATGAAAACCTAGTAAAATCATTGTTTCAAGTGCTATAAGAACTCACCATAGAAGTTTATTGGGATGGGTGTAGTGTATGAGATTGAGATCATCTTGCAATAGTGAGTTCAATTTTATATTATATATGCCGAATTGCAATATGTGTAGTGTCCTTACTAGAATTATTGTAACTTTTTTATATAATTATAATAAAAAAGAAACTCAAATATAATCTATCTAATTGAAAAATCAGTGTCTGTATTACTAAGTTATAGGAAATTTGGCAAATTATTGAACCTTACTCACTGAACCTAATAGCTCACCTTCGTAATTTCATGGATGACGATCGATATCTAGCTGGAACAAGCATGGGATATAGAGACAAGAATCATGATCTATGTGCCAGCACTTACTCGCACGAAATCAATTGCCAATCAGACAAGTGATCAATCTCTTCCTTTTTCATTTTAGCAACCTTCTTATGTAAAGCCGTGTGTCAGCCAAGAAAGCTTATAAAGCAATTAGGCTTGAAGTTTTGAAAATAAATAAATTGGACTAGAGGTACCTAGATGAATAAAGTTGCTGGCAAGCTTAGGGGGTCATAGACAATTATGATCCTCCTTATTGATCGATACCTATATATACACAAACAAAAATTTTTTGAATTGTCTCACAAAAGAAAGAAAAAAAAAAAAAAAAGGGAGAGCAAAAATATTCTACTTTTAAAAGAAATAATAAAAAAATCAAAAAAATCTCAATTCTATTATTTCAATTTTTAAAAATTGAAATTGAGTAAAATTAAAAAAAGAAAAAGAAAAAGATTCAACAATCAACAATACAATGATTCAAGAATCATCCAAAATCATTCAATGGCTTTTATCTGTTTTGATACTAATTACCAAGATAGATAGAAACCATCTCCTATAGATAATTATGAACATGAATGAGTCAAACCAACTTGCAAAGTACTTAAATTCATCTCAACATTTATTCTATAAATATTCAATTACAATTGAATTGAGCTTAATCTCAAACTGCTCTAATAATTTATTTAATAGAGCTTGAGTATTGTGATTCCAATATGGAGCTTGAATTGAGCATAAATATAAGTCAAAGTTTGAGTCCCATTTATTAAATAATATTACCTTAATTAAAAAAAATATTCTTATAATATTTCAAAATTAATCAAATTGAGTTTAAGTTCAAATTAACATAGGCTGTGTTTACATGCCATTTGACGGCAATCTACTCATCATAGAGGCCGTAAGGGGCATCATCCAAGAATGCATAACATAGGGCCAGGGGTTCAGAGTCCTATAAGAGATGAAAATAAGAAGATTCATCGTGCAAAGACAGGACAATATCATCATGGTAAACACAGACATGGATACCACAATCGGCACGAGCACAGACCATATGAGCATGGGCATAGGGGACGAGTAGTAATGGCACATCCTAGCAATGGTGCACATCCACAAGAAGATAAACCTAGTGGAGAGTTTCATCATCTTTGCCATCATCGTCGGCACCACCCTAGTAATTGTCATCTGTATGGCAAAGAAATAAGTGCACCCGATAACCTTCCCAGCGGAGAGAATAAAGTGGTGCCTGCAAGTTTGAACAAAGAATTGAAACACTAAATGGCTTTATGATTATATATGTTGAAGGATGATTCAAAAAATATAACAACTAGTTTGAATTGGTCTTGGTTTATTATGCATCAGTTTTAGTTTAGACAAACATCAGAGTTAGTGGCAAAATAATCATCTATTTATGTGTTAGTTATTATGTAATACCTATTTAATAAGCTAAACTTATTTTATGGAATAAGGTTGTTTTGCTCCAAAAATTTACACGCATTTTTTCATCTATTCTGTTTTCTTCTTTCGTTTTCTGCAACTTTCCCCAACAAAATTGGTATCAGAGCCAAGTTCATATGCAACCGGGCATGAAACACATGGCAATCAACAATAATGTTGTGAATCTTTCTCAACTAGCAATTCCTATCTTTACAGGCGAATGCTATGATTTTTGGAGCATCAAAATGAGAACCCTATTCAAGTCGCAAGATTTATGGGACTTGGTTGAGCATGGCTATCCTGATCCTGATGAAGAGGCCAGGTTGAAAGAAAATAAGAAAAGGGATAACAAGGCATTATTCTTCATTCAACAAGCTATTCACGAGTCAATATTTTTGAAGATTGCTGTAGCAAACATGGCTAAAGAAGCTTGGACAACTTTGAAAATGTCATTTCAAGGTTCATCCAAGGTAGTGACCATCAAACTTCAATCTCTTCGTCGTGATTTTGAAACTTTGCAAATGAAAAATGGAGAGTTAGTGCAAGATTTTATGACTCGTGTAGCAGGAACTGTTAACCATATGAAGTCATGTGGAGAAGTTGTCTCTAATCAAACCACAGTTGCAAAGGTGTTATGGAGCTTGACACCGAAGTTTGATCACATAGTCGCAGCCATTGAAGAGTCCAAAGATCTAGCAACATACTCATTCGATGAATTAATGGGATCTCTACAATCTCATGAGGCAAGATTGAATAAAGCAGATGAGAAGAGTAATGAGAAGGCATTCCACGTGAAAGGAGAGGTGTCTAATCAGAAAAGGAGTACAACTGGTTGGGGACATGGTAGAGGGAGATTTCCTGGTCGTAGTGGTCATGGCAGAGAACGAGGTGAAGAGCAGAATCTTCAGTTGCAACAGCAGCAACGTTGGAGGAATAGGGATGATGTTCAATGTCATTATTGCAAGAAGTTTGGGCATGTAAAGGCTCAATGTTGGAAGAGAGAGAGGCAAGCAAAGTTATGCAGAACAAGAGAAGGAGGAACTTAAATTGTTCATGGCCTATCAAGGGCACACATCAAACACCAACATCTGGTTCTTAGACAGTAGGTGCTCTAACCATATGACAGGGGTGAAGCCATTGTTCAAGGAGCTCAACGAGTCATTTAAGTAGAAGGTGAGACTCGGTGATGATAATCAAATGCAAGTAGAAGGCAAAGGAACCGTGGCTATTAGCAGTGGTCATGGTAATGTTAAGCTCCTTTATAATGTCTGCTTTATCCCTAAATTATCTCAGAATTTGTTGAGTATCAGGCAACTCATAGATAGTGGATATTCAATTTTGTTCGATGATGCTTCATGTGTAATTAGAGATAAAAAATCAAATTAGATCATAGTTAATGTTCACATGATACCAAATAAATTATTTCCACTTGAAGTCTCTAATGTTGAAAAGCATGCGCTTACTGTCAAGGAAAATAATGAATCTAATTTGTGGCATTTACGGTATGGGCATTTGAATATAAAGGGTTTAAAATTGTTAAGTCAAAAGGAGATGGTCTTTGGCTTGCCTAAAATAGAGTCATTAGATGTGTGTGAGGGCTGTGTATATGGCAAGCAATGTAAAAAACCATTCCTTATAGGGAAATCTAGAAGGCCATCTAGTATTCTTGAAATTATTCATGCTGATTTGTGTGGTCCAATGCAAACAATGTCACTTGGTGGGAGTAGATATTTCTTGCTATTCACAGACGATTACAACCACTTTAGTTGGGTATATTTTTTGCAATCCAAGTCTGAAACATTTGAGATGTTCAAGAAATTCAAGGCACTTGTGGAGAAGCAAAGTGGAAGCTCCATTAAAGTACTATGAACAGACAGAGGTAGTGAGTTTCTATCTCATGAGTTCATGCATTTTTGTGAACAAGAAAGTATACATAGGCAGCTAACCGCTCCATATACACCGGAGCAAAATGGTGTAGCTGAGTAGAAGAACCGTACCGTTGTTGAGATGGCAAGAAGTCTGTTAAAAAGCAAAACACTTCCAAATGATTTGTGGGCAGAAGGTATTGCAATAGTTGTCCATTTACTGAATCTCTCACTGACAAAGGCTGTTCAAAACATGACACCTTATGAGGCTTGGAGTGGGAGAAAACCATGGGTAACTCACTTAAAAGTGTTCGGGTGTGTAGCTTATGCTTTGATTGATTCACATAATCGTAGAAAGCTTGATGATAAATCTACAAAATGCATTTTTATTGGCTATTTCAATGAATCAAAAGCATATAGACTGTATAATCCCATTAGTGCCAAAGTGATAAATAGCAGGAATGTGATCTTTAATGAAGAAGCAAGTTGGCCTTAGCATGAAAATTCATATGGCATTCAATTCGAAGTTCCAGCTGAAAGTGAAGATCCACAAACTGAAGTACAATAACCCTCCTCAAGTTCATCTCCATTGGCTTCTCCAAGCTCATCTACTTCAAGTTTGTCAAGTGGAAGGTCTTCATCAGATGACAGTCCTCCGAGAAAGTACAGGCCGTTAACAGAATTGTACGAGACAACACAAGCACTATATGTAGCTAATCTAACAACATTTGATGAAGCAACAGTAAAGAAACAATGGCAAGGAGCTATGAAAGAAGAAACTGCAGCAATTGAATGAAATGAGACATGGGAATTGGTCAAGCTTCTTGAAGGCAAGAACATTATCGGAGTGAAATGGATATTTTGAACAAAGTATCTAGCAAATGGCAGCATCCAAAAGCATAAGGTTAGGCTCGTTGTAAAGGGATATTCACAGCAACAAGGCATAGATTATGAAGACACTTTCTCCCCTATTACACGGTTTGAAACAGTAAGAACTCTTCTAACCTTAGCTACTAAAATGAATTGGCATGTGTTTAAATTTTATGTTAAGTCTACTTTTTTAAATGGTGAATTGAAAGAAGAAGTATATGTATCACAACCTCAAGGATTTGTTGTTACGGGAAAGGAAGATCATGTGTATAGATTAAGAAAAGCTCTCTACAGGCTAAAGCAAGCTCCTCAAGCTTGGTATAGCAAAATAGACTCATATTTGTGTGAGAATTGATTTGAAAGAAGTAAGAATGAACCCAATCTTTATCTAAAGAAACAAGGTGACAATGATCTCCTCATTGTTTACCTCTATGTAGATGATATTATCTATATGAGCTCTTCTTCTTCTCTTATTAATGAGTTCAAACTCTACATGAAAAGAGATTTGAAATGTTAGATTTAAGCATGTTGCACTATTTCCTTGGTTAGAAGTGAAGCAAGTCAAAGATGGGATCTTTGTATCACAAAGAAAGTATGATGTTGATTTGCTAAGGAGGTTCAACATGTCAAATTGTAAGGTTGCAGCCACGCCAATGAATTTGAGCGACAAACTGCAAGTTGATGATGGAACAGATCCAGTCAATGCAAAGTATTTTAGAAGTTTAGTTGGAGGATTAATATTTTTAAGTCACACACGACCTGATATTGCCTTTGCAGTAGGAGTGATTTCCAATTTTATGAACTATCCTTCAAAGCATCATCTTGGAGCTGCCAAAAGAGTGCTGCGATATATTGTAGGAACGATTGATTTCGGACGCTGGTATGGTCGTGTTTCAAAGCTCAAGTTAATTGGATATAGTGACAGTGATTGGGCTGGTTGTTTGGATGATAGGAGAAGCAAATTAGGATATGTATTTGGACTAAGATCAGCTATCATATGTTGGAGTTCAAAGAAGCAACCTACTACCGCCTTGTCAACATCAGAAGCTGAATATGGAGCAGCAACGACATCAGCATGTCAAGCTATTTAGTTGAGGAGAATTCTTGAAGACATTCACCAAAATCAAATGGAAGCATCTAAGATTTATTGTGACAACAAATCAGCAATTGCAATGGCGAAAAATCCAACTTATCGTGGAAGAACAAAGCATGTTGATATACGAGTTCACTTCATTCAAGAGCTAATTGCAAATGATTCAATCATCTTGAAATATTGCAGTACAGATGAGTAAGTGGTTGACATCTTGATAAAATCACTTCCTCAAGACAAGCATGTCTATTTCAGATCTTTACTTGAAGTGTGCAACTTTGAATCAAAGGGGAGTGTTGAAGGATGATTCAAAAAATATAATAGCTAGTTTGAATTGGTCTTGGTTTGTTATACATCAGTTTTGGTTTAGATAAACATCAGAGTTAGTGGCAAAATAATCACCTATTTATGTGTTAGTTAGTTATTATGTAATGCCTATTTAATAGGCTAAACTTATTTTATGGAACAAGGTTGTTTTGCTCCAAAAATCTGGACACATTTTTTCATCTGCTCTATTTTCTTCTTTCATTTTCTGCAACTTTCCCCAACAATATACTTAATGTGGGTTATTGAAAATTCCAACAAATTTGCAATGGCTTGTTGTTCTCTCTATTTCTCGTCAAAAGTTACGCTAGCACAATTATTTTACCATCTTTGTTCTTATGAGCAAACCTGGAAACCCTGCATACTTCTGTAAGCACTTTATTAGATTGTATCGTTTAGGATGATCATCGTAATCATAGAGGCCTACATGGTGGGATGTATTCCCTAAAAAGTACTAGAATTTGTAGATTATGTTCCGATTCTAAATTTTCAGTAGTTGTAGGCACTATATAGGTAATAGGGCATGATATTATATCTTTCTTGATATACCTACTCAAAACCAATACAACATGTATTACAGGTTTCAAGTCTTAGGATGCCTTCTAATTTCTCAATATATGCAAGATATTATGAATACGATTTCTACAATGTAGCTAATACATATTATTTAATTTGACAAATACAATAGAAATTCAATCATATTAGCCTCATTTTTAATCTATAATTTTTAAGTCAACATTCAAACAATGAGCTAAATCTATCAATATCCAATTTAAATTAGAATCATGGTATTATATCTCTCATATTTTGTTATAATTTGGTGGTTTTATTGAAATTTCTTACCTTTTTTCAAATATATTACATTTAAAGTTAATACTAATTTACATTTAAATTCTAGATTTTAAACATGAATAACTAATTTTAACTTAAATAAGGAAAAAAAAACAGTAAAAAAAGCACAAGTTTTTCAATATCTTGAAACCGATAAAATTTATAGGATACATTCTAAGAAATTACAAAGTAAGTAAAAGGTCCAAATTTTTATGACGTGTGTCTACACAATAATGATCCCCTATGCATTTTCTACCTAGTCACTTGTCACTATAAGAAACCAACAACACCATCTATTTATAAGAGAATTTTTATTAGTAAAATATTTGTTGAAACAATTTTTTTTTATATTGTAGCAATAGCTTATCCATTTGGGTTATTTTTGTAAAATTCGCAATAAAGATCCACAAAAAAATATTCTTTGCTACCATTATATACTTAACACTTTTAAATTGCCACTATTGGATCAAGACTTAAAAGTTTTGGGCATTCTTTGTTAGCAAAGTATATTTTGTAGCAGATTTTTATATTGCAAAATTTTAACAGCTTGTCCCTAATGAAAAAGTTATGCTTATGGCTATAGTAAGAAAAAATCGACACAATAGGTGCTTACTAAAAATGGAATTGTTGTTATATAAATGGCAATTGCAGTAATTACTCATAAGTCAACATTAATTTGTAGCCTCTATTGCTCTAAAAATGCTACTTTAAGAAGAGTGGTGCGAATATGGAATCAAGGAGTAGCAAAACCACATAATTAACCTAATCAAAATTTCAAAATTTCATCAACTAAATTAGGGAGATTTAACTCTTGTCTCTAAAATCATCTAAACTGTCCATAAATTAATAGTTGTTTTGTTTCAAGTGGAGTAGTGATTAGGAATGATGTAATAGATTAATGGGTTGTTAAGAAGGAGGTTGCTATGATATGAGTTGGTTTACTGGTTAGTTTACTGGAAGGAAGTGTAGTTAGGTCGTACTTGTAGTATGGGATACCTATATTTATGGACGAGTGCAGTTGGGAAGTATAGAGGGCTAAAAATATTATGTAAATATATTGGATTTAGCTCATTGATTATTTGGCTTGACTCATTAGGCTAGGCGATAGAGCCTAATGAGTCCAATTCAATTATTGGGATAACTCAGAGAAAATTGGCTTGGTAGGCTCAGAACAAAGATCGTTGGACTGATCCATCCACATCCAACCTTTCTCAGGCAAGCTCATGTACTTATAAGGAAGACTATTGGTTTTGGACCTATAGCAAGCTCATTAGGATAACCTTAAATTGAGCAAATTCAATCTCGCTCATTGATTGCTAAAGTAATCTAACGAATGTTATTAGACCCAAGAGTCTATAAATACTCAATCACTCATCCTCATTAAGGGACCTTTTTTCCAAATTCCTGATATCAAAAAAACGATGTTCCACTAAGAGTTCTCTACTCTCAAAGATCAAACAAAAGATTAGGTAAAGAACAATTTCCATTGCCCAAGAACTGCAAGGTTAACGCTTGTGATCCCCTTAACTCCCTTATCTATCACTTGTGTATTTGAGAAGCTTGAGATTACCTATTCCTCCTCTCTACCACTCGCTCTTTAGTTATCCCATCACGTGGCATCTCTGAATCGCTATTCTCTGAATTCACATGCAATGCAGTACCTACATGATACACACATGACCACTTATAGTGAAACCCCCCATCTACATGAAGTACTAACACCATGGTTACTTGTATGTTGGAAAATCATGTGCAACTTTAAATTCTAGGATGTTAGGATGGGATTACATGTTTTCACTTATTTAATTGCAATACTCTTAAGTACACCAGTGAATTTATATTATTTGGCATCTATGTGTTGATACGAGCATGGAACTAACATAAAAGAGGCCAATATTAAAGAAATTAAAGCTAAGCTTCAAAACTGTTAAGTTCTCTAATTTGGTTTTGATGTTAACAAAAGAGAAATAATGTGTAACGTATGTTTGAGCTTATCAGAAGTTGTTTTAGAAGATAGTAAGTGAATTTTTCTAAATTGGACAAAGAGACAAACGCTTGTCTAGAACCTTTAATGGTATTATACAAACTGTTTTTATTCTGTTAGAAGGTATTTTAGAAGTTATGTAATGTATCCATAGTTCTCGTGTCAACCTATCAGAAGCTCTTTCAGAACCCTTGTAAAAGAGGGATGGTAGACAGATTTTGTTCAGAAGCTTTTTCAAAACCTTTACAATAGGAAGACAATTGACAAGTTTTCTTTAGAAGCTCTTTCAGAACCTTCCATGCCTGTTACGAATTTTTTTCCAGATTTTGTTCTAATTTTTGTATCGATGGTTTTTAATAAATTTCAAGGCCTAGCTCCACGTGTCAAGTATATTTGGGTAATATACTTGATGTGTTTTACTAAAGTTGAATTTTATATCATGGGGTTTTTAATTTACATAAAGTTTTTACAAGATTTTATTCAAAGATTTTATTTTATTCATGATAAAGTGAGATCGTATAAGATTTACAGGTTTTATCAAGATTTAAATCTAAATATTTGTGCTATATTTTGAGAGATCCAGCAGTTACAAAGATAAGGATATATTTGAATTAGAAATATGGTTATTACATGAAGATATGGCTCCACAACATATGGAATATCAAGATAAGGTTCCATAATGTGAGGGATATCTTCAACAAACTTGATCCAAAGAAGATCTCAGTCAAACTAATTTATCCAAGCTTATCCTCGTCAAAATATCACAGGAATGCAAATTTTTCTCCAACAAGTTCACTTTATTTTTGAAATACAAAATTTCAAAAATAAATCCAGGCTTATCACGTGGAACTCCATGAACGTTACAAGATATTTTCCAGCAAAGCAACTGTTATGTCTTCTATATAAAGGGATGTTCAACTGAAGAAAATATATAACATTTTTTTAGAATCAAGCATATGAAAAGTTCAAAGCTCATACATCTTCAGGCGCAAAAATATTCTTACACTTGTGATCCAATTTGTAGAGAAAATTTGATATTCCTCATTGTTATTGTGATTCCATTCTTGTATGAGGAATTGAGAGTTGTTTCATCACTATAGTTTGAGTGATTAGCTTAGTGAAGAAGCTAGAAAGACTCAGCAGTCAGACTTTGTCTTGAAGAGGCTTATTTCGTATACTCTCAATTTTATTGATATAGTGAAACACAACTAGTAAAGACAACCGGGACCCCGATGTGGAGCTGGAAGAGAAGACTGACGCTCGAGGCGGAACCTTTATAAATCTCTAAGCATTTTATTCTTCTCTACTCATTTTATTTATTGCACATTATTATTTTTCATTTTTGTTGCTCACGTCATTTCGTTAGTCAAGAGACTTTAGATAATTTGCAAAAATTGAAAATTTAAGTAATTAATCAATTCAACCCCCTCTTGATTAATCTAATTGGGACCAACAATTGGTATCAGAGCAAGACTCATTTATTTTTAGTGATCCAAAATGGTTGAAAATAATGTTGTAATTAATTGAGCTCCTTACTTCGATGGTTTAAACTTCTCATATTGGAAGATGCGCATGAAAACTTATATTAAAGCTAATGATTATGATTCATGGCAGGTCATTTCACTTAGGGACAATGTGATCACCTTGAATAGAAATTCGACCTTGTCAGATTCCGAGAAGAAGATTATTGAGAAGAACAACAAAGCAAAAAATCTGTTGCTGACTACTATTGCTCCATCAAAGTTCTATTTGATATCATCATGTGCAAATGCAAAGGAAATTTAGGATATCCTATCCGAAATATATGAAGAGACTGATACCATCAAAGAAACCAAGATAAATGCTTTAATTCAACAGTATGAATTATTTAAGTTTAAATCTAATGAAGATGTCAAAGATGCTTTTAACAAGTTTAAAGCTATTACAAATAAGCTTGCATCACTTGAAAAGAAACTTCCAGATCCTGATCTTATGAGGAAAATGCTGAGGATATTGCCACCACCTTGGGATGCAAAGAAAACAACTATAGAAGAAGCTTAAGACCTAAACAAGCTAACTCTCAATCAATTGAGAGAAAAGCTCATGGCATATGAGTCTCACATAAAAACCACGCAAAGAGGAGAAGACGGCACTAAAGGAATTGCTTTTAAAGTTAAAGAAATAAAACAAAATGAAACTGAAGCAAATGATAGCGACGATGAGAAAGAAGAGGACATCAGTCTTCTAGCACATAGACTCAATAGGCTACTCAAGAAGCAAAGAGGTAAGAAATTTAGTGTTTTCAAAAAAAGTACTGAATATAAGCATAATGATGCAGGAAAAGCTTACAAGGAGAAAGAAAAAAAGAAAGAGAAAAAGGAAATTCAATGTTATGAATGCAAAAAGCCAGGACACATCAAATATGAATGTCTAAGACTGATCAAGAAAATGGAAAATTATAAAAAGAAAAGTCGTGCAATGCTAGTAACGTGGAGTGATTTAGATTACACATAAACAAATTCAGAAGATTCAGAAGAAGAAGAGGATGAGGCAAATTTTTGTCTAATGGCTAGTTCTGAGGTATACTCTGAATCTGATGAAGATATAACTAATATTGACATGCTAACAGAAATGAGTAAGTTATTAAAGGCACTAAAAAGGGCTGATACAAAATTAGCTAAATATGAAAATGAAATAAAAGCTCTTAAGAATGAAAAAGAAACATTAAAACAAACAAATACTTTGCTTGCTGATGAAAATGATATACTTTGCTTGCTGGTGAAAATGATATCCTGAAACAAGAAAATGAATCCATACATATAAGCATTGAAAAATTAAGAAAAGAAAATCATCCACTTGAAGTAGAAACAAGTGACATGAAGGTAAGGATTGATGATCTATCCAATTCATTGAAAACTACCTTTAAGAAATTTGATGAAAGTGACAAGAAATTGACCATGTTAATTTCTTCACAAAAACTTTCAAATGAAAAACATGGATTAGGATATGAGCATGGTTCGAGTTCAAAATTGAATCAAAATGTGGTTTTTGTTAAGGCTAAACAAGTCTTAAGTGATGAATCCAACAACAAAAAGTACATTTCAAATACAAATAATGTTAAAAGAAGAAATACTAGAGACTTTTACAGAAGTTATTCTGATAAGAGGTATCTACATAATGGGTACTACAGAAGCAATACCAGAATGTATAACAGAAGTTATATAAACCAGAATTTCAAGAAACAGGTAAATGATAGGTATATGAATGATAATTCTTATGCATGTTTCTTCTGTAATAAATTTGGTCACATTGAGAAATTTTTCTATTATAAAAGAAATAAGCTCAGTAGTCAACAAGTAAATCAAAGAAATCAAATAAGCTTATCTTTTAAAGGGCCCAAATTCGCTTGGGTTCCTAAAAGGACTTAATTCCTTTTATTTGTACAGGAACATGAAGCTAAAATAAGAGGAACATGGTATTTAGATAATGGATATTCTAAACATATGACTGGAGATACTTCATTATTCAATAGCATAACTTGGGAAGAAAAATGATATGTAAAGTTTGGAGATGATAGTAGAGGTAAAATAATTGCCACTGGAACGATTGGTATGCCTACTTTTCTCATTGAAAATGTATATCTTGTGCAAGGCTTAAAACATAATCTACTTAATATTAATCAGTTATGTGATAAAGGATATAAAATGATTTTTTATCAAGACAAGTGCTATGCTTTTAATGAAAATGATGAAAGATTTTTTGAAGGAATTAAGAAAAGAAATATCTATCTCATAAAACCAGCTAAAATCGATAATGCTTATTGTTTAATTTATTTAAATGATTATGTTTTTGCTTGGCATAAACGACTAGGACACGTTAATTTTAATCATTTAGAAAAATTATCTAAAAAGGATATTATTAAAGGATTGCCTAAAATAAATATTAAACAAGATGTGAAATGTGATACTTGCTTAAAGAATAAAATCGTTTATGTCTCTCATAAAAGTAAAAATGTAATCTCAACTAAGAGACCACTTGAATTATTGCATCTTGATCTTTTTGAACCTACTAGAGTCTTAAGCATAGGTAGAAGCAAATATGGACTTGTTATTGTTGATGATTTTTCAAGATACACTTGGGTTACATTCTTGTGACACAAAAGAGATAACTTTGATTCTTTTCAAAAATTTGCAAAATAAATACAAAATGAAAAAGGAGTTTTCATAATTAGTCTTCGAACTGATCAAGGAACAAAATTCCAAAATACAAGTTTTTTAAATTTTTGTAAAGAACATGGTATATCTCACAATTTCTCAGCTCCATACACTCCTCAACAAAATGGAGTAGTGAAACGCAGGAATAGAACTTTACAAGAGATGACTAGATCTATGTTAAATGAAAGTGGCATTGCTAAGTATTTTTTGGCAGAAGCAGTTTCTACAGCTTGATATATCATCAATAGAGTTTTCATTCGACCCATGACATCAAAGACTGCTTATGAGATGTTTCGAGGTAAGAAACCTAACATTTCATATTTTCATATCTTTGGATCTAAATGTTTTGTGAAAAAAGAACGCTCTCAACCTTAGTAAGTTTGATAAAAGATCTAAAGAAGCTATTTTCTTAGGATATTCTCTAAATAGTCATGCTTATCGTGTTTTTAATAAATCATCAAAAACTATTGAAGAATCAATAAATGTTAAATTTATTGAGGATTTAAAGGATGTTGATTCTGATGAAGAAAAGGACTCCAATCCTAAAGCAGAAGCTAGTTCAAACCTAAGTAAAAGCACCTATGTTAACATTCAAGGGTCGATCGTCAGAAACCTATTTCAGAGGCAAACAAAAAGGTACTTCAGAAGTTGTAAGATCTGAACAAGAAGCTTTAGAGCTTAAAGGTATAAGTCTGCAACACCTTCTTATCAAATAATAGTAATGTTCAATTTGTGTTAAAAAAAGAGCTAATTTACAAAATATTGAAAATCATTTTGTTGTTATCTGAAAAAGAATTAGTAATATGGAAGAAGCTTTAAATGATGATAATTGGATTATCTCTATGCAAGAAGAATTAAATCAATTTCAAAGAAACAATGTATGGAACTTAGTTCTAACTAGAGGAAAGTCTATAATTGAACTAAATGGGTGTTAAAATAATTAGATGAAGATGGTAAAATTATAAGAAATAAAGCAAGATTAGTGCTAAAGGTTATTTACAAGAAGAAGAATAGATTTGATGAAACATATGCACTGTTACTAGACGAAAGCAATACAGTTGATTCTTGATATGCATCTTACAAGGATTTAAAGTTTTCAAATGGATGTAAAAAATGCATTTTTAATGGTTTTATAAGGAAGAGTTTATGTAGAACAACCAGCTAGTTTTGAAGATCCTTTCAAATCTAATTATGTTTTTAAATTAAATAAGCGTTATATGGTTTGAAACAAGCTCCAAGAGCTTGGTATGAAAGATTGAGTATGTTTTTATCTCTAAAGGTTTTCATAGAGGAAAAGTTGACACCACTTTATTCTTGAAAACTTTGATAATGTATCTGTTGTGCAAGTATATGCGGATGATATTATCTTTGGATCTACTAAATAATTGTTGTGTCAAGAATTTGCTGAGACCATGCAGGCAGAATTTGAAATGTCAATGATGGGAGAATTGACATTCTTTTTAGGGCTTCAAATAAAACAAATAAAAGAAGGAATCTTTGTTCATCAATAAAAATACACAAAACAAATATTGAAGAAGTTTGGATGTGATGGTTGCAAAAAGGTTACAATACCTATGAGTACTTCAACAAGGTTAGACTCTAACTCAAATGGACATAAGGTAAGTGAGAAACTTTATAGGAGCCTCATAGGTTTTTTATTGTACTTGACTGCATCAAGACCTGATATTTTGTTCAGTGTGTGTTTGTGTACTAGATTTCAAGCTGCACCAACAGAAATTCATTTATCAACTGTAAAGCGAATTTTCAAATACTTAGTTAGTACTTCAAATTTGGGCATCTAGTATCCTAAAAATCAAAATTTTGATTTAATAAGATATTCGGATGCAGATTATGCTGGTTTTAAAATTGATAGAAAAAAGCACATCTGGTACTTGTCAATTCCTAGGTGATAAATTAATTTCTTGGTCTTCTAAAAAAAAAAAATTCTATTGCTCTATCCACAGCTGAAGCTGAATATGTTTCTATTGGTAATTGTTGTGCACAAGTTTTATGGATAAAACAACAATTGAATGATTATGGAATAAATTTTAAAACTATGCCAATTAAATGTGACAATACGAGTACAATAAATTTGACAAAAAATCTAGTGCATCATTTTAAGTTAAAGCACATAGAAATTAGAAATCATTTTATTAGAGATCATGTGCATAATAGAGATATAAATGTTGAATTTGTGCCAACCGAAAATCAATTAGCAGACATCTTTACCAAACCTCTTAAAAAGGTAAATTTTGAATTTATTATGTAAACACCCCATTTTTGCCCCTAATAATCAACAATAAACAATTACCATTTTTTTCAATTTTTTCATTTTTTTCTCTAATTTAACAAAAATAGGAAAAATATTCAAAAAAGAAAATAAATAGGAAAAAATATCAATTTTGGAAAATAATTGCAAAAATGATAATAAAAAGGATTAAATAATTTTTACAAATTTTTGAAATTTCAAAAAAATACAAAAAATAAAAAAATCGCATTGCATATATGCAAATTGCGAAAATAAAAAATCACGAAAGTAGGCTAGCCCAACTAGTCCAAGCCACGGCCCAATGCGCGCAGGAGAGGGTTAGGTCGTAGGTTCGAAACACGGGGGAGGCAGAATCCGCGTTTTGCAATTTTTTTCATCATTTGGGACATGTGTCAACAGCTGATTGGCTGGAGCGGACGCACGCTCCTAGCGCGTGATCATCTTCAACCTTCGTCCGAGATTGCCGGCGAGGAGGAAAAATCAAATTTCGGCCGTTTTGATTCAATTTTTTGCACAAATCTAGCAGATCTTCAATAGAAATAAGATAAACATCATCAAATTAGAATCAAATCGCAACATGAATTTGCACAAATCGGAGGGAGGTTTTAATCGCAAATCCGATTTGCTTCAATCGGAGGAAATCAGAGCTTATCCAGCTCGATTCCTTGCGGCTATAAATAGAGGATGAAGGGAGGAAGCAAGATCACGGATCAAAAGTGAGGAAAAGAGAGAGTCGAAGCATCGTCGGAGATACCAAGCCGCGACCACCGATCAAGCACTAAGCTGCCACCAAGAGGCGTTTTCGGAGAAATCCACCATCATGGTTGAGTTCCCCACCCTCGAAAACCTAGGAAACGACACCTCAATTGCTTCGAAAGGCCGCTAGAACGCCATCAACGAGCACTCCCAGCCGTCATGACCAATCGACCCGCTTCGACCCGATCCGACCCAACCGACCTAACCCACGCACCGACCCAAATGTAGGTAAGTTGGATTTTCTGATTTTTTTTTATTTTTATTTATTTCTTATTTTTTTATTTAGTTATTTTAATTATTTTTTCGAATTTCTTTATTTATTTACTTGTTATTTATAATTCAAAAATAGAAAAAATATATTAGAATTTAGATTAGTTTTTTTTAGGATTTAATTTAGGATGAATAATAATAAGAATAAATAATTATAATGATAAATAATAAAAATATAAAAATATATAAAGAAAATGATAAAAATATATATTAGAAAAAATAGTAACTTTAAATTTTAATTTAGGATAGATAAATAATATAGGAGAAAAATTTTCAATAAAAATTAGTAAAAATTATAAAAATCAATAAAAAATTATAATATTAGAAATGGGTTGAAAATTAGAAAAAAAATTATCACTTAGAAAAATCATTTTCTTAAATAAATCCAAAAGTAGTTTTTTTCCTAAAAATTATTATTTTTCAAAAAATCAAATTATCAAGCTTAGGCTTAGATTTTTAAAAAAAAAATACTAAAATGGTATGAATGTAAACCAAAAGAAATTTCATAATTAAAAATCACCAACACATTAAAGTTTTTCAGAAAAAGCGAACTACAGTCCGTTTGATCCTGAATAGCATGTACGTAGGCACCCATTTGGGGCAACTTTAAAAAGAACAAAAAAATTCATTTTCTTAGAATGACTTATTCAAAAACACAATAAAAAGACAATAAAAAAATAAATAAAAGACATTTCTAGATAAAGTTTAGATTTTAGGAGATTATGGTGGTAACTTTAGGGTTTTAATAGGTTAGCCTCCGAAATCAGAAACTTTGGTTTCCCCTTTCCTCCTTTCACAAAAAACGAGAAGAGGAAATTACGCTAACCAGTCAACTAAATTAGGATTGATCTGCTCAATTAATCCTAATTCAATCTTTCCCAACCACAGTTGGGTGGAAACTCTAAAACAAAACGAAATTTCTAACTCAAGTCGAGCGTCTACATTAGATAAGCATAGGATCAAGTATAGATCAAATTAGCAATAGGAAATCAAAAATTAGACTCGACATATTAGAAATGAATTGGGAATTTGTAACCCTTTTTGAATTTTTTTTCCCCCCGAAATTTTCAATCTTTGAAAATCTTTATATATATATAATATTTTTAAATAAAAAAACGAAAAAGGAGGCAAACATAATAGACGGTTTCTTTTTAAAAACACCAAAGTCAGTTTCTTTTTCAAACCAAAACACTCTCTTTCTCTTTATCCACTTCTCTCTTTCTTTACAAATCGTTTCTCTCTCTATTTTTTTTCTCTCTCATTGTGACTCCAATGGCGCCTAAATCCTCAAAACGTCTCAAACAGAAATCTTTCAAAACAAAACCCTCCAACAAACCTTTAGTGATTCATGATGAATCTTCATATTCTTCGAAAAAACCTCAAGAACCTTCAATGGAGGAGAACCCAAGTTCCTCTGACTCTGAATCTGTCATTGGTTCCAAGAACACTTCTAAAAGAAAACGGGTTTCATCGTCTTCAAAAGGAAAAGAAAAGGTTACCCAAGAAACCTCTTCGCTTGAGAAATCAGCCAAGAAGCAACCAAAATAAAGGAATGTACCAAGTCTGAAACCCTAAATCCCGAAATCTCTTGGAAGGAAGAAAAACGAGGTGTGTCCTTATAGTTTTATGGATTTTAATTTCTTTACAAGTAATGGATTTTACTAGAATGAACTTTTAGAACTCATAGGATATATGGAACTTTACTCTATTCATGTTCTAGTTTATGGCGAGTGTGTGAAAGAATTTTATGGAAATTTAAATCTTTCGAAAGGGAATAATCTAGTTTCCAGAGTATGTGATCAAGACATTACAATTTCTACGGCAGATGTAATTAAATGTCTACAATTGCATGATGTAAATGATGATGTAGAGATTGCAAACATGCCTAGGAATGATCTTTTTGCTGCTATTAATGAAGGTTTACAAATGGATTATGGGAAGGAGGCAATGGTTATTGATTTCGAGTTGTTTTCTCGAATCATACACAAAATTATTGTTGAATGTATATGTCCAAGGAAGGGCGGTTCTACTTCAATGTCTATAGACCACGCTCAAATCATCTATGCAATGATTAATAGAAAGAATGTGGACATGGCTTCTAGAGTCATTGATCAAATATGGCGAAATAGAGAAAGTCTGGTATTTGGGAATGCTCTCATGCAGCTATTTGTATTTAAAGGAATTGTTTTGCCTTCCAGCTCTTCTAAACCTATTAAGTTAAAGAGGATAGGTAAAGAAGTTTTTCATCATATGTCAATATATGTTAAAGATTGTCTGTGGTATGCGAATGATGGTGCACACTTTGTGCATCAAAGACATATAAAAAGAACTGTTCCTTTTGGAACTTCTTCAATAACTATTCAAGAAAGAGGTTATGAACCTAGTTTAGAACTTAGAATAGAGCTTGGAACAGATTCAAGAAAGCAACCACACGATTCTAAGGCTGGAAAAAGTGGAACAAAAAAAGCTACATTCAATGTTGATCTGGAACAAATGAAGAGTGTTATGCGAGAAGCCTTGAAACATGAGCTATCAGATTTAATTAAGACAGCTTTGACTGATGAAATCTCGGTTCTTCAACGGTCTGATCTTAAGAGATTAGAAGCGATGGAGTTACAAGTTAAACAAACTTCTGATACTGTTTCTAACATTAAGAAAAATTCTGAGAAAATGCTCACTAACCTCTATCACTACAGAATTCTCTATGATGAGTTTAGTGCGAGAGTCAAGCAAGATCTATCCAACAATGTGATTGCTTTTAACAAGTTTGTCTCTCAAGTAAGGAAGATAGGAGATTCAATCACTAACTCTTTCAAGACTTTGGACTCCAAGACGGATAAAACATCCCAATCTATCGCAAGTCTTCATGGAGAAATCAAGTTGTTCTTATCCACCAAATTTCCAGATTATGTTCACTCTGGTGCACATATCATCGACTTGGATACTTCACAAGAAAAACCTTCATCTACCAAACCTTCCACCACTATCTCTACCTCTCGAGTTATTAGATCCAGAAAGTTTTAGTTCTTATCTTAATTTCCTGTTTTGAACTCAAGTTGTGAAAGACATCTTTTATTTTTTATGCATGGATTAAGGGGGAGTTATCCCTTTTGCTGTTAATAAAAAGGGGGAGAATGGTACCATAGAGAACTCAATGCTTTATTAATGGTTCTGTTGTGATTATGATGCTTTTCTGTTATGAATTCTGGTTAATTTTTCTAATGGTGTTATGAACATATGTTTGCTTGAACATGAAAGTTGTTTCTATTTTATTCTATTTATCTAATGATGTTATGAATATATGTTTACTTGAACATGAAAGTTGTTTCTATTCTGTTTATCTAATGGTGTTTTGTTATCATCAAAAAGGGGGAGAATGTTAAATTCTCTAATTTGTTTCGATGTTAACAAAAGAGGAATAATGTGTAATGTATGTTTGAGCTTGTTAAAAGTTGTTTCAGAAGATAGTAAGTGAATTTTTCTAAATTGGACAAAGAGACAGAAGCTTGTTCAAAACCTTCAATGGTGTTATACAGACCGTTTTTGTTCTACTAGAAGGTATTTCAGAAGTTGTGTAATGTATCCGTAATTCTCGTGTTAACCTATCAGAAGCTCTTTCAGAACCCTTGTAAAAGAGGGATGGTAGACAGATTTTGTTCAGAAGCTTTTTCAGAACCTTTACAACAGGATGACAGTTGGTAGGTTTTCTTCAGAAGCTCTTTTAGAACTTTCCATGCCTATCACGAATTTTTTTTCAGATTTTGTTTTAATTTTTGTATCGATGGTTTTTAATAAATTTCAAGGCCTAGTTCCACATGTTAAGTATATTTAGGTAATATACTTGATGTGTTTTACTAAAGTTGGATTTTATATCATGGGGTTTTTAATTTACATAAAGTTTTTACAAGATTTTATTCAAAGATTTTATTTTATTCATGATAAAGTGAGATCGTATAAGATTTATAGGTTTACCAAGATTTAAATCTAGACATTTGTGCTATATTTTGGGAGATCCAGCAGTTACATGAAAATATAGTTCCACAACCTATGGGATATTAAGATAAGGTTCCATAATGTGAGGGATGTCTTCAACAAACTTGATCCAAAAAATATCTCCAAAGAAGATCCCGGTCAAACTAATTTATCCAAGCTTATCCTCATCAAAATATCACGTGAATGCAAATTTTTCTCTAACAAGTTCAATTTATTTTTGAAATACAAAATTTCAAAAATAAATCCAAGCTTATCATGTGGAACTCCATGAACGTTACAAGATACTTTCCAGCAAAGCAACCGTTATGTCTTCTATATAAAGGGATGTTCAGCTGAAGAAAATATGTAACATTTTTTTAGAATCAAGCACACGAAAGTTCAAAGCTCATACATCTTCAAGCACAAAAATATTCTTACACTTATGATCCAATTTGTAGAGAAAATTTGATATTCCTCATTGTTATTGTGATTCCTTTCTTGTATGAGGAATTGAGAGTTGTTTCATCACTGTAGTTTGAGTGATTAGCTTAGTGAAGAAGCTAGAAAGACTCAGCAGTGAGACTTCGCCTTGAAGAGGCTTATTTCGTAAACTCTCAATTTTATTGTTATAGTGAAATACAACTGGTAAAGACAACCAGGACCCCAGCGTGGAGCTTGAAGAGAGGACTAACGCTAGAGGCGGAACCGCTATAAATTTATGAGCATTTTATTCTTCTCTACTCATTTTATTTATTGCATATTATTATTTTTCATTTTTGTTGCTCACGTCATTTCGTTAGTCAAGAGACTTTAGATAATCCACCCCCACCCCCCCCCCCCTCTTGATTAATGTAATTGGAACCAACAAAAACTATGCAATTTTAACATATTTAGAAGCAAAAAACCTTCAATTGACTAAAGACTAAAGAGGATTGACCAATAAGAGATTTTCAATCAAGTTGCAATTGATTGATGGCATTGGACCAAGTTGTGGTTAATTAGGCTATGATCGACCAAGTCAAAGTTGATTGGTTCTAGTAGCTCCTTGAAGAATGAATTTCCCCTATTTTTCCTTTATTATGCTTCCTAGTTTATTAGTTTACTTTATTAGATTGTATCTTAATATATTTGCTTCCTTTATAAAATTATTTCTTAATTTATTAGGATATTAATTAGTTTCCTTTATTAGATTATTTCCTAGTTTTGTAGATATCTTTATTCATGTATTTCTTAGTTTATTAACGTATTAATTTGCTTCCTAGAATGTTTAGATTTCATTTTGCATATTTTTGTATGTATGTTCCAACTTCGGGTGCCCCTAGTACTTGCTTGGCCCATGAAGCCCCATAAAACAACTACTACTCCCCATAAAGACATTCCTTAATAGATAATGGGCCTTACTTTTTGTTCAAGTACTCTAGAATATCCTACTAATAGAGGATCTTTCTCTACTTATCACAATCCTAGTAGCAAACTACACCTATAAAAGGCCCTTAAGGCTTCATTGGTAAAGGATCTTCAACTCTCTACTCTCTTTTATTGTTAGTTAGAGCTCTCTACTATCTATACACTCTTTGTTCTCTACTGACTTGAGCATTAGAGTGCATATGCGGCTTATGTTTACTCTTTTGTAAGCTTTATAGAAGCTCACTTTCAAGCCCATGAAATTGGGAGAATTTCCGCTAATAATGAGTGTTATCACCTTGTTTCTTAAAACTTAAAAACTTTGTTCTTGAGGCATCCGTTCTTAATAAGGTTCATGAATGTTGTATTATTAGAAGGTTAAGGTTTTCCTTATACCAAGATTACTATTTTTTTTTTTCATTTAGCTATACCTTAGGTTTTTCGGTTTGTTTAGCCAAGAAAACATGTTTAATGATACCTCTAGTTCATGGTTTACATACTTGTGGGGTATAGGTCCACTCTAACCTTATTTTAGCATTTTAGGGTTCTACTTTTCTCCATTATTTAGAATTTAGAGCTTTGAGTTCAAAATCAGGTTATATTCAATTTATTTTGAGATTGATGAGTCATGTCATATCTAATTTCAATTCATTCATATTCCCTTTTTTTATTAAAAAAACAAATACCATCTTGTTTTGTTATTTTCCAATTCATATATATACAAAACACATGAAAATTAATATTTCTTTGATATTTCTTATCATCTTCTTAGTTTACTTAATCCTATTTAAGAGTTGTGACTTTGATTTTTTTTTTTTTCAATCAATATACACAATAAAAAAAATTACTTTTAATTCCATCAACAACATTCATGGAAACCAGTTGTGGTCAATTAAGTTCCTACAAATTATTAAGATGACACATGGCATACGGGTTTATTCAAAGATGATTGTGAAAAATTGTTGTTTGGTTTAATTGGTGCCAATCAAGGAACATTGTCTTCTACATATTAACTTTTGATCCAGTAGGTGCAAAAAAGACTCAAGGATGAATCGTTTCAAAGAAAGGAATTCTACTATGAGCATGGGATTAAGACAAGAGATAGTGAGTTTGAAGAAATCAAGCCCAAATTCAAAATCATCTTATTTCAACATGTTTAGAAGCTAAAGACCTTTAATTAAGTGTATTATATATGACTTAAGATGACTAAGTGAGACTAATTGAAGTTTTGGCCAAGTAAGAAGAAAGAGGAGGATTAACTAGTAAAGGGTGGTTGACATAGCATGGACAATTGAATTTTCTATGTTTTTCCTTTATTAGTTTTCCTATTTTATTGGTTTATTTTACTAGATCATTTCTTAGTCTATTTGTTTCCCTTAGTCTACCATTTTCTAATTTATGAGTTTATTACTGAGTTTTCTTTATTGAATTGTTTCCTAATTTTGTAGATTTCTTTACTCATGTATATCCTAGTTTATTAGGTCAATAATTTTTTTTTCCTTTTGTAAAATTTTTTTCTTATAATTTTTAGGTTTTATTTAACCTATAAATAGGTAATGGTTGTAATAAATATTTCCTTTTGGTTTCATAATTGGGCAACTACGGGAACAGTGCGCTATTTCTTTGTTAGACACTTAAAATATGACAGTCTCTCCTTGATTGTTCCTGATGTGTGGAAAGACATGCATGAATGCAACAAGGAGTCACTTGGTTTCTCACTAAATCACTCAACAATGAGAATGTTGGGGGATGTAATGTTATCAAATACCGCTATAAGTGAGTCTAGTAATATCGATTTGCTTTGTTCATGATGGAGGCACAAGAAACACGAGACACACGGCTTGAACCACGGCCGTGTATGGCACAAGAAACACAAGACACACGGCTTGAACCACGGCCGTGTAGTGATTGGGAGATTTCCACAGAATCATACACGGCCCCCATACACGGCCGTGCATCGAGACCGTGTATTCAGGCCAGACTTCCACAGAAGACCACATGGTTTCCTTACACGGCTAGGAGACGGCCGTGTCTCCAGCATCATACACGGCCGTGTCTCCAAGCCGTGTATGAGACCGTGTGTAGACACGTATTTTATTATTTCTTCCACGTGTACGCTTAGATTTTCCCCTTTTAGATATTTTACGGGGCCATATAAATACTCTTTTGTCAGATAGATTAGGGTTACGTTTTATTATCATATTCGAATACACTTTGAGAGAGAATTTTCTCCAATTTCCGGGTTGTGCGCAACCAGATTTGCATCAAAGAGAGTTTCTTTGTTGTGTGGAACCAATCTAATTTAGGATTTGTTTCGTTTCGCTTTCCGCGCTGCGTCAGTTGGTATCAGAGCAAGGCTATTTCCTGTGGAGATGTCAACTCATCAAGGCGATGATAGCGGTTGTGTTCTTGACGGTGTTCAAGATGCGAGGTTTCAAGGGAACCATCAATGGGTTCCTAGGGCAGAGTTCGACGCGATGCATCAGAAGGTCAGGCGTATGGAACGGCGCCTTGATGAACTGATCGAGCGTTTCGATGCTCTGGTGGTAGACCCCAATAGAAGTGGTGGCGCTGGCCGGAATCCACCACGCGCGGTGGAGGAATTCGGGGGACGCATAATCCGACCTGTTGTTGAGAACAGGTGGGGACGTGTGGAGAGTGAGGAGTGCAGCGAAGAGAGTGATGATATGTACGGAAGTAGACCGCGGCGAGGACGTAGTGGAAGAGGCGGTGGTCATCGGATGGCTCATCATGGAAACCACCCTAGAGAAGGTGATCACAGGAGGAACCGTAGGGGTTATGATCACGGGGATGGCAGAGACTACCGTCTGAAGGTTGATATTCCATGGTTCGATGGCAGTCTCAACATCGAAGGCTTCCTTGATTGGTTGGCGGAAGTAGACCAGTTCTTCGACTACATGGAAATTCCCGAGGACCGTCGTGTAAGGCTGGTGGCATGCAGGTTGAAGAGTGGCGCTTCGGCATGGTGGGAGAGATTGCAAAGTAGGAGGCAAAGGGAAGGAAAGCACCCGGTGAGATCATGGTATCGCATGAAGCAATTGCTGCAACATGACTTCCTCCCGCCGGATTACGAGCAGATACTGTTCCAACAATATCAGCAGTGCCGCCAAGGACAACGTTCCATGCATGAGTATACGGCGGAGTTCATGAGGCTGGCAGAGCGGAATGATTTGAGGGAGAGCGAAGGTCAGCAAGTTGCTAGGTATGTAGAAGGACTGAAACTACAAATTAAAGATAAGATTGGGATGACGATGGTGAGAACCCTCGTAGAAGCAAAGAACTTGGCTCTCCGAGCCGAACTTGTGTTACAGGAGCAAGGGAGTAGATATGGGGGAGGACGGAAAGGGTATGTAGGCGAAGCTATAGGTGGTGGTAGTCGACCGGTACTTGAGAAAAGTAGGACTACACCATATAAACCAACTGAGGACATGTCTAGGAGGGAAGAGAGAAGTGAGGGGAAGAAGCCAATGGAGCAGAAGGGAGCTCAAAGATAGAACAACCCCTATGCCAAACCTATATTGGGCAAATGTTTCCGATGCAACCAACCGGGTCATCAGTCAAACGAATGCCCAGCGAGGAAGAGCGTCAACATCCTCGATAGGGAAGATGACGAGGAAATCTGCTGTGAGCCCGATGGAGAGGGAGAATATTATGAGGAAGAAGAAGAAGCAGCGGAGCCAACATATGTAATTCGGCGCATGATGCTCACCCCAAAGCAAGAAGAGTTCACGCAAAGGCACCAGTTGTTTCGCACACGGTGTACTATCATGGGGAAGCTATTTGAGTTAATAGTAGACAATGGCAGTTGCGAGAACATCATAGGAAGGGAGGTTGTGACACAACTGCAGCTGCCCAACGAGAAGCACCCGAATCCTTACACTATTGGCTGGATCAAGGCCGCCGAGAAAATTGAGGTTAAGGAGAGATGCAGGGTACCTTTCTCAATAGGGAAGTACCACGATGAAGCATTCTGCGACATTGTAGACATGGATGCTTGCCACATCTTGTTCGGGAGGCCATGGCAATTTAACGTGGACGCGCAACATGCGGACAAAGAAAATGTCTACAGGTTGGAGAAGGAGGGTGTGAAGTACACTTTATTGTCGTTGAAGAGGGAAGGACGCGTTAAAGGGAAGAAGGTTGAGAGTCGCTCATTCTTAACTATCACTCAATCTGATAAGGAAGTGATGGAGGACTTAAGGGAATCGTGAGTGGTACACGCCCTCATCGTGAAAGGTGTGACCGAAGGAGGGGAGGAACTAGATGGAGAAGTGTCAGGGGCAGTGAAGGATCTTCTTGAGGAGTTTAGGGATGTGATTCCAGATGATCTACCCGAGGGGCTATCCCCTTTGAGGGACATTCAACACCAGATAGACCTGGTGCCCGGGGCTAGTCTCCCAAACCTCCCGCATTACAGAATGAGTCCCAAGGAAGTCGGGATTCTCCAGGAGAAGGTCCAAGAGCTTTTGGACAAAGGATTCATCTGAGATAGCCTAAGTCCATGTGCGGTACCAGCATTGTTGACTCCCAAGAAAGATGGGAGCTGGAGGATGTGTGTTAATAGCCGAGTTATCAACAAGATTACCATAGGATACAAGTTCCCTATACCCCGCATCGAGGATATGTTGGACCATTTAAGTGACGCTACTATCTTCTCCAAGATAGACTTGCGGATTGGATATCACCAAATTCGAATCCGTCTCGGGGATGAGTAGAAGACCGCATTTAAAACCAAGGAGGGGCTGTATGAGTGGCTAGTGATGTCATTTGGGTTAAGTAACGCACCGAGCACCTTCATGAGGGTAATGAACCAGGTATTGAAACCTTTCAATGGTCGTTTCCTTGTTGTGTACTTTGATGATATTCTAATATACAGTAAATCCGAAGAAGAACATTTAGAGCATCTAAGGTGTGTGTTGTCCACATTAAAGGTGAATAAGTTGTTTGCTAATCTTAAAAAGTGCACATTTATGTCAAGGCGACTGTTGTTCCTTGGGTTTGTGGTTAGTAGTGAGGGAGTGATGGTGGATGATGAGAAGGTGAAAGCCATTAGAGAGTGGCCTGTTCCCAGAACCGTTACAGAACTGAGAAGCTTCCTCGGCCTAGCTAGCTTCTACAGAAGGTTCATTAGGCATTTTAGTACTGCTGCTGCCCCCCTAACCGAATGCTTAAAGAAGGGAAAGTTCCAATGGGGTGAAGAATCTGAATTGAACTTCATGAACTTGAAGCAGAGATTGTGTAGCGCACCTGTACTAGCACTACCAGACTTTGAAAAGTTGTTCGAAGTGGATTGCGATGCTAGTGGGGTAGGAATCGGTGGAGTACTGTCACAGGAGAAAAGGCCAATAGCCTTTTACAGTGAGAAGTTGTGCGAAGCAAGGAGGACTTGGTCTACCTATGATAAGGAATTCTACGCCGTAGTAAGGGCCCTTAAAGTGTGGGAGCACTATCTGGTCGGGAAAGAGTTCATTTTGTATTCGGATTGTGGGGCTCTTAAACACTTGAGAGGTCAGACCCGAATTAGTAAGGATATGCACGACAGGTGGATTGAGTTCTTGCAAAGGTTTCCTTTCAGGTTAATGCACAAGTCGGGTGTGCAAAACAAGGTCGCGGACGCCCTGAGTAGAAGAGCGAATGTCCTGCTTACTTTGAGTACAGACATTGTCGATTTTGAGAGGCTAAAGGAACTATATGAGGATGATAGTGACTTTAAGGACACTTAGATTAAGTGTGCCAACAGGGAACCGTGTTACGACTACCATATACATGAGGGGTACTTGATGAAAGGGAACCAGCTGTGCATTCCCGAATCTTCTTTGCGGGAAAAGCTTATCAGGGATCTGTATGGTGGAGGACTGGCAGGACATATGGGTAGAGATAAGACCCTAGCCGCAGTTACCGCAAGATACTTTTGGCCTCGGTTAAGGAGCGATGTGTATCGAATTGTGGAGAGGTGCTACATTTGTCAGGTGTCTAAGGGGCAATCCCAAAACACTGGCCTATATACTCCTCTTCCCGTGCCTTCAAACATTTGGGAGGATTTGTCGATGGACTTTATACTGGGTTTGCCTCGTACCCAACGAGGTGCTGACTCTGTGTTTGTTATAGTTGACAGGTTTTCCAAGATGGCTCATTTCATCCCATGCAGGAAGACCGCCGACGCACGGGCTATTGCGCGGCTGTTCTTCAAGGAAGTGGTGCAGTTGCATGGAGTCCCAAAGTCCATCACATCTGACAGGGATAGCAAATTCCTTAGTCACTTTTGGAAGACCCTCTGGTTTATGTTTGATTCGTCCCTGAATTACAGCAGCACCGCTCATCCTCAAACCGACGGACAGACCGAGGTAACTAACAGGACCCTCAAAAACCTCATCAGAAGCATCTGCGGTGAGAAGCCGGGACAGTGGGATCAAGCATTGGCTCAGGCTGAATTCGCTTACAATAATTCTGTCCACCGAACTATTGGAAGGTCTCCATTCTCGGTGGTATACACAAAGACACCACAACATGCGCTGGACTTGCTCAAATTACCCAAGGATATGGTGTGTGATGTGGCGGCTAAACATATGGCGGAGCAACACTAAGCCACTACTGAGGAAGTTAAGCGAAAGATAGTGGAATCCAACATACGATACAAAGGGGATGCAGATAAGCATAGACGGAAGAAGCTCTTTGCAGTGGGCGATCAGGTAATGGTTTACCTTCGAAAAGAGCGATTCCCTGTAGGGAAGTATGGGAAACTTCAACCCAGGAAGTACGGTCCCTATGAAGTTATACATAAGATCAATGACAACGCATATGTTGTACAACTCCCGCAAGATATGAATATCTCCTGCACTTTCAATGTGGTGGACTTGTCACCTTTTCATCTCGATGATACGCCTCTATATCCGGACGAGAACTCGGGGTCGAGTTCTCCATTGGTGGGAGAGAATGATGGAGGCACAAGAAACACGAGACACACGGCTTGAACCACGGCCGTGTAGTGATTGGGAGATTTCCACAGAATCATACACGGCCCCCATACACGGCCGTGCATCGAGACCGTGTATTCAGGCCAGACTTCCACAGAAGACCACACGGTTTCCTTACACGGCTAGGAGACGGCCGTGCATCGCAACCGTGTGTTCGATCCAGACTTCCACAGAGGCACACACGGTTTCCTTACACGACTAGGAGACGGCGTGCCTCGTGACCGTGTAGTCGATCAAGATTTTTCCAGAAGTGTACACGGCTTCCTTACACGGCTAGGAACATAACCGTATACCTGGTCAAGAATATTCACAGAGTCATATACGGCTTAAATACACGGCCGTGTATGAGACCGTGTACTATGTTCGTCGCATGCCTAGCATCATACACGGCTTAGAGACACGGCCGTGTATGAGACCGTGTGTAGACACGTATTTTATTATTTCTTCCACGTGTACGCTTAGATTTTCCCCTTTTAGATATTTTACGGGCCATATAAATACTCTTTTGTCAGATAGATTAGGGTTACGTTTTATTATCATATTCGAATACACTTTGAGAGAGAATTTTCTCCAATTTCCGGGTTGTGCGCAACCAGATTTGCATCAAAGAGAGTTTCTTTGTTTTGTGGAACCAATCCAATTTAGGATTCGTTTCGTTTCGCTTTCCGCGCTGCGTCAGTTCATCCAAAGAATTTTACATCATGGACTTCCAACTAAGGATGCTTTAATAAAGTATGGTGTTAATGTACATAATGTGTACTAGTTTTGTCAATTGCATAAGGAGTCATTGCTGTATATTCTTAGAGATTGCCCTTATATTGAAAATCAATGGAGGTCACAATCCCCTATGCAAATTACTACATCATTCTTTAATCAATCCATTATGAATTAGATTCACGCAAATTGTAAGTTTAATCAATAGGAAAGCCATGGTATAAAACCACGATGGCCATGGACATTTTCTTTCTTCCTATGAATCATATGGCTATTCTGAAACAACAAACCTTCTCACCACAAAGGATATACTCTTTACATTAGATAGGACATGCCCTTTTATGTGCCTCAGATTTCTAGGCGTCTATAATCTACTCTACCTTCTCATTTACATATTAGTCATGCTATGGCCAAACCTTGTTGTCATACAAATGAACCTATCCGTCTATTTACTGATGCCTCATGCCTTTAGGGATCAATTAATTCTAGAATTGGAGGCATAGAGATGCATTCCACAAGTTCCATTATTGCAAGATTTGCCAAGCCAATTTGTCATACATTACCCTTAGAAGCTAAACTTTGGGCCATTGCCATTGGACATCAATTAGTCAAATCTCTTTCTTTTAATAGATTGTGTTTATTTACTGATTGTATTAAGGCTATAAATATCTTATTAGATCAATCTCTAGATAACCAGTTTCTTCATGATGTGGTCCTCATTTGTGGGGAAAAGAGTAGGTGGATCTTCTTTTTACATTTAGGGAGAATAATGGTATTGTCGATGCCCTTTCTAAAGGTAGAGCACATGTTTCTTTTCCATGTTTTTTCAAAAAAAAAAAAAAAACTCCACCTATGGGGTTACTTGATGATAATGTTTTTAGACTCTTTTTGGAGTCAGATGTTGTGGACCCCTGATAAGGGTTCCTCTCTCTACTGTAAGACCTTTATTTTGATCTATCTCCTTGTTTTTTTATAACTTATTAAGAATTTTATTCTTGTGGCATTCATTCTTGTACCAAGGGTCTCAATTGATGTATACTTAGTGAGTTGAGATTTTCCTTATACCAAAATTTCTATTCTTCATAATCAATGAGTCTAGGTTTCTCTTTTTCTAATTAGTTATGTCTTAGGTTCTTCGAGTTATTAGGACAACGAGTTATGTTTAATGATACCTCTACTTCATGGTTTGTAAAAATTTTACGACACTATCACTCAAAAATAACTATCTCAGTTATAATAAAATCTCCCCAGTTGCAATAAAAGTAAGGCCCAATAATAGAAAAAAAATTATTGATAGCCTTCATGTGAATTATCAATAGCTTCATAGAAGTTGTTAGCAATTTGTTTTAATAGTAAATCACTTTCATTATAGTAAAATAAAGATAATTAATAATAAAAAATAATTATATTATATAATTATTTTTAAGCTAGTACATCATAGAATTATCCAATGGTTTGCATACTCAATGGGTCTATGTTTGCTGTCACTTGGTTTTAGGGGGTTTTCACTTTTCTGTCATGTGTGCTTGATATAGTAGATTGTTCGCTGGGAGATTTTTCACTCCATTTAATGACCCCATTTTTTTCCCCCAAGTATTGGATTACTGGAGTCAAGTCTTAAGAATGTCTAAGTGAACCCTATACACTCGTACTACGGAATGTGTATATACAAGGACAAATGCAGAAACACCAATATTAAAATTACTTATATACATTGCTTATATATATATATATATAAAGATTTGATAAAGGAGCTCTAGATCTACCAAGTATTTGGTAGACTACCATTCCTTACGCGTTCAGGACATTTCAATCAATACAGCACAAAGCTAGAGTGAGAACTAGCAGAATGCCAGTAAAATAAGTGCATATATTTTAACCGCAAAAAACTGCTAAATTTCTTAGATAGCTGAAGTAGTTTCACGGAGATCTTCAATTGCTTTAGATACAGTGCCTTCAATAAGAAATCTGAAGGAAGAGTACATGGCATTTTTCTATATATATTTACAGCCTCTGAACACCCTCTGCTCTCAGTTACATAACCAATTCTTATGATGTTCTTCAAAAAATGGTATAAAAACAGATGATTCGAGTGCAAGGCTTCATTATTATCTTCTTGTTATGACAATGTAATTTGCTCACTAAGATAAGGGCAACTCGAACTTGTGATGGTTCTCTGCAGCAAAACCAACACTAGGATCGCCACCATCTTGAATCACCTTCCTTGCTCTATCTATTCTCTCAAGAACACCGTTAATTGCGAGATCGAATGCATCTTCGAAGGTCCTTAGATTAGCTCTTGGATCTGCATACACAACATTGGGAATCAGCCTGATGACCTCTTCCCTCATAGCATCTACTTGATCCTGTGGAATTTCTCGCAGGGTCTTTTCGATATTGAAATTCGCATCTTTTGCATTTTCGGGCGGTATGTACACGGAGTAATCGGTATAATTCTGTGGCAGATGCCAAAGGTATTGCACATAAGCAGTGCCTGAATGGAAAAACACAGGGATGCACCCTGCTAATATCGAATCAAATGTGGACCGTCTTGTGTAGGAATCACCCCGCGGTTGCAAGCAAAAGACAGACTTTGCAAACACCCTGATCAGGTTGCTAGGATCGTCGCAATTGTTTGCACCAGAACTGCAATTCAGCAATTTGCATGCACCTCTTGAAGCCAGGCATTGATTAATGATCTCACCCCGGATAGTAAATTCAAGCTCCGGGCGAGGGGAACCTGCAAAAGTGAACAAATACTTTCTTTGCTGCTTCCTCATCCGTTCCTGCCACTGTAGTACTTCAATGTCTGTTGAAGGATGGAAGTAAGTTGGATATGGGATCGCAAAATCGTTGTTCCAAACACTCGATTCAACCGATAATAATGTCATGTTCTGAGACTGAGGAAGGAACATAAGCTTACTACCCCAGTGGGATTCATTATCGAACTGCCTCCTGAAATCCCAAGCAATCCTGCCAGCCACAAAGAAATGATCTCTACCCCACATTCGCTTCCATTCGGGTCGTTCCACCACCCAATTCACAAGATCATAACCCGAGGCATCCCGAACGGATATGTTGGAAATCCACAAATACTGGCTAATATCTAATCCAGCATAGTAAGGAATATAAATCGCCGAAGCGAGTGATGAATCATTAGTAAGGCAATCGTACTGCTTCATTTTGTTATGGAAAATGATTTCCAACGTGAATTGGTTTGTCCCATACCAACTATTGTTCAACAACACTCCTTGAGTGTTCTCAACCTTAGGACCAAGGCCAAGATTGTCAGTATATGGGCACATATTGCCATCAGCAGCCCCTCTGGTTAACAGATCACATTTCTGGACCAAATCATTGTTGAATCTTCCTGGAAGATCATGCATGTAAATGTATCTACCTAAGCAAGAATCGGATTTGCTCCCCATCAAAGCAAGGGGTGGAGTAGCTTTATGCATGTCGGGTTTTTGGGCATTGATGGCGTTTTTGTAATTATTGAGGGAAAAAGTGGTTCCATCATTGTTGGTGCTTCCTGAATGGTAGAAAAAAAGCAAGAGAAAGCAGAGAGAAAAAGAAACAAGGAAGACAAACCAGAGGTTGTGACAGAACTTTGAAGCATGATTCTTCTCCATGTGATCTTGATGCTATCTATCTTCAAGGAAAAGTCCTACCATTAGACAAAGTGATGAAATTAAAGTTCTTTTCTTCCCGTAAAATACATAGTACAGTAACTTCAGTCTTTAGTCTCTGGAGGAAAAGATCGAGAAAGAGAGAGAGAGTTCTGAAAAACGATGGTGGGTATGGAAGATGGAAGGTTTTTCAGTTCTGTGCCAAGCCAAGGATTTTGGCATTAATGGCAGAAAATGTTATCGGCAAAATAGAAATAATAGGTAGAAATATTATTTACCCTTCGTAAATGTTCGTTCATGAGAATTATATGGAAAGTACATGCAATTCGTGTGTAAAACGTAAAAACCAGTTTGGGATTTTGCTTCTATCCGCTTTAAGAAAAGTTTAAACTCACGTTTGAAAAACCCTCACTCCATATTTATGGTTAATATGATGATTGTGGACCCAAAAAAGTTATTGGAAAGTTAAAATTCTTTTTTGTATATATATTATTTTTATCTTATTTCAATATATACATGATTTAAAATGGCATAAAAATAATATCAAATAGAAGAAAAAATAAAAGGTAAATTGCAAATATATTCTTTTGTGTTTAACTTCGTATGCATTTAACCTTCTTATTTTTAAGATTGTATGTTTAAACCTCTAACTCTTTGAAAAAAGTGCATTAAGACTCATATACATATTTTAGATATCTAAATACACCTTTTTTAAAGATTTGGAGAATGTAAATATACAATGTTAAAGATAAAAGAGTAAAGTGCACATAAACAAATATAAGAGGGTGCATTTATAATTTAACCTTTTTTTTCTTAATATTGAAAAAGAAAGAATAATAATTATAATAAAAAATTTTGGTAAATATATAAATGTTCATGTATAATTACCATAAAATAAAAGTTTAATATATATTCTTCCATTTATACATGATTGAATTATATCATTTTACTAGTTTCTTTATTATAATATTTTTGCCAACTAACTATGTCTTGTGTAGAGATTGACTAATATATTTCTTTGATTCTATCAAGAGCAATAAACTTTAAATTCTGATTTTTTTATTATTTAATAATTTATTTATTTACCATAAGTTTTTATTTTATTTGTTATTCTTCTTTCCTAATATTGAAAAAAAAAAGTTAAATTGTAAACACACTTCCTTATATTTACTTATATGCACTTAACTATCTTATCTTTAACAAATGCATTTACACTCCTAAATCTTCCAAATGTGTCTATTTAGGTTTTTTTTTTAAATAAATAAATATCTAAATGAACAATCTTAAAGATAAAAGGACTAAATGCATATAAAATAAATACAAGGCAATATATTTCTATTTTTATCTAAAAATAAATAAACAAAATTGTCTAATTATCTATACATCAAATATGCGAGTTAAAAAAATTAAAATAAAATAAAAAGAGTAGTTTGGAGAAATGTTTCATTGGATATTACGCCTGGTGGGCATTGAACCTTTTTTTCACCTGTCTGTGCATGAAACATGATCCCTGCAATCAAGCAGCAATCAAGGGAAGGAAGAAAAAAGTTAATACTGTGTTAGTCTACCAAAATAAGGAACAAGGAAAGTAACAGTCATTATATTGTCTGACCATAATAAAGACTAACATAAGATTTAAGAAAGGGTAGCTTTAGCTTATGGGGGTTATCATTCATTGTGCATCAATAATAATATTAAAGTGTTCTTGTATCTTTATATTATAATAGAGTAGTAGTAGTTATTTAGATGGTTACATAAAATAAAATATATATATATATAGATAAAAGAAATTATTTAGAGTAATTATATAAATGTATATGGTTGTTCTTTCATAATAATTAAAATAAAAAAAATAATTAATTTACTTAATTATCTTACCAATTTTAACATCCATGACTGAATGCAAGTGTCCACTAGTATGCATCGAAAAGGAAAATAGAAATTACTCTATCAACTGAAATAGATGTCGTTTTCCCATAAGAAACAGCATGAAAGCGTTGAAAGCTTTTAATTAGCGTTAGTCTGTTGGAATCTGTATATATACAGTAAAACTTAAGTCTGTTCGCATTTTATTCAAAGAAAATAGCATTTAGAGAATCAAAATCAACTTAATGAACATAATAAATTTAAGAAGAAGAAGAAAAAAGGAAATTAAACTTTTTAGTGTAACTTCTTAAGGCAAAATATTCTCTCTTTCTTTTTTTTCACATTTGGCAATTTTTAACGGGAAACAAATGAAAATAAAAGAAGTATAATTCCGGTCTCATGCTTGGGAATATATGAAGGAAATAAGAATTAATAAAAAATGTTTCTATCTATTTTGTTTGGGAGGTATTGGTATTACAAGTTGGACATAGAAAAAATGAAGTGTGTATATATTCGATGTATATATATATATCTTTTATTTTGATGAATATTATTATAAATGATTTTTTTGTAATATTGTTTTGACCATATTTTTTAATATGTTTCCATGGAAAGAAATAAACCTTTCAATAGAATAGTTTTTCATCCGCTTTTAATTACTTACATATATTTTTACTCTTTATTTAAATTACTAAACACAACATTTTCTTCCACTTTCATTCATTTTCTTCCATTTTTACCCATCTATTTACTTAATAACAATTGCTCCTAGAAGAATAAGATAACGGTGCAAGAGGAACTCCAACACTAAGGCAGAAGGGACCAAGTCCTAGAGTAACTCCCCACAATTTAAGTTATCATTACATTGGACAAAGTACAAAAGCATGAAAACGGTAAACAAACTACTATTGGGTCTCCTCTTTTGACTCAAGTCAAAAGAACCTATTAAATCTAATGGTCACCAATGTAAATCTCGCAGGAAATTCCCCCAAAGACCGCTGGTGAGAGCAACTGTTTGGTTCACATAAAGACAATCATACGTAATTTCATGTCCTGCTTTTTCTTTTTCACATGCTAGATAAGCCCAAGAAGCAATAAATAATTCAAGATAGCGATTGATATCATACCGACAGTTGAAGTAGAGTGTAGGGCAACTCGCAGCGATTATGGCCCTACGTATCCTATTTCACAATTTATCCGTGATTATTGCAGCCTTGTGGGGCAGTTGAGTAACTTTCTTTTCCTCCACCTTTGAAAAACTTTTGGATCCCTTGGTGTAAATGCACGTTTATAAAATATAATATATATATATATATACTAAAATTAAAATCAATAAAGTAAATAAGATAAAATATGAGAGTAATTAATTTTTTTCTAACTAAGATATAAACAAAACGAGCTAACTTAAGTTTACCTTTTTTCTCTCGTTTGTGCTACTACAAACAAAAACCTAAGAAAGAGACCTTGTAAGGATTTATAAACGACCTAAAAAAAAACCACAAGATAAGTTCCATTCGATTAGGTAAAAGTTATAATTATCAATGTTGTTCATGTTGGTAATGAATTTGTAAATTTATAAACCAACTCATTGATGGGTATAGAACGAGACCAAAAAGGCCGCGGAAGTCAATTGAATTGGGGGTTCCAACTACAATCCTAAACATGTAAGTGTACAAGACTTTAATTTTACATTGGGATTGGTAAATACAACAACCAATTAGGCTTAGAATCATAAAAATTAAGCTTAAGAACAAATTTGGAAGAAAAAAAAAAAGGAATAAGGGTTTGTAATGAACAAGGTGTACATGGCCAGATATATGCTTGTGTACCTACCTGTGTAAAAACACAAGAGTGTACAGGAAGGCATACGAACAAAGGATACGCATGTGTACTTGGGCATTTTAAAATTATAAAATCCATAGAAAAGCACACAGTCAAATACATAACTATATATTTGGGCATGTTAAATTAACATCATACACAAAAGTATATATGGCCATTAGCACAACTGTGCTCTAGCCCGTGTTTCTCTATACAGCCTCTCATATGACTGTGTTGCTAAGGAACACTTCTTAATCGATTCAATTTTATTATACTTTAAATCTAAATTATGCGTTAAGTATAACCAAACATCGAGAAAGGAAATTATATAATTAGAATATATCTAATCCATTAGTAAACCTAGATTACTTGTAGAATGGAATTAAGTGTAATTCTTTATAATTGAATAGGTTTACACTATTTCCTTAGAGGTGTAAGGGACTATAGTAAGAACATCCTTCCAAGTCCGTGTTTACCTTGTTTGGTTTGTTGCATTTGCTAAGTAGTTGTTTAATAATTGTAAGTGGTTAATGATTTTTAAATTTACAGTGAACTTGATTGTATGTTGGAGTTTAATGTATATGTTGCTTGTGCTTGGCTCGACCTAGGGGCCCACAATAGCACATCCTTAAGAAGCACCTCGATGATCAGTATGCCACATTATCCCTAGTAGAGTTATGTATTGAAATAATCTAAAGTAGATTAAAGTTAGACAGGGCCTATACTAATAATTTTCATTAGAACTATATATATATTGTATGTGTATTGGGGTCATTGATACCCCCATGTTACATGTTGATTAATAAAGATAAACAAACTGATAAAATGACATGTTATATACTACTATTGCATATATGCATGTGATATTTTTATTGTTAGTTAGCATGCGTATGTCTATGTGATACTTATGTACCGAGCTAAGTAAGTGCATCTATCTAATGTAGTATAAATTACGACGGATATAGTCCTCAAGGATCTTAGAAACAAGTACTAGTATTACCATTTTTCTACTATCTAGTCTAAATTTTAATGTGAGATTAATAAGTAAATTACTAATTAACTAATGTAGTAACCCTAAGATTAATTATAATTGCTATAATAAATAAATTCAATCACAAAGACATACCATTCATCTCAATCCACTTTACACCCTAACTTTCTTATAATAAGATATTGCCTAATTAATTGTTTACGCTTTACACTACAGGAATTCTCAATTAAACCAATTACTCCCTTGAGTTAATTAATTAATAACCTTATACTGAATAATGAAGACCTCTCCCTCACTATCACCTTATAAGATTTCATTAAGCTCACAATTCTCAAATAAAGATTAAATCTTTATGCAGAAAATGGAAGTTTTTCTATCTTTAGGTAAAACATGCAATCTTTTTATTCGTGAAGATCTATCATATTAGATGAGACATCTCTCTATCTAACAAGAATTATACATGTAATCAATTTACGAGCATAAATTAATTACATAGCACTAAAAAACATGAATAGATATAAAGATATAAACTTTCAATTAATCAATAAGTAATTCAATTATAAAGTTTAATGTTTCACAAGATGTAGGATATATAAATCTACTCCTCTATAGAATCTACAATAATAACAAGAAATCTAGAGAAGTAATAATGATCCATGATGAAAAGAATAAACTCTCATAATCGTTTTGTGATTTCCAATTATCTAAATCAAGGTCGTACACTCTGGAAATGCTACCATGTGGCATTTGTCCCTTTGTCTACCTCTAACTTTCTTCAAGTCATTTTTATTTCATTAAAGTCCCCTATACACAACCATACCCCTATCACCGTCTCAAACAAGTTAACCAAAGTATCCCATAACTTTACGTTCTCACCAAAATCATAAGGTGCATGGCACCGTGTCACAAAATCCATTAATGTGTCATCCTTAAGTCTCACTTTAGTATGAATAAACCACCTACTACTTTCCAAAACCTTCACATTCAAATCCACATTCCACCACAACAACATTCCTCGACTTCAACCCTGAGGATGGACATAAAAACTTCTCAAGTATCTTAACCGATTCCTAGCCTGCTCCATCTTTTACACCATGTTTTTTGTTTCCATTAAAAAGATAATACTTTGATTATATTTATTAATTAGGTCATTTAATTGATGAATTGTCTAGGGTAACCCAAACCCTTAATAATTCCAACTTAGTAAGATCATAACCCCCTTGTGGCTGTTGAGGGCTAGCCACCACCATTACCTTGATTATTTTCAGCAACAAGAACTTAAAGAGCTCTAAAGATTCCTCAATTACAACACACCATCTAGCTTTCCTCACTCTGCATTTAAAGAACTTTTTTGTATTGTTTACATATTTTGGTTTAGTTTCCTTCCTAATTGAATTTCCTTTACTCACTATATTAGTACCAACTCTTCCACACACCCTTTCCTTTTCTTTTGATCATTCCCAAACTTATCCTCCATGCTTCTTTTCAAATTCATACTTGAGAAAGCAGTGACTAAACCAAAAGGATCGAGATTTATAGCAACACTCAATTCCTTCTCAAACCTTTTCTTATTCAAAGAGTCCTCTTCCATTGGCAATTCAACAAAATACACACCTCCCCTAATAGTTTCCTTTACCTCATCCTTATCTCTATTACGGCGAATCAATGAACATGATGGTTCTAGAAAAAGCTTAAAATGGCATGTAAGTTGGTCAATTGAGGGTAGGGGTTTTGACTGGGGAGAAAAGAACAAAGGGTTAAGCTCAAGTAAGTGAGATAAAGTAACAATCGGTTCATTATTTAGTGTGTCTACGGAATTTCCATTTGAATCGGCTAAAGAAGATACTTTAACATGACTCAATTTATGAGTCAAACTAGGATTAGGGTACACAGCGGAAGATTTGTTCACCATGAGTTCAAAGGCTGATTGAGGTATCAAAGCTTCATCATGATTGAAAGAGGTAAGGTCTTTTCATGTATTATTCAAAGAAATAAAGTTTGATCGGTTGTTCATGGCAAGGACACTATCATCAAATAATGATAGTGCCACTGCTTGTTGGAGAATTGAAAGAACTACTGCCACTGCTTGTGTAAGTGCTCTTACTATGACGAGATTTAATATTACATTGATATTCTTGAAGCAATTCAAAACAAGTATTTCTAACATTTTGTATCTCCATTGAAGCATTTACCCCATAAACATTACCATACACAATGTCCACAGCCTTCATTTTAAAGCGAGGATCTAAAATAGTACAAATGGCCATAATAATATATACATCAATATTTTTGAAACTTCTCAAGCATTTTATAAGTTATAGTACTAATAATGACATCAGTAGAGTCCTTCCATTCAATCAAACCTTCCCTAATTTCATACACCTTTTCAAAGTAATAATTTGTTGTTGGACATTGAGTACTAGAAAAAAAAATTAGTTACCTCATAAAATATTGCCAGCTTCCTACAAAATTTCTTCTACTAGCTCCCATTCATCATATGTTAGAAGACATTTGTATTGTTTATCCATATGCTAAACTCTATAAAAAACTTCTTTATATCCAATTGCTATGACAAGCATATCATATGTTGAGTTCCATCTAGTTTTGCAATCCAAAGAAAGCTTTCTACGATACAAAATATCCAATTGCTTGCATCCCTCTCCAAACTTCTCCACTCGTGATAGTGTTGCAGACCAAAACGCAACACCTTCACGAATCTTCTCAATTTCTTTTTCTATTGCACTCACACCTTCCTTCACAATCAAGTTTAATATATGTGCACAACAACACATATGAATTACCTTTACACAAAGAATTAGATCATCTCTTCGTAACTTCAACAATAAAGTTGTCATCATGGCGTCATTTGTGGAGCAATTATCTATAGTAACTGTAGATGATTTTCTATCCAAACTCCACGATATTAGTGACTCAAAGAGATAATCGACAAGTACCTTATTTGTATGTAGAGTTGGAACATATACAAAACTGCACAAATATGTAAATAAGGTAACAGAAATATGTAAATGTACTTTTTCAATAGATAAAATAAGAAAAACATAATAAAAAGGAAGCTTACTTTAACAATTGACTTTGAAGCTTCCAATCGTTGTCAATGAAGTGTGCCATCACAATCATGTATCCTCTTTTCTAATTAGATGTCCCCATGTTTGTTGTTATAGCAACTCAGGAATTTAGACCTTTCAATATTACTCCCAATTTTTCTTTCTCCCATTATAAATACTCATAATTTCTTTCCTCATGGTGCTGCAACTAATATGATTTTCCAATAGTTGAATGCTACCGATATACTCTCTAAACCACTAATGTTCAACCATAGAAATGGGATAATCATTAACAATGATTGCCTTTGCAAGTTTTTGTCTCGATATTTCTTAATCGAATGACCAATTTCCAATCCTTAACCTACTCTCACTATTGGTTTCTCTTTTTTCAATTAATAGAAGACATTACCTTATGTCTATCTGTTTTTTTTTTTCTCTACAAGCACCTATTCAAATGATTATACAAATGCTTTGTTCCATGTGAGTTATTTGCTTTTAATCTTCTACTGCAATGATTACACACAGCAAAATCTTCTCCATCAATTGTGGTTTTCACCATCTCAATCCACTCACTCGAAGTCAACTTATGTTTGCTAACATGTTCACTTGTATCAGTATTGCAATTGCTTGCAACTTTAGAACTTGATGTAGTTGTTGATTTTCTTCTTAGACCTTCCTTTTCAAATCCAAATGGAGGGAATGAAATTTCCTCAACCTCATTTGCATCCATGTTCTCCTCAATTTCATGTACATCCACTTTTCCTATATTATATAATAAATTTTGTAAATATTTTAGTACCACAAATACCATTAGTCATAATTATTTTACCACAAACACAAACTCCAACATAAAAATAACATAATACAACATACTACAAGCTAAGAAATCATGATTTTACGTCATCTTGCACCACTTTATTCATGCTTTCAACACTCAACAACCTCCATTTGTTGCTACAACCACTGCATGGTTGCTAATAGCCTAATATCGATGGCTCCAACGACCAAATAATAGATCACAACTCCTTCACCAACCGATCTAAGCTCGCCCAATCAATGGCAGCACTCGAACTGAAACATAGAAAGACTACACGGTACACTTCTCGTGTACTTTATTCTTGGGACTTGACACACAGTATCAAAGAGAACAAATATCCTAGACTAGACTAGACATAATCTAAGAAGAACTAAAGGAGTCGATGGAGAATTCAATGTTGCCCAACGGCGTCCACTCCCCACCATCGGAGTCGGAGGATCTTTTGAAAACCATATCATCACAAGAAGCATACAAAGTGAATGCAAAGATCCACCAATCTCCTATTATCCCCAGTCTCCTTTTGGCGTTGGACTCAGCACCATACACTAACAGTAACACCCTTCCAGTTGGGCATTTCTAGGGTTGCAGTCGAGTTGGTTGATGATGTGAAGGTTACCTCTTTAAGCCGTTGGATGATGGAGGAGTTGATACGAGCAATAGCGTTACTAAACAATAGACACGAGTTAGTCATTATAGTAAATTTTGAAATTTACGTACATGTGTTTAGAGCAAAATATGAATCAAAAGAATAGATGTACATATACTATCTAATACCCATGCCAAAAGACGTAGAGCAATTGAGGCCTTAACAGTGAGGGTGGGTAACCGTAACTATAACTACTATACTTACAGCAAAGCAAGAGCAACCGTGGTCCGTGGAGGTGGAAGATGACGAACAGGGAAGCGCTCACAATCGCAAAGGAAAGCCTAAGACCTATGGCGAGTCGGCGACACAAGCAAGAGCAAGACCAATGACGATTGGAATTTGGACGGGGACGATAAGCATACTTCCTCAAAGGCTCGGATCGACGACTGGACAGCTTTGCTCTGCGCAGCGCGGGCGCGGCTACACCTGTTGTCTTGCACTACACATCTACTCATCTGCTGCCTAGTTGGAGAAGTGGAAAAGGAGAACTGGAGAAGGAATGGAGATGCAGATGACAAAGGACGAATTGGAATTGAGATTGACGATGACGAGACGACTACGAGACGGGCTAGACGCTAGATGGCGACGCTGCTCTGCTGTAGTGCCATTCTGTTGAGCTTGACTGGTTGAGTGTTGTTGTTGAAGTGATACTGTGAGCTATAAATTGTGACAGACATGAGAACGAGATGATGCTGAGACATGAGAGTATGAGACATTGACATATATTTTATATATTATATTTGAATTTAAGTTTTGTTTAACTGTTACTAAGTCTAGCTGTTCAGTTCAGGCGTGAGGTAACTAAGTGAGGCGCATCGTCAGTGTCCTCATCCCATCCCTTATCAGTCCAGCAACCACCAACCAGCAGTCAAGTCAATCTCCAACTCCAAGCTCCTGCAAGGTAAGGCAGCTGGCAGCGAGAGAACAGGTGGATGGTGGAACGTGGAAATTAGGAAATTGAATGCAAATTATAATTGAAAAAAATTGAAAATTGAAAAAAAAAATTAAAATAATAAAATAAAAAATACAAATTATAAATTTTAATTTTAATTTATTATTAAAAATATAAACGGGTTAAGTTAGGTTTCTTATCGAATTTTTCTAAATCTCGTAACTCAAACCTATATATTATCAGGTTTCATTTCATATCCCAAAACTTATCCTAAATTCTATCAACCCACCCATAACATCTCTAATACTCACCAATTCTCTTAGTTCCCATACAAACCTTACTCACATAACTAAGTAAGCTACAATCAAAACAATAATCCGGAAGCCTCCCATATTTAAAATTGACCTAAAACTTAATCTCATCTTTCCTATTTACCCATGTTCCTTACTTTAAAGGCACTCTTATATCAACTCTCACCTTAACACGTAGAAAGCTTCTTCTACCCCCACCACCATCCCAACCAATGCCACCATCTTATAGGCATTATTAATAGACAAATGGTCAAGTTGAAGTCCATGAATCTGAACATAGAAATCCAAATTATTCAACTAAATATCCTCCACACGCACATCTAGTCTCAAATCCTCTAGAATCAAACAATTGCCCATAACAGCCAAGGACCCTCTCGAATTATTTCATATGCAATAACAGCATTATCAAAGGCACATAGATATAAATTTGTATACATCATTGAAATCTTCACCTCACCAAAACATTTCTATGCTTTTCAAGTATACTCTTGAAACCTCTTTTGTTAAGAGATTTATCTAGCACAATTCGACTTACCTTGAGACATTCATTTCTACTACTATTAATTCAATATTTTCTTCTAAATCCAGACCTCCCGAGATAGCAGTATTCATCTTACTAGAACTCACTGATGTCATACCAGAGCTAGTAGCAATCAACAAATTTGGAGACCAAAACACAACCAAGGAAGACAAGTAAGAAAGTGATCACTAAGAGCCATGAGAGACAAAGAGGCACAAAAGGTATGAAAAAACTAAAGAAGGTAGCAAGCCAATAGAAAATTAAAGTAAGTCAAGATTGGATAAATTTGGACAAAAATAGCAAAGGAGACTAGAAATAGCTTATGCACACTAACTAAAAATCATGATATCACAAATTACACATAGACGGAAACTACAACCACAACCACAACAAGCATATACCAAGCCATCAAGGCCATAATCACTAGTATGATTCATAAAACAATATGTAATGCACAAAAAATGTTATGATATGATAATAGATTCTATATTTAGTGACTCACAATATAGAATAGAAAAGATTTCAATGAGAATCGTTGGGAGAAAACGTGGGAAAATACAAGAAAAAGCCAAAAAGAAAAAAAGAAAACCACCACACTCTAGGGTGGGACCACTCTCATAACAAAGAGAATATTCTCTCTCCAAATATTTAGAGAGAAAGAGCTCTAGATCCCTTCAATCCATATTAATAACACTAATATGGTTAAGCAATGAGTGGAATACCTAATTTTAAAAAATTATTACATAATTATCCCAAATCAGAAACAGATCAATGAATTAAATAAAATAAAAATATACTTCGATTTTTTATCACATTAAGACATACGTTTCTATTTAAAAAATTTTATCAATCCATTTAAAATTTGCTCTTTTTTTTGTTCACAATTTAAACCATAATTGATTATCAATAAATGTAATTTTAAAGATATAAAATAAATTGAAAGGGATCATGTCATTGTACAAGTATTGATATGATCCTATTCTAAAATCATTAGAATAATGAGGAAAATAAAAACCCCAATGGTTTATGCCTAAACTTAATCTTTAAGGTCTAAAATTTCTTTATTTCATATGATGATAGCATCTGTGTCAAGCCCAATCACATATTGCCATTTTGTATACATAATGTAATTAGGTGAGACATGAATGAAAATAACACTTCGTGATATGAAAAACTTTGTTCATTTTCATGTATAGATGAGATGAGATGAGAACAACTTCAACTAGGAAAAGGACCCATCTAAAATCCATGTGTAACTAAGTGATAGCTAACAAGATATCATCCTAAATTCTCCAAATAGATATAGGCTATACTAGGCTCCAAATGCTTAATGTGGTAATGCTCATCATTATTGAAATATAATTAATGAAATTGAAACAAACAAATTTATAACTTATTGTCATGAAATTCTCAAACAATGCTCAAAACTTCCCCCTCTAATTTTGACAATAATTTTAGCATGTTAGATAATTTCATAATGATCCTCATCATTGATGTATTTGTATATTTATGTAATCTTATCCCCTCTTAATGGTAAATATTTCAAATACTGCATTTAGCATTCCAAGCCAAGCAATGTGTATAAAAAAATAAACTTCTACTAAGTATGTACACTTTTTCAATAGAACACAAGAGTTTATGGATTATATTTAGGTGTTTCATTCATATAATAAAATACTCTAGAAAAATAGTTTATAAGACACTAGTGAACTAGACTATGAACGGCTATTATAGGTGGTAAAACGCAATAGTAGATGATTATTTATGATAGTTATGGATTTTGGGACCAATGGACCCAATTATTGGTTTCATACCTAGAATTCTAGGTTCCTTTGTGTTTTTTGCTCTCCACTAAAATATGATAAGTAATCGAGCCTACATTTATTGTTTATGTTTGTAAAGGACTAAAAGTATTATTACATTAAATGGACTAATCTTAGTAAAAATTTGGACTAATTATTTGAGTAAGTGATAACATTTAAATAATTAGGCCCATGCTTGAGGATAATTTAGTGAGTCTTATCTCGATAGGCTTAAAATAAAGTCTGTTAAGATTGGCAAGCTTGCTCTCTTCCTTTCTCATTAGGCTCATGTGATTAATAGGACCATCCAAAGGCATGCATCTTCTAGAAGCTCCATAAATAAAACTAGAAAGCTTTTATTGATATCAACCATTGATCACAAAGATGATCCAATAATGGTTGTTCCTTGCAAAAACCTTATAAATGCGACCTAATTTGTCACTTTTGTGAACAATTAATTAGTTGTCGATCTTCATAGTTTAGAGATCAAACAAAAATTTAAAATAAAAAACTTTTTACATTCATTTACTCTTGCTCCAAAGATTAAAAAGCAATGAAGTTGAAGCTCTCAAACTCCTTCAACTATCGTATGAGCACGTGTGCCTACTAGTTCCTCCTCCTTGAGTCTTCCTCATTTCTTTCTACTTGAAGTTGTCATTCTAAGTCACATTGCTTCTCTGACAAATGATGTAAAACATATTACTCATCCTACACACATGTGAGACACATCTAACAAACCTCCTATCTACAACGTTTAATTACTATATTAATATATTTGTATAAGCATGCATACAATATGGCATTTATGTTTGTGCAATAGTTCTTTGCTAGACTTGATGACTCACCCATATTTAGGATTTTAATTTTCTAGCGCAAATGATGTGAATAATGATTATTATTATAATGGCTTGGGTTATGATTTATGAACCAGTGGAGGCCATGAAGATAGCATGATATATGGTTATAGCCTTTAGATAGACATAGTTTGAGAACTTTTATTTAATATTGAATTGTAGCAGTTTATATAATATGTGCCTGTGAAAACACAACCCTTATCATAGCACAATTAATATAAATTTAAAGTACGCAATATTTTAGAATTTTGAATGACTCTATCACACATAAAAATATGCATCGAAATCATCACATTCAAATGATTTCCATGCGTGGCATATAAATGGCAGGACAGGGTTCTTATATGACAATATGGTAAGAGCATAAAACGTTAACCTTTCATGATGCCCGAACATACCCTACAATGTTTTTCCAAAATTCACTACTTTGTGAAACTTAACTCAAAACGCAAATAATACACAACGCAATTTAGACACAAGCCACATGGGTTTGTATGCATTTCACCAAATGTAATAAATGCAGCCCATTCACCCACGTGAATTGTCGGTGTGTTATAAAAAATAGTATTAACCTCTCTACCCATAAAAATCGTGTCCACTGATATCTTTTATTGGTTGCAATTTTACTTATTTTCTTACTAGTTAGATTGAAAAAAAATGACTCGTGGTTTTCTTTATATATATATATAATCTTAAGCTCTTTCACTTTTTTATGGATACATGTCCATCTAATAAATATTGGTAAAAAAGGGTAACTTTCTATTTTATTTAAAGAAAAATTATGGTATTAATTTATTTTTAACCTAATAATATTAAACATTTATTTTTATGTTGGGTGGATTAGATTCAAATCACTCCTTTCTTTTATAATAATAATTAAAAAATAAATGGTCTAAATATACTATATTATATATTATATAATATATAGTCTTAAGCTCTTTCACTTTTTTATGGATACATGTCCATCTAATACATATTATTAAAAAAAGGGTAACTTTCTATTTTATATAAAAAAAATTATGATATCAACATTTTTTAAAATGGTCATCAAGACTTTTGTAATCTAATAATATTGAATATTTATTTTTATATTGGATGGATTAGATTCAAATCATTCTTTCCTGTTATAATAATAATTAAAAAAAATAGATGGTCTAAATATACTATATTATATATTTGGAATAATGTTGTATTTGGGATCCATCAACAAATGTGACTAGACATTTATTAAGATATAATAAAAGCTTTACGTTATTCAATACTAATTATTTACTATTAAACAAGTATATAAAAATATAAAAAAAAATTCTTTAGCTAGTATTTTAACAAACATCCTCAAAGCATCTATCTTCATTTTCCTTTTAATTTTTCAAAGTTTTTTCAGTTAATCTAATTTGCTCATTATCAATTCTAGGAAAAATCTATAGTGATGAAGAAAAAAACCCATAAACCAAGTAAAATTTTGGAAGCTTGTATTTATTTTTTATTTATTTATTTTCCCCGACAATGAATGATATCTATTTCAATTTTGGTGGTCTTGGGAATCCCAACACCCAAAACCCTATCTTGTACACGACAATTGTTAGAGATTAGATTTGTCGACATGGGCTTACCAATATTTCTTCATGTCTTAAGCCGACATTATATGTCCGTTGGGCCTAATAGGCTCCAGATAATCTTTCTTTCACTAGGCTCACACTATAATCTTTCAGAAATACAATACTTCAAAAATATGATATGAAGAAACTATATATTTACACTGATGTATTATTTAAAATAATTAGAATAAAAATATATAAGATTTTGCTTTCTTTTTTTTTTTTCACTTTGCATATCCATACCTTTTCCTTCCTTATGGTTTGAGTCTGTCATACTTTTTCATTATTAATCACTATTTATAATTTTTTGCTTTGTCGCTTATACATTTTCACTATTAATTCCCCTTATCCTTAGATAATTTTTTACTTCTAATTATGTGTCAAAGAGATATGTTCTTTAGGTAAATGATGATACTTGTAAAAGAGTTCAATCTTATATGATTTAATATAATATAACATAACTCTTATTATACAATATTGTATTTCTACGATTTGAGAAGTCGTAATTTTTTATAAATAAACGCACAATATATATTTATACCATTAAATAATAATTTTTATAACATCTGTTTTTATGAATATAGGTTATAAATATATTAAGATGATATTCTAAATAAATCTATTCTTTTTTATTAATATAAGTATACTTCGAATCAATATCCATAGTACATACATATACATATTGTAAAAGTTAATTCATTCGTTCACGCGAAAAAGTTAATGCAAGCCCAGATCCTGAGAAAGGTCTATGCAGTGACTGATTTACTTCTAACGTAACTCAAGTCCTAGGGAGTTGATTAGGGATCGAAAAGTGATGAATCCAATCAAAGAGCTATTCCAGTTCTAATAGCGATGGAATCAAACTCAAACTTGAACTCGAGTTTAAATTATTTAAATAATTTATTAAATTAAATTTAAATTTTATTAAATATATTTAAGTTAATCTATTAGTTTATTGAGCTTAATTAGTTCACTTATACAAGTTCAAGTTTGAGCTCATTAAATACCAATTCAAGTTAAATTTAAGCTCAAAATTCTAAACTCCATGTAGTTCAAATCGAACTCAAACTTAAATTCAACTCTATCTCATCTCAGTTTAACTTATTTATAACCCTAAAGTTGATTAATAATTATCAAATGAAAAATATAAAATGGTATTCCAATATATATATATATATATATATATATATTATTTTGAGTTATTTACCTTTCAATTTTTATATTAATGTCATTTGTTTTTTACTTTTTTTTTTCATTTAAATCATTAACTTTGTGAAGATAGCTAGAAGCAATTATAATATTATAAGTGTCACCCATGATAATAAATAAATCCATTATATAATATTGAGATGGAATTATTTTCATGTAGATAAACTTTTTACTACTTGTCTTAAGGAGGATTTAAATAGAAAAATAATAAAAATTGAGATTTTAAGGGAAAAAAATTTTAAAATAAATTCCAAAATAACAAATGGTGGAGACCATTTTCAATGGTTGTCCCTAATAATTGATACCTTTTATGTCTCATTTCTTTTTTTACTTGTGCGATATTTGAATATTATTTTAATTTTATTCGTGTGTTATGGTTATAGGTCCCAAATAAGATATTGAGACTAGGGGTAAATTGATATCTTTGTTAAAAACCTGGCTTTCTTAAATTTTTAAAAGAACCCCTCAAAATACTTATTAATGGCTTGTAGCAATTTAATTGTTTAACTTGTACTCACAATAATAAAATAAAATATGCATGCATTAGAAAAGAGAATGGTAGAGAAAATCAGGTACAAAAACTTATTGCGATTCAACCTTTTGTCTACTCAACTCTTTCAGCTCTACTACTAGAGACCTAGTCTTTAACACTAGTACCATTCTACTAATCTAAAGTCAAATGATAAAGATTACAAGTCGATCAACCAATCTTTAGCATTGCACCCTTTTTTACCCTACCTATCTAATACTTTACCTTGCAAAGTACAAATTTAAAAAGATGAACAATAGCTCCTCTCTCAAATAATACCTCATAGCTTTCAATGAATCAAATAATGCAAGGCAAAGTATAATAAATATCCTTAAAAATGTTTTAGCTCAAAAACAGAACAATAGAAGATAAACTATATAGTGTAAAATAGTTTCTAAGCGAGTCTCTAAGTGCTACAATTATTTCTTTTTCGATTGATTTTTTACCTTGTTGTTAACTTCAACTCAAACCAACTTAATCTTTTATAATTCCTTTCAATGATTAATAGCTAATTGATCTCCATAAACGGTCAATAAATTATAACTTGACTTATCTTCATGAGATGTTATCATGTAACTTGGATGACCTTGAATTTTGAATTTTGTAAAGATGCTTCTCCCAACAAATTAGATATCATCTCAACTGAAGCTTTATCCCTGTCTTGACTAAATCTGTTCTTATCCATTAAATCTTGAGTTTTAATGAATGCAACAACCTTCTTTGACCTTCTATATATGCCATCCACGTGCTCCTCATGGATCTTCAATAACCCCATAAAAAAGCCTACACTCTAATTAAAATAACAATCTTAATTTTTAGTCCTCGTTAATTAAGATTAATACGCATAAATTTAATTAACCAATTTAAATAAAACAATTTTTTTCATATTTTCTTAATATATCCGATAAATGAAGTTAGACCTTCAACTTCAATTAGTTGTCTAACTTGTATTCATGTTTTTTAATCTATTCATCGTTAGTATTTTCATGATACAATTTTTGAGCCATCATTTGAACATTGTCACTTTTCTATGTTAATATCTAAGTCACTTTCATCTTACGTAAATAGTTTCCTCCAATTCTATATACTCCATAAACTTATTACTACGACACTTAATCATTTTGTTATCGTCAAAACCTAAGAATGGTAAATACTAACTCTTTATGATTTATTGTAATAAAAGAAGAGAAGATAGGAGGAAGTCACCTACAGGGTTAGTTATTTAGTACAAAACATAATAATGCAAAAAGGAAAAGGATGTACTCGCCTCTAAAATGGAAAATAATTTCTCTTAATCTCTCTTGATAAACAACCATTACTTAGATAACTGATACTTATCATCTATCAGCACCTACTGTTATAAACTAATCGCAACGAATATTAACTGTTATATGATATATATATATATTTATATATATATTTGGGATAAAAATCCATCAACCAGTCAAGCTCTTTCCTAACTTTCTCGAGAGGGACGTAAACCAAAGGACTTTGTTTTGTGGTGTAGAAATGTCGATGTGATTTCTGTGCTGCAGATGAAGATAAGATTTAGGGTGTCGGCAGCTCTCTCTCTCTCTCTCTCTTCTCAACATTTTTCATCTTTTCTGTTCCTTATGAGACAAAAGGACGATGTAAGACTAAGACCAAACATATCTGCTGTCAATCGTTACGCTTACAATAATTTAATCAACTTAATGATAGTGTTACGTGGACGGAGTTTATTTGAAATAGAATTGCAATTTTACGTTTAATTTTTAATTAAGAGTTCGGATGTAAAACGTTATGCCTTGCCTTTGCCGACACAGACAACAGGTGCCTCGTACCCCGCTCGATGTCGTGGTTGAACAAAAATCATCATTGGATACCTTTCTTGTAACTTGTATACGGACACGTGGAGTGTTAGCGGATAAGTTTTAACATTTGAAGTACTTATTTTTTTATTTATATTTAATTTATATTTATTATATAAAATTAATTTATATTTGATTTAATTTCAATAAAACACTTATATTTAAATAAATATAAAATAAATAATAAATAAATCAAACAAATACTTAATATGGTAGCTTTTAGTATTACTTTCTTTTTTATTATAATATTTGTTCGGTATTGCTTTTATATTATTGCTCCTCTTTAGTTTTTCTTTTTTTTTTTAGTTTCGTATCTTTTTAATGTCAACTTTTGGTTATTTTCTGAGTATTTTCTTTTTTCTTTTTTTTTACTCAAAGTATCATCGATATGTTCTAATATAATTGAAAATAGGAAATAATAATACTGCTTTGATAGGGATTTAGTACTTCCAAGTCATGAAACAAAAGATATGAGCGAACGATGGTCTTCACGAACTGAAAATAACTATCTTACTTTTCTTTTCTTTTTATTTCTTTATTTATTTATTTTTTCAGATGATGGTTCACTTTCTCGAACCCAATTCTCCAGCATTAATAGTAAAAGACCGTTTACTCTTCTTTTCTTTTTTTTCACATTTGATTCTTTTCACGCAAAAAAAAAAAAAAAAAAAGAGAAAATCTCTCTCTTGGTGTTTTCATATTAAATAGTTTTTTCTTTCATTTTATCACTCTCCCACAGTCTATTTCAGTCGTTAAGCATTTAATCTTATTGTTACAAGTTCCAACACTTGAAATTATTCTGAGTTGATGCCATTCATATCAAAAGTTTCTCTTCTTTCCATACTGTGCAAATTTAAGTTTAAATTATTGATTATAATTTTAACTTCCTCTTAATGTTCTAAGCAATAGACCATGTTTCTTACCTTTTGTTTGTATAAAGTTTTATATTCATCTTATTTAAGAACAACTATGATGATATACATGAAAACTTTATAAAGTTATAATTAAGAGAATAAAAATGAAATAAAATATTTATATTAAAAGTATATTTTTCTCGTAACTTCTTTTGCATTTTAATAAAATTCTAATTTATAGTTACTTTTGCAAAGATAAGTAATTAATAAAAGTTTGTTCTAAATATTTTTAAGCAATATTGATAAATTTTAAAATCACATTATGATTGATAAAATCTTCTTAATTAGTAAAAAATCGCTATCTAATCACTTTTGAGTGATTAAACCATAAAATTTTCAACCCAACGTAACTATGAATATCACAAATGATATAATTTCATATGAAATAATACAATCTTTCATAAAAATTATATCATTTAAATATGTCAAATTATATGGACGTCTTATAATGTTTTTGATATATTAATGTCATTTTGACAAACACCTATTATATTTACTATGTACTATCAAAAAGAATACATTTCATTTTTGGATTTTATTAAAGAAGAAAGGATTTTAACACAACTTGGGCACTATAATGGTCAGGGTTTTGTAATGATCGATCAGGGCGTCCAAAATATAAGTCCATAAAGAATTTCTTAAAATTTAGTTTGAGTTAGTGCTTCTTTATTTTAACTAAAGTCCGGATGGATTTACCAATATTTATGAACTATATATTCTTGAAGGTATACATTCAAGTTACATGAATAGATAAAGTTCATAACTAAATTTTTATATCCTAAATTTAAATGATATGTCGATTCACCACATATTCCTAATATACAAAACTTGTCTCCTACACTCTTCGAGTCTTCAAGTCTTTTTTTTATATTTTTATTATTATTTTCTTCAAAAATAATTTTCCAAATGCGCTAGTAAAAAGTCCAAAGAATAGTATTTGTGCACAAGCATACAAATGCTAAACCAACCAAACACATACATTCCATATAACTAAATGTAACAAATAAATTTATTAAGATATAAATTTAGTCAAAGAACACATTATAACCCTAACAGTTCAAAGTTCAAAACGGTTCAAGTTCTACTTCTAAGCGTACAAAAAACTGCAACTCATCACATACAAAAAAATATATAACTAGGCTCGTAGGCTTGTCATAGGTGAAAATTTGCAAGGATCAATTCTATTACCATTTGCTAAAACTCTAAAGGTTTCATATTAAGTTTGTCACTTGTTATCATGCACTATCAAGAGCACAACCCATCTACAATATTTTAGTAGATGTCCCTCTCTACCAATTAGTACATTATAACTTCCTTTCTTAGCACCTAACCTAGCCACATCATCCAATGAGTATGAGACCATCAACCCTCCAACAATGGTTGCTGCCTACAAGTCTAAATGGCCAAACTCACAACGGACAAATTTTTAACAACCCATTATTTATTAGTCAAGTTACAATCACCTTATCATGCATAATCCACATACAAGCAACATAGTACTCACTTTTGTTTTTTAAGGAAAAAACCACTAATGATCCTTCATCTTTTTTTTATCCTATAAATTAGATAGTTTAATCCTAAACTCATTTTAATTTTATTCTTTCTTGTTTATGAACTTCATGTAGTTTTATTTAAGCTAATTAATCTATTCAAGTTTTTATGATTTCAAATTAATCCATGATCTTTCACAAACATTAAAGCCAAGTTGATTAACCATAAAGAAAAAAAATGTGAAGGGGAACAAAAGGAGTGTAGAGTCAATTAACTTGGGTAGGGGATGATTAACTTCCCTTTGTAGGGTGGATTGGCCTTTCTTCTCTCGTTGGGGTCTCTTCCGATTTTCTTTTTTCTTGCTTATATTTATTCTAAATTTGAATTTTGAATATATCGCATTAACCATCTTTTTAAGATGCAATTCATACTTTGTTATGAAATCCCAATTTCAAATCAAAGGGTCACTCTTTTTTTTTGTTGTTGTTGTTGTTGGTTGACAATTCTTAGGGTTAATATTCTCCCTTTTTATATAAAAGAATTATTTTGTATTATTAAGTTTATTACAAATTATATTTCTAATTTTCTATTATTTATCAAAAAGATTAGAGTTTAAATACTTATTTGATCATTTAACACAGGATTCTCTCTTTTTCCTACGGCAGCAAGTGAATTCTTACTAGAGTGTATTGCTAGGCTAAGCCCTATTTATAAATTTTGTGATAAGATTTATGTGAGTCTTACCTTAAAAAGTTTTTTAATTTCATTTTTATTTTAAATTATGTGATTAATTCTTGTTTTATGTCAACTAAAGAGTTTCTTTATTATATTAGAGAAAAATAGTCTCTTTTGATAGATTGGAGGATACTTTTATTCTTTATGGTTTTAATCTCCTATTTTATGAATCTTCCTTTATCTTTTTAATATTTTATGATTTAATTTATTAAAGTGTTTTTTATTTTCGAGATATTTCACAAATCGTGCCTCTTTTGGTTTCTATGAAAATATAATATCAACAGGCGTCTCAGAGTTGCTTTCAGCACCTTATAACACGTAGGAATCTTCTAACATCGGTGGATAGTATATTTAATGCTTCTTTATATCATACGAGCGAATTGCTTGAACTCCCTAGAAAGCTTTATTTAGGGCCAAAATTCTCTCTAAAATATTGGAAATTTCCAAAAATAAGTCATTGGGACTAGCGATTTGATCATATGGTGGTTTTGCTAGTGTTTATTTATAGTGCGAGGCATCAAACAAAAACTTTAAGAGTTTAGTTCATAAAAGTGCATCTGTTATAGATTATGTATATTTTTATTAACAGTAATTTATAACAAAATATGTGAGACCAATATATAATATTGATATTTCAATATAGTTAATCATTTGTAAAGATTTACTGGCTTTGCATTAATATTAGAATTATCGATGATTTAAGTGGATGTCTAGAGGAGACTAGGCATAAGATCATTATGTTTGTTGATCTAGGTCATACTCACTAACAAATAAAAATGGGTTCGATAAAGATACACATAAAGAAACTCGAGTTGATAGGAAAGTAGATACAATCCACTCTTAGAAAATAAATACATATAACGAAACTCGAGTTAATAGAAAAGTAGACACAACCTGCTCTTAGAAATACTTGCATTCAAGCATCATTAATTCATTTTCTATTGTAGCGAGATTATCATACTCTTAGTGTATGGACACTCATGCTTTAATGCTAGTAAAATGCAACTAGCTCAAGAGCATCATTGAATCTATTTGTTATGACGTACGGCACTCATGAGTAATAGTATCAAGCTAATACAAGGTCAATTCGTCACCAATCAAGATGCGTGTTGATTCACTCTTCTAAATAACTACTGTGGATAAAGAATCCTTGTTGTAAAGAAATATACCCATATTATGGTACTTCGTTAAAATAATGTTAATTTATATTTTATAAGGATTCTATTATTTTCCTTTTCATATAATTCCTTACCCAAAATCATGTGGACTAACAACCGATAACGACAGGACGCGGGGAAAATCCTATTATCTTTGCAAACGCAAAACGATAATACTGCCATGTGTCCACCCGACAGTTTTCAGCCACATGACCATTCAGATATCTTACCTCAAGAATTCTATATATAAGTGCCCTTGCACAAGCCCTAGGTACCCACACCAACACAAACATAGTTACATAATCCCACAAGCATATCTTTTCCTAATTGTTGTCAGTTAAATATCAAATATCGGAGATGGATCACGGACACGGCGGTGGACATGGCGGTGGACACGGCGGTGGCCATGGTGGTCCAGGTGGAGGACATGGAGGAGGACACGGTGGTGACCAGCATGGTGGGCATGGACATGGTGGAGGACATGGCGGTGATCACGGTCATAAGGGAGGACATGGTGGACACGGTGGCGGCGGTGATCACGGTCATCAAGGAGGACATGGTGGCCACGGTGGCGGCGGTGATCACGGTCATCAAGGAGGACACGGTGGCCACGGTGGCGGCGGTGATCACGGTCATCAAGGAGGACACGGTGGCCACGGTGGCCACGGCCATTAATTAGGAGATGATTGTTGTTGTATCTGTGTATGGTGTGATCGCATGGGACTTTTATGTCATGTGATTGCTAGAGATGTTTTTGCCCATGATTCCATGCATGGCTTTGTGTGGTTACACCAAGGTTATCATGTCTACTTATGATAGGCATGTTGTGGAGTGATAATGAAAATAAAACCCATGTTTGTGTTTCGAAGTTAGCATGCAGTTTTGTGAATTGTTGATGAGTTCTCCTACAGTATGCATAATATAAGTATGATGCTCTTATAGGATAATACTACCGTTGCTACTTTAATTTTACTTGTAAAGCTAGAGTTTAAAATTGCTAAATAGCATATTTAATTAGTGTTTATTTATCAAATTTTATGATTGAAGTTTTAAGTTATTAATTATTATCCTTGATGGATTTTTTTATTTATCTAATTTACTATATTTATTATCTTTAATCAAATAACATGATAAATAATATCTAGTTAAAGGATATAATTATATATAAAGGTGATAAATTTGATAAGAAAAAATATAACTTAATATTATATTTAATAATTTTAAGTGAAAAGATTAGGTAAGGGACCTGAGGGGCATTATATTATGATTTCCGTTTCTAATAGTTAAGTCATTTCTTTTATCTTAAATCGTTATCTATGATTATCAGTCATTAACCCGAGTGATATCTTGAGATTATCCTGAAAATTATCTACGACTATTCAAAATCACGTAATGATGTTAAAAGTATCCATACTTTAATAATAGAGAATCTATATAATTAAAGCCTGCTGTCATCTCTATGACCAAATATACACAAGTTTTGTCGTATGGTGCTTGAACCAAAAGAGCTTTTCGCTATTGGTTCAAAATTTTTTTGGAAGGACCCCCCGTGAAATGGACTGCCATTGTGGATTTTATTTTATTTTATTTGTAATAATTTGGCTATTTCACACAAGAGATCAGAAAAACGTAAAGGAAAAAAGAGAGCTTGAGAAAATACCATGTCAAAAGTTTGGATAGTATATTGTGTTATAAATTGATATTTTATAATAATAAGTAAGCAATAGATGGGTAAATATAATGGATAGATAAATTGATTGGAAGGTACAATTATAAAGTAAATACGATGCACCATCCATACTATCCTTAATATATAGAGCATAGTGTCCGTGTTATGGAATTTTGCCTTTTGCAACTAGGGTTTGTGAAACTAAAAGAAAAGGAAGTTTTCGGAAGAAAGCTTATCGATTTCTGCATACCCCTATCAAGAAATATGTGTTCCTAAGTACCAATATGGTTAGATACAAGGATATGAATTCATATAGGGTTTTAAAATTTAGCTTTCTTGGAATGAGATCTCACTATGGTTCGTGTCTTCTCGGAAGGAGATTTTCTACCTTTCACCTAAGCTATGCAAGAAGAAAAGGTTTAAAGCCAATCCTATGAAACATTAAATCTTCATAGGGATTTTTTTTTTTTTTTGTTTAATCGCCAATTGAACCTTGAGGACGCGATGTTGTGTTGAGTTTACTGGCTTTAAGGGTTTTTTTTTTTTTTTGGTTTAATTCGTACTTTACCGATCCTAAATAGAATAATCAAATAGGTCATTATAAATTTTTATATGTATTAAAATTTTATCTATTTTTGCCAATTATATGGTAATTTATGTAGCCTATCACTTTTAATATAGCTTTTCAAATTATTGATTATCAATTTCTCAATTTTTCCAAGTGTTTGTTAAGATGTGACATTTCCAATTTTGCTTTACTACCACCATTGAAATCATATGCAGTTAAGTGAAAAGTAAGGGTGAGGGACCTCCATGATGTTATGATTTCTACTTTTAATAGTGAGGTCTTTTCCCTTATCTTGAATCAGTACCTATCACTATTAGTCATTAATTCGTACAATATCTTGAGATTATCCTAACAATTATCAAAATTGTAAATAGTAAATTATAATTTAATGTTATAATAATGTATGGAATGTGTTCTCTATGAGATTAAGTTCCCCAAAATGTGCTTATGTCTCATATTTTCACTAAAAATCAGGTAGGCTAAAGATATTTCAGATCTTAAATTAGGTATTAATAATGATCAAAGTAGACATTACATAAAACATGGTGCTTATTTCCATTTCACTTCACAACAAACCCCGTCACACTACACATAATATTAGTGCAAGCTTACACTAAAAAAATAAAAATAAAAAAAAAAAGCACATTTTGGAGCCATGAGTGATGACCTAACATGCCTAGCAAGTTACATCACACCATGCTATGAAGTCGTCTCTTAATGGCCGTGGCCGCCGTGTCCGCCATGGCCACCGTGTCTTCCGTGACCGCCTCCATGACCACCGTGGCCTCCGTGACCGCCGTGGCCACCACCATGCCCTCCGTGACCGCCATGGTCACCACCATGCCCTCCTTGATGTCCACCATGTCCATGGCCACCACCATGTCCTCCACCGTGTCCTCCGCCATGTCCTCCGCCGTGTCCTCCACCATGTCCTCCGACGTGTCCTCCACCATGTCCACCACCATGCCCGTGATCCATCTTTTGATCTTTGTTCCTCAAGTTCCGACTACTAGGAATAAAATGCTTTTTGAGATAATTTTGGTATGGAGCTTTGCCCGTGCTAAGAACACTTATATATAGAACTAAGGAGTAAAGGTAATTATCTGATTGGTCTCGGCTTCTGCGGCCGAAGCTAAGCCGCTTAGATCACGTGTAGACACGCGGCATTATTGATCGTCCCCTCTCCATGTGAAAAGAAAATGATTTTCAAGCATTCTAACGCGGCAGGGTTTGAGCTCCACTTTAACTGGAATTCGAGGAAACTCACTTAAGCTCCATTTAATTACCGACAAAGATACTATTACTTGAATCAAAATAATAATAATAATAATATGTATAAACTCAATTTAAGCTTAATTAAACTAACGAGCTTATGACCCAAATATTTTAGAATTCAAATTTAACTTAATAACAAACTATTCAAACTGTTTCAGCTCAAATTAAATCCAATATGATTATTGTTATGTCAAACTTAATTATTTATTAAATTAAACTCAAATGATAGGCTTGTCTCACTAATAGACCCTATTTTTATAATATATGGCAAGTAATTAATATATAATAAAAGATTAATCGCCATATAGTTATCTCTTTTATTACAATTTTATTTTCTCAAAAACAATAAAAATAATATCTCAATATGAAATAACTACAACAACGTTAATGTAAGTGTTGATAGACTGTTGATAACTTGATGTAGTTTTCCACCGTTTTCATAAATTATTTTATATAATATAAAATAACTTATAGTATAAAATTATTAAAGATGCAGTCACATCTGCAATTCTCCTAATATTTATTACATATCTAATCTTTGTCACATCACCCTGACGTGGATGCAATCTGTTTTTGTACGTTCACATGGTAAGACCAAGAAGGGTCCCCATGTGGCACAATCAGTGTTCTTATACTGGAATTGAATAGTTAAGTCCTCTCTCTTCCACCCATTATTTGCATGTTTATTTGGAAAACTATTCCATTAAAATAATTTCTTCACACTTTTTTTAGAAAATTTCTGGATCACTACCTAAAGTGAAATAGATATAGGGAGTTTCTACAAAATTGTACTTTTTCCCTTTTCAGGAATTTATTTATTTATTTTTTCCTTCTTTCATTTCTTCAATACAAAGTAGCAGGACCTTGCTGTGCAGTCATTTTTAGCATATTAAAAAACTTCTTTTTGATGTAAGTGCAACCATGAATTATTATCATACAGTAGAATAATAATTGGTTTTTTAGATATAAAAATATATACCTTAAAGAATATGGAATTAAAAAGGACCCAAAACAGAAACTTGTCATTCATGCTACCTACCAGATCTCAATATGATTAGCACTGGAATTGATTAATTAAATAATATATTAGTCGGTCTATAGTTAACAAATGGACTCCCATCCACTTTCTTGGATCTCCAGGGCTAATAGGACTTCCATGAATGGATGGGGTAGGGAAGATGGGATGATGCTGCTAAGACTAGGTTTCGAAACCAAGGCCTATATGAGGATAAGCGTATTATGGGCTGGCTATGGCTATTACAAGCATGTACGAGGGCCTGGAGATAATTATCAGGTGCTGGATTGAGTCGAATAATTGGGATGAAATAGCTACAAGAGGTTATGGGCGACCTAGAAAAATATAGATGGAGGGAGGGAGAGAGAGATGGTGGACTTGGTGGAGGGCAAGTGACAGGTAAATAGATTGAGTCATCATCCATATGTGATGAGTGTTAAAAAGATATAATTTTAGTTTATATTTTCGCATGAATTACGACGTGTTTTGTTGGAATGATAGGTAAAAATTATTTAAAAATAACCATTCTATAAAACCCGCCAAAATAATAACAACAATAATAATAAACAAATGGATAAATATCTAAACTTAATTTTGTAATTTTATTTACAATACTCAAAAATCACCTATCTTTTAAAAATATACGTATCTCATTTTTCCTCTTCTCTCTCTTCCTTAAACGATAATCTCCTCTTCTTTAACTACTTCTCACCTCTTTCATTCAAATTTCAAAAAGAAAGTCAAGATAAGATTATTCTTTTCACGAAAATCTCTTCTTCTTTTTGTTTTTTACCCATCTTAATTATATTGTGGGAAATATTAAATGCAAAACTAGATTTCTTTAAATAAGAACGAGAAAAAAAGGTCGATCAAAGTAGAAATTCATGAAAAGTTTAGTAAGTGCCTTTGTCCTTGTGATTTAATATTGTCAGTGCAAGGCGTTCTAACTTCAAATTACCTGTAACAAAGGGATTTGTGGCCTATGATTTTGGGTTGAAGAATGTTTAAGCATGGTGGTTAGATTTCTAATAAGTTTTCTTAATCTTGATTTCGCTATTTATGTTCAAATTAAAGATTTTTGGTTAAAGATTGAAACTTTTGTGAAGAATGCCATTGATTATTACATGGGTATGTGGAATTTGTGTGGGAGTGCAAAAAGTATGGTGTATTAATTGCAATTGATTGTTGAGAGGCATCATAGGTTGAAACATTTGAAAAGTGTAGAGTCAAAAGGTTACTCAAAGCATACAATGAAAGGGAGTAAGTTAAGGATATGTTCAGAAAGTTACTCATAGCATACAATGAAAGGGAGTAAGTTAAGGATATGGTCAAAAGGTTACTCAAATGGTATAGTGAAGGGTAAGTTGAACAACATATAGTTAGACGTTTACTTAGAGGGTGCAATGAAGGGGTAAGCTAAACAAACTGTATATTCAAAAGTTACTCAAAGGGTATAATGAAGGGGCAAGTTGGGTAGAATATAGGGTGACAAGTTTCTAATGCTCAAAGAATAAGTCAGAGGATGAGTAGCATATAAGGAGATAAGTTTCTAGTGGTCAAAAGATAAGTTAAAAGGTTATAGGAATGGGGATAACTCAAACTGTTGTGAGCCTTTTTATCCAGGTACGTCTATACCTTGTTTGTTAATTATGTTTGCTAGGATAGAATAAAAAATGGACTTAAATGATATTCGACACATAATTTATTATTACTTATGTGTAGTTAGACTTGAGGGATTAGGAGTACCAATGATCTTGAGGTGGTATCCCAATGATTAATATGTAACATTGTCCCTATACCAAAATGATCTAGGTATATTTAGGTATTTCATGGATTCTTAAACATTTGAGAGTACCCAACATTATATACATATATATTGTATATGTGTATGATCGAGGTCTTGTGTTATCCCAAGTTTTAGGATGCTAAAATTGTGTTGTATGTAGGACTAAATATAAGATAGTTAAGTGGTTGATGTGAATTGCATGTTATGTATATATGTATGTATTAATGATCCGATTGACATGCACATGTGATTGTGATATATACGTGTTGGGCAATAGTTTAACCCTTTTAGGGGTTCTTTTTCAACTACAAGTACTTATGATGGGTTAAGTACTTATGATGGTTTTGGATCTAAGTTATATTATGATCTAGGGGGCGGTGTAGATTATGTATACTTCTAAGACTAGATACAGTATATGGTACTCATTAGTGGGTCACCTTTATGTCTTTTTAGATAGATTTGGTGGTCAATCTTCAGTCATGGTGTTTATTAGACTTACTTGATGTTATTGTATGGTCTATTTAGTTAGCTATGGAGCAACATAGACTCCACTTTATTATAATATGTAGGTCAGGGAGCTATGTTAGACTCCTAAGATATATTTATATATGTTTGTATTTGAGGTTATGGTGAGACTTTAAGCTACCTTTGTTTTAATATGTAAAGTTGTAATTAATGTGTTATAGATTTATTATGTAAATTTGTGAAAATATACAAGTTCAAAAGCCTTAACATGTCATTTGCTAATAATTACTTGTGATGGGTAATTGCATTCTGGTACTTAAGGCATTACACCAGTTAGAGTAGATCAAGTAACAAGACAAACAAAAAGGAGAATGATCTCAAAAGCGAAAGATTTTTGCAATGAATAGAAGCACCATTTGGATGTTTAAGCTTAGTGTTCAAATAAATCTAAACAAAAGGCATCCTCTAGAAAGAAACAAGAACTTTGTTCAACCAGCATTCAAGCCATTCAAACAAAGTCCAACCTTATAGAACAAAGCCCTTGTGGAGCATCATAGTAGATTCACTGTCCCACTTATTTGAACGTCCCTTAGGAGAATTCAATGAGGTGCGTCTAAGGCAAAATTGTTCTTGTCTATGAAACTTCATCCAACAAATTGAGGAACTATTTAAATGAAGTCCACATTTTACTACTTGAGTCCATCTGCTATAAATACATTTATGTCTTAAGCCTTAGAAATGGTATGCATGTTTAACTATTTGCTTTTACTTCTTTGAGTAGCCTTAAGCCTCACTAAAGTAGCCAATGCTAAATTAGTGCAATTTAGTGTAAATTATGCATGTTGTTGTGATTGCTGCTTTTTTTTATTCGTTTCACTTTGTTTTATCATGTTGACATCACTGTAAATCTATTTGATAAAATTTTCAGCATTCTTAATTATTCACTTTGCTATCCTATTTCAAGTATGAATAGTTGGATTCATAAAGGATTCATAGTGGAATACAAAGTTCAATACTCTTATGGTTTTAGCTTTTATTAGTGGATTTTCTTGAAACATGGGGTTTTTTTTTTTTTCTACAATTGGTCTTGAAGACTTTTCTGAACTTGACTAATTTAAAAAACTGTTTGTTGACCGATTGCAACATTAGAAAGGTAAGTTTTCAAATTTTAGAAGGTTTTAGTAAAGGGAAGTCAAATAAGGATTAAAGCTTCAAGCTTCTTCATGCAACCCGAAATTCTTAAGATCTTTAAGTGGTCTCATGTTGCTAAAGTTTTAATGAGAATTGAGTCTTCAACACCTTTTTTACTAAATTGATTAGTGCTTGAGAAATATTGGTTAATAAATTTGAGAATTATTGAAATTTTGTATGTTTTTCTTTATTAAACCCACTAGTATGACTAAAACCCTAGCAAGTAAGCTAAGTATTATGAATCTCATTTATCTATATAGTTAATCTCTTTTTCTTTTAGTTAGTTTGATGTAGTTGAATTGAAAAATCATTTTACTAATTTTCAAATAAACTAGTAACTAGTGTAACTTAGTAGTAAAATGCAATTTCTCTACTCAAAACAATATCTCTTAGGTCAAAAAGAAAATCAATATTTTAATTAGAAGTGAGTATAATACGAGGCACTACCCATATCTTACCATATAAAGTATAGATTTTTAAATTTTGAAATTAGAACCTATCTTGTAGCACCTCAAAACCACTTAGAAATCTATACCCTATAAAACCAACAACATACAAGGTATCCTATGAAGCCTATAATTTTTTCTTTTTTATATAAATTTTAAGTTTAAATTATAACAAAAAGTAATTTATATATAATACCACAATAATACATTTGGTATGAGGAATGGTATGGAATGGAATCAAGACTAAAATGATAAATTCATTCTTGTGTTTGGAAACGCCCATGGAATCGAATGCGGATATAGTAGTGTTTGTCAAAAACGCTATTAATCATTAGATGATATATTAGGTTGAAAGTTAAATAAGTAATTTTAATTGATGATCATTAATAAAGACGAAATGAAATCATGATTCCACTAGTAAGAGTGCGGAATCGCAATTTCACTTTCTAAAAACACTTCACGAAAAGGGAAAGGGAATAGAATCTAAAATTGCAATTTCATTCCAGGTCCAATCGTGTATACCAAATGTAATATAAATTCTTTATATGCAAAACTTATGAAACCTACAATAAAATTTATTGAATAAGAAATAATAATTTTTCCTATTTTCATCATTTCAAATTTATATAATCTTATTACTTAACAAATGAGAAAAAAATAAAGAAAAGGAATAAAATATGTAAAGTTAGAGAGAAAAATTAGGAAGAATAAGGGAAAGAATGAAAAACGTAAAATGAGAGATGTGATATTAGATTTAACAATTTAAGATTGTTAACATATGGGCTTAAGCTCTTTTTTTATTTTTTTTTCTTTTACTAAAATACTCATTAGCTAATAAATATAATATTGTCATTTAATATTTATTTATTAATATTATTTAATAATTTTTATATGGTATATACATGATACCCTCAAACTTATATCTTGTATATATTAAAAAATAAATTCTAAAGTGGATATAAGATAGAAAAAACGTTATATCCGTACCTTACTTTATGATAATAGATTTTTGAAAAAAATTTACTCAAAATCTACTATATAATCTTTGATATCTATTGATCTAAAATCTGTTAGATCGAGTAAGATATAAGTAAATACAATAGAATTATTTACTCGCTCCTAATTTTAATACTTACAATGACTTGAGTAAACTTACTCAGCAGATCGTATGTCAATATGTTTTTTTTTCCATTTTCCTCGTCTCTAGTTTCACATACTTTCATTCATTTTTATTTATTTTCTTTTAATTCTTTTTTTTTAATGTCAAATTTTCTTGCAATCTGTTCGTCCACATGTGACAAAATGGTAGGCTTCACGAACGTTGAGGAAAAGTGTATATAGTTTTAACATTGATGATGCTATGTAATATTGAAAGTCTCGATTATTTGAAGGAATTAAACAAAAAAACATGAAAGTCCTAAGAAATTCTAGGGCTACGAAGTGCAAACATAAACCCCAATTAATCAAAGGCATAAAACAAGATTAAAGGAAAAAAATGAAAAAAGAAAAATAAAAAGAAAAAGAAAAGAGATCTCTAAATCTTACTAGATCAAACACTACAAAATGAGTAATTCTTCTATTACACCCACATAAAAAAAAATGATAAAGTATATGGTATTAAATTTTAAGCAAAATTATAAAGATGTTCTTGAAAATTTATTGAATTAATAAGAATCACATCCCATATATTAACAACTAATTGTTTATCTTTGGATGACCTTGTATATTCTAAAATTTTAAAGGTTCATCAATATATGTGGTAAAACTAAGTTGTCTAATTTTAACTTAATGAATGACTAGTAACGTTATCATAATAGAAAGCTAAATTATAAAAGCAATTCTACATAGAAGCATAAATCATCAAATATATGGCAAATTGATTAGAAAGATTATCATTTTGATAACAAATTGACTATAATTCTTTAATATAAAAGTTAATCACACTTACAAACCTTTAAAATTCTAGGAGAGAGTATTTTCTATAGCAAGCTTGTCCACTATATATTTTACAAGGATCCTAAAATTCCAAGAGAGAGTGTATTTTCTAGGTTATAAGGGCCCCTTTTCAATAAATTAACTATATGTCAATTTGATTTGATAATTGCATAAATGGTTTAAATGTAAAGAGATAAGATCAAAAATGAAGATATGTAGGGTTATGATGGCAAGCTCCATATTGATAAAATGAATAAAGACACCCTAGGTCAAACCATTTTACAAAACCAAATGGTTGAACAACAATTTTGTTAGGTTTAGGGATCTTCCACCAAAATGTCCACTTTCATGAATTCTAGATTGGGGTGCAATTCAACAAGTCAAGGGCGTTTGAATCCAACTTGCTAACCCAATAACAACCTATAAGATAATTCTATAGGCTTTAAGATTAGATTTCAAAACTGCAAAAAACCTAATGAAAAACCCAACCTAGTAAAAATAATACATTAATAATAATATTTGCTCATAACTTAAACACGTCATGTACTAGTTGAAGAGCACATTTAATTTTCATGTTTCATTTGTATGTAAATAAGTATAACCTTAGCTCTACCTAGCCACTCTCCAATGATGCTCCCTCTATCTCATTCTCATCTAATTCATTTCATCCTCTCTCATCTTTTATCTTATGGTCAATTATAGAAGTTTTTTTTTTTTTTGTTGACTCTATTTTTCATATTTTTATGTAAAAAGTTAATAAGTATATTGAGTATTTGTTTATAAAAATCCTTTAAGAGTATGCTTACAATAGCTTACAAAATCAAAAGGCAAAATATAATATTATATATAACCAAATCAAGTCAAGAAATTGAGTTCATAGTGACCCCAATAGGACAAGTTTTGATATTGCCCAATCCATAATATATTGCCATTTACCTCCAAACCAACAAATCAACCATTTGCCCAACATAAATTTCCATATTCTAAAAGTAAAAGAACATAAGAAGAGAAGGTGATCATGAACTTTTATATTATTTCTGCAAAATAAATAGGATATTAAAATAATAACTCCATATTCAAACAACTTATCTTAGTAAAAACAATAAGATTTTAGGAGGCATTACACTCTACATAAGCAAGTTTAGGTTTTAAATGACCTATTATCCCAAATCCACACTAGTTACATCCCTAATTATGGAGTTCAACTCGTTGATGGATGTTGGTGGTGATAATCAACATTAACCATCAAGAAAATATGAAAATGGAAAATGGATAAATAATTTTCATTTTTAAAAAGAAAAAGTTACTTTCCTCATTTCCTATTAATATTGTTTATGATTATTAACCACCATTATTAATAGTTAGCACCATCATCACCTTCTACCACCACTTATTGCTAGAATCCACTAATATTTATAACATCTAAAGATTGTTATAATAATATTTAACATCTATGAAACTTTAATTATAACAAATGTCCAAAAAGATTTAGAAAATACTTTCCCCAAAACAAGCACACCTTATGTTTGTTATCCATATGATCAAAAAGTTTAAATTTGAAGATTTGGTGATACGACTTTACATCTATTACCCAGCACTCCTTTTCACATATAGATTGAAACTTTAACTAAAACCAAATGATTTAATCAAATGAAGATAAAATGATTATACGACTATTAGAACTTAAGACCTACTCTAATATCACAACCATCTGATTTAAAATTTAAAACTTTTGCATTTAGTGTAACTTTTATATTTATTACTAACCTTATTTGGTGAAAATAATCTATAATTTTTTATATACATAATTACAACAGAGAAAAGGATCTTTGAATTTAGTCCATCCCATCACTAGACTACAAAGCTTTGACGAAAATGATCCATAGTTGTAAGGCAAGTAGTTGTGCTGAATTGGATCCGCACTAGCAATGGCTATCATGTCCTACAAAAGGATGCATTAAAATTTTCCAAAGAACGACCCGCCAACTGCACCACCCCGATGAAGCACCTCCCTGTGGCCAAAAACGAATACAGTTTACGGATGTCTGCATATCATCATCATCATCATCATCCCTTCACTCAACACCTTCAGAAGATGAAAAAATAATAACGCAGCACCGCATTCATCCCTGCAACATCGAATATGTTGCTTCCATCTAATCTATAGATTTGGTATGGGCTTTATATTTATTATCTGACAATATTCACCTACAGGAAAGATAAAACCTTGTCGGTGAAAATAATCAAGTATTTGTCCTGAATTGGATCCCAACTAGCAATGGCTATCATGTGCTACAAAAGGATGCATTGAAATTTTCCAAAGAACGACCCGCCAACCGCACCACCCCGATGAAGCACAACTGCACAATCTACCTGTTGCCATAAACGAAGACATACAATTTACTGATATCTGTATTATCATCATTTAGCCGTTATCATCGTCCCTTTGTTCTGAACATCTGGAAAGCATCTAAAGAAAAATGAAGAACACCAGAGCTAAAGCTGAACACCCTCAGAAGATGAAAACAATGATGCAACACCGCATTTCATCCCTGCAACAACAAATACGTCGCTTCCTGTAGTGTGCCTCGAGCATCACTGAGCCTCACGTGGATGCCTGCGGAGCCCATATATGGACAGAATATAACCTCCCGGAGAAGAAAATATCCTTTTGATATTCCCTTGAAACATAGGAATCCAAAAGCAGCATGTGAAGTGGACGGTCCCCCACCTGGATTTTTTGCCCATCTGCCAACAACAGAACATTCTGAGTCACCAAATTTTAATAGAATCCAAAGATATCGATGCCATTGGGGCCATGTGTGCCAATGATGGAAGAAGATCATCACCAGAAAAAGGGGAAACGAAATGCTAAGTGTGAGAACATATTTCTTCAGCCAACAATGAAAAATCTCTTAACATGAAATCCATATGTAGCATGATGTTTTTTGGTAATAAGTGGTCTCCTAACATGAAAAGCCCACATCATTTGAAAGTTCCCAACAGCTCAAACAACGTAAAGAGAAAGCAATATGAAAACAATTAAAAAAAAATGATAATATCACCAGCAAGGCAAGAATATTGCAAAGGATAAAAGGGAAGATGTTACAGGTTAGACAGTGCTGCATGATAAAAGAAATTAAGGAAATTTTGCTCACCATAAAACTAGTAAAACCATAAGATGCCCAGCAATCAAGATTGAGATAATTGCAAATAGATCCTTAGAACTATTTTTCAGGTGCAAGTACATCCTAAACTTCCAAAAGTGCCTTCACCACCCCATAACTTAGGAAAATATGTACTTTAACTCTATAGCTATTGCTATAGTTCTCAACACCATCGCCACAGCACATAGATAGCAATCATTTGGATCTCTAGAGATGGTTTGGGTATTTCAAATATTATGGGTAGGTGAAGGCCCCTTTGGAGTTTAAGGGTCTACTTTAACCTAGCCAATAGTTCTGGAGGTGTGTTTGCAATTTGCCCATCAAGAAATACAAAAAACAATTTAACTCTTGAGACTTAGTACCTTTGCATTTTGACTTCGAACTTCCTTGAGCAAAAAGAATCTTTCCTCCTGAGAGAAAAATTTTGCAAGAACTTAATTTTAGAAAACCAGGATAAAATTAGACCAATCACTTTCCAGGATAACCACTATTGCCCTAGATTGTCAAGTCTTCATATCCAAGATCCATCACCATGCATATAACAATTTCTTGGAGTTTAATGAAGTTGCAATGCAACACAAAAGGACTAGAATTTAAGTAAACAAAGTAGCTCAATTACTTTCAAGAAAGCATGGATTTGTCAAGACTGAGAAAAGTTACCAGCATTACACTAATAAGGAAAGCTTAAAGCTTTATCGTCAATCCAGGGTGGCTTCTTAGCATTATAGTAGAAGTAAGCAATCATGTGAACTAACTCATTGGTTGTCCGAATCTCTGCAAAAGCAAACAAGTAACAGTGAGTGAGCCACCTCGATATATTCTACAAATAGATAATATCAAGTAACAAATAAAGAAACTTCTTATATCACCTTTCTCACGGTATAACACCCTACTCCCCCGTAAGAACAAAAGTTGTGGACCTTCTTTAACTTTAAGAGCATATGCCAAATCCCTCTCGATGTTAATGTCTATCTTGACAGCCTACCACAATGGGATGCCATCAATTATAACATAGATCAAACAATGCAACCTTTTAAGCATACATACCCATAATATTTCTTTGAATATGATTGTAGGGGTTAGCCATAGAATAAGAAGTACAATAAGATGCTGTTAGATGTGTAGGAAATCAAACCAGCCTAAAGGAGCAGATATCATCTTGATTCTTTTCTATATTAGGAATTAGTATCTTAGTGATTTCCTTGTAATAATATTCTGTATATATATATAGATAGCAATATTGTGTACTATGTATATAGGTCATATTTTAGGAATAGAATAATATAGTCAAACCTAATTCTATTGTATATATATGTACTCATTCCTTGAGATAAAGGACAGAGAAGCTTTTCATCAATATTATTTAGCTTCATGGTATCAGAGCCAAGGCTCTAAAATCCCTAAAATATTTTTCTTTTCTGCCTCGGTCTCTCTCAGCCTCTGTCTCTCGCCATCTCTCTCTCTCTCTCTCGGACAGCTCCAACATACCATCTCTGTTTCAAATATATCCATAACCTCCTATTATGGCCGACTCTGATGGATCTTTCGGGGGCTCCTCAACAACAAATCCACTCCCTGGAATAACTCCAACATCAATTGAAAACAACTTTGTTCCTATCATCAGCCATAAACTCAATGGCCATAACTATCTCCAATGGTCACAAGCAACAATGTTATTTGTTAGCGGAAGAAACAAAGATGATTATCTCACCAGAGCTATTATTCAACCTGATCCACATGATCAAAATTCAAATCATGAAGGGCAGAAAACAATCTCGTTATGTCTTGGTTAATTGGTTCTATGACAATCGAGATAGGAGAAAATTTCTTGCTATACAACACTACCAAGGAAATCTAGGATGCTGCTCGTGATACCTTCTCCAATCACGAAAACACAGTTGAACTTTTCCATGTGGAAAGTACTCTTCAAGACTTGAAACAAGGAGAAAACTCAGTCACTGTCTACTTCACTACTCTCACTCGACATCGGCAGCAATTGGATATGTTTGAGTCCCATGAATGGAATTGTTCCATGGACCGTGCTTATTTCAAGAAAATCATTGAAACCAAGCGCATATTTAAGTTCTTGATGGGACTTAATAAATCTTTAGATGAAGTCCGTGGCAGAATTCTTGGCACTAAACCATTGCCTAACCTACGAGAGGTGTTTTCTAAAGTCCGTAGGGAAGAAAGCCGCAAGAGAGTTATGCTAGGACATTCAGATTATCCAGCAACAACAGAAAGTTCAGCACTTGCTGCAATCAAGGATCGTTCACATTTATCTAATGTTGCTGTTGTTGATACTAGAAGAATACCTCAGAATACTGGTGATAATCGGCCATGACGAGGACGTCCCTAGTGTAATCATTGCAAAAAGCCAGGCCACTTCAAGGAAACGTGCTGGAAATTGCATGGAAAGCCTCTTGATTAGAAATCGAGCCAAGAACGTGAGGCTAAAGGAAATACTGCTTACACGGAGGCTTCACCATCCAACAATCAAGCACACCTTTCACCAAGGATCAATTGGAATTACTCCAGCAGCTAATCCATAATACGAATATCACAGCTAAGTCAACATCTTCTCATGCTGGGGATGGTTCACAACATGGTTCAGGTAATCTTGCACTCCATGTTGCTCAAACTCCTTCGTCATCATAGATAGTGGACTCCGAAGCATCCAATCACATGACAAGTGACAAATCTCTTTTCTCAACTTATTCACCTTGTAAAGAACCACAAACAGTAAGGATAGCCAATGGTACTCGCACCCAAGTTGCAGGGATAGGAACAATCTGTCTTTCAAGCTTTCTGATTCTTTATTCTGTGCTGTTGGTGCCTAATTTAGATTGCAATCTAATCTCGGTTAGCAAACTAAATAGTGATCTACAATGTGAAACTAAGTTCTTTGCCAAATGTTGTGTATTTCAAGACTTGAGCTTGAGGAGGACGATTGGCAATGTTGAGCTTCGCAAGGGTCTTTACATTCTTGATGTAAACATCTCATCCTCCTACAATTCTTCAAACAGCATCTCTAGCAATAAAGTTAGTTCTGTTCGTGATCTTGAATCTGTTGGTCAATCAAATAAGGATAGTACAATCATGATGTGGCACTTTCAATTAGGTCATCCAAATTTCTTATACATGAAACGATTGTATCCATCGTTATTTATCAATAAAAATCCAATTTATTTCATTGTGAAGTATTTCAATTTGCAAAACATACTCGGAGTACGTATTATCCACGACCCTACAAACCAAGTCATCCTTTTTCTCTCATACATGGTGATATTTGAGGACCAACTCGTATTCCTAATATTACTGGTGCTCGGTGGTTTTTATTGTTAGTTGATGATCATATACGACTGTGCTGGACATACCTCATGAAAGAAAAATCTGAGACCAATCACATTTTCCAACACTTTCATGCTATGGTTAGAAACCAATTCAAGACCAACATTCAAATTCTTGAGACAGACAATGCTAGAGATTTCTTTAACTCAAACCTCAATCTTTACCTCAAATCACATGATATTGTTCAACAAAGTTCATGTGTTGATAAACCTCAACAAGATGGTGTAGCCGAAAGGAAAAATTGCCATATCCTTAAAGTTGCTCGTTCCTTACTTTTTCGAACCAATGTTCCTAAGAAATTTTGGGGTGAAGCTGTACTCACAGCTACATATCTCATTAATAGAATGCCCTCACGTGTCCTTAAATTCAAATCACCATTACAAACTCTCCATGTGTTTTACCCAACCTCACGGTTAGTATCACAAGTTCCTCTCAAACTTTTTGGCTGCACTGCATTTGTTCATGTTGACCATGGAAAACTTGATGCTCGTGCCCTTAAATGTATGTTCATAGGATACTCACCGAATCAAAAAGGCTACAAATGTTTTTCTCCTCTCACACGTAAATCCTATCATACTATGAATGTCACCTTTTTTGAAGAAAATCCATTCTTTTCCAATTCTACAATTCAGGAAGAGCACGACACTCATACTCATGAATTCTAAAATTGGGATTGGTCTACTCTTATTGAGACAAGTTCATCTGATACTTCTTTTCCCAATTCGGTTACATGCTCAAACACACAAAGTCCAAGGAGTTCATCACCAACGATCTATCCTAAACATCTCCTTCTTCCCGTTGAAGAAATCAATGTTTATACAAGGAAGAAAAGACCACTGTAGCCTGAACAGCAAAACCAAGAGACCCTCTAGGGTTACAATCCTGAAAAAACGCCAACTGAGGAAGGATCTTGTTCCAAATCAGCAAATGAAAAGGTAACAGATCATGATCCAAATTTAGATTTGCCAATTGCTCAAAAGAAAGGAGTTCGATCATGTACTCAGCACCCACTATGCAATTACATCTCTTACTCAAACCTATCACAGAAATTCTAAGCATTTGTGACTTCTTTGGATAAAGTTGTGATTCCTAGTTCAGTTTATGAAGCTCTAAAGGTCCCTGAATGGCGGACAGCAACACTAGCGGAATATAATGCCCTTGAGAAGAATGGCACATGGGTTCTAGCATCATTGCCACCAGGCAAGAAGACTGTAGGGTGTAAATGGATATTCTCAGTTAAACAAAAGGCTGATGGAGGCATTGATAAATACAAAGCTCGGTTAGTGGCTAGAGGATTCATGTAGCCATATGGAATTGATTATCAAGAAACTTTTGCTCCTGTGGCTAAGCTCAATACAATACGTGTGTTATTATCCATTGCTGCAAATCAAGATTGGCCACTGTTCCAGCTTGATATAAAGAATGTGTTCCTCAATGGAGACTTAGTTGAGGAAGTCTATATGGATATACCTGCTAGCTTTGAAATTGAGCAAACAAAAGGAAAAGTGTGCAAGCTACAAAAGGCATTATACGGACTCAAACAATCACCTCGAGCTTGGTTTGATAGGTTCACAAAAGTACTTAAACAGTGTAGGTACTCTCAATCTCAAGTAGATCACAAGTTATTCATCAAACATTTCATAGATGGGAGAATTACAATATTGATTGTCTATGTTGATGATATAGTTCTTACTAGGAATCATGAAGGAGAGATGAGAAGACTTAAGATCTTATTGTCCAAGGAATTCGAAATCAAAGACTTAGGATATTTAAGATACTTTCTGGGAATGGAGGTAGGCAGAACTAGCAAAGGGATTTCAGTTTCTCAACGCAAATATGTTCTGGACCTTCTGACCGAAGCAAGTATGAGTGGATGCAAGCCTGTTGAAACACCCATGGATCCCAATACAAAATTGATGCCTCGAACTGGAGAGCTAGCAGCAGATAAGGGGCGTTATCAACGCTTGGTGGGAAAGTTGATATATTTGACCCATACACGCCCAGATATAAGTTTTGCAATCGGTATTGTTAGTCAGCACCTAAGTAATCCATCTACAGATCACATGGAGGCTGTGAATGGAATTCTTAAGTATCTTAAAAAGGATCCTAAAAAGAGGTTAATGTTTGAGAAGCCACATGATAGATCACTTGTTATCTACACCATTGTTGTCAAAATCGCGATTTAACTCGTACGATTCAACGATTTTACGAGTTTGTATATATATTTCTAGTTAACTCGCACACAAAATCGGAGAGAAGCAAAATCGTAACAAAATCGCGATTTTGAACAGTAAAATCGTTCAAAATCGTGATTCTATCCGTTTCAACCGATTCCACAAATATTTACAACTACAGGCTTCCACGCAAATAACACACGGCCGTGTCTCAGACCGTGTACTCAACTGTGTGTGCTTCTGTGGATTTTCCAAGCTCAAAACACGGCTATGCCTTCAACCGTGTGTTCAACCGTGTGTGCTTCTGTGAGCATGTTTCCTTGAAATACGGCCGTGCAATTTAATTACCCGGCCGTGCTCTTCCCCTGTTCCTTCCAAAAGGCATTTTTTTTCGTGTTTTCTTATCCAAGCCCAAACTTTTAATAAACAACTGTGGACTTAATTGTTTAAAGCCCTCTGGTGTCTAAGGGGCACTACCCCCTTGAAACCCCCGCTGAGGTGGCTTCCCCGGACCCCCACCCGCTCAGCGTGGAGCGGGACCCACGTGCTTTCCTGTCGTAGGGGAGTATGAGTCATACCCCAACATGTTCGTCGGTCATCACTCCTCTCTTGTCAGTGTGTTACATTGCATTGAAGTCTTTGTGTTTGTGTTCGTGTTCGTCAATTGTTAGTCTTCTTGTTCCAATTTGTGATCATGTTCGTATTAAAGCACTCGTGTTTGATTGCTGCAACTTTTCTTATTTTAACTAATATTTTTGTAATAGTAAATAAAATAAATGGTAAATAACTTTAATTTTATAAGAATTTTTTAGATTTTTAAATTTATAGGAAAGGTATAAATGTATTTATATTTCTATCTTTTCAATATATTATTCTCATAGTTAAGTAAATGTGAGATATTGTTAAGTAAATATATTTTGAATTAATAATCACGAATAGTGCAAAAATTTACCTAATAATATATAATTTTGAAGGTTTTTCTTATTATAGTATCTTCTTTATTATGTACTTTTGGTCATTTTTTAATATTACTCCTTTCTAATGGTATATCTTCATTATCAATTTTTATTTATTAGTAATTTCTTAAAGTCACAATTGATTTTTAAATTTTATCTATTATCTTTTAGCTTTTGTATATAGAACTAGGTAAAATTTGTTTTATACATGATTTATCATTTTAGAAATAAAATATCTATATTATATAACTTATGCTCGATTATCTATATTATGACTTTTATTGCAAATTTGCAATTAATGGCTAAAATAAATACTTAATTTCCTTATTTCTATTATTCATTATATTTTTTAATGACTATTGTAAGTAAATTTATAATATTTGAAAGTTATTTTACATAGGCTATAGAAACTTACGTTTCTACATTCCGATTCTACGGACCCCTTAGCGATTCTACGTAAAATCGCAATTTTGACAACCATGATCTACACTGATGCAGACTAGGCTGGATCTCCTATTGATCGAAAATCTACATCCAGATATTGTTCATTTGTTTGGGGAAACCTAGTAACATGGCGAAGTAAAAAGCAACAAGTGGTAGCTCGCAGCAGTGCTAAGGCTGAGTTTCGAGCATTAGCTCAAGGCAAATGTGAAGGAATTTGGTTGAAACGTCTCCTAAATGAACTCAAGATTAGTATTTCTGATCCTATTAAAGTTATGTGTGATAATCAATCAGCAATTGCAATTGCCAAGAATCCAGTTCATCGTGACAGGACAAAGCATGTCGAAATAGATAGGCACTTTATCAATGAGAAAATAGAAGGAAACGAGATTTCTCTTAACTATGTTCCTTCTAAGCAACAAGTGGCAGACATCCTGACAAAAGCACTATTTCGACCCAACTTCATTGAACTAAGTTCAATGCTTGGGTTAATGAACATATATCGCCTGGTTTTAGGGGAAGTGTAGGAAATCAAACCAACCTAAAGGAGCAGATATCATCTTGATTCTTTTCTATATTAGGAATTAGTATCCTAGTGATTTTCTTGTGATAATATTCTGTATATATATATAGATAGCAATATTGTGTACCATGTATATAGGTAATATTTTAGGAATAAAATAATATAGTCAGACCTAATTCTATTGTATATATATGTACTCATTCCTTGAGATAAAGGACAGAGAAGCTTTTCATCAATATTATTTAGCTTCAAGATGATTTAAGAACAACTTTAATTCACCTAAACTAGAAAAATCATAAAGCAATCCGAATACAAACAAATGGATTTATTTGTGAAAGGAAGCATTCATTGAGTCCAGCCAGAACTTTCACCGACAAGTAGCTGTCTTTGACTGAATTAAAGTTATAAAAAGAATATAGAAAAAAAATTTCTCCACTTGGGAATTTTTTTTCTTTACCAAGTCATACGACTGATAAATACAGCTTACCCTAGGAGGTAATCGATCTTTAGCATTCCAATACGCCTTGACTGCACCCTCTAACTCCATTAATATCTTCCAATTATCAGAAGCCCTGAAATACATGACAAAAAAGCCTAAATCGTGATCTAGTACTTCTCAAAAGAATATAGGACCAGCTACAAATGAATCTAGTAAACAAGAATTTCTCTAATTCATAATTTATGAAAAGCATCTGTTGCTGTGCCTGTTGCAAACATAGTAGCTTTCCTGCAAAAATAGTTTCACATGCTTTGTCCCATCGAACTACAAATTACTGCCGATTCAAATGACTGTCTAATTCATCTATTAAATGCTTGCAACAATAAGCCTTGCTCCTTAAAAGGGTATGCTTCCCACCATTTCTACCTCCCTGATAATGTAATCCGAATGGTCACGTAACAGCACAAACAGGAATATTCCATTCTTTCAAGAAGAAGAGCTCTCAATTTATTGTATGACCACCTCAGTATTGTGATTTTATACCAGAACTCAAATACAGAAACAAGATCCACACATTTGATTCAGCGAGTAAATGAGCCAATCATCGTGCAAGCTAGCAGAGTTAATCTGGATTTTGTTCAACTTAATGTGTTTATAGCTAAGGATGCAACTTATAATTCACAAAGCCAAACAAACAGGTGATATGCGTCATGTTATACCTGTTGTATCTCTCGAAAACGAGAACAATTAAAGGACTCGGATGAAAAGCAATACTCTCCCATTCCAAGCAATTAATCTCCTTCACCCAGCTGTCGTCAATCTCTCCTTCCCAATCTATCTTGGAACCATCTTCCCCAACAACATTTCTAATTGAATGCTTCTCAAAATATTCTGAGGCTCTAATTCCCCAACCCACATCAGCATCCACTGGCCAATTATCACTCTCCTCTTCCACCACCCACTCCTTTTCTTTCACTTCATCATCGTCGTCGTCGTCGTCATCATCATCATCATCGTCATCAAACTCATCTTTTTGCTTCATAATCATCGCTTCTGAGACACTCTCAAAAGCCTCAGGGTTTTGGCTTCGGATTGACGTAAATGTTTGGTCAAGAGAATTGCGAATGAGGTCTTCAACTGCATCAGCTTCACTTCTGCGACCTCGCCGTCTTTTTTTCCGGGGCTTTGTTATAGGCATGGATCTACCACTGGATTGATCTTCATCTGACAACGGGGAATTAGTGTTTGGGTCTGAAGAATTATTGGAAACCGCAAAGCAAGGAAGGAATCTCGAACTATGCTTATTAGATTTTGCATGAAGAGAAAATGAGGAGAGAGAACTGAGTTTAACTGCATGAGGAGGACATCTGAAAACGTGTTTGGATAAGAGAAGATCCTGAACTTGAAGGAACGACATTCTGCACTTCAAGCACCAATCCTCAGAATCCTTTCCCTTTTATTCCCCTGCAGGGCAGATGAGTAATGAGCAGAAACACCATAATACAATTGCAAACTAATGGCCCAAATATTGCATTAGTATTATTAAAAAGGCAAGTCTCACATAACACATTTACTTTAAGTATTAAAGACATTCAAAGAACATACACAGTCCTCAGATAAATTAGAAAACCACCTCATGAGCTTAACTACAAGAATGCATTTGTACTAAATGGAAAATGTTTACTAGAGTTTGGAACTTCAAAATTAAAGTTACACCTGCACATGAAACGATTTTCATTCAAATGAAGACACTCTAATAGAATTGAGACAATCGATTATTGCCACTTCCACATACATATCATTTACCATCACCAACCGTTTACTGCAGTCACCTGCCACCAACTGCTACCTCCGACTACTAAACGCTAGTAGTTCACCCCACTGCTTTATATTACTAGCATAACATATCGGACCAAAAAATCCATTGGTAAAGGGAAAAAACTGAGCTTGCAGTGAAAGTGATTGTAAATGACGAAATTAAACTTCTATTTTCCGAAAGTGATAACCTTTTCCAAATTCATCATCACTTCCAACAGGAATCGTTCCCGTGGAGCCAATGATCGACAGCTTTATCACTCCGCATAATAATCTAATTTACCAGTTATACAACAAATATCTAACCTAAATCGTGACAAACACTATAAAAGTTAACACAAGCACACCCTATAACAACTTCCGCTTCGGTCACACATCAAAACAGTTCAAAAATTTCCGTACCCATTTTGTACAATTAAATCAGAACCAAATTACTAAAATTCCCCTTTAAAAAAAGATTGCCTTTTCTGTCCTCTCAAAAGTACAACAAGTGATAATTAAATTGCAAGAACCATCAACCAAAATTATTAAAAAAAAAAAAAAAAACCATAGATGCTGATAGAGTAGTAACTACGATATAACTGCACTAAGCATGTAAATAACGAACAACATACTATCCGAAAACTAAAGTTACACTAGCTACGGAACATATGTTTGCATGTACATGTATATATTATGAAACAAAATGAACAAGAAATCTATAATTGCAGTGAAGAGAAAATGGGCAGTGAAAGCGAACTGAGAAGGGTGTTTAACTTACGAGATTATTAGAAGGTTCAGGCTTTGCCCAGAGAGATAGACAGAGACAGAGAGAGAGAGAGTTCTTGAGGTTCGGCTGCACAGAACGATGACGAAGAAAGACTACCCAGTGCAGAGAGAAGATAGAAAGAAGATACGGTACGGGAATACCCAAATGCATAAAATTAAAACCTTTCAGCGGCAAGCTTTCTTTTCTTTTCTTTTCTTTTTTTTAATTACAACTTCGTTAGTGTTTAATTTCAGCCTAATAATTTTTACTTTTTTCCTTTTAAGCCTCGGAAGTTGTTGAATTTTACAGGTGAAAATTAATTAATTTAATATAATTATATTATTAATATATTTAAATAAATAATATAATATAATTTTTAAAAGAAATTAAAATTCATAGCTTAAGTAGCAACTAAGTGTTATCAAAACACTATCATTATATCTTTAAAACTATAAAATAACTATTTTCATGTTTTCTTAGCAAAAGTTAAACCATAAATATTAGGCGGTGTTTATTTTGTGTAATAATAAGAAATGTCTATCCCTTTTCTTTAATAGAAGACTTACGATTCATTATAAAATAAAATTTTTATTCAAAAAATACTTTCAATTGTAAAATAAAATAATGCTAAGAGAATAGTCATTCATTTCCTTTCCTATTCCATTTTAGTGAACCAAGTATAATAAAAGAGACTTGCAATTTCAAGAATTTTTTCTTTATTTTTTATTTTTTGTATTTTACTAATTTTATTATATTATTATATTAAATTAATTATTTTAGACCAATTAGAAGTTGGTATTTGTCAAAATGGGATGAAATTTGTAACAAATTAATAGTCTTTTGTAAACTTAGAAAATATTGAGAATCTATATTATAAATACCAAAAAACATATATATATTTTCTCCAATATAGAAACATTTGTAATGTACTAGTAGCAACTTATTTTAAAAATTTAGCTTTTAAATTACAAATAAACCTTAGTAAACCATTTGTCTTTAATAAAAACAAAAAATATATATATTATATATAACAAAATTTGTAAAAACTAAATAAAAATACAAATGTAAAAAATTTAGAAGTCCAAATATCTAATTTTAATAATGAGGAACTAAATACACATAAAGCAAGCTTACTATGTTCACATATTACCTTTCACTTACAACATGAGAATTAGGGATCTTGAGGTTTGATAGGATTTGGGACCAAATGCACTTTGGTTGACAACTCCTTCAAATAGTTTTGTTTTAATTTCATTTGAGCAATATTTGTTTTCTAATTTTATCTTCTTCTTTTTTCTTTCACCATCTCTATTTTAATATATATATTATCTTTATTTACATTTCAATTGATTATTTACATCTTAACCATTCTCCTATGTACAAATGTAAGTACTTCTTCAACCATTTAAAAAAGAAATACATATTAAGAGATATAAACATTAGAATTTTCATGGAAAATAATTTAAATTCAATAGAAATAAAAGTACAATATAAATATGTAGATCAAATTAAGGATATAAAATAAACAATGGAGACTCTTACACTTAATTGGGAAATTCCTTTTTGATTTTTTAGTAATGAAGTTCGTAATTGGCTCAAAGGGATTTGATTCATTTATGATGTTGAATCAATTAGCATTGAGTGGTTTAAGGGCCAATCCAAATTGCTATGTAAAAGAACCGTTTTTTTGCAATTTAATTCATAGTTTAAAGTGCTACAATTGATTTAAAAAAAAAAAAAAAACCCTATATTACTCCCTTATCATTATTGTCTACATTTTTACACTGAAAAATTCTTCATATTTTTCAAGTGCTATATGATCTCATAAATCACAATTAGACATTTCATAGAAAATAGGGCATTTATTTCTTCACAAAAGATTCCTTAACTAATTACAAGATGTTATCCCTAAGCATCTAAAAACCTCTTCTAGGGTTTTAAAGTATCAAATCAAAAATTCAAATTTAGACCTCTTCTGCATAGCTTTGAAAATAATAATCAGTCAACTTCTTTCCACCCCTCTTTTTATCTTCTTCAGCTTCCTTATTAAAGAATGGAATATAACTCTATAGGACATGATGATAATGGCGCCATCCATCATTGGAATATAAAAATAGTCTCAACATGATGTGATATTCTCTATAAACCCTGAAAATTAATAAATTAAGTCAATCATAACTTGAAGATAATTTAAAAATGGATCGATGAGTCAATAGCGAACTTAGCCCTAATATCATAAATTTCTTTAGTTCGATTAAATATCCAAAACTAGACCTCTAAAAAAAGAGAATTAAAACCCTAATAAAGTATAAACCCTAGGGATAACCAATCAAAACTCTAATCTAACCTAAGACCTTAAATCGAATTATAAACCTTAAAGCCAAGTGGGAAAAAAACCCTAAATCAACTTAGATCCCTTAAACCTAAAGGTTAAACTTGTAAGAATACCAAAAATTAATATTACCAAGTAAAATTAATTACAACCAATAATTAAAGAATATTAATCAATACAAATTACTCAATAAGCCTTACTCCAAGAATTCCAATTTGTGTGTGATAAGACTTTAAATGCCACTTTTTCCAATTTAGACATAAATTAATTAAGCTAAACCACCTTAAATTATCCTAACTACACAAATGTAAATTAATCATTCAATTCATTATCTAAGGGTCAACCATAATACATGATAAGGATAATAAAATACTAATTATATATATAAATTAAAATAATTTTTTATTTAATTTTTTTATATTTTATATAAATAATACATTTAAGTAATTTTTATTTTAATTTCAGAGTTTTTAAATTATAAATTATGGTTTAATAGAAATAAATTAAATGAAGACTGAAGAAGAAAAAATAATTTTTATAAGATAAAAATTTAACATGTGAATCAATATCGATATATCCAAATGGAAAACAATTCGATTCTAATTGTGATTGCAGCATGCAAGGAGAATTCGTCCATCGGAGAACACGACAGCCGACACGCTCGTGCTGATCACCATGTTGACGCTGGAATCTGCATGGAATTTGTACACGACAAGACGAAACGCTTATGTCGCGCTGACCGTGCTGAAATGAACAAGAAAATAAGCACGGAAGCTCCACCAAAATCGATCGCACAAGGATTGACCAAATTCAAGGCAAGATTCGCCGTGTTATACGCCGGAAAACATGAGGAAGATTTCGTACATATTGTGCCAAGAATGCTGATGCCCGATATATGTTTAACACAGCAACCAGAAAACACAGCAGTCGGAAAACACGTTGAGAAGCTCGCGGGAAAACGCGCCAGATTTGAATGTCGGAGTTTCAGCCACAAAATATGATGTCCGATCTATATCCAACATATGTATATGTATATGTATATTTACGAGATTGGATTTGGAGAGATCAAAATATAACAGATCAAATCGTTGAATGCCGAAGATTTCGTCCGAGAAGATTCCATCCTTATCCTCCAAGATCATGAATGTATCACTTGCATCCAACACACACACACATATATATAACGAGTGAGAGCAGTCGGAAAAATTAGATAATTACAAAAATTACATTAGAAAATCAAGAGATTATAGTAGATTTTTATGTTTTTATTTTTGTACCAAAAATCTACCTTTTAACTCTTAATACCTATCTAAAACCCATTTAGTCGAATAAGGTACCGATGGTTACCCTATACAATAAGGTTATTCGCTCATTCTTTAGGTGTATTCCAACTTTTCCTTACGTAAATGTTGACATGGCATAAATGCTGATTTGTCATTACCATGTCAGTATTATTAATAATTTTATTTAAATATTATAATTATATATATTAAACAAGCAAAATAATAAAAAATTAAAATAAATTTGAAAAAAAAATGTCGAAAAATTTTAAGTAGCACCTTAAATATTTATATTATATATATACATACATATATATTAAACAAATTAAGAACACAAAAAAAAAAAAAGAAAAAAGCACTTGGAGGTTGTTACCGACTATCCCTTACACTTGTGTGGTTGGCAATTGCTACCTTTTTTCTTTTTTTTTGTTAGTTTGCAACCCATTTTTAAAAATGAATGGTACAACCCATCCATAGTGGTGTGCAGTCACCTGTTACTATTATATTTATTAAAAATAAAGGGGGGGTGGGAAATCTTGCAAACCCAATCACAATATGTAAATTGTGACCTAATTGAGTTTGCAAGCTTTTGTTACATAAATTTAATTCCTTATCCTTTTTCATACATGTTCATGTATTAAAAATTCTTCCATTGTACACCTAACTCTAGAAATGATGGATTAGGAGAAAAGAAATGGAAGAAGAGGAGATAGGGAAAGATGGTTTGAACCTACTAACTTGTTAACTTCCCACCAAAACCCTCATGGCTTGTAAGATATTGTCACCTTTCTCCCACCTAAATAAAATAGGCTATATGCTTGAGGTCTAACCCTATATAAGGAATACCATTTAATTGGAGCATCAATTAATTTGAAAGGAATGTCAATTTAAATTATAACAATTAATAATGAGATGAATAATATTAATAATTAAGGGATATCATATTCATATATCTAAAAATGATGATATAACAATTATAATGGGATAAATAATATTAATTATTAAGTGATTTCATAGTTATATATCTAAAGATGTTGTTTACTTTATACACACTCTTTAATATTATTATTGAATGTGTAAATATAGTAATTGATGTGTAATATCATATTTCTAGTAAAATTAGTGATGGAATATTAGTTAATTCATGGTAGTTTGCATTGGTATCCATAGAGCATGCAATTTGATACTATTTTACAATGTTATAAAGAAGTCAAACTATTCACGAACTATTCAAGTTTAACTTGAAAATAGTTGAGCTAAGCTTGAGCTCGAGCTCAAGTTTACTAAGTCAAGCTTCATAATGTTTAGTTAACTGGCTCACAAGCTTAATTGAGCTCAAGTTAAGTATAAATGTTAATTAAGTTTGAATTGAGTTGGACATTAATATTGTTATAATTTGAAATAACAAATTATTTAGATAAATAGAATCTTAACAAGTTTAATCGAGCTGAGTCCAATCTCAAAATTCTAAACTTGATTGAATTTTAACAAGCTTAATTAAGCTCGAGTCAAGTATAAATATTAATTAAGTTCCAATTGAGTTGGACATTAATATTATTATAATTTGAAAAAAAAAACTAATTATTTAGATAAATAGAATTTTAACAAGATTAATTGAGTTGAGTTTGATTTCAAAATTCTAAACTTGATCAAATTTGAATCGATTTGAAATTTCGAACCAAACTTAAAACTCAAACTCATTAGCTTTTAATACAGTAAAGTCATCCATGGAATGTAATATCAATAGGGTGCCATTTATATGTAAATGAAGTAAGTTAAGTAAAAAGTTTCCCGAAGTTATTTGAATACTTTACTAAATCGAACTTGAATTTTAACTTCAATTATTGTATGCAAGTTTAAGCTTTTAATATCAATGTAATTAAATTAGTTAAATTTTCTATATATAATTAAGCTCATCAGTTAGACTCAAGCTCATTAAGTAACTTTCAAGTTAAATCCAACCCAAAAAATTTAAATTCGATTTTTAAATATTCAATTCGAACATTTTCAAGCTCAAAATTATTCCAATAAATTCAAGTTGTTTTTCATCACCAAGTTCTCTTCTCACCTCCATTAAATTCAAAATTCTCTATTTCTTTTTCCTCACTTAAACATGAAGTGATGAATGTTTTGGCCGTTACCAAATTATTCTTATATATGCTATTCATGAGATTCTAGATTCTTTTTATTAACTTGATAATTAATTTTTTTTATTTATTTTTAGAACATTGATTGCAAAAACACATCCTATTAGTGCTATTGAAGTATAAGGCATTTCTAATGTCTTACATCACTAGAAGAGTATATTGATCAAATAAATTAAATCCACAAAGGAGGAGTCATAACAAATGTGAGTGTAATTAAGAAATAGAGAGATAAACAACTCCATTTGTTAATCCACAATGCTATCTCAATATTATCATTTCTAATCACAAATTAAGACATAATCACCGATATAAATTAGACATCATTTGACAATATTAAGAGGATACTAAATATCCATCATATGAATGATTATATATGAATAACTTTATGCATATAAGTTATCATATGATTTTAATTAGATGATTAATTATTCTTCTCAATATAAATGTTAATGCAAATGATGCATATTAATGCAACCTAGGTTGGGTGCCTTTTAATCCCTTAATGATATTGACGTGCTATCAAAATCTACCTGCTTTGATGTCTACCCATCCCAAATCGTCTCTAGAAAGTAATAAAGCAAACCTCCAACTTATCTAGAAACTGCCAGAATTTACCCTAAAAGGGAGAAACCCTAATAAAGAAGCTGAAACATTAACAATGTACTTGGAGATTTGTAATTAAGTAAGAATGAGTGAAAAAGAAAAAAGTGTAAACGGAGCAAAGTATAATTAATATTTTATATTTAATAATTTATAAAAAATAAAGACAAGTGAAATTAATAATAAATAAAATTATTTTTACTGTTATTTAAGTAACTATTATTATAAAAAAAGCACTTATTTCTATCAATTTTATATAATTTTAAAAATAAAAAAATGATCTTCAAATAAAAATATTTTCACTCATTTTAAAAAAAAAAATTGTTTTTTTTATCTTTCACTACTCGTTATTTATTGCAAAACATAATATTTTTTTTTTCCATTTCTTTCCTTTTTCCGCAGATCCAAAACAGAGTGTAAACTTAGGATATTTCCACTAAAAATCAAATTATTAATCTTTTTTTTTCTCTCTCTCTCCTGAGACCTTTCCATCCAACGCATAGACATACGACCTTGTCCGTTGCCCTGTCTCCGCCTAATGCGTCGGACAGTCCTTCCTTCTTAACAACTACGAACGAAGTCAACTTTGTCAAACCTCCAAAACCCTAGCCCTCACTATTCACTTCTCCGTTTAAACTTCATAATTCGATCCTAACTCCATAGCATCTGGATACCCTTTTGCTCGATGGACCCTTCTCAACCCACCGGTACCCTCGCCGCGGTCGCCGGTGGCGGCGGAGGTCCGGCGCCTTTTCTCCTTAAAACTTATGATATGGTCGACGATGCGTCAACGAACGATATCGTTTCGTGGAGCTCCAAGGACAATAGCTTTATCGTGTGGAATCCGCCGGAATTCTCGAGGCTTTTGCTTCCTACGTATTTCAAGCACAACAATTTCTCTAGCTTTATCCGACAACTAAATACTTATGTAAGATATTTATTTAGTTTTTGTTCGATTTGTTTTCATAACTAGTCATGTATATGAGAAGTTTTTCGTTTAAAACTACGATTTTTGTTCACGAAAGGGTATATTTGGTGTGGGGTTTGCATATGATGAGATATGTATGAGCATCTCCTGTCCCTTTTCGGCCACTTTAGTGACGTCATGCCAATCTTTATTTTGTGTGTGTGTGTGTTAATTTATTAAATCTGCATTGCTAGGTGGATAAGATTCATGGAACACCGTTGACTTAGCAAATTGGGTATGACGAATATGCATCAATGAGGTATAATAATGATATGGATTAAGAGTACGTGATGCCTTCGATTGGTAATTATTGCGATCAATCAGTTTCTGTGTCGTGGCATTACTTGGGGAGTAGAAGTTTTTAGAATTTCATTGCTCGTGGTAGTTTGATATATATAGGTAAGTACTTCCTTGTGGGTATTAGATGTCTGATTAATCATGCTAACTATGCATCACGGGTAGACCGTGGTTTTGGAGACTCTTCTACTTAGATTCTGCTGGTTGAAAACCCGAGTGATTTGCCAACTTGTGGTCATCATAAGATATGTTGATGCCTCAACAAGTATATGGTGTTGATACAATCACTGAAATCGGTTTAGACTATATTTGTCTCTGTAATGGAAAGAAATAGTCCAACTTGTCTCTTGTATGGAATCCTTACTCGAGATGTGCTCGAGCCAGTCAAACTCTTTCTTTCAATGGGTTCATCCTTTCTTCATATATTAGTTTTCATAAATTGATATGAAGTGCAGGTTCCGATGTGATTTGATTTATTATATCGTGCACCGTTCTTGGAGTCTGTCAATATCTCAACTTTTCATGCAATTTAAAAGCTGGAGAAGGCAAAAAACGCTGTCTGTGAGTCTGGCAGAGAGCAGACAAAATGACGACTTGGGGAAACAGCTATTGGAGGAGAGATTGTACAGATTGCCCAGAAGGCCCTTTGATATATAAAGATCATTCTTGGTCATTCACTCATGCTGCTATATCTTCTGCAGATTCAACTAATTTAGATAATGTCTATCCTCCATAGGTCAGTTTAACGGAGATTGTGGAGTAATAATTATGTGGTGCTAGTAATAACTGTACTAGTTATTGGTGAGGAAACATTTCATGAAAATTAATCATATTTGTTTGGTGGGTAGGAGATAAAGCGACCACTAACTTTCACCCAAAAAAATAATAATAATAAATAAATAAAGCGACCACTAAGCATATGTGATAGTTTTGATATCAGTTTACTTGTCAAGCATACTTCGCCCTTATTAGGTACATAAGGGCAATTATTAATCTGACAGCAGTTTTAAGCATTACATACACATTAAACTACAGAAAGTTAGAAGTGTGAATTTGCTAAGGACTTTATTAAAGCAAAGTCACAAGCAAGATTTTTAAACTGTCAATGGGAGGCAGGATCAATGATTTGAACTATTGTATATGTTGTGGATCACTAAGGGCTTCATCCACAAAAGAATGAAGAGTAAGTGTCAATAGATACTAGGATCTTGGCTTCAGTTTGATCTCGGTAGACCTTTACTAGCTCTTGCTAAGTGGATATACAAAACTCTCATGTTAGAGGACATGCATTCTGGATTTAATAAGTGTGGTCTCTCTTCTATACGTTTCCTTCCATTTTTTTGCACATTGTTAATATGTTTTGATATACATCAAATAATGCTCTCTGAAAATTCCTTCTTTGATTATGAAGATTTTAAATGCCTTGAACAAAACAGCGACAAGATTACAATGGTTTTCGTGGAATTTTATGGAAAAGAATGAGAAAGTTCATTGGTAGTTCAGCCTTTAAAGGGAGTGAAACGTTTTTTAACATGACACTTTGGGAAAATGCTACATATGAGATAACAATTCAAATGTGGGTGTTCTGACTTTGAGTTTGATTTCTTAAATGGAAAAATGTTTGTGTGCTGATCAGGATGGGCTTTAATGAACCATGAGATTCAGGCTGCTGCTGGATTTACTTCCTTCTTTATCTGGAAAGACTGTTTTTCCTTAATTCTCCAACAAGGTTGGTCCTTAATTCTTAAATTTTAAGCAAATAGGAAAAGGATAAATTGACAAAATAACATCAATGTGTCTAGACACATTGCTTTGAAGTGCTCGTAAGCTCTTAGCATGTTTCTCCATAGTCAATTAAAGACGACATTTCTTAGGTATTCTCTTCTCGGAATATTTTTTTGAAAGAGAAATCTTAGTGGGTTCTAGCTTTCATTAAATACATGAAAAGAAAGCAGTAAAAGTCTACAAAAATGATTTCAGCATCTAGGATTTAATCTGTAGTTTGCTTGAGGATATAGTTGACCATGCAAATAAGGAAGAAGCAACAGCGCCCAACCATATCACAACTATGTGGGCTTGAATGGATGGATCTTATATTGCCTTTGCACTCTACTGCAAACCATATCCTCTCCAATAACTAAGTATATCCAATTTTTTTTTCTTTTTTGAACTGTCTTCTCAAGCAATTCATATGACAGGATATACTTATAACTGCTTGATGAGTATGAACTGAGGAAAAAATGCATGTATGGTAATGCCTGGTGCTTGAGCTAAGCTTTTTGTGTGAACATATAAAGCATGCTATTGAGGATTAAGTATTCTTTTATATCTGACTATATATAGCATGTGCATTCAATCACTTAAGTTCTATTCTGTTTAAATGTGTGATCCAATGCGCCTTACAATTTTGAAAGAGGTGAATGTTAAGAGATTTATATCTTTATAGTTTACTATTATCCATATAATATCTGTTAGAAAGATGCTCCCTAGAGGGAGGCCTCCATGCAACTGGGACTCAGATAGATATGAACTCATTCATAGTAGCCTTCTGAGATTCTCTGCTTTGGGTCTGAACTTTTGGGCTCATGGTGATTTCATCCTCACAAATATTAGTTTTGAGTTTTATTGCCAGATAGATGAAGAGGTGAGAAAATGGTACCGTGACGATTAAAGAAACCTTTCTATTTGGAGAAATTTCTGTTTCACCTGTGGAGCAGCCATAATAAAGGTGCTGCTTGGAAAGTTGTCCAAGTATAGTTGCAAGGATAATTCTTACTGAATTAACAAAGAAGGTGCAGGAATTAATGCTGACAGTTTTGTTCATAGAAGTATGTAAAGGCATATTGTCCGCATCGAAGTGATGCGATAATCGCATTTAATGCTAGTCATTGCAATATGATTGGCTGTTTAATGGTCTAACTGTGGTTATAAAAAGGTACATAAAATAGAATCCTTTTCTTGGGAAGAAATTTTCCTCCCATTAGATAGTGTTAGTATAATATTATTTTGCTTATAAAAATAATACATCTGTCTGAATCAGTACCTTGGAAATGTTAGAAGAAATGCATATTTAATCCATCCTAAGTAACATTTGCCTTGTCCAAACAAATTCTGATAGGTGAAGAGGTGAGAAAATGGTACCGTGACGATTAAAGAAACCTTTCTATTTGGAGAAATTTCTGTTTCACCTGTGGAGCAGCCATAATAAAGGTGCTGCTTGGAAAGTTGTCCAAGTATAGTTGCAAGGATAATTCTTACTGAATTAACAAAGAAGGTGCAGGAATTAATGCTGACAGTTTTGTTCATAGAAGTATGTAAAGGCATATTGTCCGCATCGAAGTGATGCGATAATCGCATTTAATGCTAGTCATTGCAATATGATTGGCTGTTTAATGGTCTAACTGTGGTTATAAAAAGGTACATAAAATAGAATCCTTTTCTTGGGAAGAAATTTTCCTCCCATTAGATAGTGTTAGTATAATATTATTTTGCTTATAAAAATAATACATCTGTCTGAATCAGTACCTTGGAAATGTTAGAAGAAATGCATATTTAATCCATCCTAAGTAACATTTGCCTTGTCCAAACAAATTCTGATAGGTATAAACAACTTGTTCATTCTTACAGCATGTAATTTGGATATGTTGATTTTTTTTTTCTCTATTATCTCAAGTCCAAACCAAGAAACTGATAGATACTAGATCAAATTGAACATAGTTAGTTTGAGTTTTGACTTGAATTCAAACCCGATATTACTCCATCTCAACTCAGTGGGATTACATCTCTACCTCATATACCCAAGACTTCTGGTTGTCTTTGTATTCTCATCATGTTGAGCTGACTATGGGAAATACTGCCATCACTGGAACTAGCAATTTCTGTCCAAGTGCCCCTTGTATACATGCTTGTTTGTTCTTCTTATCTTTTAACAACAGGCACTCTCATTTCTTGGCCTTTGTTGCTTCTCGTTTTTATTGTCCTTATTAATTTCTCCTTTTCTTTCATTTAATCTGCTGATTCATTTCCCTGCATAACATGTAAATGTGTTAGAACACATATTCCATCTTATCCTCTTGTTTCCAGTTTCTTCTCTCTCTCTCTCTCATCCCACCTCATCCCCCACTCTTCTCCTCCTCCAAAAAACCCTTATAATCTTATATTTCTGTTGCTTGTATGGTGCTATGGCTGGATATTACTAGAGATTCGAGTATGTCAAATAAATATTTTTGCTGGTTGGATAGGGTGAGGGCTTAGTGCTCTGACATCTTTGATGCTGATCCTATTGACATTGATAAAATTTGGATACAGGGATTTCGGAAGATTGACTCTGAAAAATGGGAATTTTCTAATGAAGACTTTGTGAGAGATCAAAAGCATCTCCTTAAGAATATTCATCGCAGAAGGCCTATCCATAGCCATAGTCATACCCCCCACCCTGATCCAGAAAGAGCGACATTTAATGAAGAAATAGACAAGCATTTGCGTGAGAAATTTGAGCTGGAGGCAAAAATTTCAAAACTTGAAAAACAGCAGTCAATAGGAAAGAAACACATGGAAGGTTTAACCAGTTGTGTTGTAGATATGGAAAAGAGGCAGGAGGAATTGCTGACATTCTTAGAAAAGGCTGTCATTAATTCAACTTTTGTTGAACTTTTAATTCGAAAAATTGAGACCATGGATTTATCTGCATACAATAAGAAGAGGCGACTGCCGCAAATGGACTGCTCGCAGCCAGCTGTTGAGAATAATGTGGACTACAATAATAGTTCTATTCCTGAAACTGGAAATATTATTCAGCAAGATTTCTCCAGCAGGCTGAATTTGGAATTGTCACCATCAGCTTCAGATATCAATTTGGTTTCTCATAGTACGCAGAGTTCCAATGAAGGTGGAGTGAGTCCTCAGGGAAAAGTTTCTGAAGGAGAGCCAAAGGACATTCAAATTAGGACAGACGGCCCTACCTGTCCAACTGAGACTTTGGACCTTTCAGACACTGGGACATCCTTTAAGTTAAGGATGGATTCAACTTTGCAACAGAAAATGCCGATAAATGACAGTCCAAGACTGCTTCCCTTGCAGCAGATAGCTTTGCATGAAGATGGTGATAATCATATTCCATGCCATTTGAATTTGACTCTGGCATCTTCCCCATTGCAAGTTGACAAAAGTCAGTACTCTAATCGGTCTAATCCACTAGGCCTGGAAAGTAGTACGCCTGATGAACTGAGATTGAATATCAATAGAGAGTCTGATTCCAGAGTTCCCCCAAGGACCACGAATCATTCCGACCAGATAAAAAATCCTTCTTCATCATCTCCAGCTCCAATCAATAATCGCCTTGCTCCAGGTAGAGTAAATGATGTATTTTGGGAACAGTTTTTAACTGAAAGACCAGGTTCCACGGACAATGAGGAAGCAAGCTTGACTTCCAGAGCAAACCCTTACGATGAGCAAGAAAGGTCAGTGCATGGTCTAGGTAATGCAAAGAATATTGAGCAACTCACTCTTTGAGAATCAATGTTGGAGTGTAAAACAAGGTTAGCATTTATTCTCAACTTTTTTAGTCTTTATATGGCTTCATCGTGGTTTGTATAAATTACATTTGGTGGATTTAGGGTTTTTTGGATTTTTGAAGGTGATACTATTAATTTTTTCCAAACAAGATCATCTGATATGCCTTTAGATACACTTGTTCTGCAGGGTTATTTTTTTTCTTGCCAGTTCGAGTCCTGAGCCAGGGAAACCACAAACGCGCAAATAAAAGCAATGAGGCTGTAACATCGTGTTGTTGTAATATAAGATCATGTTAAAGAATTCTTTGTTATAAACTTAGACAAGTGTTTAGTATATACTTTCCCAGTGTTTTAGGGAAATTACTGAAATCGTCTTGTAGTGCCCGCGGACTGCAACCGTTGTTGAACCTTTTGGATATCACAATTGCAATCTGCGTATGTTGTAAAAATAAGCTTCATTTTGTAATTTGGAGCTCTGGTTGCAGCCTATTCTCATGGGTGATTAGAAGTGGAAACTTTTATTTCCTTCAATAAGGTATTACTTGGTAAATAGCTCTGGAGATTTGTAGCTGAGCCTACTTCTTTTTCGTGTTACTGCTAAATAAGGAATAGTTGAAGATAGCTGCGGGCAAGCCTTGGTGCACCACTGAAATTGCTCTGCTGTTGAACTACAAGCACATGTTCGAGGTGCACAAATAGCGTCTTTGGAAAATGCAAAGGTAAGATTGTGTAAATATGCTTCACTGTCTCCTTACCTTCGCACTAGCCAGGAGTGCACCGGTTTAGCCCCTCAGCAATAGTAGAACATGGATGGTGTTCATTCCAATAGCTTTTTTCATTGTTTGTTTAGCCCACTTTTAGTGGACCGTGTTTTCTTGCTCTAGACTGTTTAGTAAATGAGTGAGTTTGTCACATGGGTTTTTCCATTTTCTTTTGCAACTTTAGTGGTTGAAGTGGTATTTAGTTTGGAGTACCTTATCCACTTTGTATCCAAGCTTCCTTTTGGCCTTAGAGATGTCGGAAACCTTTTACAAAAGTGATGTTTTTGCCAGTTAGCTTTTCCTGCTAAATTCGTTAATGAATCTTTGGATCTAGCCAGGTTTCCCATTATTGTTTGATATCCGCATTTAAATAAGAAAAATGTTAAACGAGAATCTTAGAGTCAGCTTGTTGAAATGCCAAATAAAGAACTCTTTACTTGTTGATGTACATAAACCATGTAATCAATGTTGATTTTAAGACCCTTAAAAGTGATGGCGTTTACATGGGTGGACTGAAGGAGAAAAGGATGTCATTTCAAGTGAAATGCCCTCCTATTGTCTAAATTACATGGCACATCAATGTGTTGCTTGTTTTGTGTTTCAATTATTGGATGTTACTGTATTAAGAGGTTCATCCTGCTGCTTGGTGTTTAGAGGTGGTGGAATATACTAAGAACAAGGCAGGCGCCTTTGGTTTTATCTATTTTTAGGTACGATCATTATTAATCTTTCAATACATAAGATATTTATGTTGTATTTTTCCTTCTTTTTTTTTTTTTTTTGCCCATTTAAGATTAGGTTTTAAGAGACTGAAGTAATACTTCTCATGACTCAATTAATCCATCTCAAAAATCTCCACACAACCCTATCTTAAGCTTTTATCATATCTACTTTAGTCGCATACAAGTTGCTCCTTACATTATCTTTTTACCTTGAAATGTTGGAAAACTTCATGAGCCATCACTATTTAATTTTGCGTAATAAATAAAAAATAGACAATCAATTAGTTGGAATTATCACATTCATGTGCAATAATAGTTAATTTCATTATTATCTAAAAAAAATACATATACATGGGGTTACTAATCCCTTTACAACAAAACACAAATATGTGAAAATAAACAAGAAATTATAACTATTGTTAAAAAAAAAATTACAAAGGAATATAACAAAGTCATTAAAATCTATAGGATGTTGCCAATTTTTTATTTTAATATTTTTCATATATTATAAAATTTCACATGTATCTAAATAACTTGTCTTGTCATCGACGTCCCTTTATGCATCACTACTTCTACATGTTAGATTATAGTAATAATTTTCTTAGTCTTTCTTGGAATCTCAAGATGTTAAAGTAAGAGATTGGAATAAAATAGAAAGTAGAGATAAAAAATTAAAGAGAGATGAAGAAGATAACTCTTTTCATTGTTATATTCGTTCCAATATCAAAACCATAAAAGTACTTCCCTTTTAGAGATATATATAGAAATTTTTGAGAATTAAATAAGTATTACAATCAATATTACTATAATTTTTAATGGCACTATCCACATTGGTTAGGTGTAAATTATTGGCATCCATAACTTACATGAAATATTTTTTACTTAATCTACTTTTGTCTAGTCACTTACTTGAATTTTGGCATCAATCAAGTCTTTCTTGAGTGATACCGATGTCCAAGCAAGTGATTCAACTAGAGTGAATTAGATTGCAAATATTTTATGCAAGGTGGGGATAATGATAACTCGCATGTAATTATTGCAAGTAGTTACGTGGGAAGACATAGTAATAATAATTGTTAAATATATTTATCTTTAACATTTTTTATACATTTTCAAAGTTTAGAAATACCTATTCTTGCAAGAGTGAAATGTTCACAAATTTTCTACAAAAGCCATATAACATAATTTGTGTGTGCGCATGTGTGAAAGAGAGAGAGAGCAAAGGTAGAAGCCATGCTTCAATTCATAGATAGAGTAGAGATGCATTTGCAATGGAAGACATGCCCATGTGAAAGTTGAGGGAAGGCTACAAATTTGCAGCGGGCCTGCCTTCATCTAGGCTTTTTTGTTTTTAAGTGCTGGGTGGACCATCCCAGGACCAAACGGGACCATGAGTTTAGGGGTTGACCCAGCCCTAACACATGGCATGGACCCATCCGGTCCTGAATTGCCACAATCGGTCGAATCCAGATTTACTACCCTATGTGATGGTTTACTTTTGTTGACTTGACGTGGGTTTTGGACGAAGAAATCATGATCATTCATGTTATTACATAAAAGTCATGTTAAGTTTTCTTTCTTACAATAGATAACAAAAAAATATTTAAATAAAAATTACATGTAGATGGGAAAAAACATAACATAATATAATATAAAGATAAATTTTGTATAATTTTCTAATAATGACTTTACAATACTGCTTTATTAGCATTTATAAAAAGAAAAAAAAAATCTTTAAAATAAATGATTAAGCAATTGATTATCTCATAAAACCAATTCATTTTCATAAAGACTAAAGCACTTGTTACATTATTTGTGTCATTATTATTTATAATTTTTTATTAATAAATAAATAGTATCCAATGAGGTTTTATTTAATTGATTATTAATTTTGGATAAGTGAAATTTAATTTTATTGGTCATTATTGAAAAGAAAAACAAAAAGAGACTAAAAACCGTTTATTGTAGGAGTGAAATGATTGCTATGAGATTTGAATCTAAGACATCATACTTTCAAAAAATATACTAAACCACTTAACTGCCTCTATTTTTATAATATAATTTACTTTTTAAATTGCAAATATAATACCTAATTTTTTATTTTCTAAAAAATATTTCAGTTTTAGGGACTGTGACTAGGTGTGTTCATGGTTCAATTCAGGCATCAAATTGAACCAAACGCTTTTAACGGTTTAAGTTTTAAACAAAGCCCTTAAAATGCAGTTTGATTCAATTCGTTTTGAATTGCTTTTAAAAATACATTATTTTAGTTGATAACATTAATAGTTAGAGGAGCTTTCGACCAAATATTAATATTCAAATTGAAAAACATTACGCAAACATATAAGCCATATAGCATTATGTTATGGTGAAATTACATCTTAGGTGATATTGTCTGCTTAAGATATGTGAGACAAAGGTGAAGGAAAATGAGTAAACAATGAAGATTAAGAGTGGAATGAGGGTTGGAAAAAAAGAAAAAGAAAAAAGAAAAGGTAAATAGAACAAGATAGAAATGTCAATAGAATTTAAACTTAAATACGTTGCTTAATTTTTATTTTTCAATAAGAATTGGTTTAGTTTAAGTTTAAGCGACTAGATTCGGTTCAACCCTCAAACTGAACACAAACCGTTTAAATCATCTTTGAATCGAACTAAAATATAAAAGAACCCATTTTGTGGTTCGGTTTAATGAATAGTCCTAGCCATTAGCCCCTCCGGCCCTTCCACCTTCCCCCATGATTCACCACTATCACAATAATCAAATGATGAATTGAAAATTCCTAATGATTAATGGTGTATGAATCAAATCTACTCGTGAGTTACATGGGTTAAATTTAATATTTACTCAGTGATGGAAGAGCTTGAATTTGAGCAACTTGAGTTGTTTATTTAATTGAGTTAGAGTTTCATAATGCTTAACTCCATTAGTTTGCAAACCCAATTAAGTTTGCATTCTTTAAATGTTAGTTAGATATAAATTGAGTTTGACTATTACCGTTTCCTTTATATCAGAGAAATTTTTTATTAAAGAAATTGAGCTTAAATGATTTTAATCAAATTGAATTCGAATTTAGCAAATGTTAATTCAAATCAAGATTAAGCTTTAAAATTTAGAATCAACTTCAAACTCGAGAGCAGATTTGGTGAGTCACAACATGACTTGTGTATAATCAAATCAGAAACACAGTTGTCTCATAGAAAAAGAGAGGTGAAAAAACAAAGGACACACTCACATTCCCCAAATCAAACAGGAGTTGTAACAAAATCCAAGGTTTGGTAGGAGTCACGGGCAACGGGAGTTCAACAAGGTTTAGAAATCATGTGACCAATGTCGTCATTTACGAGCTCCTTTAGCTGTAAATGTGAGGCCTGCATCGCTTTTAAAAGCTAAGTTTACTTTATGAGAGGAGTCTAAATTTTGCTAAGAAAAGAAATGTTGGAAATTTATCACCAAGGAATCAAAAGAAATGGAAAGAAATATATGTCTTTTTTTTTTTAGTCGGTTTTTCTTTTAAAATATATCTGTTTTCTTTATTTAGTGGTAATATAAAAGAAATTAAAGTGTGTATTTTCTCAAGATTATCTTATTTTTCTAAAGTTCAAAAAAAGATTGTTGCTATAAAAGGTATTTTAGTGAATTTTTCTTATTTATTTCTCTTTTTATAAAGGCATATAAGGTATTTATACTTTCAAATTTTAGCAATTTAGTGTATGAATATTTAGTTTTTGTAATTCAGTACTTACTTCTTAAATTTGATTTCAATTTAGTGTTTTTATTAATAGGGAAGTTACTAGTCGTATGTATATATATATTTTACATTTTAGTGTTTATACTTTTTTTTTGTTATACTTTAGTATCTATACTTTAATTTTGATGCTTTTTAATGTTTAATCACATATTAATTTATAAAAAGTTAATTTTTAATTTTTTTTAATGAAGAAATTATATTCAAAATTTAAAAAGATATGCATTTTTTATACCATAACTTCCATCGTATGTAACTTTTGCATGCAATGCCTTATTCTATCAAACTTTATATCATTAAGAAGTTCATAAACATACTTTTATTTGAAAACAAGATCCAGCTTACATTTTTTAACTGTTAGAATGAGGTAAAATTTGAAAAAGTCATAACTTTCAAACTGATTGTCATTTAGCCTCAAAATACAAATTTTCTGACTTGATAAATAATACACCTAAAGATGGATGATTTTCATCTATGTAATTTTGAGTCAAAATGATAGTTTTTAGGTATCTCATAGCTTGAGTTTTCCAATGATTATACAATTGTAGTCATATGATGTTCAATTTGCAAGTTATAGGGTTGCAAAGTTATAAAAAATCAATATCCATTCACTATAGAAAATATAACAAAATATTATAACATGTAGAGGTGTACCATTTGGTAAGTGTAAAAATTCATGTTATGTAGCCAAATGACACCAACTATATAAAAATTATTTTTTTATAAATTAATCTGTTATTAGACACTAAAATGTATTGAAACTAAAGTACAAACAATAAAATACAATTAAAACTAAAGTATAAATACTAAATTATAAAAAAATATAACAATTGTTAATGTCTCAATTAATGGAGACATTAAAATGAAAATTGAACTTAAGAAATAAGTACCAAATAGCAAAAATTAGAAATTTATCAAAAGTTGAAAATACAGACATTTTTATGCCTTTATCCCCTATTTTGAGAGAGAAAAAAAAGTTTTCAAGTAAGAAATATGTCTTTCTATTCAAGTTAATCCAACTTATATTCAAGTTACCAAATACTAGACTTCCTTTCATTCATTTCCTGACAATTTTCATCAATTTATATTCATGTCAAATATAGATAGATTATTTAATGTTGATGACTTTGAATTTGATGGGTAAAATGTAAAAACACCTCAAAATTATATATATATATATTACAATTAAATCACTCAACTTTATAAATGGACACTTGAACTCCCTAAAAGAAAATCGCTTATACACCAACTTGAAGATTAATCCTTCAACAAGAAGATCTTAATATTAATCTAAAAATATAAAAGGAATATGTACCAAACCCTATGGCCAATGACCTTCAAATGGAAGTCAGTTACCACCTTGGGGTGACTATGATCCCACCTATCACAACCCTTTTTTATGTAAGGGTCATTTAGCCCACTTAACGATAGATCACAACTTCACCCACTTAGTGGTGATTGTAAAATACTTAAAATGCTACTTGACCTTACAAAAATAAAAAGTTTTGATCATTCAAATTGTATGGACTCAAATTAGGTTGTCTAACCTAGAGTTCAAAACTTTTTCCTTTTAATCTAATAATGGTAGACAATGATCCACCATATTAATTTTTGGTTGTGACCATCACTTAATAGATGGCATTGTCACCCACCATCATAATGATGTAGTAAATAGAATGCTTGATTTAGGATCAAATATGATCCTTTCTAATTTTTAATTAGATTAAATATGTTATAATTTATTTTTATCAATAAATAAGCCCAACCCTAACACTACACATGCTTAATTTATATTACATATTTAAGTTTTTATATAAGCGAATAAAGATATCATGTTATAGATTGATAATTATAGGTGCATAGTTGTTTAGATGCAAACACAGAATATAACGTTAATATAAATTATCAACCCTGTTTTAAATAATAACAACCCTAATTTGCGAAAGGTAAAAGTTGGGATCAAAATATAATAAAGATTTGTGCTCATTCTCCCAAAAAATAATAATAATAATTTGGTAAGTATATTTTAAGTTTGATGTTTCGCTGAAAAATTAAACAATTGTAATTCTAAAATAAAATAAATAGAAGAGAAGACAACTTATTTTTGAAAATTCATGATTTCAGTTATTTCGAATAAATGAAAGTGTGTTGATTATATATATTTTTAGGAATTCGATGTGAATGGGAAAGTAATAATGGCTACAAATCCAAGTTGGAAGACATGATGATAGTAGGGGAACACAGCGTGCATTTGAAATTTATTAAGAATGGGCTATAAAAATAACTAGTAAGAATGGTCCTAAAAATTTATAGTAAATTATTTGTAATAACATTGATAATAAAATGACTAATATAGAAAGCTCCAAGTTTATTTTATTTTGCTAGTTGGCACTAAAGTTTTCTTTTCTTTTCTTTTTTAGATTACTGGTATAAATCACTATTTATTACATATTCTATAAGGTTTTGATCGCCATACTAAATAGCAAGTAAAAGTTACAAATAAATTATAAATATGCTTCATTATATTTACTTTATATGTATTCAATTTTTTATTTTAAATATCGAGCATTTTAAAGTTTGAACTTATAAAAAAAACTTTTACAACTCTATATATTCATTTCACTACTGACAAAAAAAAACATAAAGTTTATAAATTTGGAGTTTTTTCATTTTTATTTTTTATTTTATGTAATATTTAATTGTATTATGTTCCATTTTATACTTTTATCTTTGGACCAAATAGCAAAATAATTATTGAAAAAACATTTTAAAGATTTCCGGTTTAAATGATAATGACTAAGTGCATATCGAAAAGCTCATAAGAATGAATTTACAATTTAAAAATAAAAACAATTATAATAAGGAATATTTATAGAAATGAAACTATAATATCATATAACACATTAAAAAAGAGAAAATTACATGTAAGGGATCAAGGTTTGGTTCAAATTCAAATAAAGAATTGAATTTTTAAGTGATTAAGTTAAAAGATTAATGATACACTAAGTGGTTTAAATAAGAATCTTATCATAGCACTATTATAACATATTAAATTAAGCTAACCTAACACATTTATAAAATAGTTATAAGATTCTTTATTTGAATCGATTAATATAATATTGATTTATATTGTAACGAATTGAAAATTTGATCTTTATTTTAACTGTTTAGTATAACATTGATTATTTATTTTAATCACTTAAAGTTTTCTTGTTTGTAATTTTTTGAGTAAATATCAATATTAATACTTGAACTATTCTTTTTACAATTGATTATCTAAAATTTAAAAATATCAATTTGTTACTTAAATTTTTTCAATTTTATAATTATTTATCTGAATTTTATCTATTTTTATAATTAATAACTTAAAATTTTTTATTTTATATTTAATTATCTAAATAAAAATAATTTAAATACTATACATAATCTCAAAAATTCTATAAATAATATATAAATACTTTTAATTTTAAATAATTAATTATAAAAATTAGCAAGTCAAATTACAAATATAATGTTTACCCTAATTTTTCCAATTAAGAAAAGTTCAAAAAGCTTTATCCGAGAGCACTGTGTTTTCATTATTTCACATAATTATTAAAGACTCGCATGAAGCCATCGTGCCAGCTGCAGGCATTTATGGTCCCTTCTTCTTCCAGCAACCCATTTACTGTCCTCAACCAGAACAACTTCACTGACAAAACAAACAAAAAAAACAAGCCAACCTTCCCAGAAAAATCATGTCCATGTCCATGACCCTTTTCACAACATATCTCCTCCTCCAATTTCACATCTCACTTTGTATCAAGATTCCACTACTACCACAAAATCCACATGAAATCAGCCAACTTGGTGGTGGTAATGCTGTTGTTGTGCCTGCCACCAAAAGGGTATGTTCAAACAGTGTTGAGGAATGCTTGAGTGAAGAATCTTTGGGCATGATGGAGTCAGAGATCAGTAGGAGGCTCTTGTTGATGCGAAGGAAGTACATAAGTTATGAGACTTTGAGGAGAGACATGGTACCTTGTACAACACCTGGTGCTTCTTACTATAATTGCCAAGCTGGTCGGGCTAATCCTTTCAATAGAGGCTGTGAAGTCATCACTTATTGTGCTAGGAAATATTAGAGATATCAAAACCTGAGAAGAAAAATCAAATGTATTTTAGTGATCTAGTGCTCTCATATTCCATTGATGGAATTAGTACTGCATTGTATTAATTTTTCATTTCCTTTCTTCTTTTGTGGGGAAATTGTAATTACGCTTGAAAACTATTGTTTAAGCGTGTGGATAGACCCTACTCCCAAAGCGTGCTTTCGCCTTCCATGAATTTTGAAAATATGCAGATACTTACATACCCAAACCTAAAGGCCGAAAACTTTCTTTTGTAGCGATACTTTGGTGGTTCTCTGTAGGTTTTGGAAAGTCGTGGAGGCGAAGTCATGCTTTGGAAGTTTAGGAAACTATATGCACTAGATCGATAGTTTTTAAGATGTGCTTGCAATTGTGTTTTATCATTTCCCTTTCTAATGAGAGGAGGAAAGGAGAAATCGAACTAGTCTCATCTGCCTGGCCGCGTGCTTTGGTAAAACTGGAGTTATGTTTACTGGCAATGCAATGTACTACTTGTCAAGTTAGTTTAAGGGTTCAAAAATAAGTTCTTGATGTTGTATTCAACTGAAATATTAGAAATTGTTGATTTTTAGTGGGATATATGTTGATTCTCAGATGCTTATGAGGATAGACTGGATCGGATTGGATATGTGTTTCATAATTTTGTATTTTAATAGGTTGTTTTTATTAATTTTTGTATATTGATATCTTTTCTGGGTGTTTTGCACTTTTGGATATGCTTCTTAGAATGTGCACGCTTGAAGAAGATTCACGAGTTTTTTCAATGAAGGAAATGGAATGGAATGTTGTCAAGCATAATCCATCCCCCTTGTCAATTGTCTCAAATTTAGATTGAGTTTAGCGAGACATTGTGAAGAAAAGGTTTTTGTTTTGGATAGTTTATTTTTCGGATTGTAGTCTATAGAGCTCCACTAGTGGATAATATAGAAGGTTTGATGCTGCAGTTTTCCTGTTCTTTCTCTTACTGAATCCCAGAGGCAGAGGTTATGGTGAGTTAAGGGTTCAGTGTGCTTTGGTTTGAGGCATTTGTTCATACCCATCATCTCTCATTTGCTCATGGAGGCGACATAGCATTGCACCCAGTGAAAAACTGATGACTGAACATCTTCATAGTTGATAATTTTTTTCCCCATTCCCTAGTATTGATTAAGCTACATTTTGCGCAACGTTGCAACAAATGCTGCTGTGGTGAACTTCCATTTGTTTTCAATACTTTTCAATGGAGAACCTGTGCTGTCATCTTTGCTATGTCCTACATCCAAGCAAAGGCTGAGGAACTTGATTTCCATGATTCTGTATCTTATTTGTTTATTAGAGCGTAGTGTTAAGACTGCATATGTTCTTATTCTTGCCTGTGTTATGATATGATGCTAGCAAGTGTAATTGAGCAAGCTCACTCACCTTCGCTTCGACTCTTGATTGGTTTAGAGGTTTTATGCAGTCTCTATTCTGCGGGATGTTGTTTAAATGTTTTCTTCTAATTTTTTTCAAATTGAGGATATTCTCTGGCTTTTGCTGAGTCAATTATCATAGCTACTCTCTCACTGGCTTTCAATCAATTGCGCATCAAGTAAGCACTTGAATGGCCAGTTCGGCCATTCACTGGAGGATAAAATTTTGCAGCTTTATATCAATCTTATGCAAGCTCATGGGATCATTTACAAAATTAAGCTCTATCATTTAATATGCCTTGGTTACTGGTTTATCCTTTATCTGTATATAGAGATTGGACTTCTCCTTTTCATGTCTGTATCAAGTTGTTGTGCTAATCCGACTTTAAGATAAATTGCAGCCAAGGACCTTGCTTACATTACTACATAGAATAACAAGTGTGATAGCATGCTGTTATCAAATACTGTTGGCTTGTTTTGTTGATGACTGGTAACTGAACGATGGGCTAAAACCTCTGTTAATTCTACAGAAGGCATAATCAAGATCTGTAACTTTGTTAATCCAAAGTCCTAATTTGCTTTATCCTTTATCTAGTACAGTTGTTACTAAAAAAGTCTGTCTTATTAGTTAATATAGAAGCCATGACTCATCAATATCTTAATGAAAGTAAATGAGATACTTCAAGGTATATATGTGAAGTGCGAGTGCACCCACATAAGTGCATGTCGTCGCTACTCACTAAATTGGAGCTGATATTCTCAGCCAATTGAGGAATACAAGAGCAGCTCCTCCAGAGGTATGGAAAAAAATTTCCACTCTCTTCATGGTTAGTTTATATATCTGATGTCACTTAATTTCTTCACGCATTGTATTTCTCATCCTTTATTTCTTCATAATGAATGTAAATACTCTCTCGAATCTTAAATATGCTTGTCATCATAAGTTTGGACACGATATTATTTTCTTGTATATTCAGTCCAGTTCAAATCAACCCAGGATCATCTAGATAGATAGCTGTTGTGTAAAGAGCCTTTGAGCAATTTGAAATCCTCAGTCAATTAATCTTTATCTGTTGTGATGGAATAGTTGATGATGCTTTCCTTCTTCACTTTTTATCTTCTTTGTGTAACGATCTTCTTGTAAATCTTAAAGCAAGTTCATGTCAAATTTGCGAGCAAATCCAATTGATTGTGGAAGATCCTTGTATATAATCTTCATTTGTTGTCTTTGCTTTAACACTTGCTCACGAGTATGACAACTTTTGATGTTAAATCTGCTAAGAAATAAACTGGATTGATGTTATTTAAGTGTAATCTTAGGTATACATTGACTCTGATATATATAACTGGTTTTTATGCTCATGGTTCACCGGATAATATATACCTGGGTAGGCCGGTTTTGCGGTTCAGCCATCCGGTCTACTGATACGGTTCTGTGGTCTCTATTTTTCCAGTTCTAAGGTAATGACTGGACCAGCTTCAGGGTTGGTTCCCAGTTGAACCGGCCGGTCAAATACGGGTGTGACTGTTTTCTTTTTTGGCTAGAGGGTCCGGCTGTGACTACATTGATTCTTTTGATCTAAACTACAAATCCACGCGTGACATCAATACAATTATAAACGGGTTTATGTTAGTAAAATTCAATACAAATAATAAACGGATTAGATTCGTTTAAACCTATATATTTATATTCAAGTTCGGGTTTAACCTATAAACGTATTTATAAATCAGTTTATTAATCATATCTTGACCCCCCTGAATCTGTTAATGTTAATACTGCTAATACTATATTAGAATTTGTCCTATTGGGCTTCATCAATTATCTTAGGGTTTGACTTTTTTTGTTTGTACTTTGTTTTTCCACTTTATGTTTCTTCATTTCATTTTGTGGGTCCCCACTGCCGACCTCTTTTAATCAAGGTACAACAAATTAACATTGATCATGATTAGTTAATACTTAAAAATTTATGTACCTTTGGTGTCGGTGTTTTAGATAATTATTATTTTGAATTAAAAGTATATTTTTAATCTTTTATTCGGGCACAAGTACCTTGAGATATGTCTAATAATGTATTTATTTAATAGTTTGGTTTGAAGTATGGACAGAGTTTTGAATTGTTTGGAGTTTGAATTTGTATGATATAATTGTGCAATTTGAAGTTTAATATTTACAATTTATATATGAATTTTGCATTTCCCTGACACCCCTTTTTAAGTTCTTTACGAGGAGTTTAGCTCAAGGTTGAGCTACTATAGGTTGTACTATCATAGAAGTCACAGGTTTGTCTTGTGATTTATAAATTGTAATTGCAAAGTGCAATTTGTAAATCATAGGAACAACTTGTCATTCTTCATAATACAACATCCTTCTAGCTATTATTGAGAAGAAATTGGCTGTAAGTAAAATTGTAACTAAAAGTTGTGATGTTGCAGCAATAATAGCCAAATTATTTTTGGTGAAGACTTATTTCAAAAAAAGTTTGCCCTTCATATCTCAAAACATATGTGAACATAGACGAGAGAAAAAATGGAGGGAGAATTAGACGTGGGCAATAGTCAAATTTGTCACATGCCCTGTAATGGATCCATCCCACTAGGTCTAAGACCTGTATCCAACTCATTAGGACTGGATCAAGGCTAGCTGATGACCCAACTTGTCTATAAGTTAGGAGAGGAGCCAAGCATCAAGATTGTGGACCTAGTGGTTCCTAGTTAGGTCAATCGATACAATTTAAAAAAAAAAAAATTAACACAATGGCTATAGCATGTAGCCATGTCTTGTCTCTTCATTAAAAAAATAAGAGCCATGTAAACCAAAAAAAGAGTAAATTCAAAGGCCGCAAACTTTGCAGTGTAAATGTAATGATAGAGTAGCAACATTCTTAGTGCCTTCGTATCATACCATTTATTCATACATTGTTTGATTGCAATAGGTAGTCTTTATTTAAATTTTGAGGTTTTAACGAGGACATTGGAATTATGAATTTCTTTTTACGCCATTATAAAAAGAAGAATGGATCCATGCATTTGCTAAAATTACACTCTTTTTATTCCGCTCTTTGTTCTACTATCTAGAGATTTATGCTCTCTATTTTGTTAATATGAAAAGTGTATACATCCATCATTAAAATTTACAATGAACTATCCTCCACTCGAGTTTGAGCACATTTCGCTCGCATTTGAGCACCCTCCATCTATATTGGAGATTAATGTGTGTCAACTCAAATGTCCTACTCCAGAAGTTGCAAAGGAGTTGCATTTCAACAAGGGAAATAACAAAGACAGCAAAGCTCCTTGTAAGCTTTCTCTTGAATTGTCAATTGGGTCTAGAATTGATTATTGATTCACTCTTTTACACTATGTTTGGATTAAGAGATTGAAAGTGGTTGAAAGGAGAGTAGAAGTACTAAAATTCGATAAATACAAGCTAAAAAAATTATTGTATGATAACCATTTCATTCCCTTCTCATTCTATGTCATTTACTATAACCATGATTACTTTCATTATTACGCAAAATAATGTAATAAATATTTACCCTATTTTCATAACTACCCTTGTATTGGAAATATTGTTACTACACTCATTATCTAGTGTAATAAATATCATTATCATTGTACTCATTGTTTAATATAATAAATATTTATTATTATTAGAAGTATAATGAATATTTTACTTTTATCACTAATTAATTTTCTATTTTTTAATATCAATTGATAAATATAATAAATATGTAATAGTTATTAAACTTTATTACATTCTCACTAAATTACAATCCAACTTTCTTCTTATTTTATATGGTGAAATGAACCAATTATTATAATATTTGATTTTGTTTGGAAAGAAGGAAAAGTGAAGGCATTGAAAGTCAATGTATAATGAATTAAAAAAAAAAAAAGACAAAAAAAGTTATAAAATTTTCATTTTCATCATCGTAGATAATTGAATTTTACAATAACATAAAGATGAATAAAATATTGAAAGTAATAAGAATGAGGACAAACTTGGAAACATAACAAAATTTGAGTACGTATAGATTAATATAGAAAAGATCTTTACAACGAAATATAAATTAATATAAAAAATTTGAACGATCAAAACATATTATGTATTTATATAAAAAAAATACTAAAAAAATATGTTATCTCTCTCACTGATCAACGAATAATAACTGAAATTCATTGACTATTAATAAAATAATAAAAGTAGATGGGGATTTTTGTGTGGACAATATCTAGTCTGTCTTTTCAATCTCTTCTTATTTTTTAAAGTATATGGAGATATCATATAATTTTAAAGATTAGTTGAAGGCCAAATTTCAATTCACACGACACGTTTTATATTTTTCAAAACATTAATTGTCCATTCGCTTAACCGTATAATATAAATGAAAAATTAAATTAATTGAATAGATGTATAATCATTATTACATATCCATTATATTATTTAATTGATGTAAAATAATATAGAAATTATATTAGAAAGAAACTAAAATTTTAATTATATCCTAATATAAACAATAAGATTAAAGTGATGTAATTTATAATAATAAAGTATTTATAGCAAAAATAATAAATAAACCAATTTATATTCAATATTCAACAATAAAATTCATTGAAAATAACTAGTAAATATCTAAAATTAAACTAAATACTAACCTTTTATTAAATAAGAGATATGGAATAACAATTCCTCTTAGGTCAGCATGCAGTAAGTTTACTCACAATCAAAATCATTTCAAATTTTTATTTTTTTTATTACTAAGTATGCTAATTAAAAAAGTATTTGGATAAGTTACTTTTTAGAAAATTAAAAAAAAATCCAACAGTTGAAAATTTAAAAGATAATCAAACAATAAAAATCTAATAATAATTTAAAATCGCCATTCCAACACCCCTCTCTCTCTCTCTCTCTCTCCACGCATTTCACAAATCCAAAAGCCAGGGTAAAAGCATAGTGTTATCAAATTTCAGCTTTAATGTTTTCCCCTTTTCCTTGACTAAAAACAGAAGCAAAAGAAGGCAACCTCAAAATATCCATGGAAATGATTTTGATAGCTATTATCAGTTTTTATTAACTTTTTTAACTGTAAAATAAATATCACATAAAAAAAACTCAAATATAAGTGCAATTTTTTTCCCTCCTAAACTATTATATATTATACAATCTAAAAAAAAAATCAAACTTAATCCATCTTATTAAAATATTATGGCACTAGATTATAACAACTTAACTTATAAATATGGATATTTATCTTATAAAATTTCAAACATTCAAATTTAGAAAATAAAAAATGAAGGCTTAGGCAGGTTAACCTTAATAGCATTAATCCTCATGCTTCTATCTAACATTTAAGAGAAAAAAACTTTTAAAAGAAAAAGAAGGGGAGGAGGACACCTCAATTGCCAAATGTAGCAAGTCTTCCATAATAATAATAATAATAATAATAATAATAATAACTTCTCAATTTTTATCAACTTAAGTTACAAATCAGTAATTGAAGTTATTTAAAATTTTGAACAATTTTATGACATTATAACAATATCTTTTTTTTTAATCAATAAAAGTCACTAATGGCAGCATTGAGCTAATATGAATAGAATTATTTGAATATAACAGCAATAACAATATTTTAGGCTAATTAAAACCAACAAGCTCATTCAAATTCAACATTAGTTATAAATACTCAAGTATCATAACTGAAAATGATATCTCAAACAAATTAAAACCAACAAACTCATTCAAATTCGACATTAATAATAAACCAACTATGGTATTCAAGCAATTTTCTTCCAAATGGTAATAGCATATACAAAAATTGTTATAACATAAGAAATGAATAAAACTTACAAACTCCTTAAGATACCCTATAAATTATAGATTCAATAGGATAAAGGTTCTATAATGGTTGTAAGAAGTTACTATGTAATTTTTGATTCCAAGTATAAGAAATATGTATCAATAAGATAGGATTGAGAAGTAGTGCTTCCTTTCCTAACCATCTAAACACTAATACCCTTTATTAAAATTATCTAAATGTCTAGTAGTATCTATAATCAACATTATAAATCTAGAAAGCCTAAACTAGAATAATTCTCCACCGTTAATTTCATAGTTATGGTTATTCAATAGGAAAACTAATGAAATAGAATATTTCACAAAATCGTTACTACTATAAAATAAGGAATTATAGTTTCTTCACATTTTAAGACTCAACCAAACTTGGTTTGTAGGATATGAACATTTTAAATTTTATTAGGTTTAAGTGGTCATAAGACATGTATTAGATTCTATTTTTAATAAGAGAAGCAAATATGATAGCAAAGCTCCTTGTAAGCTTTCCCTTGAATTGTCAATTGGGTCTAGAATTGATTATTGATTCACTCTTCTATGCTGTGTTTGAATCAAGAGATTGAAAACAGTTGAAAAGAGAATAGAAGTATTAAAATTCGATAAATACAAGTTAAGAAAATTACTGTATGATAGCTATTTCATTCCCTTCTTATTCTATTATACTGTTGAAAAATAAGGAATTACAATTTTTTCACATTTTAAGATTCAACCAAACCCGGTTTGCAAGATATGAATATTTTAAATTTTATTAGGTTTAAGTGGTGCAGAGACATGTATTAGATTCTATTTTTAAATGCAAGTACATTTCATGAGTTTTTCATGAATATCAAGTTCACTAAAATTGGACATTGTATGCAAAATGTATGCATTTTTGAAGTTTCCAAGACAAATTTTATGCAAAATGTATGCATTTTTTTTAAGTTTTCAACACTAAAAATAATTTTTTGTTAATTTTTAAAATATTAAGAAAAGTATCCATATAATTTTTTTCTCAATATACATGCAAGATCAAGATCTATTCTAGATTTTTTTTATACTTAATATTTTTAAAAAATTATTATATTTTACTAGAAATACTAAAATAAATAGTTTTAGTGATGTCATTGCTGACATTACCATGTAGAGGCCCACTACATCATGCATCGAGTGCACATGACAGCAAGGCACAATTTTACACTAACTTCCTAATTGAGCTGAGCCATGTAAGAGATCTTAGGCTTTGTGCTCGCGCATTTGGAAAGCAGAATGTATATGGAATGATGAGAAGAATGGCTTTCGATTATCTTCTTTATCACCACAATATTTAGGATTGATTGTCCTAAAATTTTCACAAGAAAGATCAAAAAGGATGTTCAATATCGGTAAGTGTTACTCCATCTTTATTTGATTTGTATTATCAATTGAAAGATAGGCATTTTGTAGATAACATCTTTATTTATAGGGTTTACAAAAATTGATATAAATATCGATTTATGTGCTAATGTTATCATGACTTGTGGAGACGAATATCACAAAGGAAAAAGACTCGAATATAAATATAATATATACTTTAATTTAAAAGTAAAAAATCAAACTCAATCTATTTGTTAAAACCAATAATTATATCCTTATCCTACAATAGCTTATCATATAAATACAAATATTTATCTTACAAATTTTAAAATGAGGAAAAAAAAAAAAAAGAAGGCTTAGGCATGTTGCCTTAGTCCTCGTACATCTATCTAAAATTTAGGAGAAATAATTTTTTTTTAAAAAAAAAGGAAAAAAGAAAAAAATGCCAAATATAGCAAGTCTTCCAAAATGACAAATGTAGTAATTTTAGAAGGAAAAAAAAAAAACTCTCTATCTTCATCCTCTCAAAGTAGGAATCAATAATTGAAATTACTTAAAAATTTTAATCATATTATGGCATCACTATAACATTTTCTACTTTCTTATAATCCTAATCATTAATGGATAAATTAAGAAAATGTAAATGAAGATGATCCAAACTCTATTACAGCATTGGAATTGCACAAATCTAAAATTAAGGTTCAAATTCCATTATGATGTTGAAAAGAGTAAGTCAAATACGTAGGCCATTAGATCTAAATGAAATTAACTATAATCATCCAATTAAACTATAAAAAACCAGTTTGATTGATAAAGTTTTTCAAACTTTAATACAATTTATCAAATTATGATATCATTTAAAAGATTGTGGTACATATACATATTTACCTATATGACAAACTTTTCCTACTTATTTTGGTAATAATTAATCAAATTGTCATACCATTTAGAAAATTTTGATATATTCACGTATTTATCTATATTATCGACTTTCTTTTCCCTAATACACTTACTAATTTGAGGATATTAATAACTTTTATCAAATGGTACTGTTTAAAAGATTTTGCTACATGCACATACTTTGTCTATATTATCAATTTTTCTTTTTGTTCTAATAAAATTTATCAAACTGTGGTGGCTATACATATTTAATTACATTACCATCCTTTTCTTAATTGGATTACATTTTGACAAATTATAGTAACATTCAGCATATTTTGATACTTAACCAGCAACTTGTTCCACGGGTCAATCCGATTTTTAAGTCACCCACCAATAATTCCCCAAAGAGCATGAATAGGATCGGAAATTAGATAAATCACATGCTAATGACTTTGATATCCCTGCTTCACCCACTTATGCTACAAGAGCTATTCAGAAGAGGAACTAATGTATGAAATTCAAAGGCAAAATACAATTTTTGAGGAAGCTAATGATCTTGTGGAAAGAAAATGCCCAACTAGATGGAAGAAGAGCAAACGTAACGTAACAGAGAATATAATAAACACACAAAAGCCTTTGTAAGAACATGGAGCATGTGTTTAAGTACAACTAAAATGATTAAATATTAAATACTAAAGAAATGGTCGGCATCACCACCAACCTTTCGGGCGAAAGGGGGAGAAAAAACAAGAAAAACCTACCAACAATACCAAACCATTTACCAACTCCAAAATCCTACTCAAAGCTACACAGTTGACGGATACAAAATTCAATGTTCAATTTGCATATTTTATCTTCTTCTGCGCCCACCAACATCATCAGTCTAAATCGGGTAAATGGGACAGTTTTAAAATAACCATCTAAATTTTACAGCATCCTTTCGATATTAAAAGGTCAAATTTACTCGCTCCACCACCTTTAAAATTCGATCATGGCAACCATTTAATGGTTTAGAAATGCGAAAGACAGCATCCGAATTGCAGCTGTAGAATTGAGAAAACACAATTATCGACCAGAGACGCAAATGCATGTAATTAGTAAATGCCCCCAAAAACAAACATGTATTTCAACTTGTTGGGATTCCCATAATCAAACAAAGAAGATCAAATGAAGGGAAGATACACTTCATTCAATAGAATGAAAATTGCATTGCAGGAAAAAGAGACTTTCTGCAGTCAAACGGATAAAAACGTATACGCATACAGCCCATCCAAACCTTATTTGTTCCCAAAGGATAAGCAGATATAAGGTGCTCATCGATGAAGACAAGCATCATTTGCCTCAAACCTTCACCCCACAACCCAATAACTATCTTCAATAATTCTAATACAAGATCACAATGAAAAAGGTTAAACAAACAATCAAAATACATTTCATTGTTGTATTCCTCTTCCGCAAAATTCCATGCCTCGCCTATCCCTGCTTAGTACCTGTAGTGTGGGGGCTTGTATGGACCCTCGATGGGCACACTGATGTACTCAGCTTGTTCCTTGCTGAGCTTGGTCAATTTAGCGCCGAGTTTACCAAGGTGAAGAGCAGCAACCTTCTCATCAAGATGCTTGGGCAAGACATAGACCTCCTTCTTGTACTTGCCAGAGGCCTTCTCCTTCCAGAGCTCAAGCTGGGCAATCACTTGGTTGGTGAAAGAGCAGGACATCACGAAGCTGGGGTGACCAGTGGCACAACCCAAGTTCATAAGACGACCCTCAGCCAAGACAATGATACCGCTGTTGGTATCGGGGAAGACCCAGCGGTCAGTTTGTGGCTTGATGGTAATGCGCTTAACACCAGGGAAAGTCTCAAGACCGAGCATGTCAATTTCATTGTCAAAGTGACCAATGTTGCAGACAATGGCATTGTTCTTCATCTTCCTCATGTCATCAACCATGATGATGTCCTTGTTACCAGTGGTGGTGACAAAGATATCAGCCTGAGAGACGACATCCTTGAGAGTGAGGACTGGGATACCCTCCATAAGAGCCTGAAGAGCACAAATGGGATCGATCTCAGTAACAATAACACGAGCACCAGCTTGTTTGAGGGCAGCAGCACAACCCTTGCCGACATCACCATAACCACAGACAACAGCAACTTTGCCGGCAATCATGACATCAGTAGCCCTCATGAGACCATCGGGGAGAGAGTGGCGGCAACCATACAAGTTGTCAAACTGTTAAGACAAATAGAAAAATCAATATCAGGTAATGCCATTTGCATGCAGAGAACCAAGCATACCATTGCTTCACAGAGCTTTCAACGGAACATAATCTAGAAGATGAGCGAAAGACAGTCATTACGCAGTAACATGACTAAATAGCATACTAACTACACCATGCAGAAGCTACATCCTAAAAACGAAAAAGGAACTTCATGATTTTTAAATTGAAATAGCTTTAAAAGAATCCGAAGAAGACAGTCAAGCACATTCGAACAATTATAAGAGTGTTATCACTTCAGATCCATCAATGGTTACAGCAAATTAAATCTCAAAACCCTAGATCTAAACAACGCTGACATTGTTAACACCAGATCTACAACTAGAAGAAAAAAACAGAGACCCAAGAGAGCACAGATCCATAACACACAAACCTAGATCTAGAGTCGACAAAAACATGCAAATGCAATGCTAATTGAAAGAAAAAGAAATAAAATAAAAGTACCTTGCTCTTGGTGACAGAGTCATTGACATTAATAGCAGGGAACAAGAGGGTCCCATTAGCTTGCATCTGATACAACCTCTTAACACCAGTAGTTGTTTCCTCAGAAACACCAACCAAACTGCCCTTCATCTTATGATACTTCTTAGGATCACTCTTCAACCCATCCCTAATCAATCCCAAAACAATCTGAAACTCCGCGTTATCGGTAGAAGCCGGGTCAGGAAGTTGCCCGGTCTTCTCGTAAATCTCCTCAGCCTTAACACCCTCATGGATCAAAAGCGTAGCATCACCACCGTCATCAACAATAAGATCAGGGCCACCACCAGGACCCCAGTCAAGTGCTCTTTCGGTGCACCACCAGTACTCCTGGAGTGTCTCACCCTTCCATGCAAAAACCGCAGCGGAGTCACGGGCAATAGCAGCGGCGGCGTGATCTTGGGTGGAGAAGATGTTGCAAGAGCACCAGCGGACTTCGGCACCAAGGGAGGTTAGAGTTTCGATGAGGACAGCAGTTTGGATTGTCATGTGGAGGGATCCGGTGATTCTAGCACCTTTCAAGGGTTGGAAAGGGCCGAATTCAGCACGGCATGCCATAAGCCCAGGCATTTCGACTTCGGCCAACTGGATCTCGAGTCGCCCGAAGTCAGCTTGGGACATGTCCTTAACCTTGTACTCACGTCCGCTGCTAGTCTTCTCGACAGCTAGAGCCATGGCTAGTAGACGAATTAGAAGAAGAAGAAGAAGCTAAAGAAAGAAGTAAGAGTTGGGTCGCTTGTCTTTCTTCTCTCTCTCTCTTGTGGGGGAGCAAGAGAGGCGCAGAAGAAGAGGCGAAGAGCGAATTCTAATGGCGGGGGTTTGGGGGGTATAAATAGAATTAGAGGGAGGAAATGAACGGCTAGGATTGGATCTTGGGGGTTGGTAGGTCCGGTGAGATTTTATCCTGATAGGTTTAGCGTACAGGACCGATATGTGGGAGGGGCCATTTTGGATTGACGATTATAGGGTGATTCTTGAGGACCATCAACTTTTAAATTACTTTTGCTAAAATTTTCCAACATTATTATTCCTTTAAGATATTATTATGCAACAACTAATAATTGAGATTATGAAAAAAAGGATGGATCATAATAATATAATAAAGTATTTTAAAAATTAAGATAATTACAATTATTGTTTTGTAATTTTAAAAAATTTCAATTTTTTTTTTAAATAATTCATTTTCGATGAATATTAGGTATTCTATTAGTAGTAACACCCAATTGCTGTGATACTTTGCTTATTTAGATACCGTGAGCTCACAAGTAGGTGATTTTGTCAGGGGAGTAAACAAGTGAAGCTCATTCATAAACTATTGGAGTTTAACTTAATAAAAATTTGAGTTCGATTCGAGATCGATCAAGTCAAGTTTGAGTTACTTAAGTAATTTATTGAGTCAAGTTGGAACTTGATAATGTTTGGCTTGACTAATTTGTGAGTCTAATCAAGCTTGAGTCAAAATTTAAAATTAATCGAGTTGCAAGTCAAATTTGAATGTTAAAATTATTTTTATTTGAAAAAAAAAATTTACACACAAATCAAGCTTAAACTAGTTTAATCAAGTCAAGCTTGAGCTCATCAAATATCACTTTGAGTCAAGCTCAATCTCGAGTTTAAAATTATAAGCTTGATCGAGTTCTAATCAAGCTTAAGCTTTGAAATTCTAAGTCAAACTTGATTTTGAAACTAATATTGTATTGTCTCAACTTGATTCATTTACAATCTTAATTGTTGTTAGGGCTTTTGGTGTAAGTATGTTAGAGTCTAAAGTGTTAAAAGTTACACTTTGTATGGCTAACACTATGTTAGGCAATATGTTAAGGATGGAAAGGAGTATGATCTTAATTATGTACTTACAATGTGTTTGGATTGGAGGAAATTGATAGAAAGGAAGAGAAATGAATAAGAATAAAAGGAAACAGTATGTTTGATAAACTACATAAAGAGTGGAAATGGATAAAAAAGAAGAAAATCTGTAGAAAGATTTTTACTTTGTGCACCATTTCTTCTCTTTCCAATTTTAGAAGGAAATAGGTGGAAATAAGGTAACAATTACAAAATTAAACTTCTAACAATTTTCATCAAAATGAAACAAGGTTCATTTTGTCAAATATTAACTCCAATTTTCTTTATTTCCTTTGGGTAAAATCAACCAAATAAAAGAAATAGAAACATTTATCTTCATTTCCTTTCCTTTTCATCATATATTTCCAAACACAAAGCAGAACTTATATTTATTTCCATTTCCACTTCTTTATTTTCCTATCTACTCAATTTCACTCGTTCCTCTTTACTCAAAAAATTGCCAAACAAAGTATTAGTAATATAAGAAGAAAACAAAGAAAAATGAATCAATTTATATTATTTGGTTGATATCATAAAGAGGAAATGAGAAGAAATCTAATAACACTAACATGTGAAAATTTAATTAGGTATGATATATTTAGTAATGTAAAATTTGCAAAGGACTGAATATTCATATTTTATGGGCCCGTTTGGTTTATCTTTTTTTTTTTTTTTGTCTATTTGATATCCATTTGACATCTATTCAAATATGTATATTTGTTGAAAATAAGACATAAAAAAGATAAAAATAAAAATACATATATATCCCTTTTGCAAAATTAAATTCCTAACATATTCCTAAAATTTTGAACTTGTTTACTTGTTACTTTATTCATTTTTATAAAAATACCAACTAATATCTTATTTTCCATTGTATAAAATATATGTTTAAACCTTTTCTTTGAAAAATATGTGAGCTTTTACTTTCCAATTCTCATTTTTCAATCACCATTTTCATCGTAATTATAAAAATAAAAGATACAAATAAAATAGTTTCTCAAATGCTAAATTTCAAATCAAATATAAATTAGATATAGATAAAATACAAATAAGATTAAAAAAAAGAAGACCATCCAAATAGGCCCAAAATTGATTAATCACTTGTACTCGTTAATTAGATTAGTGATAAGGTTTAGATAATCAAATTTTAATTTTAAAATGACTAGAGGATATTTTGCTCAATAAGCTAGGAACATGAACTATCAAGACTGGCCAAGCTAGTTTTGACATTTTTTAGCAAGTTCATGCGTTCAATAGGACTAAATTATTAGGCTTAAATACTCAAAAGCTCGTAAAAGATCTAATTCATCTCCTCCATTAATCATCAAAGCAATGTGATGGTGGTCATTGAGTAAGAAACTTTATAAATACTTGGTATCTCTAATCATTCCAATGCAATTCAAAGACAATAGAAATAAGGTTCTACTATCAAGCTATTAAACTCAAGGATCAAACGAATATTAGAAAATAAAAAATCCACAAGTATTCAAGCTATTTTAGCTCATATCTCAATAACTATGAAGTTGATGCTTCGAGCTCCTTTGTCTATCATAAGTGTGTGACCTTGTTGAGAATGTTTGTTTATCTCCCTCAGCCCTCTAAGTTATTCCACTTGAAACTATCATCTCAAGCCATGTCACCTATCTAAGATCGCGTGGAGCACATGACATGTAGCACACACATAACACGCATTATCTAAATCCCTACAGATACAAAATTCAATTATGAAATTGAAAAATTACCTAAAGTTTAAGCAACAATCTTGACATCATCTTGTAAGTCTCACTAATAATTAAGAATGCGGTTAAATTGATTACTTATAAAATTTTAAGTCTATCTTAAAATACTCACTTATAAGCAATTATAAAGATCAATTATAAGTAAATAATGCAAGAATTAAAAAGGTAAAACAAGAGTAATTAAGCCATATATCTAGTAGTTTTACCTTATGCATCTATCCACTATTCAAACTTTGTTAGTTAGGATCTAACAAACTAAATTGGTGTTTATTATCTTTGATAATAAGCTATTAGCTGTTACAATAATTACAAATTTGTCTCTATTTTTAATTCTAGTAAAAGACTATAGATAACTAATAGTGACTAAAACCCTCACTCTCAAAGAACTTATTCATACTAGAAGGCAAATTTACAAGAGAAGAAGTTCAGTTAATGCTTCTTGGAAAAGTAGATTGCTTCTTCATTGGTTCTATAACTTACTTCTTTGATTTGTAGGAAAGGGGGCACTCTTTTTTTCTTGCAATATAGACTCACGATTTCCCTTTCCATGTTTATAATTCCTAAACAGAACTTGTATTTATAAATCATAAATGAATAATAAATCTTTAATATTCACGTCTAAAAATAGAAAAAGTCTTATTTTTTCCTTTCACTCCATGATATGTCTAAATATCTTCAAATCCTTAACAAGTTCATTAAAACAAATTTAAATTATTTTAAATAACTTTAATGAAATTCGACCACAAAAACCTCATAAAAATCTTATCTTGAATTTTGAAAATTTTGGTGCTTGCATATCTTAATCAATTACAATCCTTCCTTGAGATTTTAAGAAAGCTAAAATTTCATCATGTGCTTCATTGTTTAAATTTATCTAGATATTGTTAAGCTCAAAATTTGAATGCTGACAACTTCCAAAATATCCATTTTTCTAGAAAAATTCAAATACCCATGTACACCTTTGTTGTTTTCTTTTAACAAGTTTATCCTTTTCTTTTGGTGATTTACATTGGAGTTTTGATATAAACTCTAAAATTACTTGAAATTTGATATAGATTAAGAAACTATGCTTGTTTTGTTGTATTGCCTTTACACCTTGTATTGTCATCAAGTGTCCACCATATTGTTTTTGTCACCAATTACCAGAAAATGAAATGTTCAAGCTAAGTCCCTAAAGAAGACATGCATTGCACAACCTAGATGATTAGATCTATCAACCAAACAATAATTTGGGGTTTGGTCTTTAGTCACTTACATACTAAGAATCTAACTCCTTGAACCTAAGATTAAAATGAGGTTATTTTATTTATTCTCACATCATAACGAATATTACGACATTTGCATGTTTATACATAGCAATTAACTTGGACGATGACCTTAATTGATGTTGTGTTATGGTGTAATAACAAGTCTCTTACCACTTACCGAGCATGGAATGGGCTAGAATTCACTGTCTTATAGCCTTTTGCAAGTTAATATTCCAAAAGCATGGGATAGGTTAACACTCTAAGCAAATGAGATTTTCAAAATATTGATAGTGGAAAAAGTGAAATCTATTAAACTAGTAGAAGTATAAATATTTTTGAAATGAAATTATGTATGAAAGCAATGATCTCTCATTTTTTCTTCCCAGCATGTTCATATTTGTATCATATGTGCATACTTCTATATAATTTTTATAAAAGATCTAAAATGGGTAAAAAGCTCCATTCTCCATGACTTTGGCACAAAAAGTGATTGTCATGTCTGGAATTAGATAGCTCATAGGATAAGTCAAGTGCCAACCCTAGGTCTAAGGCATGGCATTGATTTTGTGACACTATCGCCAATATCTAATGGGTCGAGTGATTTCTATTTGGTGGGTAAGCTCATTAAGTATTATCATTTGGTGCTCTTAATGGTCATTTTATAGCTACTAGGGTAGTTGATATAGTTTTACATATTGTATAATAGCTCCAATCTTTAAACTCAAACCTTATTGAATGTAAATTAGAATTTAAAAGAATAAACATCAAAAGTTAAGAATCCCTAAGTTGTTTTGACTTTCAAGGATATTTCAAGAGATCACCTAAGCTTAAAAGTAAGTCAAATTTGAATCATTCCAAAGATTTGTTTTGGTGATTTTTAACATGAAAATAAAACAGATAGAACTTAGAAACCTAGTTCTTGGAAGCTTGGAAAACTTGCTCTGAACCTTATTTCTTAATACCTAATTTCTTACTTATCGAAGCTTAGGACATTGTTAAAGTTCGATTCTCATTTTGCTCCCAATTGAATAACGCCACTTAAAATGTTAGAGCAAATCAAATTGCACCAATGTAAGTCCTAAAAGCCAATGAAGTTGCACCATCATGGAGCCTTATAACCAATAGACTCATGTAACCTTAAAATTGTTAAGACCATAAGCGCTCCTACGTATACATTGTCCTAAGTTGCACCACCTCAAGCTTGATTTTCTTTACAAATTTAAGCCACCTCATGTTACTTGGAGTCACCTCTTAATTTGACATGTTAGAAAGGCACATAAGAGAATAACACATAAAGCTAGAGTTCCCACTAATCTATCTTGGGCTTGCACTACCTAAGCATCTCCTTTACATTAAGTAACATCTTGTAGTACCACTTAGCACATTTAGCCACCTCATGCTTGCTCTAACCACCTTTCTCCCCTACACTCTAAGGTGGCTTGTACTCTTTATTCATTCCCAAAACAAAAAAGCAATACACACTAAAAACCTTAGAGAGCTAAATTTATACTTTATGGTCATCCCCACCAACCAAAAAGGTCAACAAATTTAAGTATTATAACCAACAAGCACTACACCCTAACTATCCCTATCACTTAGTTATGTTACTAACCACGATTCCTATTGTTCAAGTACTTACTTTCTGCCATGTAACACTATCTTAGCCTATTGATATTATCTAACCAAACATACCCCAATGCTCCTCTTAGCCTTGAAGCTACTTAAATCTCAAAGTTGAAGCTATAAGAGTTAGTGAAGTTAAGAGCTTTGAAAGAAAAGGTTTCGAGAAGAAGCTAATACTAGACTATCTCAATCAGATCTCAAGCAACGATTTAGATCAAGGATCATACATAGTATTTAAGCTTGAATCAAGGTGAGTTTCATTAAACTTTACTCTTATTCTTCAAGTTTAGTGCTTTAGTCATGCGGTGATTGAGAATTTTATTTAAGATATAAATATTTTAGGTGAGTTGATTAAGTTTTCTACTTAATTGGCTATGTATGGATGACCTATGCTTAAAGTTTCTAAATTCCCTATTGAGGATTCCCAATAAAAATTACCAAAATCATCTAAACTAGAGCTAACCGATAAGATAGGAAAAGTTTGAGTAAAGAAACCTAATTCTTCTTAAGATTAATGACATGATATGATTTGTAAGATGTGCAAGATGTTGATGTTGAAAGCTAGAACGTGTTTTGATACTATGTTTAGCCCTATAAAAAAACCAATATCAACTTAGTATGAGAATAAGCAAAATTGGAGTAATTTGGAGTTCCAAAATGCATGCAAATAGTAGTGTTTTTGTAATTTTATCAATTTGAAGAGCTTAATGTCAGGTGATGGTATGCTTGGTGACAGTTGTTTAGATACTAGGTTTTCTAAATTTGGATAAAGAATAAAGAAGTTATGGTTGTTGAGAATTTCAAGGAAAAAATCATTAAAAGTTGGTACGTAGACTTAAATGGCTGAGCATAGTATGTATATGTGAGTGGAGGGATTTGATGAGTATTAACAAATGTATAGGTAAACTCAGGAGGACAAAAAGTAGGGCAACAAAGCTGGGTAGGTCATTTACTCTCGCTTTTATTCATATAGATTGAAAACATGCTATCTATTCTCAAGCTTTATTTAATAGATTGAAGGAAAGATTATTCATCCACTTACATGGATTTCCATTGTTCTTTTGTTTAAGTAAGATTTATATGTAAAGTTAGATTGGTTACTAGTATGTATATCCCTTACTCTCACTCTATGTTTTTGGTGTATGTGATTAAGATTGGATCATGAGGTGTAGAATGTTTAAAAGTTATAAGATAGAATATAACTAGGCTTGAATCATGATGGATTGTGGTAAGAAGCATAATTATTGAATATTGAAGCTCAGTAAGAGTTTGATAAAATTGATGCAATATAAAGATCTTATCTATGTATTAGACTTTAGAAGTAACCCTAAATACTAGAAGCAAGAGTTAAGTTTCAATAGTCTTATTTGTCAATGGAGGAGTATGGACTTAAGTTTAATCCTCAAAAGTCTGTTTTATATTGATACCTGTAGACACTCCATTTTTTACTTTCTAAGTTATCTAATAATAATAACTACAAAAATAATAATTATTAAAAAATTTTAGGAAAATAATTGGTTCAAGGTCAAGTTTGACTTAAATCAGGAATTGGGTTTATTGTTTAAAATCGGTTCAGAGTTAGAAATCAGGTTTATTGTTTAATGTCATGAATATATGAACCAGAGCCAACCCAAGATCCCCTGAAACTAGCCCTATTATTTATTTATTTATTTATTTTTGCTTTTAATTGGCTGTTCACCATGTGAACTTGCCTAGTGAACTGGCTATCTTGGGCTGCTCCAAGCCATAGGCTTGATGTGGTAAATAAAGTCTTAGTAGATGGGGTGGTATAAATTGTGATTAAGTTGCATGAATTTTTTCATCCCATCTTTTCAAATAAGGAATTTATTTTTATTAGCAACTTTTGAAAGGAGTTTTTTTTATTATTATTATTAATTGGAATGCAGTTGCCTATGAGTATGCATATCAACTAAAGGCAAGTGGATAGATTGAGATTTAGAATAGGAGTCTATGGCAATACTTGAGGTGTTTTGTATGGATTCTCCTCCTTTATATATCAAGTTTTTGTGGAGGGTTGAATGGGCATATTGACACCTCTAATACTCAATGCACACCCTTTGGCTCTTTATTATTGTAATACAACCTACTACTCATTTGTATGTTAGTGGTACTTGCAAGCTGGTTGTTGTGGACGAGGGCTTATCTACTAGAGATGAGATTTAAAAAGATCTCAATGTTATATGGTTCAAACTTAAAATTTCATGAAACAATTAGCTCATATTTCTTTTAAACCAAGTGACATGAATTTCATGTAGTTAAAATCTTATAGGTAGGATTCTCTTGCTTGGAGTGTTTGTTTTTTTTTTAAAAAATAAAAAAAATCTCAAGGGGTTTTTAACATGAGTTTTTAATGGACCCTTTTGTTGTGTTTAGGCATGTGGGGTCTTCAATAATGGATTCTTCCATAGTATTGGATTCCTTATTATTGGGGCTAGGCTCTATGACCTAATTGAATTGAAAAGTTGAATATGCTCTTCTATGAAAAACAATAATTACAGTACCATATGATATGCAAGAGAAATGCAAACCCAAAAACCTTGTGGGGGATCAGACTGCACAAACACCCATTATTATTGCACCAACGCTACACATTAAATCCAACATCTCATAAAGTTCAGAACATGAATTTCGAGGTTTAGAAAGGGTAATGTTTTGTTGGTGGATGAAGCATATAATATTCAATGAGGGTAAAATATCTCTTGGGAGTGGGACCGAAATAAAGGGTTGAACTGATTGATTTTTGGACTTTCTTGTCCAACCTGGTGTGGCAAAGAAAGCATATGATCATGGAGGTCATGATGACTCAAAATTGGAAAGCTTTCTACCTAGTTAATTGTCATTTGGTCCTCCTAAATGAAGTACTTCTAAGTTCACTTCTATATGTTATGTAATTTAGTAGATAGTATTCTAAATGTGTGTGTTTTGGCCTCTCACATTGGTATTAAAAGGAAAAAAAAATTAGAACATGCCATTTGACTCTTGGATCATTTCAATTGTGTCCAATGCCTAATTAAGTAAACATTTTCAAATACTATATCTTAGTTAAATTTAATGCTATACGTGGCTTATGGTTTATAGTACTTTCAAATTAATGAAAATAATAGATACTTACTAAAAATAATATTATTATGGACAATATTAATAATATGTGTTCATAAATTGTTTTAAATATGATATGAATGTTAATACATAATTATAAAAATATATTATATATTATCGTTTTATAAGATTATTGATAGTTATTTTTTTCTCTCATTCATATGAAATGACGTGTCATTTAGACAGTTACATTCTTTCAAATTGTGTGAATATAATATTATGTATTTTAGTGTCATTTTATATTAAGTCATATAATTATTATAGGACCTTTATAAACAAGGGACTTTTTATAGTTTTGTCCAAGACTTTAATAGAATAGATTCAATCTTCAATGTCACCGTTAATTTATTTATATTAAATTTTTATAGTTGATATATAAATTAATAATAATATTGAAGATTTAATCAATCCCATTAAAAATATGAATAGGACCATAAAAAATTCCTTATAAATACCATTTCTTTTCTTTTCTTTTTTTTTTTCTTTTTTTTTTTTGTTTTTATAAAGAATGTCTCTTGGAGACACTATTACTTAAAAAAAGGACTCTTAATAGCTATTAGTAATGAAAATGTATAAATAACAGAAGCCAAAATATTATAAATGACTAGGTAGTATTAATGGAAAAGTACAGGTGATAGAAACAGAATATTAGGAATATCCAACATGCAACTCTCTCTCTCACACACACATGGTAAACTACAGAGCACTCCTTAGAAACTACCAAAGTTATTGAAAGATTCCAAATTTTAAAAGGCAACATTTTCCTTTTAAACAACAACAAACAAAGCAATTTTATTGATAAACTTTGAAGAAAGTACAATATTTGCTGTTTCAAATATATTCCTACTAATTATATTCAAATACATAAACAAAAAATCAATACATAAAGATAAAAGTTTATTTCAACGTTACAAGTATTTACATGTAATTGGTTGGGACATATTTAAAACATATTGTGATAGCAAATATCCATTAAAAAAATTATAATATTTACTGTTTCAGATTTGTTATCTCAAACGTATTCTTATCATCCTAAATTAATTAAAGCCACAAATTTTTTATCTAAAAGAACAAGCCCACTACCAAAAGAATATAATATAAGGAAATTAGAAGTAAACATAGAAGCACTTAACTCTCTTGTTTTCTGCACAATGTATAATATATAACAACCAACATGAGAAAAGCTTCATAATATTAGATGTCATCTATATATGTACAAGTAGTGAGTAAGTATTAATACAATCTAAATATATAATAATGATAACGAATAATTTTTAAAATAATTATTATCGATACTGTCTTGAATCCAAATCTATTGATATTTACCCTTAACATTAAATAATTTTTTTGGCTTATACGGCTTGCTCAGATTATCTAGCCGGAAGTACTATAAGAGAACCGGGTTTTATTACAATGTTCCGACACTTGAGATTGAAACAAAATTTGATAATACCATGTTCCATGGCCAAGTTAAAAGCTCTATCATCATTATGCTGTTCTGTCGTATATTCTTGTCTAAGCAAACATTAATCTCCCACAATGATTGCATAAGCTTCCACATGTTGCTGCTGTACCAAATGAAAGTGAACCATCCACATTCAAAAGTTTAAATTTACGGCAGGTGGGAGGAGACCAAGAAGCTTGCCCCACTCCTCTCTTTGAAAAACTGATGCTGTAGTTCTCGTTGATGTTGTTGACTGATTCTATTTGTTCTGCCGGTGCTGGAGTAAATTCGGGGGATGTGAATGACCACCTGCTGCACTAAATTTGAACTAAGTGTCCACCAATTCAATGATCCTTCATGCTTTATCTTTACACACAAGCACACCAAACTGATGATTATAGCAAATTCCAGAGAAAAAGACCTAAGATGGTCCCGTGGGTTGCATTTATTCTCCCACCAATATTATGAATGATGAATGTCTTGAAAACTTTGGAGCTTTGGTATATTAACAAATTACAGACTGATTTCTAGACCTAGAGAAAAAGGTGCACACAAAGTAAAAATGAGAAATTTCTGGAGGGGTTTAAGTGTTGCATTCAAGAAAGGAGATCTTCTATAATTATGATAGTTTTTGGAGAGTGCAGGAAGTTCCATTCTTTGTATTTTCTTGAAAAAGATAAGTACATACTTCTATAAAAAAAATGCACAATGGTAAGGAAAATAGGTAAGTAATTTCAATGCAAATATTCCATTAATCTTTATATACATAGGATATTTGGATTAATACCTAAAAAATTGAACTGTGTAAGTTTCTGTTTTTCCTTTTTATTTAAAGTTTATAAAAGTTGCATCTACTTTTATGTATAATCAAACCTACCTTTTTCTTTCCCTTAAATGTGCTGCCAATAGAAGAGAATGTTGATACTTCTAATGCTATATTATTCTTTTTTTCCCCCCTAACTACTATATATATTTTAACCGTTAAAGGAGAGAGGAATCGAATATGATCATCTCGTTAAAAGATCGATAATCGTCTACTAAACTATAATAATCTTGACTAAAGCTTCATCATTTAAACATTCTAAAAAAAAGTATATAAAAAAGAGAAAGAAATACACAATATTGAAATCATGTGAAATGCCCAAACAATGTGGCCATTCTTATGTGAGCATTAGTTTAAGATGATGCGTAGTTAGAATCATCTACATTAATATTACAATTTAACATATGATGCACATAATGCTATTTTTTAGTCCTTTTTTTCCTTTATATAATATGAGGGCTGAATGTGTAGTTAGGAAAGTCATGGTTATGTGACAAGATATGGGTATACTACTATAATGACATGCCTATGTGCACATAATGTGCTCATCAAACTTTTGAGTGGAGCCCCAAGTGAGAGAGTAGAGAGAGAATGAAAAGAAAGGATGTGAGAGAATAGAGTAAGAGAGACTAATCAAATGTGACAGAGTAGAGAGAGAGAGACCAATGAAAGGAAGAAAAGATGACTATTCATTTGAGAGGGAGACAAATGTGAGAGATGACTGTTTATTGGAATGTGAGAAAGTAGAGAGAGAGAGAAAGATGACAAAGGATGAGAAAGAAAAGATGAAAGAAGAAGGTAAGGGTAATATGGTCATTCGAATTGTATTATAGGTTTATTTCTTATGTGTTTTTTTTTTTGTCCAAGTGAATAATATAATACCCATTACAGGCTTGTTCAAATCCTAATATATAAAAATTCTATTACAGATCTACTCCATCCAATAAAGTAAACGGGTAACAAGTGTTATAGATTAACTTAAAAGAGAAGTCAAAGTATCAATATAGCTACAAGACTATTGACAATCACCTGTCATAAATATCTAAAACAATACATGTATGTATACTTCATTTAAAGATGATTATAACTACTTCTAGGATGGAAAACACGTGTATTTGTAATTAATTGTAACTACTTTCAATGCCTGTTCCTTAAGAAGCCTATGATTAGTAGGAATATATATATATAGAAGAAAGAAAAGGGGAAAGCAATTTTATATCCCCATAAAAGTGGTGCCTCCTCCTTCTTTTTAGGGTTCTTGAAGATTGGCTTTCTCAAACAAGTCTTAGGATTTATTTACATATTGTTAAAAAAAAAACCTAGTTAATATTTGTACAAATCGGTATATACATAAAATACATGACATAAGGACAAAAGTAAACACAAGGGATAAAGAGACTAAGTAACAATCTTTATGGGATTAAATAGGAAATTCAAAAGATCAATATACATGATCCCTTGGGATGGTTTTTTAAGGCCAATCAATTTATCTTGATTTCCATCAATTTCTTGACGATTAAAGAATCAACATAGTATTTGGGAAAGAGCCTTACATTGATACTAGTTGATGCATCTTAATAGCTAGTTAAGTAAACACTTAACTCTAACTCAATTTGATTATATTTATTTATAATTCACAATTTAGGAAAAGTTTTGTCCTTTTTTATTAAATTTTAAATTTGACTTAAATACAATAAACTTAATAAGCACTTAATATTCTAATTTAAGATAGGTTAGCAAACTTATAAGGTAGTCATATTTAAAATGAAATTAAATAAAAATTTAGTTAGCTTAAATAGTTTATGAGTCAGTTTCATTGGTGTACACATCTACCATTCCCTAATTGTTTGAGCTTTATGAATAACCTTATTGATGTTAACCTTATTCCCTCTACCATAATACAAAAGATTTGTCTAATGTACAAGACAATATATTGAAAAATAAAACTTCTAGAAATATTTCAGCATAATTAGAGAGTTTATTTTATCTTTTGCTCCAATCTTGAAACGATCAAAAGACAATTTAAAAAAAAAAAAGATTTATGTGACAAGGGTTTTTTTTTTCCCTTAATGTAAGTGATTCTTGTCTACATTCATCCTATTTAATAAAGAGAACAAACATGCACAACACTTAAATGAATTTATCATAAATTTTATGAAAAAAGATAAATAGATAATAATTTATCTTATCTTCTCATGAGAGCATTCGCTAGCAAAATTATTATGAAAAGGAAGGAGATAGAAAAGCAAACCGTGGAAGTGCCAAACTCGAGCACAAACACAAATGCCTTCATCAATTTAATTTAGTACTGCTCATTAAAATTATCAAATAAATATTATAATTAATAAACCTAACCACGTGTGTGCTTTTCTTTAAATAAACTCAAGTTAACTCGTATATATATATATATATATATATGTTCTTCAAATCTCATCAAATAATACGAGGTTGTTGGGCCAAAATCCTAGACCGGAAATTGAAATAATCAAAAGAATTGTTATCTATAATAACAAAATGGAGAAGTAGGCTATTGGTTACTTTTAATTTTACTATATATGTCTTATGTGGTAAAAAAAAAAAACATTTAAAATGAGTAGTTTTTATAATTTTTTCTTAAAACTCACTCTCACTTTTTTTTTTCCTGTTATTTTAATATAATAGTATTATAATTATGTTTTATCTTTTTAAGCATGTTCCGCTAGTTATCATTAATTAGAGTCTCGATCTAGATCTAGATCGCAATCGTAGCTCCACATCCAAGACTCAAGAGCTGTCGGTCGGTAACGTCGGTCCACACGTAAACGGTATATCAACGATTCCTTTTCAAGGAAAAGGATGTACAAAATAATTTTACAAAACAAGATTGGCCTCAATATTGTTGAGTGAAGCTGCCTCTTCAATGTCCAAATTAAATGATAATCATTTTTGTCCTATATCATAATTGAAAGACCTGAAAAATAAAATAAAAATAAAGATAAATAAGGCGCTAATTTTATCAAAAACCTTTTTTCCTACAAATAAATAACTAAACTCTAGATCTTTTATTGGACAAAAAAAAAAAAAAAGACAAGGTCTAAATCCCAAGAAGAGTCATTAAAGGAAGCTTTCTCACTCTCATTGATTAAGGTTGAAATTGGATTTCTAACCGTTTATTGATAATTGTTTAGGAGACTAAGGAAAGGGAATTCGGAGTACAATGAATAGGAGATTCATTGGTGGCAATTGTGGAATGATAAGGAAACCACAATCTCTAAAATGGAAATTTTAGTAATAAAAGAGTTTGATCTACTTCTAATCCGTTTGGGATTTTTTATGAAGAAAAAGTCAAATAAGGAAAGTTAAGTGATTATTGAAAAAGATAGAAATTGTGATTTAAAAGGTTTCAGTATTTTTGCTATAAGGTAAGTGATCTAAACCTAATTACCTTGAGGAAAATTATTTTAAAAAAATAATTAGGATAATAATTACATAATTGTAGATTTAGAGCTATAAAAATTAGAAAAATTTAATCATGATTATTACCACCTTTTATGATAGCAATGACAAATTGAAGGAGTTTTTGAGACTTGAGATAAATTAGCAAATTTTGTAAAAATTATAAAAAGTATGAATCGAAGATGATCAATTTATTGTAAATAATGGTAAAGTTGGTGATTTTAGATTAACAAAGATCAAGAAAGGATTTTAGAACAAAAATTCAATCCTAAATACCTTAAGTCAAGTTTCCTAGTTAGAAAATAAAAAATGTTATAAACATAGTAAAAGTAGTTGATTGAATTAGGATCAAGCTGACATCATAGGGAATTTGGCTTCCTAAATCTAGGGATAGGTCAACTTAATTAGGTTGGATAGAAAATTTTGCTTACCCAATTAAGATGTGGGTCGACCAAATTGACTTTTAGCATAAATCAGTCCATCAATTTGTGAAATAGGTCTATCAAGTTTCTTTTATAGGGAAATTGGACAATATATTTTTGTTTTGATTAATTGAATTGAGTTACTTTAGGACTTTGAAGATACAAAAGTTTGGTTTCTCGGCGTTCTCAATCACAACATATTTATCCTTCCAATCATGAACCTAGGGGGTAGTCCATCCATCAACTTTATAGCTCTATGGCTCGCTAAGTATTACCACCCTGAAGATGACCACAAGCACTTCACACTATAAAATGATCGAAGCAACTAAGGAATAGGCTAGATCCTATGCGACTCGCACAAGCTCTCGAACACTACAAGTAAGGTGTGTGCATTCGGAATGAGTTGACATGGGTTAACTTTGTGATAGCTGAAGAAATGCTTTTAGAAGTCCATGAAGGGAAGTCATAGATTAAACTCAAAAAACCTTTCATACATGCAAAACTTGTTGCCCTCTGGTGTAGCCACCTGCTCATCCTCATAAGCCAATCGAATAATTTAATCCTTAAGGAGTGGTGAGTTATAAAAGCCTACAAAATCAGCATCGACCTCACAAACTGTACATTTTACTGCCTCTAGGCCTGACCTTGATGTAGTAAGCCTATCAAAATAAGGTTGGAGTGGTTTGTGATCCTCCCTATCATCCAGATAAACATCCAAGGCAAGTTCACCAACTACAACCTCTTCATCCTCCTCAAATGATCGTAAGATCACATTGTCTACCACCTCAACCTACACCAGATACTAAGGTCGACTTATAGGCCCTATGATGTTCGTCTTCTCAACTTTGTAGGGAACATCCCCTTAAACAAGATCCAAGAGGGCCTATGATGAAGAAGATTCATCCATACCTATAAACGATTAATGAGTTTTGGAAATAAGAAGGGAGTGAATTTGAGGATTTAAGGACCCAAAGAAGTATGAGAGAGCTGTTGAGTGAGAAATATGTGAAAAGGTGCAAATGAGGCCGTTTGCCCCCTTTATATAAGCAATCTAGAGTGCGTGTACAAATTTCGAGGATGCTTTGGATCATGCTAGGTGTCCCACTGCTACTATAAAGGGTCATGATTTTCTTGCCTCTATAGCTACTTCATACCCCCATCTTGCCATGTGTCTCTACGCATTAAATGTGTCGATTTGCATACACAAACACTTGATTTGAATTGGATAGTTGAAAAGACAAAAGTGTATCCAACAAGTTTCTTTTCTTTATTGAACTTAGGTAACAACCCATAACTCGATACTAGCACTTTGCAACTTGCTAACATGGATGTAGCTTGATCGAGCAAACCTTAGGTCGAATCCCCTCATTCAATTCGATAGGGTATTTATAGCTTGAATGAGTTACTCCTTAGTTTAGGTTAGCTTAGACAAGGTAGCATGATGCGAGGGCTAGCTAGTCAAAAAGCTCAATTGCAAGGGCTCTAAACATCAAGGTTGGCCAAAATACTTCCCAGGTTAGATTAACGCCTCTTGGCTAGAGTACGACTCATCTAACATATTTAGGCATTGCTTTGAGGAGATAATTCATCATGCCTTCTACTCTCATCAATGTTTTGTCATGAATGAGAGTGATGGGTAAGGGGCAAGTATTATAAGCCCAAATCTGCTTAAAGCCTAGGGCCCACCTCATTTGAGTAAGATCACAAAATAGGGAAGTTCCTAAGTTAGCCAATATAGATTAAGAAAGTAGTTTAGCTCTTTTAAAGAATACGCCCTATTGTATCTTTTCTATAATAAACAAGGAGTCTCGAAGGAAGATTCACTTTCCTAAAATATAACATCGTGCTAACACTGTAAATAAGAAATCCCTTTAACCATGTAAGGCATCTACTACTACCCATAAATTTTGATTGCCATAGCCTTGCACTGCTTCTTTGACTTTAGTGTTGAAGTCTAAGTAATAAAAACACCTCTGGCGCCTCGATAGCTTACATTTGTTCATTTTGCAGGTTGGAGTACATGAGTTTAAAGGCTCAATCTAGCTTAAGACCAATTTAAGGCAACTAGAGCAATCAACAATTGGCACCTACCATCTTAAGGCCAACAACAACTTATGGTAGACATAAGATCAAGACAAAATTCTAACAAGAATGTCCTCGATGATTGTAACCCTTAGACTATTGAAAACAAACACCCTCTAGCACTACTTACACCATTTAATGTGCAACAAGGTACTGAAGATAGGGTTGTGAGACTTGAGAGGCAACTCGTTGATTTAGTGCTTGAGAATTGTCATCTGCAAGACCAAGTCAACAAAATTAATGAGTGCTCCTAATGTCATTCTTAGCTACAAAATGAGCAGTAGGGTAACAGTGTTTCACAACACAACAAGAACGCACCACAAAACCAAAACGAAGCTCCTAATCCAAGGGGCAAACGGAATAGCAACAAGAATGATAACTTTGAGGCACAGTCTACAAGGTTCCTGTTTGATTAGTCAATTAATGATATAGACAACATGATTAAGTGCCTCAATGAACTAAAAAATACAAGGAAGCTTGATCCTTGAGATATGTTCACTATTGGAAACTCTCCCATTACGTAGGAAATCTGGGATGAGCAACCACCAACCTACATTCAAATTTCCCAACTAAAGTTTCATGATGGCACAATTGACCCCTCTAAGAATCTAAGCTATTACACAGCTCATATGAACTTCCTGGAGTCTTTGACACCATAGTTTGCAAAGCCTTTCCAAAAACACTTAAGAAAGTTGTGCACACATGGTTCTAAGGCCTCAAACCTAATTCTATTCCCAGTTTTCAAGAGTTTGTTATGCAATTTTATCAGCAATTTCTAACGAGCAAGATGCTTGAACAAGATTTCTCAACTCTCAATCTGATTAGATAAAGACAAGATGAAACGCTTAAAGATTATATCGTCAAGTTCAATTGAGTAAGGCTTGAAATCCTCAACATTGATATGAGCATTACCCTTAATGCAATCGCAAATGGAGTGAAGGACTAGTCTTAATTCTTCTACTCCCTTACCATACATAAGCCCAAAAATTTTAGGGAATTCCAAGAAATGGCCATGGATTATATCATGTAAGAAGATGCAATATTGGCAAGGTGACAAGCCAAGCAGAACTCATTCAATAAAACGAAGAACCGTGAAGACTGAACCTCTATTAATGATAGACTTAGCCTTATTGCGGATAATGACGGGTTTGCCCGAAACGGTAATGGCAAAAAAAGCATGCCATCCCTTTCTACGAGTAACACACCTCCCTAAATAAGCCTCAAGTTGACATCTTCATGGAGATATGAGATCGAGGTATCATCACTTAGCTTGATAAGATGGGGAATAATCCTTTTAGAAGAAACTTAGACAAGTATTGTGATTTCCACAAAGATAAGGGTCATACAACCAAGAACTATACTCAATTAAAGAATGCCCTTGAAGATCTCATTTGAAAAGGCTACTTACGTGAGTACATTGTGGAAAATGATCAACTTCCAAAGCGAGGATGCCGAGATGAAGGAGAAACACAACAAGAGTAAGAAGCTTGTTCTACTAGAGGAATGATTAACACAATAGTGGCAAACCCAACTGCTGGAGGGTGATCTGTCTCCTAAAGGAAGGCTTATGCCCTTTCAAGGAATTATCAAAATGTACTTAACACTCAAACAAAATACCCCAAAGTTGACACTACCATCACCTTCTTAGATAATGATTTCAAAGGCATCATGTTTCCCTATGATAATGCTCTGATGATTCAAGCTCATATTGCTGATTTTGACTTCCATAAAATTCTAATCGACAATGGCAATTCGGCGAACATGATATACAAGAAAGTGTATGGCCAGATGAAAGATTAAGTCGAAGCAATGCTAAAACCCTATAATAGTGAGCTCTTTGGTTTCAAAAACCAACTCATAAAGCTAGAAGGCATCATAACCCTCCCCATAGAGCTCAGAGACGAACCTAACAAGATGTAGATCTTGGTTAATTTCCATGTTATTAATGCCTGGTCCTCATACAACATCATTTTAGGATGGCCATCACAAAACATGGTATGAATGATAGTCTCTATGAAGCACTTGAAGGCTAACTTCATTACTCCTACAAGCATCGGTATTTGCAATGGTGACCATTAAATATCCAAGAGCTTATATCTCTAAGCCCTCTCCAAATAAGAGGTCCTTATAATAGAGTCTACCCTTATGGAGCTTGAACAAACTATAAAGATAGGCACAACCGTTCTACCTAAGCTACACCGATGATTATTTACCTTCCTCCAAGCTAATATAGATGTTTTTGCATGGTTGCCATTCGACATGCTTAGAATCCCACCTTAAGTGATCATGCTCAAGCTAAATATTGAACCCACTACAAATGTTTTCAAGTAAAAGAAAAAGCACTTTGTACCTGAATGCTAGGTCATTATTGAGGAAGAGGTTTTAAAGCTCTTAAAGGTCGAATTTATATGAGAAGAGCCTTACCTTACCTGGCTAGCCAATTATGTGTTAGTGAAGAAGTTTAATGGGAAGTGACACATGTGCATCGATTACACCAACTTAAATAAAGCCTACCCAAAAGACTACATTCCTCTTCCTTGGATCGACTGATCGGCCGACTCAACGTTAGACCACATGCTACTAAGTTTCATGGATGTCTTTTCAAGCTATAATCATATTTAGATGCACAAGTCTAACCATGTCTACACTTCTTTCATCAATGACTTCATAACATATCGTTTCAATGTTATGCCCTTCAAACTCAAGAATGATGGGGTAACGTATTAGAGGTTAGTGATGAAGATGTTTATGCATCAAATTGGTCACAATGTAAAAGTGTATGTTAACGATATGATTACAAAGAGAAAGGAGCCTCAAAAACACCTCGCAGACTTAGAAGAAACCTTTTAGACACTTCGATAGTATAATATAAACTTGAACCCACAAAAGTGTGTCTTTAGCATAACATATGGGAAATTCCTTAACTACATGGTTACCTCACGAGGAATAGAGGCCAACCTCTAGAAAATTAGGACAATATTGAACATGCAACTCCCTAAGACAATCAAAGAAGTACAAATGCTAATAGGGCAGATTGATGTACTCAGTAGATTTGTATCCAAGTTCATAGATAAGTGTGCTCCCTTCTTTAAGGTTTTAAAGAACCCTTTGGATTTTCAGTGGACAGATGAGAGCCTAAAAGCATTTAACGAGTTGAAGCACTTCCTTACAATACTCCCAATGTTGTCAAAACCAATTATAGGAGAAGAACTTTATCTCTAACTCTTCGTCAAGGGCTGTACTCTCACCTTGATGCTTGTTCAAGCTGACGGACGAGAGGACTAACCTGTTTATTACTTAAGTAACATCTTATAGGACCCAGAAGTCAAATATTCAAATATAGAGAAATTTTCCTTAGTTATGGTCATCTTTACAAGAAAATTATGTCCCTATTTCGAGGCTCATCAAATAGTGGTCCTCACCAATTAGCGTTTGAAACAGATCCTCCAAAAGCCTATCATGTCAAGGAGGATGGTCTGTTATGCCTTAGAGCTTAGTGTGTATAGCATCCAATACCAACCATGCAAAGCTATGAAAGCATAAGTATAAGCCAATTTCATAGCTGAGTCAATAATAGAAGATGAAGTGCCCATCAAAGTCCATGAGAAGCCTATTTGGACTCTTCATGTAGATGGTTCATCTATCCGAAGAGGGAGTGAAGTAAGGCTCGTATTATGTGGACCACTTGGTGTCGAGGTTCAATACACTCTAGAGTTTAGGTTCCTAGCTAATAACAAGAAGAAAAGAATATGAAGCTCTCATTGTTAGATTGAAAATGGTTAAGGGAATTGGAATAGAAAAAGTTAAAATTTTTTCAGATTCACAACTTATAGTCTAACAAGTCAATAGAGAATATGCAGTTAAGGATGAAGGGATGACTAAGTACCTCAAGGTCGTTAGACCCTTATATTCTAATTTTCTATCGTTGAGCATTACAAAGATTCCTTGAGCCTAGAATGCCAAAGCGGACGGAGTGTTTAAGCTAGCATCAACATGCCTCTCCGATCTAAACAAGAAGGTATTCATAGAATTCCTCCCTAAGAAGAGCACTAATAGGTCTCATCAAGAATGTCTTGTTAATGAGACCCAAACTTCTAAAGAGTCGTGTTAGATTGATCCAATTATCAATTACCTAACGAATGGCATAGTCCCTAAAGAAAGGAAAAGAGCAAAGGCCTTAAGGCAAAAAGTAGCCCAATACATGCTCCTCAATAGGTAGCTTTACAAAAGAGCATACAATTCACCACTTCTCAAATGTCTCTGACTCTCAAAAGTTAAGCACCTACTAATCGAGCTTTACGTTGGAGTATGCAGTAACCATATCATGGGTTACGCCCTAGCCCTTAAGGCACTTTGAATCGAATATTATTAGCCCACCATGAAGAAAGATGCTAAGGCAATCGTATAGTGATGTGACAAGTGCTAAAAGCACGCCCCTATCGATAAGTAGCCGAGCAACACTCTTATGCCATTCACGAGCCCATGGCCTTTCACTCAATGGGGACTTGATATTCTTAAACCATTCCCTAAGGCTATAGGTCAGCGTTAGTATATTGTAGTTGCCGTTAACTAATTCACAAAATGGGCAAAAGTTGAGGCATTGGCTAAGATCACTGAACATAGTGTAAGAGACTTTGTCACTAAAGCCATGTTATGCCGCTTTAGGATTCCTAGTGCCATCATTACTGATAACGACACTTAGTTTGATAATCCCAAATTCTAAGAATTCTACGCAAAGTACAAGCTTAAGATCCCTTATACTTCGATTGCCTACCTGTAGTTAAATGGTCAAGCTGAGCCACTAATAAAGTTATCTTACAGAGCCTTAAGAAAAGGATTGATTAAGTTAAAGGAAAATGGGTAGACGAGTGGAACTAAGTAGCTTTACGCCTCTATGGCTCACCAAGTAGTACCACCCCAGAGATGGCCTTGAGTACTTTACATTATAGAATGACCAAAACAACTAAGGAGTAGGTTAGATCCTATATGACTAGCGCAAGCTCTTAAATGTTAAAAGTAAGGTGTACGCATTTGGAATGAGTTTGCATAAGTTAACTCTATGATAGTTGAAGAATTGCTTTGGAAGTCCATGAAGGGAAGCTGTAAACTAAACTAAAAAAACCTTTCGTATACGCAGAACCTATGGCCCTCTAGTGTAGCCACCTACTTGTCCTCATAAATTGGTTGGATGATCTAATCCTCAAGAAGTAGTGCACTATAAAATCCCATAGCATCAACATCGGGCTTGCAAACCGCACTTTTTATGGTCTTTAAGCTTGACCTTAATGTAGTAGGTTTGCGGTCCTTCCCCATCATCTAAATAAACATCCCGAGCAAGTTTGCCAACTACAACCTCTTCATCCTCCTTGAATGATTACAAGATCACACTATCTACCTCCTCAACCTGCACCCCCGAATTCTAGAGTCAACTTGAAGGCTTGGTGATGTCCGCTACCACAACTTAAGGGGGAAAAACTCCTTGAACAAGATTCAAGAGGGCCTATGACAAAGAAGACTCATCCATACCTGTGAATGATTAAAGAATTTTGGAAGTGAGAAGATAGTGAATTTGAGGACAAGAATAAGTATGAGAAAGCTCTTAAGTGAGGAAAATGCGAAAAGGTGTAAATGAGGTGGTTTGACCCCATTATATAAATAATTACAAAGTACGCATGCAATTTCCGAGGTTACTTTAGATCATGCCATGTATCCTACTATCGCTATAAAGAGCTATGATTTTTTTTTGGCCTTTGCAGCTACTTCATACCCTATCTTACCATGTGTCTTTACACATTAAATGTACTAATTCAAGGGTGCATACACATGATGTAAATTTGACAATTGAAAAGATAGAAGTGTATCTAACAAGTTTCTCTTCTTTATTGAGCTCGAGGGGCAGCCCTAAACTCAATACCAACTCATTGCGGCTCACTAACATAGATTCAGCTTAATCAAGCAAACCTCGGGTCAGATCCCCTCAATCAACTCGATAGGGTATCTTTAGCTTAGATGAGTTACTCCTCAACCTGAGTTAGCCCAATCAAGGTTGCATGATGTGAGGGGTAGCTCATTAAAAAGCTCTAATGCAAGTGCTCTAAACGCTAAGGTTAGCCAAAATACTTCCTAGGTCGAATTAACGCCTCTTAGCCAAAGCAAGGTTCGTTTAACATATATGGGCATTGCTTTGAGGAGAGAATTCATCATGGTTTCTACTTTCATTAATGCCTCATCACTAATGATAGTGGGGGCCAGCGTTATAGGCCCAAATTTGCCTAAGGCCTAAGGCCCCACCTCATTTTAGTAAGACTACTGAATAGAGAAGTTCCTAAGCTGGTCAACACAAATTAGAAAAATAGTTTAAGTCCTTTGAGAAACAAGCCTTATTGTATCTTTCTTAGAATAGATGGAGCATTTCCAAAGAAGATTCACTTGCCTAAAATATGATATTGTGCTAACACTATAAGTAGGAGGTCTCTTCAATCAAGTAGGGTATTTAATACTCCCTACAAACTTTGATTGCCATACTTTTATGCTACTTCTCTAACTTAAGCATTGAAGTTCAAGTACTAAAGACACCTTCGGTGCCTCGATAGCTTATGTTTGTTCATCTTGTAGGTTGGAGTACGTGAGTTTGAAGATTTGATCCAGCTCAAGACCAATTTGAGGGAACTAGAGCAATCAATAGTGGAGAAATTAAAATTCAAGAGTGGAGATGAAGTATATTATGGATTTTGGATATAACTTTTAAGCCTTGAATGTTCCTAATATAAGTAAGAATATTTGGTAGAGTTATTCATATTATTGTGGAATAATTTTTGACAAAGGAAACAATACAAGCAAGAAAACAACCCCACAGATTATGATCTCTTATGAATGTACTTAAATTTAACATTTTGTTAGAATATATTCAACAAAGTTAGCATCAATACTATTCGTAGTTAGGCTATTTTCAAGAATATAGTACTATGTTTTGATTTTTTTTTATGAAAATAATTTTAATACATATAATATTACAATAATTTTTTTCATCCAAAGTTTAACTTGATTAAATCCCTTGATCTCGGACCCTTCTTCTTGTCTAGGATAAAACTCTATCCATTTCAGTATATATTCTTAAAAAGTGAATGAAAAATATATCTAAAATTAGATGAATTCAGTCTCATCAACCTTTCCAACCTCTAAAGTTAACAATAGAAAGAAAATTAGAACTGTAGACTTACGTCAACGTGAGGTTCCATTGAATATAAATGGTGAGTTGGTGAAAGTAGTTGAAAATATCCTTCGATAGGGATATCTCGGTCGAAATTTACTCCTAAAAAATATGAAAGAAGACATGCTCTAAGCAATGCCTTTGTATCAAAGTACATGTCAATTAAGCATTCGGTCTCATATTGCACTCGTGGTCCACACTTGATAATGCTTAGCTCACCAACCACGGGATGTCTATGACCGTCGCAAAAAGAGGCTACGAGAACCTTTTCCGCGGGGTTGGTCGCACCAACTGACCGTATTGCCCTCAACAACTCCCAAATTTTGTTTTTTTTTTTTCTTTTATAGCATGGAATTGAAATAATGTAATCTGCTTAGTCCATCGGTTGGATACAACAAACATCTTTGTCACTTTCGCAATGTGAGAATAATTATTATCCAACCAATATATGTTTATTTCTTACTTGTTTTGTAGTAGGTAGTGAGGTTAAATAAATATATAGCTCTACCAAGAACGTGTGTCTAAATTTATATTTAACTAAACACTAAAGTGATACCTTTGACCATGGAAAATGATTTATGGGAGGATGAATTAGTCTGAAAATCTTCGCGAATTATCGAAAAGTGTAAAAAAAAAAAAATGATATGTCAAATTGCACCTTTCCTTATTAAGTAAGTTATCAAGTGTACCCATTAAACTCAAATATATAAGGAGGAATAATTCCTTTACAGTTGTAATCCATGGAAGAAATATACCAGTCGTAGTTAAATTATGATAGAAGATAATGGCAACAATTGATGGTATATGATTGTAGTTAAATAACACAAGATGTACAAAATGGAAATTATTTTCGTTATATTATATTAACATTTCAAAGGGTAGTTATCCTCCATTATTATCTCACATTGTCACTTGCCACTAAGGACCACTTGTTACTACAACTAGGATTACAAAATAATCAATTTGAATCAAAGGGAATTATGCTCCAGCTCAAGTCAAACATTTTTAAAACTCAAGATTAATCAATATTAGATTTTTGAGTTTGCCCTTTAGCTCAAAGTGTTACTCAATGAGATCAAGTTCAATTCGACTAAACTTGTATAAGCTCATTATGTATAAGATAATCATATTCCTTCTAATAAAATTTATATAAAATCTCAAAAGCAACTTAAATATGTAAGCTTGATATATACTTACATCAATCGAGCTTTGATTAGCTTGATAGATTATTTAGCCACATATGTTGGAACTTGAGTAGAGCTAAATCAATTTCTCAAGTAGCTTAAGCATGATTCATCTGTAATAAATCAAAGCCAAGTGAATATTAAGTTAAACTTTAGTAGCATACAAGTTAGCTTGATCCATTACTCCTCTAACAACAACTACTCTTGATTTATATGGTAAAGTTTGAAAAACTAAAGAGTAAAATAATACTATGTTTCAAGAAATATAAACCAATAATAGATATATTAGCAATGAACTATAGTGAGAAGGGAATACATGGGAAATACAATGAAACGACATCTAAAAGAAAATAAATGGAAAATATATATATACATGACCAAAATAAAAAAAAAACTCACTAACATACCACACCAACACAATGAGAGAGAGAGAGAGAGAGAGAGAGTGGCTCAACAAAGTTTTGAACAAATTAAATAGAAACCCTCCACAACACTTAGAACATTAATAAGGCATTTGAGTTGGAGTATGATGCATTGGGAGTTGGAGTTTGTACGGTGTTGATGTAAGAGCATTGACTCATAGCCTAATTTGCTGAGAAGTTGAGTAGGACAACCTTAAAATATCTAATGTATGATTTTGAGATGTATGCCTTAATGAGAGCCCTAGTAATGTGGTAGCATCACTTATTGCCTGGAGAGTACATTATACATTGAACATGAAACATTGAAACATCTAAAGGAGCAAAGTAAGTTGTTAAGGAGATATGCTAAATTGGTGGAGTTCTTAAACTCCTTTGCTCATGCCCTTAAGTGTAAGTTGGTGTAATCGCCATTGTAACTAATGTGCTATCTAGGAGGTATAACCTTGTTAATTCCTTTCATGCTAAATTTTGGCTATTTGGATCATTTAGAGAACCTCATGTAGGTGATAAGAAATTTGCTTCAATTCTTACAACTTGCAAGTGAGGAGGTTGCAATTGATAGATTATATATAAATGGGAAATTGTGTCTACTACATGGTTCTGTAAAAGTTACTGGTTAAAGAGGGCCATACCAAAGGCATAGTAGGACATTCTTATAGAAAGAGAACAACTAAACTTCTAAAAGAGCATTCTTTTGGCCAAGAAAGCTAAGAGATGCACATGGGTGATGGAGAGGTATATTATCTATAAACAAGCGAAGAATATGAGGAAAACCTAAGGCTTATATGTGCCATTAACCAATCTGTTATAGTCAATATGACTATAAATTTTATTCTACTTTGTTAGGAAGTAAAGAAGATGAGACTCTATAATGCTTGTTGTAGATAAATTTAGTAAAATGGCACACATGATGCCACACCATAAAATAGATGATGTTTTCTTCATTGTAACCTTTTCTTGTAAGAGATCATGTGAATTTTTGGAGTTCCCCACAATATTGTATCTAAGAGAAATATTAAGTCCTTGAACTAATTGTACAGGACATTATGGTGAAAGTTAGGTAGAAGACTTCTCTTCAATACCACATGCCACACATAGGTACATGATTAAATGGAGTTAGTTAAGCAAAAGTTCTACTCTAAGCCACAGTGGAAAGAAATCTCAAAGATTGGAATATTGCTTAACTCATATAGAGTTTACCTAGGACCGATTAGTCTACATTTCAACCAAGAAGACTCTATTTAAGATACTTTATTCCCACTATCCATTTACTTCCATGGACTTACTTCCATTATTGAGCTACACAAAACAATAGTTAGAGTGGAAGAGATAAAGCACAATAAGTTTAGAAAATACACCAAAAAGTGCAAAAGCATCTCTAAAGATAGATAGTTAAGTATCAAGAGCAAGTAGTTGAGGCATAAGACAAGTCATTTTTCAACTAGTAGACTTGTTAAATTCCTTAGAAAATCACTTAAAACTAATAGAAACAAGGTAATATCCACCCCAACTCCTTCTTACAAATAAGTAGGCTTTAGCCTACTCACTCTACAAAAACCTTAGAGAGTAGAAACTCCCTCTCTCCTCCTCTCCCTTCCCTAATGGTGCCACATGTTCCATTTGATGGAATTCTAAAATAAGAATTTTGTTCCTTAATTTAGAATTGTTAAATTACTCCTAATCAAGGATTTCAATAGGTTATTAAAATTGTTTAAAGAAAACAAGAAGGGAAGTTTGGTACTTGGTGAAGACAAGATTTATAGGAATATGGTGATTATGAAAGGTAAGAAAATGATAATCTCTAAACAAAATTTTGAGTAATAATAGTTGGATTTACTTATAATTTGTTATGAATGTTTGACTAAGAAAGCTAAAAAATAAATAAATAAAGGGAATGTGAAGTAATTTTGAGACAAGTTGGAAGCAATGATTTAAAAATTCAAATGTGTTCTTTATGGGGTAAGCATCTAAGTCCTAATAGTTTATAATTAGGAGAAATTATGAAAAATGGCCTTAGGATTGTAATGTACAATTGGAGATATAGATTTAGAAGGTTAGGAAATTTGATCATGATTACTAATGGATTCATGAACCAAATGAAAATTTTAAGGCAATTTAGAAATTTGTTCTAAATTCACAATATTATGCAAATATGAATTCAAAATAACTAATTAATTGGATATAATGTTATAATTGGTGGATTTAAAATTAAAAACAATTATAAAATTCTATAAAGATAATGTAAGTTAAGTTCCTAAGTTATAAAAGTAAGTAAAATTAGAGAACAAGTAAAAGTGGCCACCTATAATGGGATGGACATCTAAAAATGGTTGGTAATTATAAGCACTGAACAATCACGTAAGAACAAGTAGATTGTTGATATGGTTAACAACTATAAAAATGAGTCAAGTATTCCATAGAGAAGCTATGAACAAGTTACATTGGTGGAACAATATACCATTGTGAATGTTTACTATGGCTGGATATTTGATGGTTGATATTGTGATGGTGAAATTGAAATGAGATGATTAATTCTAATGCCAGCAATAGGATCAAGTGACCCTAACAAGGATTTGAGTATTCCAAACTTTGGGACATTGAGGTGTTTGTTGGTTGCCCATGTACAAGTAAGTGGGTGAATAACTATCATGGCTAGATATTCAATGGCTAATACTTTGATGGTGAAACTAGAATGAGATGACTAATTCTAATGCTGATGATGAGATCAAGTGACCCTAACAAGATATATATTTATATATAATATGTTTTTTATGCCAAGATTTGAGTATTCTAGACTTTGGGATGTTAAGGTGTGTATTGATTGCCCATATACAAGTATGTAGTTGTCATTATGGTTGACCACTATAATATAGGTCAAGTATTATAGAGAGAAGTTGTAAATGGGTCGGACTAGTGGAATAGGATGTAACCATAGACAATAAATGTAGATTAGATGCTCAATGGCTAATATTAGTGATGAAACCAATGTGAGGTGTGTGATTAATTGCCTTCATTCTCTAAATAACAATATAACTGGTGTTTTAGTTGTTGCATTTAGTATATTATGTGGGAATGGGTACACTATGTCATGTGAATGTGATTGTTATGTAATGTTTCTACATTGAATGTTTCCGTTCACCTACATTTCAGAAATTTCATTTTAGGTGTTGATGATTATGAGTAAGATTGTTGGCATAAGAGTGGAAACAACACTAGTCCATTAGATAGCTTCGGATTATAGGTTAATTTAGTTTAGATTTAAGATAATCAATAGTTCTTTAGATATTTTATATTTTGCAATTCAAGAGCTGTTATAAACAAAGGATATATTATAAGTTCAAGATGATTATTGCTCCAAATTTGAGGAGATGCGGAAATGTGAGTTTGGAGGAGATATTTAAATATAAATATAATATTTGGATTAAGTGGCAGTCTCTAAGCCTTTGATGCACTTACTAAGTGTGGGAATATGTAGCATACTGATTATGTACAGTTTCGAGGCATGGCAGTATCCTAGTTGTGGTGATTAAATTGTAATGCCTCAAAAATTTTGAAAAACTATATAAAAATTTAAGAAAATAAGTGGAATAATAAATATTTCTAAGTTAGGGTAGCAAGAATGATAATTTTGCAATATTAAAAATTTTGAGAGATTTATGATGAAAAAATTTAAAACACCATGATACATTAATACGATTTTAATAATTTATGTATAATAAAAAAATTATGACAAATAATAATAAACTTTAAAATAGAAAAATGAGGAAAAAGGTGAAATTCATTTGATAAATATAACAAATAATGATAATTAGACATAGAGAACAATTGGAGAGAATAATAGTATGTGTGGAAAGGGATAATAAGCTTAGAATTACAAATTATATGAAACATATTACTAAATAAATTTAGGGAATGAAGTAAGATAAAAAAAATACCTACATATAGGTATATAAACAAATAAATAAAAATAATTGTAAACACTAATTTTACTTTGTACAATTTAAATTAAAAGAATAAATTCCCCAAAATATAAATCATGAACAATATTGGGTTAAATAATGAAATTAATTGAAATTATAGAATTAAGAATTTCAAATAAAGATTTCGAGTAAATATTTATGTTCAGGATAATCAAATTAGCTTAAACGTAAAGTCTCGTAATAAAACACTAGAGTTACAAAATTTATAAATATTATCGTACGCCCGGGGGGGGGGGTGTTGGGGTGGTGGTGGGTGTGTGGGAGATGTAGGTCGGAGAAAAAAAAAATAAAATCAAAACAGTCTAAAAAGGGGAGAAAGCTCCAGAATGCATGAGAAGACGCGAGAGGGAGCAGGGGAGAGAGAAAACGTGAGAGGAAGAGAAGAGAGGAGAAAAAAGAAAATTTGAAAAAAAAATTCATAACTTCCGTATACGACCTCTGATTCACGATTTGTAATCGCCAACGTGTTTCTTGAGGCAAATACAACTTAACAAGACTAATTTTATGTGAAACATAATTTTTTTTTTTTTTAGTATAGGTACTAATGTCAAATATGTAAAAATTTTAGTATTTAGCCTAGAAATTAGCCGTATTAGTTAAAAATACTATAGATATGAGTATCATGAGTTCAAACAGTATATCATCGTATATTTTTTACTTGTTTAAAAATATACTCGAAAATTTTTAAGTAAAACCGGGGAAAACAAAGCTTGGTAGTGGAGATCCTGTGGTGTGTATGGGGATGGGGAGGTGATCTAATGGGTGAAATTGTGTATGGGTGTACTAGTGTGTGGCGTGTGGCATGGAGGTGTTGAAGCGTATGTGGTGTGTATGTGTGTGTACGTGAGGTGTGTATAGTGTGTATGTGTGTGCGTGGAAGGTGTGTGTGTATGTTGTGTATGTGTATGGGTGTAGATGTGTGTGCATGCATGGGTGTGCATTGTGTATGTGAGTGAGGAGTGTGGTGTAGGTGTGCTTGTATGTATGTGTGTGTGTTGGTGTATGCGTAAGGGAGTGTGTGAATGTGTGCGCATGTTGGTGTATATGTGTGTATGTGTCGACATGTGCGTGTGTGTGCTAGTGTATGCATGTGAAGGGTATGTGGAGATGTGTGTATGTGTGGGCAAATGTGTGTGTGTGTGTGTATGGGAAACATGAAGGTACATGAGAGTATGGAGTGTGTGTATGGTGTATGTGTGTGATATTTGAAGTGTCAGTATGTAGCAAAGAGTAAGAGGGAAAAGAATTGGGAAAAGGAGAAAGAATGAACGAAAAGGAAGAAGTGAGAGAAGAGAAGCTAGGGTGGAGAAGTCCAGGAAATGAAGGGAGTTTAGCAAGAAAGCAATTAGAAATGTTATGTATAAGGGAGAATAAAAGTTGAGAGATATTAGAAATAAATTGATAGATGAAAGGTTTAAAGTTGCTCTATATAAAGGAGAGGCGAATTTGGGAAATTTCCAAAAAGGAGAAGAATAAGGGAAAACGGAGAAGAAGAAATGAAACAGTGAAGCCGAGGAGGAAAAAGGGAATTTCATGAAGGAAGCAATTGTGTATGTATGTGAAATTAAACAGAAAAGAAGGAATGTTATCAGTATAGAAACGACGACTTAAGTAGTTCGACCAAGTGATCAAGTCATAAAAGGAAGTCCTGGAAATGCATGCATGCCGTTGATGAAATGATTGTGTGTATGAGTGAGTGTGGAAATGATATGTAATTATAAGATTATGAAATAATAATGCAAAATGAAGAAATTATACTAAAATACTAAATTAGGTATAAGTAAAATATAAATGAACCTTACTTAATACCTTTAACTAAATTAAAGCTCGACATATATTCTAGACATTTATCCTATTTTATTTATCTTATCATTAGGTAAAGGAATTACACATCGGAATCACTCAATGATGGTTAGGACCATGACCACCATAAACAGGTGAGTGGGAAACTCTATGATGTGCTACAATGTTGTGATTGATTTTAATATGTTATATTCGATCTGGATATGTTAGTATATGTGTATTTGTATATTGAAGGTATGGATGTGTATATGTTTATGTACGTGTAGATGTATATGTATGTGCGTGGTTATACGTGTGTTTATGTATGGGAGTATGCATTGTATATATACGTATGCATTCGTGCATGCGTATGTATGCGTATGTATGTGTATGTGTATATGTAAATGTGTGTGTGAGTATGTGTATAGTATGATGTGTATGTATAGGTGTTGATATATGTATATTGATATGTATATGTGTTGATGGAAGGAGTATATATTGGAATATATGAAGATATGAGTAGTGGATTCATGTATGAGATGTGTGTATACGCAAATGGGAAAAGATTTAAGGGTGCAAAACGTAATGGGTTTGATTGCGATATTTGAATTGATTGTTGATGCTGTTTGTAAATGATATTTCTTGAATTGTCAATAGATTGCTTTATTTTCTTTATGTGGATTGGCTTGTTATTGTATATTGATTGATCATCCTAAATCGAGTAATTAAAGGTTATGACTTAATTTAAATGGGACATACATTGCACGAGATATTGCATAAAGTTTGAAGGCTGTCACTACTACAGGGCATCCAGAAGTAATCATGATAATATGAACAACTATATGCAAACTAAGGGATTGTCAACGCCTTGCCGGTTCCAAGTCCAGTATGTTCTTTGAGGGTGTTGCTCTGGCTGATGATTGTGCATGGTCACAAGAGCGCTTAGTGCATGGACATTTGAGCATCACATATTAAAGTAAAGATACTATGAATATCAAAGTGATAAGATAATTAAATCGAGTAATGAGACTTGAACACTGATGGTGGCTTCGGAATCTCCAACCCAAGGTCAAGGGAGGTGTAAACTCTAGACTTCATGTCGGTTACCGGAAGATTACGTGAGATGCTGCATTCATATAGTTGTTCATGCATAGCATATGATTTGATAACTTGATTTGAAATTGCTTATGTGTGTATAGCATTGAGAGTATTGCACTCCCATTCATTGAGTCGTAGTGTGTTCATTCCTCCACAGACTGTTTTGCAAGTAAAAATAGTAAAAGCTTGAGATGAGATGAGATGTGAAATGTTAAGTATTCTTGGAAGCCTAAAATGATAAAGTAAGAAATTGAACGATAGGTTTTCTAGATAAAATGTTATTTTAGGGCTCTAATGTAAGGTTTGAATTTGTAAAATCTAAGGTTTTATTCAATTTTACTGGTTAGTAGGGGATATCGATTCTCTGCGATCTTGGTTGACCGTAGAGTACGAAATCCAAAGTTATAATATATTATATAATTATATATAATATGATTAGTCATAAATGTAATTAACTATTTAGAGTCTTACGATCTCTGACTCGTAAGACGGTTATCATGTAACGAGTATACACGTGTCATAGTAGCTTTTAGTAGGAACTTTTAGACCTCTGGGGCGTTACAATGTAGGTATTTTCTATCTTACTTCGTTTTCTAAATTTATTTTATTAATATGTTTCATGTCATTTGTAATTCTAAGCTTGTTATCCTTTTACACACATATGATTATTCTCTCTTATTGTTCTCTATGTCTACTTCTCATTTTTTGTTATATTTATCAAATAGATTTCACCTTTTTTCTCATTTTTTTATTTTAAAGTTTATTATTATTTGCCATAAATTTTTTGTTATACATAAATTATTAAAATAATATTTATGTACCACGGTGTTTTAAAAATTTTCATCATAATTCTCTTAAAAATTTTAATATTATAAAATTATCATTTTTACTATCCGATCTAGAAGTGTTTATTATTTTATTTATTTTCTTAAATTTTTATATAATTTTTCAATATTTTCGAGACATTACGTATATCATGCTCCTCTTATTCATGCTTCATGAGGAGAGTAAAATGAAAGAACATATACATTTGTGACTTCACAAGGAGTACCAGCACTGTTAGAAGGAGAAGGAGAAGGAAATTGCGCTGGGAACCTCTAATAGAAGAAAGTACTAAGTATGGAGATGACAATTTAGCCTTTGTAAAATAACTAGGTCGTGGAGGCATGGGGGGCATGCAATGAGAAACATTTAGGATTATAAACAAGTTAAGTCAAGTCGATAAAATGTTAAACTTGAGTTTTATTTGAAATTTTAAAATTTAAATTCAATTGAGTTTAGAATTTTGAGTCTCAATTAAATTTATTTAGACTAAGCTTATCTTAAAAACAATTTTTATTCTTATTAAAATAATATTAATATTCGGACTCAACTTAAACTTGCTGAACATTTATACTCAACTCATGCTCCATAAGGCTAATGAACTAATTGAATCAAACATTATGAAGCTCGAGCTCGATTTAATAAGCTACAAGCTTAAGCTAAAATTGAAGTTGGATAAAAATTGAATCGAATTCAAATAATTTATTAATAATTTAACTTATTTATATCTCAATTTGTCTCTTTAGATGAATATGTTATTTAAGGATTAGCTGGTGAGTCTATAGATTAGCAATACTCGAGTTTATCGAGTATTTCCATCTAAGGTGGGAAAATATGAAGGCTTAAAGGCAAAAGGATGGAGACGTTGAAGGGTCAACTAACCTACAAATAAAGACGCTCATGCAGAGGCATTTGTTAGTTGATTCCCAACTCAACCGGTTCGGTTAATTGGTCCACCAACATTGCATCGGCCCAGTCTTTATACAAGATCAAGATCATATAAGGTTATTTCTATCCTACGACTGTTAATACCAATGTCTAAATCCTAGGACCAAAGCCACCAAAAAATTCAAGCCATCTTCATTATTATTTTTCTTTTTTCTCTTGCGAATTAAAGACTTAAGTACAAAGCGTTTTATAGACATTATCATTCTATTGATATCTACTCAGTTTGTATTTAACTATTTTTAGTAATTTTTGGTATAATTAATTCTCATTAGTTATATTTATTTTTATTTTATTACATTATATTATAATATATAGTTTTGATAGATCATGCTTTTTTTTTTTTGTAATTATCTTTTTATGGCATCATAAATGTATTTCTATATTTTTTTTTATTAAATCATATCATATCATATTATAATATATAATTTCAGAAATTCTTACTTTTTTATATTTAACCTTTTCTATGGTATCATTAATATATTTTCATATTTTCTTTTGTCAAATTTAATATAATTTTAAAAGCTCATACCTTTTATATATTTTCCATTAATATTTTCTTTTTCAAATCATATTATCATATTATAACACATAATTTCAAAACTCACCTTTTATATTGTATTTTTCATCGATCATTTTTGTTTATGAGGTTATTAATCTAATAAATTGAATCAGCATAATTTACAACATTTTGAAAACTTATTGTTTATTAAAAAAATACAAGGAAGAAAATGATTACTATACTTTAGGTATCACAATACCTTTTTAATATTATGCATATTGCATTACATTTTATGATAAGTAGCGTACGTTATAATATCATGTTGTAATATGGGGAAAATTACAAACAAAGAAATCAACATTTGAAGTTAAGTTCACATAGATGATCGAGCTTTTAAATGGTTAAAATAGAATATCAATATTATATTAAGTGGTTAAAATGGATAATCAAACTTTCAAATTGTTAAAATAGAGAATCAACATTTCGTTAAGTAATTTGAACAAAGGATCTATTATTGTTCCATAAATATACTTATTGATTCAAAAAGAAACTTTATTACTATCTGTAATAGCTTCATAAGATGATTTCATGTTTGAACTATTTAGCATAATGTTAATCTTCTATTTGAACCACTTTAAAGTTCAATCCTCTATTTGAACTCGACCTTAAACGTTGATCTTCTCATTTATAATTTTCTCTTGTAACATGACAAATGATATTAGTACTTACTATAAATATAAATATAATATGTTATAATTTATTATTATATTATATGATGTCTTATACTATTTCTGTTATTTTATCATTTTTTAATTTTTTATTTGCATATTACATAGGCTATTAACTAGTTAAAGATTTAAGTACAAAGCATTTTATAGACATTATTATTCTACCGATATCTACTCTATTTACATTTAACTATTTTTAGTAATGTTAGCACACAATCTAGCTATAGTTTCTAGTTCCCAAAAGAAACAAACCAAACATGACATCCAACAAAATGCTTATGGTCCATTAATTTCAACTTTTAAATAAGTTTTTTAACAAAAAATCATGTTAATCCATGTATTTTATCCTTAAATTATAGTCTTGACCAGTTAAGGTTCCAATGGGCCAAATAAATGTGAACTTACTCATAAAAAACATAATCCATAGAAAATTTGATGGGATCCATTAGGGGTGGTTATAGTTAAATGTGGTTTCAATTTCACTCAAGACTAAAGCAAACTACAATTAAGGGTTATATGTGTGCTTTGAGTTAGGAATTTTTCAAATGATAAAATAATGTTCTTTTTTCTATTTAAATTATGAATTGAAGCAAGATTGAAATTCATCTTATGTTAACATGCTTGTAGAAATGAATCAAACAACTTGTGAGCTATTTGAACTTAACTCAGCATATACTCTAGTTCACTCAAGAATAATCAAGCTCAAGCTCGAGCTATTTAACTAATTAACTTAGTCAAACTCTAACTTCATGATGTTTAACTCGACCAACTCGCAAGTCTAATTGAGTTTGAATCAAGTACAAATATAAGTTGAGTTTGAGTACTATTTGAATATGTATGGTGGGGTTATTAAAGCTGGCTTATCATGAGTATTATGAGTGCTAATCAACCTAGGAGAAGCCTTAATTTGATGACATGTGCAGTATCTCAAAAGTGTGCATAATAGCAAATCAAATTCGATGTTCTTGACCATTCTTAGATTGTTCTTGATTAAATTAGTGTTTTGATATCCTATGGAACTATTTTAGCAAAGCTTTCACATTCATTTCAAGTTAGCCAATGCTTAGAATGAATGAAATGAGAAGGGGAGCCTCTTATTTATAGAGTTTGAAGGTTGATCTTTACCACTAGTAGACAACCATTAGATTGCTTCTAAGGATCTATTGGTTACTATTAAAGCCTTCTTTTTTCCTTTGGTCTTCATGAGCCTAAATATAGGCTTAGATAATCCTAAGGGCTTATAAGGATTAAAAGAAACTCATTTTCATTATAAATAATAATGTAGCGTGAAACATGTCTATCAAAATATAAGAGAGAAAATAAATTGTAAGTCATATTCTACCGTATATATATTTATATCATATTTCAAATTACCTATTAAAAATCTACACTCTAATGAGGATATCATTATAAAGATCAACTACCAATTGTTAATCTAAATTAATATAACAAAGTGTTACAACAAAATTCAATGAATTTTGGATGTGTAAGGAAATTAAAAATACATTATTTAATCAATGTCATATAAACTTAGAAAATGACTTATAATAGCTAAAAAACTAACTTTAATTTACTTTATTCAAACAAAGTAGAGTTCGTTTAAAGGAGTTATGAGAATTGTAACTTTTGTATTGTGTATATACTAGCATTGTACTTCCAGTGTTATGGGATAAACTTCATTCTCTCATAAAAAGGTTGAAAGTTGTGGTTTGACATTATCATTTGAGCAAATTAATTACCATTTAAATGAACTACAATATGTTTACACATATTAAGTATGGTTTTACGCTAAAAATTCATGTTCATGCAAGTATTACTATTATATCTTATTGGTTTAATAGTTATGTGTCATGCCTTGAACTTAAAGGATATGATCGGTCAACCATGTATCCTTCACTTAATAAGGGTATGTAAGGTCTGTATCCTATGCCCTAAAATTTTCAAGTCCAAAATTATTTAATTATATATAAATAAAAAAGACCAATAAATGGACAAAAAAATATGCCCAACAAAAATAGACTAATTTCCCACAATCACAACTAATAATCCTTGGTTATATTGTTGTGTGTGTGTGTGTATGTGTGCGTGCATAGCTTAGAAACTTTTAAACTATTATGGAAACTAAATAAAATATGATAGAAAACTAAATCAATCTAAATAAAATTTCTTAATCTAGATAAAAATTATTTGTTGCTCCAATATGAAATAAAAATGCATGAATTTTACATCGAAAATGGACTCAAACAACACTTATTATGGGCTCTATAACTTTTCATAAGCAAAAAATTATGAAGCTTTAAAGTTGAGCTTTTGAAATTATGTCGTTATTACAAATTTAGTAGTTTCCAACCCTTTTTTATAGTTTCAATAGCTTCTAACTTGTTTGGAACCCAAATAATACTATTTCCAAATGACTCCTAGCTTCCTATTTCTAATTCTAGCGATCTATTCAAATGTATCTGATTTTTTTTTTTCTTTTGATACTTCCAATGATCATATTGTTCCATAAGTCAAAGTCTTAACTCGTCGATTTCAATTAAGCCTACGACATATTTAAGCCTTTTTAAGGCTTCTTGAAGCCAAACAAAACTTAAATGATCTTAGAAAGATATTTTCTAAGTCTATTTTTCATGTAAGAGATAACTAAGTAAATTTGAGAGTGAAAAATCTGATCCAGTGATCCATGTTATAAGCTTACCAAGTCAAATGTCTCTACACATCCCTAGAGGACCTAGTTGCTAGTTCAAGGAACCGATCAATTGCATTAAATTGAGTTAAAAGCCTAATTTCCAAAATGAGCCTCTATAGAATATTAATATTATTATAATTAAAATAAAATATATATATGTTAAATAAATCACATTTATACAAATTTAATTGAGTCAATCTTGAGTCGAGCCGGAGCTCAAACTTTGAGTTTAATTGAATTAAAGTCATAAAATTGCAAATTTAATATTATATTGTCTCAACTTAACTTGTTTGCAACTCTACTTGTAATAGATTCATTAATAACTCATTCATGGATTAAAGGATTTTGTTGGCCTAGTGTTATGTTTGTTATATAGTTAAAATATCCATATGTTGATGAGACAACTCAATGCTATCGTATCTCATATTTTTAGAAAGTTGGAACAACGAATTGATCATTTAGCAAAGATTATTGAAGTTTCAGAAATTTTCTTTGTTAAGGATTTCTTCCAACTAGATAAATTCTATAGAGATCTAACTTTACTTAATCAGGAATTTCTTCCAAAAGAAAATAGTATCAAATAGAGGTTAGTGGTTTAGAAAATACCGGAACTTGCCTAAATCAATAGTTTTTTGTGCTTATAGATTATGAAAAAAAATAAAAATCGTAAGTGTTACCATGCTTGCAGTTCAAAGGACTGATTAAAAATTACATTGGCATTTGACAAAACAACAATCTTAAATTGTAAAGTTGAAGATAAGATATTAGATCAATGCATGTCGAACATTCAAAGTGAAAGATAATCCATGAGAACTAAGAAGGAAATAGAGGAGAATAGAAAGAGCCACTCTTGTCTAAGACTTTAGAGGAAGAACCAATTTTGTAGATTTCAACCACTTTTTTTTTTAGTTTTTTAAAATCCTATTTCTACTCATGATTTAATATATAGCAGAAAAAAGAAAATAAATGATGTGACATAGTATATTAACTTCTCTTCTTGCTCAAGGTTCGAAGATACTATAGGTTGACTTAGCTTTTTATTGTTTTTCCCAAGGAATATGTTGGATGCAACCATTGTGTGTGATCGAATGTGTGCATCTGCATATTGGAAAGAGTTGTCATTAACCATGCAAGCATCCAACAGAGACTAGAAAAAGAAGAAAAAAGACACAAATCAACTGATAGCAAATTTGCTTTCAAGTCTATCTCCTCTTATTACCCAAATGCATAGATGAAACACACGTAGGCAAAATACCAAAACCTAAAACAAGGATATCAAAGTGATAAAGGGTGAAAAGACATATTTGTAAAGTGTAAGTTTGCTTCTTACTTGACTTAGATCACCATAAATGCCCAGCTAAAGAAATTTGATTCAAGTGATTTGAGGAAACAAATTTGGAATTGGTTATTTTGGATACAATACAAAAAATTATATAGAAGATCTTTAAGGTTGTAGTCAAGAATTATTTTCTGAGGATAAGAATATTTAATGACCTATCCTATAATGTTTCCATATTAATCTAGAAAGATATTTAGCTCTCATAGGGTTTAGCAATCTGGTTTGTATTTAATGTATGGTATTCCTGTTAGAAATATTATATGACTACTTAATTCTTTGTTTAGTATGAGTCGGGTCACAATTTGATTATTATCTTCATTTCTTTAATTTTTTTATATTAAATATAACATCGTCAAATCTCTTTGTACAATCAGATTTGGTTGGATATCTAGCAATTAAATCACCTATAAAAGCAATATCTCTAGATCCCACTCACAGTTTAATTGTTTTGATCATTAAATACATGTACGAGGGAAAGAAAGAATACCAAAAGTAATATTTTACGTTGAAAAACATGACTACAAACAATATACTAATCTAACAACACAATACACTTTTTTCAATCACTTTATAGCATTGCTCCAACAACTTCCCTAAGATATATATATTAGAAAACTCTAACTCAACAAATGAAATAACTTCAGTACCAAAAAAAAATAAAATGAAATTGCCATGAGCCATATAACTCTTAGCAATTGATTGCAAACCTGTGAAAGTTGCCCATTGCCTAGTGGTGAGCCATGACCACATGGCATTAGGCCATAGCCACTCGGCGATCAATCAACTCCTTTATATCTTATAGTTACAAACATAAAACTTGATATTGTGTTTTCTTTCCCCTCAAATTAAGAACATTAACTCTTTGTTCCCCACTACCATATACATTATAATATGGGAATGTAGAATATAAATTCAATCAATTTTGTTAGAACACTAATATTCATATCATTATATTATAAGTATCTTAACCAACTTTTTGTTTATGTTTATTTAATCATGTTTTAAATGCTTTACTTAAAAAACTCCTTAATTAAATTTATCCTCATCCATTGTTAACTTTCTAAACCCTTATGTCATGTGTGGTACGTGATGGAATGAACTCGGAATGGAATCATGATTCCATGTTCCTTTTCTCATGTGAAAGGCCCCAAACCTATTAAATTGTTTTTCTTTCACCATAAAATGCTACTTTTATCTAATCAAATTAGTGACAAGGACATTTTTGTAAATTTTAAAAATTAAACAAATTGTTTTCTTCTTTTTTTTCCCTCCCTTCCAAACAACAATTCCCCTTCTCTCCCTATATCAAACTACTCTCCCTCTTCCTTTGCTTCATATAATTCAAGAAAAACGTCAAAGTAAGTCTTTTTACTCCCTTTTTCACTATGTTGATCTAGTTTGGATTATGCACTCATGGTGTTTTAGTGGAAAATATTCTTCAAGAAGTATTGGAAATTTCATGGTGTAGGTGTACTTTTCTTCTTTTAGTTGAAGTGTTTAACATGGTAGTAGTGATATTTAGGTAGTGTGGAAAATAAAATTTAAGGAAAAGTAAGTTTCTTGGAGAATATAAGAGTTTTAATTGATGTTTCATAGTTTTTCTTAGAGTAGATGTAGTTAATAGTGTAAAGTATGTATTATGTAGATATTGAGTGTTAGATTTATGTTTCGAGAAGAGATTGATGGTTAAATTTATGTTAGAATCTATTTTATGAGGTTAAGAATATTTAATGGCCTACTCTATAATGTTTCGATATTAATCTAAAAAGATATTTAGCTCTCATAGGATTTAGCAATTTGGTTTGTATTAATTTATGGTATTCTTGGTAGGAATGCTATATAACTACTTAATTCTTTGTTTGATATGAGTCGGGTAACGATATGATTATTATCTTCATTTTTTTTAATTTTTACATATTAAATGCAAAATCTTCAAATCTCTTGAGTACAATCAAATTTGGGATATCTAGCAATTAAATCGCCTATAAAGGCAATATCTCCATATCACACCCACAATTTAATTGTTTTGATCATTAAATACACGTGCAAGGGAAAGAAAGAATACCAAAGGTAATATTTTACATTGAAAATCCCAAAATAATTACGACTAAAAACCATAAACACTACAACAAACAATATACTATTCTAACAACACAATACACTTTTTTCAATCACTTTATAGCAATACTCCAACAACTTCCCTAAGATATATATATATATAAACTCTAACTAAATAAATGAAATAACTTAAGTATTAAAAAAAACAAAAAATTTGAAATTGCCATGAGCCATATAACTCTTAGCGATTGACTGTAAACTTGTAAAAGTTGCCCATTGCCTAGTGGTGAGCCACAACCACATGGCTTTCGGCCATAGCCACTTGGCGGTCAATCACCCCCTTTGCATCTTATAAGTTAGAAACATAAACTTGATACTATATATATATATATATACATAAATATTTCCTCCAACTAAGAACTTTAACTTATTGTTCCCAACCACCATATACATTATAATATGGAAACGTAAAATATAAATCCAGTCAATTTTGTTAGAACACTCACGTTCAGATCATTATACCATAAGTATCTTGACCAACTTTTTGTTTATTTAATCACGTTTTAAATGCTTTAAATCCTTCATCAAATTTGTCCTCCTTCATTTTTAACTTTCTAAACCCTTTTGTCATGTGACAAGGACATTTTTGTAAATTTAACCTCAAGCCTTAAATTTTGAAAATTAAACAAATTGTTTTCTTCTTTTTTTTCCCTCCCTTCCAAACAACAATTTCCCTTCTCTCCCTATATCAAACTACTCTCCCTCTTCCTTTCCTTCATATAATTCAAGAAAAATGTCAAGGTAAGTCTTTTTACTCCCTTTTTCACTATGTTGATCTAGTTTGGATTATGCATTCATGGTGCTTTAGTGGAAAATGTTCTTTAAGAAGTATTGGAAAATTCATGGTGCAAGCGTACTTTTCTTCTTTTAGTTGAAGTGTTTAACATGGTAGTGGTGATATTTAAGTAGTGTGGAAAATCAAATTTAAGGAAAAGTAAGTTTCTTGGAGAACATAAGAGTTTTAATTGATGTTTTATAGTTTTTCTTAGAGTAGATGCAGTTAATAGTGTAAAGTATGTATTATGTAGAAGTTTAGTGTTGGATTTATGTTTTGAGAAGAGATTGATGGTTAAATTTACGTTAGAATCTATTGGATTTGATAAAATTTTCTAAGTCTTGTAATTAAGGTATTGTTAGATGTCGAATCTACAAGTTTCAAACTAGTTTTTGCAAAAATTGCAACTAGCATCCTAACACTTGCCTGTGAAAAAGTGTATAAAAGCGATTCTTCAGCTAGCATTCAAATGCTAGCCAAACTAGCATCCAAATGCTAAATTGTGAAATCTTGTGTTGAAAACTTTTCCTTGCTAGCATTCAAATGCTAAGAATGCTACTATTTGGACACAAACTGTATATCAATACATCTACAATTCCTTTTATTCTCCTTTTTATTATTACATAGCTATTTGTATTTACCATTAAGTATTGATCTTTATGAAAATTATAATTACCTAAATTACTTATGTTAGTAATAAATCAGTCCTATTATATTTTAATTAAAATTTTTAATTACTAAACTTTATTCAATCTAAAACTTTCCTAAAACCATTGTATAATTTAAGTACATTGATTAAAGGGTTGAGAGCAATACTTAAAAGATCACAAAGGCTAATTGTGAGGATTAATCAGTTAATTAGGGGTTTATTTTGATGATAGGTTAATATTTAAACTAATTAAGTAAACTTAATGAGAGTTTATCATTAATGATTGAATATCAAGGTATAGTGTTTACAAGGATCAAGATCTTGTTGAGCCTATCAAAGCAAGTACATGTTTACCGTGTTTATTAATTGTGCTTATTAGGTTAGAATTTAATGAACTTAACACCTATCTAGTTAATTAATGAATGCTACTTGTGCGTGGCTGGGTATAAGGGACCAGGAGTATTGGTGATCTTAGAATGATACCCCAATGATTGATATGTGGCGTTATTTATATGTGGACTTATATACCTAAATGGTCTGGGTAAATTTAGGTTAGCTCAATATGTATGTATGTATGTATGTATGTATGTTACTCCAAGTCTTTAGATGCCTTGATTGTGCTATGTGAGACTTAATTACAATATAACTAATTGTTGTTGTGAATGATATGACATGCATTGATGCATGTACTTATGATCTGTCTATTATGCATGTGATTATGGTACTCACATCATGGGCATTAGCTCACCCTAGTGGGAAAATCTTTTTTAGCTACAAATACATCGAATGAGATTATTGTGTATGAGGGGAAAAGTGGGGACTATGTCAAAATCTAATAAACAATGTCAAGTACTACTATTACTATGATAACTAGCTATGTTGATGGGAGAATAATTGATTAGTGTTCTATTTGGTTCTAATGACTTATGACTTGGAGATGAGACTATTGTTTTGGATATATTCAATTATGTTAGTATGAATTGTTTCCATTTATGTACTTATGTATTTATAGGAGCATCGAACTCTAGTTTATTTGTATTTTCAATTGTGTTGGAGATTTATAATGAGATTCATATGAGCCACTCGATGATGAATGTTTGGAGATAATGTTAGTGTTATATTTGCATCTATTATAGATGGATAGTTAGTTTCTAAGCCTTTGCGTGCCATCACTAACGGGTTGAACATGTTTCGAGTTCTATGGTGTTATACCATGTTTGAAAGTATTTTTAAAATTTTGAATTGCAATTTTTTGAAATTGATGACTCCAATTTTGAGGGGAAATTCAATTTCACCTTAAAAGGGGTGGAATTACAATTCCATTCTAATTTTATTAATGATAATCATTGAAATAATCTTTTTAACCCCATATATTTATTACATCACGAATTAAGAGTATTTTTTATGGATACCATTATACATCATTCCATTTCGTGATTTTTTAAATACAAGAATAAATTTGGCATTCTACTTTGTTTTATTTTTATCATTTATGTATATCAAATGTGATATTATTATCAATGAGATTTGAAATTTTATGTAGATCAAGTGTGAATGTGTTTTGAGTGTATTAAGTGGGTTAATGGAGACTTATATTTTTCGATATATCATAGCATATTGTATCATTAACATAAAATATAATACAAATTATAACAAGTAAAATTTTAAAACCTTGGCTTATATATTGAAATCTTATAATCCAATTACTATAAACTCATTCCTTCCAAAGAGATGGTATAAATTCGAACTTTTCTTTCCACTATAAACACCAAGAGGACAAAAAAAAAAAAAAAAGTTAAATGAAACCTAGACCAGTGCTAATGAATAGTCCAGTGGAAATGGACCAGACTAAACCAGCATGACAGGAAAATGCTAAAAAAAAAAAAAAAAACAGAGATGAAACATGGAATCTATTCTAAAAGGGCAAAAGAGGAAAAAGAAAAAGAAAATACGAACTTACACCAACCGACGAAAATGAAACATCACAACCACATACTATTTTCTTCTTCATCTTCAACAGCACCACCTACAATCATTAAAAAAAAATACAAAATCCAAATTTACCAACCCCTAGGGTCAATTACGTAATTTCACGCTCATTTCTAGCTATTTTAATCCCCTGGAACTCCGTTCTCCAACCTGCCAAACAGCCAACAACCTCCATTACCCCCATTCCCCCCCCCCCCTCTCTCTCTCTCTCTCTCTCTCTTTTCATCCATTTACATAGAAATGGATCCGGTATCCGTCTGGGGTAACACTCCTCTGGTCACCGTGGACCCAGAGATCCACGACCTCATTGAGAAAGAGAAGCGCCGCCAATGCCGTGGCATCGAGCTCATTGCCTCCGAGAACTTCACTTCCTTCGCCGTCATCGAAGCCCTAGGAAGCGCACTCACCAACAAGTACTCCGAGGGTATGCCCGGTAACCGCTACTACGGAGGTAATGAGTACATCGACGAGATCGAAAACCTCTGTCGTTCCCGCGCTCTCCAGGCTTTCAGTTTGGATCCCACCAAATGGGGCGTCAATGTCCAGCCTTACTCTGGCTCTCCCGCTAACTTCGCGGCTTACACCGCTGTCCTCCAGCCCCATGATCGTATCATGGGCTTGGATCTCCCATCAGGTACGTCAATTGGTTGAATTTAAATTCCAATTAGCTGATCCAATAGTTCAATTGTTCTATATTTTATATTTAATGCATGGGTCTGGATCTCCACTGGTGTATCCATTACTTTGTAGTATATGTACCACTCATGCTCGTAGATCCATTTGGTTGGACAAAGTCTATGCATTCTGTACGTGTATTCATTGATTTCATCTTGTTATATACGACTAGAGAAGGCACGGATGCCGGGTAATTCTTAGCTGTTTGGTGCATGTCATTCAATCTTTGGCGAGTTTTATATGTCTGGTTGTACGCATGGAACTAGTTTCCCTGTGCATAAATGGTATTCCTTCATGCTTTCATGTGCGAGAGGGAATGCAAAAGGTAGTATAGACATAATTGTTCTTCATATATGGCTGCATGTGATTGGAGGGGCATGTAAAGCAATATGATTTGGAGAGCGGGAAATTTGATTTGGATATGAACATGTTTATATGTTGCATTGTGTTGAAGGGATCTTTATTGTGAAGTTATTTTGGTTTTATAGTGGAATTTATGACAAGATTGTAAGATCTGATGTGTTTGTTTGTTTGTTTTTTAAGGTGGGCACTTGACACATGGGTACTACACATCTGGAGGGAAGAAGATATCCGCAACTTCGATTTACTTTGAGAGTTTGCCTTACAAGGTGAATTCCACAACTGGGTATATCAATTATGAGAAGTTGGAGGAGAAGGCTATGGATTTCAGGCCTAAGTTGATCATTTGTGGTGGAAGTGCTTATCCTAGAGACTGGGATTACAAGAGATTTAGAGAGGTTGCCAACAAGTGTGGTGCTCTGTTGCTCTGCGACATGGCTCACATTAGTGGCCTTGTTGCTGCCCAGGTGATTATGTTTTTTAATTCATTTTTGTTTTGTTTCCGTTTTTATCAGGTGTAAAGGTTGTGTCTTTATTAATATTGGCAAACTGACATGCTTTATTAATTGTTATTGTTGGATCTCCATATGCTTTGTCTTAATGAGCTATTAAAAATGCTGCTGCTGGAATTTATTAAATAAATTTGAGTCCACTTGTTGTATCTGAGTCTGTTCAGTATCTTTTTTGATGTTTTAACTCAATCAAGATTCCTGCAATATGAAAGCAGGAGTTCTTTAGATCTAAAAACGGAATTCCTCCTTTTCTTGGATCTAAAGCTTCATAAGACTAAATAACTAAACCGTGAAATTTGTTACTGACAGTGTCTTTTGCTCTCTGTAGATAATCCCAGTATTTATGCAGGGAGTACACGGAGTTCTTTTGATTTAATTCTGACCATCTAATTGCATTATATTATAGTTTAGTTATATCGATTTAGAAATTGGGAGTGGAAATCTCTGTGAGAAGCTGAGGGTCTCATCTAGAATTCTTTGTTTGCAGGAAGCCGCAAGCCCCTTTGAATACTGTGACATTGTCACCACAACAACCCACAAGAGCTTGAGAGGTCCAAGGGCTGGAATGATCTTCTACAGGAAGGGTCCTAAACCTCCCAAGAAGGGCCAACCTGAAGGTGCAGTCTATGATTTCGAAGACAAGATCAATTTCTCAGTCTTCCCCTCCCTTCAAGGTGGTCCCCACAATCACCAGATTGGTGCTTTGGCTGTTGCCTTGAAACAAGCTGCTTCTCCTGGGTTTAAGGTTTATGCTAAGCAAGTGAAGGCCAATGCAGTTGCCATTGGAAACTACCTTATGAGCAAGGGATATAAGCTTGTTACTGATGGTACCGAGAACCACTTGGTCCTCTGGGACCTCCGTCCTCTTGGTTTGACAGGTACAAGGATATGTTGGGTTGCAATATGGATTATCATGCTTGATTTATTTTTTATTTTGTAATCTGATTGCTCTGAGGTTTCTCACAGGTAACAAGGTTGAGAAACTTTGTGACTTGTGTAACATCACTGTTAACAAGAATGCTGTGTTCGGAGACAGCAGTGCCTTGGCTCCCGGAGGTGTAAGAATTGGTAAGGATTTCCAATTTTTACATCCCACTACGTTCACCATTAAGAAGATATTTTTCATGTCCATATTCTATGAGAAGAATGGGAATCCATATTTCATTAATAGAAAATTAAGTCTCTCGGGTAATTTTTTCTGTTTGGCATGTTTGGTTAAATGCATTATGCTCTTCCAGGAACTCCTGCTATGACTTCAAGAGGATTGGTTGAGAAGGACTTCGAGCAAATTGGAGAGTTCCTTCACCGGGCAGTGACCATCACCTTAAACATCCAGAAAGAGTATGGCAAGCTTTTGAAGGACTTCAACAAGGGTTTGGTGAACAATAAGGAAATTGAGGCTCTGAAGGCTGATGTTGAGAAGTTTTCTGCCTCCTTTGACATGCCGGGTTTCCTCATGTCTGAGATGAAGTACAAGGATTAATCCCAGAACTTTCATTGGATATATGGCGCTGTTGCCTTCAGCAGTGGTAAGTCTGCCCAGATAATGAAAATTTCTATACCTTAGAATCGCCAAGCTCTTTTTGAAATTAATCGACGTTTTTTCTTTCAATTACCTTAAGGGAATTCAATATTAAACTAGTTGTTGTATACCGCTCTTTCAGTTTAAATGAAATTTGTTCTTTTCTTCTCCTCCTATCTTGATTTTGATTTTAATTGTATAATGAAGCAAGTTTAAGGATGTTTTGAGATGCATTGAAAGTCTGTTATCCCATCTATGATTTCTCTCGCTCTCTCTCTCGTTTGATCTACCATTTTAGCCTGCAAATTTTTTTGCTCAGCAGCCAAGAAAATGCACAAACAAAACTCCTTGCAAACTTTTTTGAGGTATTGGAGATTCAAAATGATGGGTCCTCATTTTCATTATTTTGAGCAAATTACAACGACAAAATCCCTTCTCTAAACCATGTACTTCTAAATAATGAACTATGCATTCTCAATCTCTGCAACATCTACTGTAATTGTAAATTCAAGATTGAACTGGAGGAATACTGAACTAAGGGGGAAAAAACCATTGGTATTGATACATTTTGGATAATATTTAAACAGTGATGACGATAATAGATATTTTTTAAAAAATCACTATTTATGGTTTAACATATTAAAATATTATTGGTACTTAATTATCACTAATTCATTTACTTAATGTATTAGTACCATCCTAATAGTACCATTGAAGTTTTCCTCAAGTAAAGAGAATAAGCTACAATTTGCAAAGAAAAGAATGTGCACTTTCCCTTCGAATTAGAAAACAGGCACTAGGTCTCGGAGCTCTTAATAGGTTGTATCCAAATTATCAACTTTGCCCTTTTATAATTAATTGAATAAATGATTAATAATATTTTTATAACATCCCATAATATGAAATTAATATAGCTTGCTACGTATCTTTACGATGTGATAACACGTGAAGACTTATAATAATTGAAGACTTCACAATTTATAATAATTTCAATCATATAAAAAGTAGATTTTTCATATGACATTAATGAGTGGCTCTAAAGAATTTCACTCTACAATCACAAACATATAAACATATATTTAGTAAACACATATGTATGTTATGCAAATACACATTCACAAGTGGGAGTACAGTAGGAGTCTCAAAGTCACTAATTCATTATCTTTTATTTGGGCGAGATATTTAGCACAATCTTGATATTTCAAGACTTAGGATAATATAAGATCCGATTCACACACATATATAGTATAATACATGTACAACATTTGGAGACTCCAATGTCTATGAGCCCATGACTCACCTAAATCTACCTAAATTATTTTGCTGTATAACTTTACTTAAGATAATGTTGCACGTTGATCATCAGGGAGCTATCTTGAGATCATTGGTACTCCCAATCCCTTAGGCCTAACCAAGTACAAATAACAATCATTTATTAGTTGGATATATATTAGGCTCATTTTGAGTCCTATACTAACAAACATAATCAACAAGCACAATAAAAATGTACGTGATGTCACAACACCTTCATGATCTTAATTCTCTTAAACTCCAAACCTACCTAAAAGTTATAAATACACATGTTTAAGGCTCTAAATTAGCTAAACTAATCTAATTTTAGTCATTTGGTTGATTGGAAAAACATTAGAAAATAGAATTTGATCAAAACATTGTTGTAAGAAAAACTAAGAACAACATTAGGTTGCAAAATGTGTAAGGGAACACAAGTCGAAACACGGCTGTATTTTTGCCTATGTACCTCTTAGCCAAGAATTATATCTCATTTATTCAATATTTATGGTCATGTACAACCCATTTAAGTTGTGTACATGAAGAACACAGGCACCGACACAGCTGTGTTGATCCTATGCACCTTTAGAGCTTTGTCAAAATTGCAAAAACTCCTTCCTTTTGACCAAATTCATGTTTCTCACTTGTGCACAACTCTATTCAATCATAGATTTCATGTATTCCCATCAACTACGGCATAAATCAACTATAGAATTGTCCAAAAAATTACATATTACGAAACTTATTTGTTCTTTGTAATTCTCACACTACTCCTCATCCAATTGCATAGCTTTTGTCCATATTTTCCTATTCAAATCCTTTAGATAGAGCAAACTTTCATTAGAAACACTACTAATTAATGTAATTTCACACAATTAATAACACTTACAACATAGTTGTCTCTAATGTCGTCACTCTTTCATCGATTTTCTCCCAAAAGCAAGAGTCTTTTGTTTATCATTCCAATTCCCATGTTAGGATATCCACATTAATTTAATTCTACAAAGGAGACAAAGATTTTCATTTACTGTCACCCATAGGTGCAATTTGTGGTGGAAAGAGCAGAATTGTTGAAGGCAAAGACAATGTAGGGAAGGGAGAAAGGAAGGAAAGAAGGGGAATAAGTAAAATAACGTATCTTTTTAAAGATGTTGGCAATTAGGGTTTGTATTGCGTCAAAAGACACTAATACCCTTGCTATGATATCTATCAACCATTATACTTTAAATTTATTTTAAATTGTTTATAAATAAAATATTGGTTATTAAAATTTTGAAATAAATAACAAATAATTGTAAACCTTAAGTTAAAAGCCTAATGGACTTCAAATAGAGCTTAGGAGTCATTTAAAATGGTTCAAATTTAATATTGGAATCTGGAATGCTTTGCTTATTTTAATGAAGCAAATAAATAGGTGCATTGTTATTGTACCTATTAATCTGTCTAACCAAGTGGTCAACATATTCCATTTGGAGGCCCCTCGAACATCGCATGAATTTTTTTTCTATTCTTTTTTCTTGTAACAAAAGAGGTGTTTTTCATAGTGTAAGTCATGTCACTATGGTTGAAATTGGGGCATGCACTCAAGGTACCAAAAACCTTTTTTTCCTTAAAATAAAAAGGCCATCGTAGATTCGTCATAGTGGGTTGTGCAAAGGGTGGCAATCCCTCAATGTATTCATCTTAGATAGGAAATAAGATTAGATTGATTGAATGAATAAATTGAAAAAAAAAAATGGACTAGGTAATGGTTAAAGTGAGTGGTAGAGAGAAAGTAACATAAGTTGTGTGTATGTGAGTGACAATTCTATTTTTACATGAGATAAATTATACTATAGATAGCAAAAAATTAATATATTTATATTTTTCCAAGATACATAAAATAGTAAAAAATGTATGCGAGCCTTTGAATCCAAACAATATGGATGACTCCCATTCAAGATCCACATACTCTACACTCTTCAATCATAGCTTTTATTATAGCCATTGTCGAGTCTAATTTTTGAATTCCCATTCCTAATCCGATCTAAACTAAACCCTATGCTCATCTAATCTAGATCCTCGACTTGAGTTAGGAATTTCGTTTGATTTTTGGAGTCGCCACCCAACTGTTGTTGGGAAAAAGTGAATTAAGACTAAAGGAGCGGATTAGTCTTAATTTGGACTATTAGTCGTCGTTATTTCCTCTTCTCGTTTTTGTGAGAAGAGAAAAAAGGGAAAACCAGAGTTTCTAAGTCCGGAGGCTAACCTATTAAAACCTATGCGGTTACCACCTAATCTCCTAAAATTGTTCATCTTTAGAAATGTGTTTCTGTTAATTTTTGTTATGTCTTTGAATTTATTTCAAGAAAAAGGATTTTTCATTTATTTTATGGGTTGACCCGAATGGGTGCCTACGTACCTGCTACTCAGGATCAAACAAGCCGTAGTTCGCTTTTCTGAAAATCTTTAGTGCATTGGTGAATTTTAATTTTGAAATTTCTTTCGATTTATGTTCTTACCATTTTTGGATTTTTCCTAAAAAACCTCTAAGCCTAAGCTTGATTTCATTTTGAAAGTGATTTTTGTAAGGAAAACATCAATTTTGATTTATTTGATGAAAATGATTTCTCTAAGTGCTAAAACTTATTTATTTATCTTTTTATGACTTTTTATGACTTTTTATGATTTTTGTTATTTTTGTGATTTCTGAGAGTTTTTTGGGATTTTTGGGAATTTTTTTGTTGATTTTCCTGATTTTTGGGAGTTTTTGTGATTTTGTGATTTTTTTTTTTTGGGAATTTTGTTAATTTTCGTGATTTTTGGGAATTTTTTTGATTTTTTGGGGATTTTGTTCATTGTCTATCCTATTTGACATCTAAAATTTTATGATTTATTTTCCTAATTTTTTTATTATTTATTATTATTATTATTTTTCATTTTTATCTATTTATTTTTATTTTTTTTATTTTTTTCTATATTATTAAATTCTAGAAAAATCTAATTTCTACATTTTCCTACTTATCGACAATATAAATAAATAAATGGCTAACAATATAATAAATAATAATAAATAAATTCAACATAAATAAATAAACAAAATAAATAAAATAAATAATAATAAAAAATCTGGAAAATCCGACTTACCTGGATCCAGATCGGTGTGCGGGTCGGATCGGATCGGGCCGAATCGGGTCGGGTCGAATCGGTCGGACACGGCGGCAGTATTGGCTCGTTCACGGCGTTCCGGCGGTCGTTTGCGGCCGGTGAAGTGTCGAATCCTAGCTTCTTGGGGGTGCTGAATCCGATGGTGGTGGCGGTTTACTCCCAGAACGTCTCCTTGTGGTGGTTTGAACTCCGGTCGGCGTTCTCGGCTTCAAGTTCCTCCGGCGTACTCCGATTCGCTCCTTTCTCTCTTTTTCTCTCACTTTTTCTTCGTGTTTCAGCTTCCTCCTGTTCTCCTCTATTTATAGGAACCTCGAACTCCTCTTGGATAAGCTCGAATTGGCCGATTTAGATAAACCCATATTTTTCCGTTTTTGGATTCGGTTTTATCCCGGCGATTTGATGTAAATATCTTGTTTTTCTTTGATTTTTCTGATGGATTTGGCTTTATCTTGACTTTAATCTAGAAGATTAAAAAGAAAACGGCCGATTTCGTCTTCGTCGGACCGGCTCCGGCTCCTCCTCCGATTTTCCTGGGCGAAGAAGACAATCACGCGCCATGCACGCGTTTCCTCTTGGCCAATCACATGCTGCCACGTGGCAACTCCAGAGAAAAGAAAGAAAAAATTGCATCGAGTGCTTGGGGGAAGATTCGAACTCGCGACCTCCAAGTCTCCCGCACGTTCCCAGCGCACGCACGAACCAGCTGAGCTGGCCCAATTTCCCGATTTTATTTACATCGCAAATTGTACATATGCGATGCAATTTTTTTTATTTTTTTGTATTTTTTGAAATTTCAAAAATTTGTAAAAATTGTTTATTATTCATTATTGCTATTTCTAAAATCATTTTTTAAAATTGAAGTGTTTTCCTATTTATTTTTATTTTTGAACATTTTTATTATTTTATGCTAAATTAGGAAAAATTGGGAAAAATTAGGAAAAAATGAAAAATTGATTATTACTGAAAATTATTGACTCCTAGGGCAAAAATGGGGTGTTTACAGCTGCCCCTCTTTGTGGTAAAGTTTGAAAAACTTAACTACAAAGACAAACAAAAGACGCTATTTTTGACCTCTTGAATTAGGTTTTAGTAGGAAAATGCCCCAAGAGCTGATAATCCTACGGTTGAAGATGTTCCTAACAATTCAAGGTAATGTTCCCTCTCCAAAAAGTGCTTTATGGGCTAACTAATTGGTGACAGGACACATTTCAAGCATCGAGTAGAAATATATGAGAAATGATGATAGGAAGCGTCTTATCAGACTTGCAACCTTGGAAAGAAAATTTATTTAGGAAGCGCCCTTATGAGCTGGCTACCTGTCGACAGAAGCGTCTTGTTAGACTAGCAACTATTTGGGAAGGATGTTTTCCGAAAAGTGCCCCAAGAGCTGACTAATCGGGAGAATTTAGGAAAGTGCCCATATTGGGCTGACTAACCTTAAATAGATTTTAGGAAAGTGCCCATCTTGGGCTGACTAACCTGTGGTAGTGTCTCAAAAGGTGCCCTTATGAGCTGACCCTGAGAACGGATTTTTAGGAAAGTGCCCATATTGGGCTAACTAACCTTTGATAAAATTCTTAGGAAAGTGCCCATCTTGGGCTGACTAACCTTAGATAGAACTATCTCAAAAGGTGCCCTTATGAGCTGACCCTGAGAACAGCTTTTTCGGGATAAGTGCCCATATTGGGCTGACTAACCTTGATTGATTTTTAGGAAAGTGCCCACAGAGCTGACTAACCTAAACTAGAACTGTCTCAAAAGGTGCCCTTATGAGCTGACCCTGAGAACGGCTTTTTCGGGAAAGTGCCCATATTGGGTGACTAACCTTGGATTGATTTTTAGGAAAGTGCCCACTAGAGCTGACTAACCTAAACTAGAACTGTCTCAAAAGGTGCCCTTATGAGCTGACCCTGAGAACAGGCTTTTTCGGGAAAGTGCCCATATTGGGCTGACTAACCCTTGGATTGATTTTTAGGAAAGTGCCCCAAGAGCTGACTAACCTAAACTAGAACTGTCTCAAAAGGTGCCCTTATGAGCTGACCTGAGAACAGGCTTTTTCGGGAAAGTGCCCATATTGGGCTGACTAACCCTTGGATTGATTTTTAGGAAAGTGCCCCAAGAGCTGACTAACCTAAACTAGAACTGTCTCAAAAGGTGCCCTTATGAGCTGACCCTGAGAACAGGCTTTTTCGGGAAAGTGCCCATATTGGGCTGACTAACCCTTGGATTGATTTTTAGGAAAGTGCCCCAAGAGCTGACTAACCTAAACTAGAACTGTCTCAAAAGGTGCCCTTATGAGCTGATCCTGAGAACAGGCTTTTTCGGGAAAGTGCCCATATTGGGCTGACTAACCCTTGGATTAATTTTTAGGAAAGTGCCCCAAGAGCTGACTAACCTAAACTAGAACTGTCTCAAAAGGTGCCCTTATGAGCTGACCCTGAGAACAGGCTTTTTCGGGAAAGTGCTCATATTGGGCTGACTAACCCTTGGATTGATTTTTAGGAAAGTGCTCCAAGAGCTGACTAACCTAACATAGAACTGTCTCAAAAGGTGCCCTTATGAGCTGACCCTGAGAACAGGCTTTTTCGGGAAAGTGCCCATATTGGGCTGACTAACCCTTGGATTGATTTTTAGGAAAGTGCCCCAAGAGCTGACTAACCTAAATGAAAATGATGGCTCAACAGGTGCCCCCTATGGGCTAACCTTGCGAGATCTAGGGAAGTGCTCCTTTTTGGGCTGACTACCCTATTATGAAAATGATGGCTCCAAAGGTGCCCTTGTGGGCTAACCTTGAGGGATTTAGGGAAGTGCCCCTTTTTGGGCTGACTACCCTATTAAAGGAAACATCTAGACACGTGCTTCATTATGAGCTGACGTATCTGGTGCTCTTGAACATGCTTCTAACTAAGCTAGATGATGTGATGCTTTTCATGATGTGATGATAGTTACTTGTTTTAACATGCTTGCCAGTTTATCTTGGATAGCAACCAAACGACCGAACCTTCGTGTCGGTTCGCTCCTGCTTCTTTTCTTTTTATCTTGACACTGGATTGAAAATCTTGATGTGCCTCCTTTCTTTATGGACAAAGCTCTTTCTATGGTAATGTTATCCTAATAATGCGCTCAATTTTAATGCTTATGAGTAAAAATTATATCACAAATTCCATTAAGATTCATTATCATTTTAGTGTTTATCCTTCATTGACAAAGTGGTGGGTAATGTGTTTAGGTGTATTTATTGTGATGAGAATTGATTGGGATTGTTGACCATTCAGGGATATTAGCTTTGCTTGCAGAAAAGTAAAAACTCAACTCAACGAACTTTGTATCGAATATTGGCTTTCATAAACATTGGCAAAATTTCGATTCCCTTGCCTAAGGATAGTACATCTTTACAGCATCTGTGTTAACGGGGTCTCTCAATTCTGGACCATCCATCTGAGTTAATATTAGAGCACCACCTGAAAGAACCTTTTTCACCACATACGGGCCTTCATAATTTGGAGTGAATTTTCCTCTGGAGTCTTGGGCGTTCGGGAGAACTTTTCTTAGTACTAGATCGCCCTCTTTAAAGTACCGAGGTCTCATCTTCTTGTTGAATGCTCGGGCCATCCTCTGTTGGTAACACTGACCATGACATAGCGCGGTAAGTCTTCTTTCATCAATCAGGTTCAACTGATCAAGCCTTTTCTTTACCCAATCCGATTCTGTTAATTGAGTTTCTGACAAGATTCTGAATGATGGTATTTCGACTTCCACTGGTAGCACTGCTTCTGTACCATATACCAATGAGTAAGGGGTAGCTCCCGAAGATGTTCTTATTGAAGTCCTATAAGCCATGAGAGCAAATGGTAACATTTCGTGCCAATCTCTGTAAGTTGTTGTCATTTTCTCGATGATCTTCTTAATATTTTTGTTTGCTGCTTCTACTGCCCCGTTCATTTGAGGTCGGTAGGGGGTTGAATTTCTGTGGTTTATGTGGAATTGTTGACATAAACCTGTCATCGATTTATTGTTGAGATTGGTACCATTGTCGGTGATGATCGACTCAGGAACTCCATATCGGGCTATTATGTCCTTTTTTAAGAAGCGGACTATTACCCCTTTTGTGACATTGGTATATGATGACGCTTTTACCCATTTGGTGAAGTAATCAATCGCTACCAGTATAAATCTATGGCCATTGGATGCCGTTGGAGTGATTGGGCCGATTATGTCGATTCACCCACATGGAGAAAGGTCACGGCGCTGATAACAAATGTAGCTCGTTGGGTGGAGCATTGATCCGGTTTGCGTATACTTGGCATAGATGGCAGTGCTTAACATACTTTATGCAATCTGACTCCATGGTTAACCAGTAATACCCTAACCTCATAATTTTTCGGGCCAACATGTAGCCGTTCATATGAGGTCCACATACCCCTTCAAGTATTTCCTTCATGAGTTCGCATGCTTCATTTTTGTCCACACATCTTAACAGGGTGGTATCAAATGATCTCTTGTAGAGTATAGACCCACTTAATAAGAAATGGCTTGCCAACCTTCTGAGCGTTCTTTGGTCATTCTTGCTAGCCACTTCAGGGTATTTACCTTCTTGGAGGAAGGTCTTAATGTCGTGATACCAGGGCTTATCATCTTGTATCTTTTCAACTGTCAAACAATAAGCGGGCCGACTTTCGATGTCTATTTTCATCGGTTGAATGGCGGCTCCTCCTGTTATTTGAATCATGGACGCTAGTGTGGCTAAGGCATCTGCGAACTGATTCTGAATTCTGGGATGTACGTGAAGGTGATTGCCTTAAACTCCTCGATCAGCTCTGTCAAGTGCTGATGGTACGGTACCAGTTTGGGGTCTTTAGTTTTGTATTCCCCTCTTGTTTGTAGTATGATGAGCGACGAGTCTCCGTACACCTCTAATTCGCAGATTCCCATTTAGCAGGCCATCTTGAGGCCAAGAATACATGCTTCATATTCCGCGATATTATTGGTATAGGAAAATGTAAGTCTTGTCGCTGCAGGGAATTGAGTGCCGTCTGGGGATATCAATACTGCCCCAACTCCACAACCGAATACGTTGGCAGCCCCGTCGAAAAACAGTTTCCACCTACCATTCTGCTCTCTCCCAGAGTTTTCTACCGGCATATCTTCTACTGTTAATATGTTCTTGTCCGGAAATTGGACTTGTATTTCCCGGGTATCTGTCTCGACAGGGTGCTCGGCCAGCTGATCGGCTAAGGCTTGTCCCTTTATCGAGTTTTGATTTGCATACGTGATGTCAAACTCGGATAGAAGCATCTGCCATTTAGAGATTCTACCCATCAATGTTGGCTTCTCTGCCAAGTATTTCAAGGGATCATGTCTTGTCAACAGCTCAATATGATAGTAGAGGGTGTATTGCCTTAGTCGATGCATGACCCAAATTAATGCACAACACGTCTTCTCCACCTCTGAGTACCTTTGTTCCCCATCTATGAACTTCTTGCTCAAATAATATATGGGACGCTCTCTTCCCTCTTCATCTTTCTGCCCCAACACACATCCCATGGATTCGGGGAGTATGGTGAGGTATAAGAATAAGGGTGTTCCTTGTTTCGGGACTGTCAAGACCGAGGGTTTTATAAGATAGTCTTTGATTGTCCTGAACGCTTCTTCACATTCGTCGTCCCATTTTATTGCGGCGTTCTTCTTCAACAGACGAAATAGCGGCCGGCATTTGTCGGTGAGTTGTGAGATAAACCGAGCTATATAATTTAATCTCCCCAGCAAGCTTCTTACTTCTTTAACGGAACGTGGGGAAGGTAACTCTAATATGGACTTTACCTTGTCAGGGTCAATCTTAATGCCCTCCTGGCTGATGACGAACCCTAACAATTTCCCCGTTGTAACCCCGAAAGTACATTTTTCCGGGTTTAACTTAAGCTGGAACTTCCTCAGTCGTTTGAACAATTTCCTCAGGATATCTACATGGCTTTCTCCTTCTTTGGATTTGGCTATCATGTCGTCGACATATACTTCAACCTCTGATGCATCATGTCGTAAAGTATGGCGACCATGGCTCTCTGATACGTTGCCCCGCGTTTTTCAGACCGAAGGGCATGACTTTGTAACAGAAAGTTCCCCATGTTGTGATGAAGGTTGTCTTGGTCTTGTCTTCATCGGCCATTTTTATTTGATTGTATCCTGAGAAACTGTCCATGAATGAGTAGAGATGGTTTCCCGCGGTGTTATCCACTAGAACATCAATATGAGGTAGGGGGAAATTATCCTTTGGCGTGGCTCGATTTAAGTCCCGAAAGTCCACGCATACGTGCACTTTTCCGTTCTTTTTTATAACGGGGACTACATTTGCCACCCATTCTGGGTAGTCGGATACTTCGATGAACCCTACTTCCAGTAGTTTCTTGACTTCTTCTTTGATTTTTAGCAAGATGTCGGGCCTAAATCTTCTTAGTTTTTGTTTTTTAGGTTTGACATCTTCCCTTGTGGGAAGCCTGTGAACTACTATCGACTGGTCTAGCCCTGGCATGTCACCATATGACCAGGCAAACACATCTGCATATTCGATTAATAGCTCGGTTATCTCACATTTTTGCTCGGCACTCAAACTGGTCCCGATTTTGAGGTTCCTAGGGTTTTCCATGCTTCCTAGATTTACTGTCTCCACAGGCTCGTCAATCGAGATTCCGCTTTGTTCATGTTTTAGCCAATTTTCTTGTATTACTTCGTGGTCCAAGATATCGTCTTCAACAACTGACCCAGCAGCGTTGGAAACGATATCAGCGTTTTTACGTTCTACTTGCGCGAAATATCCCTGATGTTCGATGGTGGGAGATCTGAGTGAAATAATAAAAAAAATGAAATCATATATAATAAAGAAACAAACCATGATGGAATTTGATAAATAGTCTTAATAAAATTTGTTCAATAATTTTTCCTACTCCTGAGCTAACCTAGCGCTATTGATAGGACAACAAAACCAGTTGTTCAGAGCTGGATGTTGGTTGGTCACGCGGGAGATTGATTCCCCTTTGTTGTTGTCCTTTTCGTTTATTTGAAGCTTTTGAATGGTATTTGCCTTTCTAAAAGATTGTCGAAGAGGTGGGATGCACATCTGGGTGTCAATCAGTTTCCCCTTCATTCTGCCCCTGGCTTGTGCTTCCTCCGCGGCCGTAGGAACATATCCCAATCCGAAGGTCCGTACTGCCCCTCTTTAAACTGATGACCCTCCTTGCTGGTCACCATATTCACTTCGTTGAAAATCTGCAACCCCAGGTCTTCTGAACCCTCATCCCCAATGTAAGGTATGGCAGTCTCTTTGTATATGGCGTAATCCTGCTCGCCCAGTACTGTAACTATCTGCCCATTCGTGATGAATTTGACCTTTTGGTGGAGACTAGAGGGAATGGCACCAGCAGCATGTATCCAAGGCCGTCCCAAGAGTAAGTTGAAAGCTCTTGGGATGTCGAGGACTTGGAAGGAGATGTGAAATACTTGTGGACCGATTTCCACTGATAGGTTCACTTCCCCCACAATGTCTCTCTTTGACCCGTCGAAGGCTCTGACCACTGTGGAGCTAGGTTTTATGTTGCTTGGATCGACCCCCAATAAGTCAAGTGTTGCCAATGGGCATACATTGAGGGATGATCCGTTGTCAATAAGTACTCGGGAGACGATGGTGTCATTGCACCGGACCACTATGAATAGTGGCTTGGTATGTCGGTCTCCCTTTTCTCCTAGCTCCTCTGGAGAGAAAGATATCTGATCCATGGTAAAGATAGAGTTTGCCACGTGACCCATCTTGTCTGTAGCAATACCCTCCGGGACTTGAATCTGTTTTAGCACCTTAAAGAGTGCTTCCCTGTGGGGCTCAGATGTAGTAAGGAGGCCCATGAGGGATATCTGCGCTGGAACTTTATTCAATTGTTCCATGATCCGGTATTCGCTGGCTTTTACCATCTTTGTAAATGCAGCAAGACCTTCTCCCTCTTCCTCTATATTGGGTTCTTCAGTCGGGCTCTTATATTTGGGATCGTATAATCTCCCAGAGCGGGTGATACCTCCCACTATAGGAGGTCGCTCTTGTTCAAGGGCCCGATAGTCGAATGGTGCAGCCTTGTAATTCTCTGCTGGTACAAGGACATTGAATACATATTTTTTCTTTGGGATTTGTACCTCCACTGACTGTCCCTCATAGCATCGTATGACCTTGGGCTTCTGATGGGAGTTAATCATGTTGACAGTCTTCCCCTCTTCCTTTGCTAGATTGTCTTCCTTCTCAAATTCCGGCCCCCACCCACTAGGCGGCCCTTGCTCAGTTGGGGTGTAAGAATAGTTCACCAGGTACTGAAACTTCCCATGTGATTCTCCCAAAGTGCCAACCGTAGGGTCCCCGGATAACCATCTTTTTTTAATGTGCACCTTTGGAGTCTCTCCCGAAACGGGTTGCTTAGCCGGATTCTGTTTGACGGCTTCTTTGGGAGCTGACTCTTCTGATGTGATCATGTTGATGGTAGGCCTGTGATTGGGCAACGGGCTGGTGTTGACATTGGGTGCTGGAGTGTTTACAAAATCCAATTGTACGATCCCTGCGTCAATCAAGTCTTGGATTTTGTGCCGGAGCCTCCAGCACCTATCTGTGGAGTGTCCTTCTTGACCCATGTGGTAGTCACACTTGAGGTTGGAATCAAAGTTCTTGGGCCTGTATCGGTCGTTGGGGAGTTCGAAACTTATCAAGTTGTCCGCCCTCAACCGAGCGAAGACCTGACTGAGCGGTACGGGGATTGGAGTGAACTGCCTTGGGGGCCTGGCAGCTTGTGCATGACCCGTCGTTGGTTGCTGGGCTGGGGTATTCGGGGTCTGGAAAGTCACCCGAGTCCCAGGTTTTTCTGCCTTACTCGAATGCACTGTACTGACTGTGGGCTCTTTAACTCTGTTCCCTCCTAAGGGCCTTTGGGTTGGTGTGACCCTAGGAGGTTCCATTGATTGGAGCCTGCCGGTGGTGATGGCATTCTCGATCTTGCAACCTACAGCCACTACTTCTGCAAAACTGGAGGATGTCTGGCCGACTAAATGTGAAAAATAAGTTTTTTCCAAGGTATTGACAAATATGGATGTCAATTCCTTTTCAGATATCGGAGTGGCTACCCTGGCAGCTTGGGCCCTCCAGCGTTGAGCATATTCCTTGAACGGCTCAGTATGTCTTTTTCGGAGACTCCCCAGATCGATTACAGATGGGGCAACTTCTATGTTAAACTTGTATTGATCATAAAAGGCCCGGGCTAGCTTTTCCCAGGTGTTGATGATGTTGAAGTCAAGGTGAGCATACCAGACCAATGCAGGGCCTGTGAGGCTGTCCTGGAAGGTCTGGAGCATGAGTTGATCATATTGAGCATACTTGCTCATCTTCCGGGCATATAGCCTGGTATGCATCTTGGGGCAGCCGGTCCCATCATACTTCTCAAAATCTGGGGTCTTGAACTTGTCAGGGTATGCTTCCTCCCTATATGCTGGCAGGTTGGTGATTCCGGCCTGTTCAAAACCATCGGGGCCCTCAATAGTTTTCATTTTTTCATTGAGCTGCTAGAAGAGTCGCTTCTCCATCTCCTTTTGTCTCTCTTCCATCTCTTTTTTTCAGATCATCAGAGGTCGGCCCCTGGCTGACCTTCGGCTCATACTCGAAGGCTAGGTTTAGGTGGGAATTGATTTCTTCGTATTCCGGAGGCTGCCCCTCCACAGCTTTTCCCTTCCTGGCCCTTGAATACTCTTCTTGAGTCGGCTGGGTGTTGCGCAGGAGGCCGATGCTTTCAGTTAAGAGGTGAACTTGGGCAGCCAACTGTTGGACCGTCTGCTCTAGGGATATGATCCTGGAGTCTGAGGCAGCTTCAGCGTTAGTGTTATTGCGGTTGTCACTGCTGTTGGCCATTTTTGCTCTTGAGCGTGTAAGGACTGGGCTTCTGGGCGGGTTCGGTTGCTTGGAAGCTATTTTGATACCTGGATTCGCATTTTATTTTTTTTATTTTAGTGTGATGAATGCAAGAATGAAATGCATGTGTCACGCGAATGCTAAAAGATAAAGAGGGTTGACAACTAATTGACAATGTATTATCAAAACTTTACTTTTATTAATAATTCTGGAGTTCAAATAAAAATGAAAGATTACAATGATAATCTATTTCCTAGCTCTCTTTGTCTTCTGTTGCGGAGGCTCAGGTTTCCCACTGATGATAGCTTCTAGTTCTTTGACCTTGGCTTGGGATTTCTCCAATTGTGCTTCTAAGGCCTTGTTTCTTTGGTCAGATTCCTTGAAGCGTCCCTTCCAGATGTCTTTCTTATAGTCTGCAGCTTCGAAGTATACTTCCATCCGGGCCTTGACCTGTTCTAGGTAGATCTCTGTTTCTGGATTGATCTTATCCGGTCTTGGCTGGGTGACGTCTGGAACCCGGTATGCTCTTTCCCCTGTCTGGTATAGCTGGTGGATTACAAACTCTCTGGTTGCTCGGTGTTTTCCCACTTCGCCATCTAGCTCACCGAGGTCCACATTCGGGCTTTCGATTCTGGCTTCCCAAAGTGCTTTGACCTCTGCCAGCTTAGCAAACTTCTCGGCTACCAACATGTTTGGATCTTTATACTCAAAGGTGACTGCTTCGAGTGAAGGCCGATAAACTATGTCTTGGATGGTATCGAATTGGCGGACTACGGAGTTGGGGTGATATCCGATGCATCCGTTGATCCCAATTAATGGCACTGCTTGGAAATTACTGCAGGTTAAGATGATTTTATTGCAGCAACTCCACCTGGCTGTCCACAGAATATCTTCGGCGCTAAGGCTTCTAAGCAGATCTACCCAACTGTAGCTGGTAATGTCGTCGGGTAGCTTCACCTTTTCTATACAGGAATCCACCAGATCTACCTGTTGGGCTAGGGTTTTTCTGACCATGTTCAGCCCGAAGCACTTGAGGTGGCTTACGAACCATATTAGCAGAAGGTTGAGGCTTGAGCGCAGGATGCCATGACCCTTCTTCTTGAGGAAATTCAGGTTTCGGATCTGTTCAGCCAGTAGAGCCGGGATGTAAGATTTTCCCTCCAGGAATTGGGTTACCAGCTCTGCAACCCGGTAGTGAATATAGAAAGTTCCAGCGGGGAACAAAATGGTGGCGAAGGCCGTCAAAATGAAGGCGTTTACCCTTCTCTGTCTGTAAGTCTTAGGGTCTCCACACAAGATGTCCTTTCCGTCCCCATTGTCTTCTCGGGCAATAAACCAGGCTTCTAGATCATCCATGCGTATGCAATACCCATTACAGTCTGCCAGGGCTTTATTGAGCGCTGTTTTGCGGATGCCTAGCAATCTGCTGAAGGTACCGGCTGGCCCGGCCTCAAGGTCTGGCGTGTAAATCCGATCAGTCGGTGCTGGAGCCTATAGCAACTGGGTATACTCCTCCAGGGTAGGGGTGATCTCATGCGGTCCGATGAAGAAAGCTGCGGGCTCGATCTCCCATAACTGGAGCATGGCCCAGACCATAGGCAAATTCGCCTCTGTCTTAGTCAGTGAGAGGACGGGGCCGATCTTCTGTTGGATGAAAGCTTGCTCCTCTGGGTTATACAAGGTAAACCAGTGGTCCAGTACCAATTTTGGGTCCAAAGGTTTGTACACCCGAATTTCTTTGCGGAGGAGGCGGTCGACTGCACTGCTAGCCATCTATTACAATAGGAAACAGCCTAGTTACAACAAGAACTATGAAAACATTTCAGAGAAATAGTCCTGAACTCCAAGGACAAAACAACAAACCAATACATTGTCATTCAATTGTCAACCTTCTGCGATGTTATGTATGCAAGTAGGTTGGTTCTAATTGGTTCTCGAGCTCTATGGCCTCCCGCATTCTAGAAGAAATGGATCTCAGGCCATATCGAAGCATAGGGTGGGGTAGCCTAATCGGTCCCGAACGGTGAATCAACTCACTTCGCCCGAAACCTACACAATGGCCCCCCGTCTTAGGTTTCTAGGACGGTCCGGGTTCGACCGCATCTACTCACACAGATATATGCATGCAAAGCCCCCACAATAAAGAAAAACTGAAAATCTAACTAAACCCTGAAAGGTTAGCAACAGAGTAACAAAATGAAACACATTTCTTAAAGATAACGATTTGAAAGGATTCAGGTGGCTAGCCTACTGGCATGGGTCCCCAGCGGAGTCGCCATCCTGTCGAGTCTAATTTTTGAATTCCCATTCCTAATCCGATCTAAACTAAACCCTATGCTCATCTAATCTAGATCCTCGACTTGAGTTAGGAATTTCGTTTGATTTTTGGAGTCGCCACCCAACTGTTGTTGGGAAAAAGTGAATTAAGACTAAAGGAGCGGATTAGTCTTAATTTAGACTACTAGTCGTCGTTATTTCCTCTTCTCGTTTTTGTGAGAAGAGAAAAAAGGGAAAACCAGAGTTTCTAAGTCCGGAGGCTAACCTATTAAAACCTATGCGGTTACCACCTAATCTCCTAAAATTGTTCATCTTTAGAAATGTGTTTCTGTTAATTTTTGTTATGTCTTTGAATTTATTTCAAGAAAAAGGATTTTTCATTTATTTTATGGGTTGACCTGAATTGGTGCCTACGTACCTGCTACTCAGGATCAAACAAGCCGTAGTTCGCTTTTATGAAAATCTTTAGTGCATTGGTGAATTTTAATTTTGAAATTTCTTTCGATTTACGTTCTTACCATTTTTTGGATTTTTCCTAAAAAACCTCTAAGCCTAAGCTTGATTTCATTTTGAAAGTGATTTTTGTAAGGAAAACATCAATTTTGATTTATTTGATGAAAATGATTTCTCTAAGTGCTAAAACTTATTTATTTATCTTTTTATGATTTTTGTTATTTTTGTGATTTCTGAGAGTTTTTGGGGATTTTTGTGGTTTTTGGGAATTTTTTTGTTGATTTTCGTGATTTTTGGGAGTTTTTGTGATTTTTGTGATTTTTGTGATTTTTTGGGAATTTTGTTCATTGTCTATCCTATTTGACATCTAAAATTTTATGATTTATTTTCCTAATTTATTATTATTATTATTATTATTATTATTATTATTATTATTATTTTTCATTTTTATCTATTTATTATTATTTTTTTATTTTTTTCTACATTATTAAATTCTAGAAAAATCTAATTTCTACATTTTCCTACTTATCGACAATATAAATAAATAAATGGCTAACAATATAATAAATAATAATAAATAAATTCAACATAAACAAATAAACAAAATAAATAATAATAAAAAATCTGGAAAATCCGACTTACCTGGATCTGGATCGGTGCGCGAGTCGGATCGGGCCGAATCGGGTCGGGTCGAATCGGTCGGACACGGCGGCGGTATTGGCTCGTTCACGGTGTTCCGGCGGTCGTTTGCGGCCGGTGAAGTGTCGAATCCTAGCTTCTTGGGGGTGCTGAATCCGATGGTGGTGGCGATTTACTCCCAGAACGTCTCCTTGCGGTGGTTTGAACTCCGGTCGGCGGTCTCGGCTTCAAGTTCCTCCGGTGTACTCCAATTCGCTCCTTTTCTCTTTTTCTCTCACTTTTTCTTCGTGTTTCAGCTTCCTCCTGTTCTCCTCTATTTATAGGAACCTCGAACTCCTCTTGGATAAGCTCGAATTGGCCGATTTAGATAAACCCATATTTTTCCATTTTTGGATTCGGTTTTATCTCGGCGATTTGATGTAAATCTCTTGTTTTTCTTTGATTTTTTTGATGGATTTGGCTTTATCTTGACTTTAATCTAGAAGATTAAAAAGAAAACGGCCGATTTCGTCTTCGTCGGACCGGCTCCGGCTCCTCGTCCGATTTTCCTGGGCGAAGAAGACAATCACGCGCCATGCACGCGTTTCCTCTTGGCCAATCACATGCTGCCACGTGGCAGCTCCAAAGAAAAGAAAGAAAAAATTGCATCGAGTGCTTGGGGGAAGATTCAAACTCGCGACCTCCAAGTCTCCCGCACGTTCCCAGCGCACGCACGAACCAGCTGAGCTGGCCCAATTTCCCGATTTTATTTACATCGCAAATTGTACATATGCGATGCAATTTTTTTTATTTTTTTGTATTTTTTGAAATTTCAAAAATTTGTAAAAATGGTTTATTATTCATTATTGCTATTTCTGAAATCATTTTTCAAAATTGAAGTGTTTTCCTATTTATTTTTATTTTTGAACATTTTTATTATTTTATGCTAAATTAGGAAAAATTAGGAAAAATTGAAAAATTGATTATTACTGAAAATTATTGACTCCTAGGGCAAAAATGGGGTGTTTACAGCCATGATCTAGATCTTCAAATTTTTTATTCAAACTTTGTAATTAAGTCAACTTTCACACATATATACACTTGTATGAGCTACAAGTAAGCCTAAAGCGACACTATTATCAATGAATTTTGGGTTACCTTTTAGCTTGCTCAAATTTATGTTATTTCATTTAACTTAGTTAATTTATTCTTGATTTTTATGAGCAACTTAATTAACTCAAAAATTATTATTCCATATTCACAAATTGAAGAAAAGCTTAATTTATTTAATCCTATCTCTAAGTTAATAATTAATTCTAGGTGACCCAATTTTAGACTTCTTGACTTCTAGCCATCAAGAATTTCTTTAGTCTCTCATATGACCATATGCAATCCCTTAGGTTCCCTCTGTAGTAGCAATGCCACAAACTTGATAAATTACCTAGTTGTTTCCAACAAGCCCCCCAACACTCTACAAATGATCATCTAAGCAAAAACCAATTCCTATAAGCTATTACTTGTATGTTTCTATCTCTTTATCTCAATGTATTGAATTAATTTCATGCATGACTTATCCTCATGAAATGTATCATTTTACCTAGTTACTAGATAACTTGGACTTAAATGAATTAGGAGTACGAGGTTTTAGAATGACTTATGCCCCTTTTAGAGGCTTAGGATTGTGCTAAGAAATAGTTTCTTTGTCTGAGTAAGAAATTAATGTATTTTTATGGTCAGCCTCATTCCATATTTGAGTTCTTTTGAAATTCTTGTATTGTTTTTTATGGATTAACATCTTCAAGTCCTTTAATAGGCATAAAGAATAATCTTGGTAGCTATCATCATATTGCTAGTCCACAAACAAGGTAAATGTGTCCTACTAGCCGAATGTGCACTCAAAAGACCTAAGATAGTAATCTCTTATCTTAGATCGAGGATGCTAACATGACATTCCATGCATAGAGTGTATGAAGAAAGCCTAATGCAATATTTCCTAAAACAATAGGTTGTATTACATGTTAACTTAAGCTTCCTAGTTTTTTTTTTTTCTTCTCAAACCCATTCTCTTGATTAGTGAGTATGACATATGACCAATACATGTAATGATCTTATAACTAGGTTTCCTTTAGATAGTCACTTGTTTATGAACATTTATGAGAATAATGTAATATTAGTAAACCCTTATGGACAATCAATTATACGTGGACATCATATTATACTTTGATTTTCATGAAACTTTGTTATATTTTAATACCAACAAAAAACATATAATATATGATAAATAAGCCTTAATTAGTTATACCTCCATAAGAAAAAAATTTCAAGTATCTTGAAGTACCATAGAAAATCACTTAAGGCCAAGCATAAAATAATAGACTGCTAACCTTAACTTATTTACAAAAAAACTTGGAGAGAAAGTAAGGGAAAACACAAATTTCTCTCCCTCTCTCTTAGCACCAACCCCTTTGCCTTCCATCATTACAAGATCTCCTATGGAATTCTATGAGAGATTTTACTTCTTGAATAAAATCATTTTATTGTAGACAAATTCTAATTGGTGTATGATGATCTGTTTAAGGAGATTGAGAAAAGAGTATTGTAGCATGATGATTAAGAAATTTCTTTAGATATATGGCATTAGTGAAAAGAAAAGAAAACCTAGATCCTAAGCTTTTCTTGATAATGGGATTTTAACCTATTTTGATCTTGATTAAGGAAATCAAAGAAGGAAAAAGACAGGTTATGAGGCAAGGTAAAATGGTGGTCGAGGATTTTCAACATTTCTAACATGTTAGTTGTGGGGTAAGAAATCTAACCTTCAATTAGTTATGTTTTACCTTAGGAGAAATAGATGAAGCTATCCTAAGGCATGTAATGATAAAGTTGGACAATTAAAAACATAAAAGCAAGAGATTAAATCATGTTATTATTGAATTTATGATATTAATGTAAAATTTATGGAGATTTTATAAATTTAGGATGAATAGAAAAATTGTGCCACAACAATAAAATAGGAGTCAAGTAAGTTTTCGTAGTCAACAATTGTTTTGATGATTATAGGATTTATAGGTATAAAAGAAAGTACTTTAAGCATAGAACTTCAACTCGAGACACCTTAGGTCAAGTTTCTAAGACAAAATATTGGAAAGAACATGAGCAAAGGGAAAGTAGTTGACCACGTTGGAATTAGGTCAACTATATTTTAGACTTGGCTAACTGGGTAAAAAGGGAATTCAGCTAACCCATTTAAGTAGGTCAATAAAGTTTGGGGTGTAAAGGAAATAGGCCAACTAAGTTTTAGAGTAGGTTGATTGAGTTGCCTTTGGGAGATATCTAGGTGACCTATTTTGGTATGTGGTCGATAAGATTAAATTAATTTAAGATTCTAAAGTTCATGATCTCTTAGTATAAGTAATTTATTAATTAATTATCTTATTTGCAACTATAAGATTTATATTCCTTTTAGAGAATTTGTAAGCAAGGGAATTATATCCACATATGTGCTGCATATGCATAATGAACATAAATTCATTTAATTATAAATTGATATTTGTTGATTATCCATATGGTGAGGTTGTAACCACTTAAATAGGTAGGTCATTTAATTGGGTATTTGTCATCTATTTAGAGTTGAACACTCAAGATAAAATGATTAGTAGTTTTAGATGTTGAATTGCCACAAGCGATTAGGTAAGTTGTTAATATGGTCGATTACTCTAGTATAGGTTGAGTTTTATAAAGAGAAGCTATAAACGAGTGATACTAATAGTATAAGATGCTATTATGGATGATTATAGTGAACTAGTTGATTGCTAGTTGATATAGGTGGTGAAACAAGTATGAGATGATTCAACTCTTGGACCATAGGAAATTGACATATTCATATTTTATGATACACAAGTTTTAGGGATCTAAGTACCCAATCTTGCAACACTAGAGTGTATGCTTGCTACTAACTTAAGTAAGACAAATGAACCAAGCTTGTGTATGTTGTTAGGTATTGCTTGTGTATTAGTATATCTATATAGGTACATATGGTATATCATATGATTGTGTTATGCCTATAATTTCTTTATATTGAATTTTACCACTCACCAATATTTGGGATATATGTTTTCAAGTGTTGGTGAATTTTTGGATGTTGATCATTATGACTATTTTGATGGTGATTTATGGTGTGGGAATAAGTTCCATGATAGCACCTTTGATGATTATGAGAAGTAGCAGATTTAGTTGTAGCTATAGAGATTTATTGATTCCTAATTATTATCTGTTTTGAAGATTATTAATGAATTTACTTTGCTCAGTATTTGCTTTAGTCAATGGATTTATAAGCACATACATATTTAAAAGTCTAGAAGAATGAAATATTATGATAATATATTGTGGATTTTAGTTATAGGTTTCTGAGTCTTACGCATCCTTACTAAATGTAAGAATCTATGGTAGAGTAGGTGCATCACATATCTTGATGTCATGTGCATGCATCTACGTAACTTATAATTAAAAAAGAAAAAAAATTAAGGAAAGGTGCAAATGTTTCCATAAATAAAAAGAAAGTGGTGATATAAGGGAAATAGAATAAAGCAATTTAAGATTAGTTGAGGCCCTTATGATCCATATGACCATGGATGCAATGATGTCAAGTTTTGACAGAGCTATCTAAAATGATAAAATCAATCGACAAAAAAATATATGTTATGAAACTTAACCTAAATCATGGGATGTCTTAACATGTGATTGATCATCGACAAAGAACAATATAAGGTATGTGCATTACCTAGGTCAAACCCAAGCAATATCCTAATGTGTATTCAATTAACATATACTAAATTCATAATTTTATAGAAGATGACATTTTTTAACCCTATCGAGAATTTAATATATTTATTAGAAAGTATTATATTTCTTTGTATCAAATGTAATAAAGACAATGTTAAAACCTTGCCAATTTTTTAAGGAAATACCCCTATTGGATTCTTATTGGTTTGACAAGATTGGATACAAAATAAAGGTTTTGTCTTGCTTACTTACCTCTACATGATATGATTTGCCCATCTATTGGGATGGATATGAGCATGTTTATTAGATGTTCTTGACACATATTCTCATATGAAGCACTCGAATACTCTTGGTGGACCTCAGGTACTCCAAGTTATTTAGAAGCATTTGAGAACTTTCGTAAGTAACAATGCATTGACATATATTGCCATATTTATTAAGAGTGTTTGTTCTTTTATTTATATTTTTTTATTCTAATTTTTGTCTTAGAAAATATAAAAATTTCAGCTCTAAATAACTCTTCAAGCACCGTATTGATAAAGTGGATAATTGCTTAATGTGGCATCTTAAGCAATTCTCAAAACACTTTGTTAATAATATACTCCAATAAGAAAAAAAAAACGAAGATACTTAGGGTTCCTCTCATTTCCTTAAAGCTCAAAAAATAGGATTGTGAGCTATTAGTGGAACACACCCTATCCCGGATTAACTCTTGGACAGCAAAATATCTGTCCTATGTGAGTAGGCTCCAATTAATCAGATCTATCATATTTTCCATGCAAGTCTACTAGTGTTTCATTTTTCTCCTCCCTAAGTCGGTTATCTCAAAGATAGAACAATTACTAAGGAATTTCCTCTAGAGTGGTAACCCGCACATATTCACCAAAGCTAAGGTCAAATGGGCTAAAGTGTGTCAACCAAAGCGGAATGGTGGCCTAGGGATACCGAATATCCATTTATGGAATAAAGCTATCCAAATCAAGCACATATGGAGACTATGTAAGGACGGTGTGAAGAGTTTATAGCCGGAATGGGTTCACTCCACTCTACTCAAGGGCAGGAACTTCTGGTCATCCAGAGCACCAGCCATTTGTTCATGGACCTAGAAGAAATTACTAAAGCTGAGAGGCTTGGTAAGGTCTTACTTCATTTGGGAACCAAATAATGGCCTTAAAATATCTCTATGGGTAGACTTCTGGCTCCCAACAGTACCCCTGGACACTTTATTTAGTGCACATGCCATGAGTAGTACGGGCTTCCCACACACTACGAGATTATGTTCCATCATGGATGGGAATGAATGGTATATCCCAGAGGGCCCACTGTGGACTAGTATCAACATCCCATCCTCCCTTAGACTAAACGGTGCAATGTCGGATCACTTTCGTTGGAGACATTTAGGAACAGGAGAGTACACCATCAAGAGTGGCTATGGCTTCCTTAACCCTCAAGGACCCACTATACCATGGCAAAGAATAGTATGGAATAAATCTTCCTTACCTAGACACTCCCCTATACTATGGTTGGCTTGGTTAGGAAAGCTCTCCACCTTTGATAGGGTACACCATTGGGGGACTAGTGCAATCCATTACTTGTTTTCTGTGTAACCGACATCAGGAAGACCATGCCTACCTATACTTTCAATGCGACTACACAACACAAGTTTGGAGTGTATGTGACTTCTTGCATTGCCCAGCCTCATCCAACAGCTGGGATAGTGTTACCAGGTTTATGGTGGCGCTGGGAGACTCATCGACCCATTAGAGCTGGCGAGTTGCACTAGCAGCAGTAGTCTATTACATATGGCGCACTCAGAATAAAGTGCGGATAGGGGAACTCCTCCCAGGGATTAGCATGTTAACCCACTGTAAACACCCCATTTTTTTCCCTAAGGATCAATAATAATCAATAATAAGTGATTTTCCAATTTTTTTCCATATTTTTCTCTAATTTAGCAAAAATAGGAAAAATATTCAAAAAAATAAAAATAAATAGGAAAATACATCAATTGTAGAAAATAATTTCAGAAATGGCAATAATAGGGGTTAAATGGTTTTTACAAATTTTTGAAATTTCAAAAAATACAAAAAAATAAAAAAATCGCATTGCATATATGCAATTTGCGAAATAAATAAAATCGCGAAAGTGGGCTAGCTCAGCTGGTCCGGACCAGGGTTAGGCGTGCGCGCGGGGGTGCGAGGTCAGGGGTTCGAAACGCGGGGGAAGCAGAATCTGCGTTTTGCGATTTTTTTCTTTACCTGGGACACGTGGCAGCACCTGATTGGCTGGAGCGAACGCACTCGCCGGCGCGTGATCGTCTTCAACCTCTGTTCGAGATCGCCGGCAAGGAGAAAAATCCGAATTTCGGCCGTTTTGATTCGATTTTTTGCACAAATCCAATAGATCTTCAACGGAAATGCGATAAACATCATCCAATTGGAATCAAATCTCAACAAATCGCTGGATTTACACAAATCGGAGTTGGTTTGTTTAATCGCAAATCCGATTTGCTTCGATCGGTGGAAATACGAGCTTATCCAACTTGATTTTGAACGCCTATAAATAGAGAATGAAGTGGAGAAGTAGAATCAGGGATCAAAAGTGAGAAAAAGAGAGAATCGAAACTCGCCGGAGTTGTTCAAGACCACGACCACCGATCAAGTGTTGGGCAGCCACCAGGAGGCATTTCTGAAGCAAACCACCGCCACAGTTGAGTTTCTCACCCCCGAGAACCTAGGAATCGACACCTTAATCGCTGCAAAAGGCCGCCGGAATGCCATCAACGAGCACTCCCAGCCGCCACATCCGATCGACCCGACCCGACCCGCGCACCGACCCGGATCTAGGTAAGTCGGATTTTCCAATTTTTTTTATTTATTTACTTATTTGTTATTTACAATTCAATAAATAGAAAAAATGTTAAAAATTAGATTTTTTTTCTTGAGGATTTAATTTAAGATGAATGATAAAAATAAAAATAATAATTATAATAATAAATAATAAAAATGTAAAAATTTATAAAGAAAATGATAAAAATATTAGAAAAGAATAATAATAAAAATTTAGATTTTAGAATATGATAAATAAATAATGTAGGAGAAAATTTTTCAATAAAAATTATAAAAATTTATAATAGTAGAAATGAGTTGAAAAATAGAAAAAAAAATGAAATTTTATCACTTAGAAAAATCAATTTCTTAAATAAATCCCAAAATTGGTGTTTTTCCTTAAAATTATTATTTTCACAAAATCAAATTATTAAGCTTAGGCTTAGATTTTTTTAACAAAATCCTAAAATAGTAAAAACATAAATCAAAAGAAATTTCATAATTAAAATTCACAAACACATTAAAATTTTTCAGGAAAAGCAAACTATGGCATGTTTGATCCTGAATAGCAGGTACGTAGGCACCCATTTGGGGCAACCTTAAAAAAAAAATTCATTTTCTTAGAATAATTCACTCAAAAACACAATAAAAAACAACAAAAATAAAATAAAAGATATTTCTAGAAGGAGTAAATTTTAGGAGATTAGGTGGTAACCTTAGGGTTTTAATAGGTTAGCCTCCGAACTTAGAATCTCTGGTTTTCCCTTTTCCTCTCTTCACAAAAACGAGAAGAGGAAATCACGACGACTAGTGGTCCAAATTAGGACTAATCCACTCCATTAGTCTTAATTCAATCTTTCCCAACAACAGTTAGGTGGCGACTCCAAAACTAAACGAAATTCCTAATTCAAGTCGAGGATCTACATTAGATGAGCATAGGGTCTAGTATAGATCGGATTAGGAATGGAAAGTTCAAAAATTAGACTTGACAGGATGGCGACTCCACTAGGGATGAATTCCAGTAGGCTAGCCACCTGAATCTCCTCAAATTGCTCCTTTTTAAGAAATGTCTTTTGATTATTGCTCTGTTGCTAACTTTTCAGGAATTAGTTAAATTTATGATTCGGTTTTTTATTACTTTTGGGCCTGCATGCATACATTTATGTGAATAGATACAATCGAGCCCGGACTGTCTTAGGACCCTAAGATGGGGGGCCATTGTGTAGGTTTCGGGCGAAGTGATGTAATCACCGTTCGGGACCGATTAGGCTACCCCACCCAATGCTTCGATATGGCCTAAGATCCATTTCTCCGAGAATGCGGGAGGCCATAGAGCTTGGGGACCTATTAGAACCAACCTATTTGCATACATAACGTCATGGGTTGACAATTGATGATGATGTAATATTTATTGTTTCGTTCATGGAGTTTAGAGCTATTTCCCTGTAATGTTATCATAGTTTTGGTTGTAATTAGGAAATTTCTGTTATAATAGATGGCTAGTACTGCAGTTGACCGTCTCCTCCGCAAAGAGATCCGGGTGTACAAACCTTTGGACCCGAAATCGGTGCTGGATCACTGGTTCACCTTATACAATCCAGAGGAGCAGGCCTTCATCCAACAGAAGATAGGGCCCATCCTCTCACTAATGAAGATGGAGATGAACTTACCTTTGGTACGGGCCATGCTCCACTTATGGGAAGTAGAGCCCGCAGCTTTCTTTATCGGGCCACATGAGATCACCCCTACCCTGGAAGAGTACACCCAGCTGCTACAGGCTCCAGCACTAATCGACCAAGTCTATGTACCTGATCTTGAGGTCGGGCCAGCCGGTATTTTCAGTAGACTCTTAGGTATCTGCAAAAAAGCAATCAACAAAGCCTTGGAAGCTCAGCTGGAGAAGACCCAAGCCAAAGTCAAAGAATTAGAAGTCGTCATCAACGGGAAGCCTGAGTCTCCACAACAGAAGACCAAGAAAGCTAGGAAATAGATTATCATTGTACTCTTTCGTTTGTTTTAAGTATCGGACTCCAAAGTTTCAATATTAATAAAAATAAAGTTTCAATATTACATCATTAATCAATTGTTGGCCCCTTTTTATTTTTAGCATCCGTGTGACACATGCATCACATTTGCATACATTATACTAAAAAAGAAAAAAAATGCGCGCCAAGTATTAAAGATAGCTTCCAAACAACTGAATCTTCCAGAAGACCAATCTAGATCCGTTCAAGAACCAGAATGGCAAACAGTGGCAACAACAGCGACAACCGCAATAAGACCAGCACTGACTACGAAGAAGCACAAGCCAGAGGTGTCAAAGGCAGAATAAAAGAGAAGCCAAGCAACACCTCGATGCGCATTTCACCCCTCCAGCAATCTTTTAGACAAGCAACTGTCATTCAAGAGCCAAGGATAAGCAAAGATGACGTCAGCAATGGGAGCCCAACCCCTTACACGTCCAATCAGCATCCAGCTCTCAATAATTGGTTCTATTATCCTATTGATAGCTCTAGGTTAGCTCAAGGATGGAGAATGATTATTAAACAAATTTTTATTGAGACTTCTTTATATATATCTGCTTTCATTTCGCCCAGATCTCCTACCATCGAACATCAAAGACATTTCGCGCAGGTAGAAAATAAAAACACTGATATCGTTTCCAACACTACTGGATCAGTTATTGGAGGCGATATCCGTGATCATGAATAATATAGGAAAATTGGCAAAAATATGAACAAAGCGGAATTTCAATCGACGAGCCAGTGGAGACAGTAAATCTAAGAAGCATGGAAAAACCTAAAAACCTCAAAATCGGGACCAGTTTAAGTGTCGAGCAAAAGTGTGAGATAACCGAGCTGTTAACGGAATATGCAGATGTGTTCACCTGGTCATATGGTGATATGCCAGGACTAGACCAATCAATAGTGGTTCATAGGCTTCCCACAAGGGAAGATGTCAAACCTAAAAAACAAAAACTGAGAAGATTTAGGCCTGACATCTTACTAAAAATTAAGGAAGAAGTCAAGAAACTGCTAGAAGTAGGGTTCATCGAAGTGTCCGGTTACTCATAATGGGTAGCAAATATAGTCCCCGTCATGAAAAAGAATGGAAAAGTACGTGTATGCGTAGACTTCCGGGACTTAAACCAAGCTACGCCAAAGGATAACTTCCCCCTACCTCACATTGATGTTCTAGTGGACAACACTGCAGGAAACCATCTTTTCTCATTCATGGACGATTTCTCAGGATATAATCAAATAAAAATGGCTGAAGAAGATAAAACCAAAACGACCTTCATCACAACATGGTGGACTTTCTATTACAAAGTCATGCCCTTTGGTTTGAAAAACGCCAGGGCAACGTATCAGAGAGCCATGGTCGCGATACTCCATGACATGATGCATCGAGAGGTTGAAGTATACGTCAACGACATGATAGCCAAATCTAAAGAGGAAGAAAGCCATATAGATATCCTAAGGAAATTGTTTAAACGACTGAGAAAATTCCAGCTCAAGTTAAACCTAGAGAAATGCACTTTCGGGGTCACAACGGGCAAATTGTTAGGGTTTGTCATAAGCCGGGAAGGCATTAAAATCGATCTTGACAAAGTAAAGTCTATATTAGAACTACCTTCCCCACGCACTGTCAAAGAAGTAAGAAGTTTGTTGGGAAGATTAAATTACATAACTCGTTTTATCTCACAGCTCACAAATAAGTGCCGGCAACTATTCCGTCCGTTGAAAAAGAATGCCACAGTAAAATGGGATGACGAATGCGAAGAAGCATTCAGGACAATCAAAGACTACCTTATAAAACCTCCAGTCTTGATAGTCCCGAAGCAAAGGAAGCCCTTATTCTTATACCTCACGATACTCCTTGAATCCATGGGATACGTGTTAGGGCAGAAAGATGAAGAGGGAAGAGAACGTTCCATATATTACTTAAGCAAGAAATTCATAGACGGGGAACAGAGGTACTCAGAGGTAGAAAGGACTTGTTGTGCTCTGATTTGGGTCATGCATCGGTTAAGGCAATACACCCTTTACTATCATATTGAGCTGCTGACAAGACATGATCCCTTGAAATACTTGGCAGAGAAACCAACTTTGATAAAGAAAATCTCTAAATGGCAAATGCTCTTATCAGAGTTTGACATAACATACGTAAATCAAGACTCGATGAAAGGGCAAGTCTTAGCTGACCAATTGGCAGAACACCTTGTTGAGGCAGATTCCCAAGAAATACAAGCCCAATTCCCGGACGAAAATGTATTAACAGTAGAAGATATACCGGTAGAAGACCGTTATAGAGCAGAACCCTAAGTGGAAAATGTTTTTCGACGGAGCTGCCAACGTATTCGGTTGTGGGATCAGGGCAGTGTTGATAGCCCCAAATGGCACACAATTCCCTGCAGCGACAAGACTCACATTTCCATATACCAATAATATCGCGGAATACGAGGCATGCATTCCCGGCCTCAAGATGGCTTGCCAAATGGAAATCCGCGAATTAGAAGTATATGGGGATTCATTGCTCATCATATTACAGACAAGAGGGGAATACAAGACTAAAGACCCCAAACCGATACCATATCATCAACATTTGACAGAGCTAATCAAAGAATTCAAGGCAATCACTTTCACATATATCCCGAGAACTCAGAATCAGTTTGCAGATGCACTCGCCACACTAGCATCTATGATCCAGATAACAGGGGGAGCCGAAGTCAAACCGATGAAAATAGACATCGAAAATCGAAAATCGGCTCGCCTACTGTTTAGCAATTGAAAAACCACAAGATGACAAGCCCTGGTATCACGACATCAAGACCTTTCTCCAAGAAAGTAGATACCCCGAAATGGCTAGCAAGAATGACCAAAGAACACTCAGAAGGTTAGCAAGCCATTTCTTATTAAGTGGGTCTGTACTTTACAAAAGATCGTCTAATACTGTCGAGTCTAATTTTTGCATTCCCATTCCTAATCCGATCTAGACTAGACCCTATGCTTATCTAATGTAGATCCTCGACTTGAGTTAGGAATTTCATTTGATTTTTGGAGTCGCCACCCAACTGTTGTTGGGAAATATTGAATTAAGACTAAAGGAGCGGATTAGTCTTAATTTGGACCACTAGTCGTCGTTATTTCCCCTTCTCATTTTTGAAAAGAGGAAAAGGGAAAACCAGAGTTTCTAAGTCCGGAGGCTAACCTATTAAAACCTTACGGTTACCACCTAATCTCCTAAAATTGTTCCTATTTAGAAATGTGTTTTATTGTGTTTCTGTTACTTTTTATTATGTTTTTGAATTATTTCAAGAAAATGATTTTTTTATTTCATTTTATGGGTTGACCCGAATGGGTGCCTACGTACCTGCTATCCAGGATCAAACAAGTCATAGTTCACTTTTCTGAAAACTTTAATGGGTTTGTAAATTTTAATTTTGAAATCTCTTTTGCTTTATGTTTTTACTTTTTTTTTTTTTTCTAAAAAATCTAAGCCTAAACTTTTATCTAATTTTTTAAAATGGTTTTTAGGAAAAACATCAATTTTGGATTTATTTGAGAAAATGATTTTTCTAAGTGATAAAACTCATTTTCATTTTTTTTTCTATTTTTATGATTTTTGAATTTTTATTAATTTTTATTATTTTTGTGATTTTTATGATTTTTTTATCATTTTTTTTTATTTTTCCTTATTCTTCTCCAATTTTTATGAGTTTTCATGATTTTTTTTATAATTTTGTTATTTATTTATTTTTTATTTTTTTATATTATAATTTTTATTAATTTTTCATAATTTTTGTTAAAAAATTTATCCTAAATTATTATCTATCCTATTTTAAAACCTAAAGTTTTATTATTATTTTTCTAATATTTATATTGTTTTTCTACATTATTAAATCCTAAAGAAGTCTAATTTCTAACATTTTCCTATTTATGGAAATATAAATAAAACATAAATAAATAAATAACAAACAAATTAATAATAAATAACAAAATAATAAATCAAATCGGAATAAAAACAAATAAAGTAAATAAATAAATTTAAAAAGATCGGGAAAATCCGACTCACCTAGATCCGGGTCGGTGCGCGGGTCGGGTCGAATCGAGTCGGGTCGGATCGGTCAGACACGGCGGCGGAGGATGCTCGTTCACGACATTCCGGCGGTCTTTTGTTTCGGGTGAGGTGTCGAATCCTAGCTTCTCGAGGGTGCTGAATCCAATGGTGGCGATGGTTTGCTCCCAGAACATCTCCCGGTGGCGGCTTGGCTCCGATCGGCGGTTCACGGTTTTGGGTTTCCTCTGATGCTCTCTGATTTGCTATCTTTTCTCACTTTCTCTCAATTGTGATTCGTGCCCTGGCTTCCTCCCTTCCTCCTCTATTTATAGGTGCTTGAAACCGAGCTGGATAAGCTCGGATTTCCTCCGATCGAAGCTAATCGGATTTTCGGTTAAAAAAACAACTCCGATTTGTGTAAATCCATCGATTTGTTGTGATTTGATTCCAATTGGATGATGTTTATCTCAATTCTGTTGAAGATCTGTTGGATTTGTGCAAAAAATCGAATCGAAACGGCCGAAATTCGAATTTTTCCTTCGCCGGCGGATGCTGCCACGTGTCCTGGATAAGTGAAAAAAACTTAAAACGCGGAAACTGCTTCCCCCGGGATTCGAACCTGCGACCGAGCCCTCCTGCGCGCGCCTTAGCCCGTGGTCCGGACCAACTGGGCTAGCCCATTTTCCTGATTTTTCTAATTTCGCAAATTGCATATATGCAATGCGATTTTTTTTTGTATTTTTTGAAATTTCAAAAAATTGTAAAAATTATTTACTATTTATTATTGCCATTTCTGAAATCATTTTTCAAAATTGATGTGTTTTCCTATTTATTTTTATTTATTTGAATATTTTTATTATTTATGCTAAATTAAAGAAAAATTGAAAAAAATTGGAAAAAAATTAAGAATTGATTATTAGTGATTATTATTCATTCCTAGGACAAAAATGAGGTATTTACATATACCACCTTGTTAAGATGTGTGGATAAAAATGAAGCCTATGAACTGATGAAAGAGGTACATGAAGGAGTATGTGGACCTCATATGAACGGCTATATGTTGGCCCGAAAAATCATGAGGTTAGAATACTATTGGCTAACCATGGAATCAGATTGCATAAAATATGTCAAGCACTGTCATCTATGTCAAATATACGCAAATTGGATAAACGCTCCGCCCAACGAGCTACACTTGTTGTCAGCACCATGGCCTTTCTCCATGTAGGGAATCGATATAATTGGCCCAATCACTCCGACAGCATCCAATGGCCACAGGTTTATACTGGTAGCAATCAATTACTTCACCAAGTGGGTAGAAGCTTCATCATATGCCAATGTCACAAAAGGGGTAATAGTTCATTTCTTGAAAAGGGACATAATAGCCCGATATGGAGTTCCTGAGTCCATCATCACCGACAACGGCACCAATCTAAATAACAAGTCGGTAACAGGTTTATGTCAACAATTCCACATAAACCATAGAAATTCAACTCCCTACCGACTTCAGATGAACGGGGTAGTAGAAGCAGCTAACAAGAATATCAAAAAGATCATCGAAAAAATGAAAACTACTTACAAAGATTAGCACGGGATGCTGCCGTTTGCTCTCATGGCTTATAGGACTTCAATAAGAACATCTACTAGAGCTACCCCATATTCATTGGTATACGGTGCTGAGGCAGTGCTACTAGTCGAGGTCGAAATACCGTCATTCAGAATTCTGTCAGAAACTCAGTTAACTGAATCAGACTGGGTAAAGAAGAGATTTGATCAACTGAATCTGATTGATGAAAAAAGACTCACTGCACTATGTCATGGCCAATGCTACCAGCAAAGGATGGCCCGGGCATTTAACAAAAAGATGAGGCCTTGATACTTCAAAGAAGGGGATCTGGTGCTAAGGAAGGTTCTCCCGAATGCCCAAGACTCCAGAGGAAAATTCACCCTAAACTATGAAGGTCCATATGTGATGAAAAAGGTTTTGTCATGAGGTGCTTTGATATTGACTCAAATGGATGGTCCAGAATTGAGAGACCCCATTAATGCGGATGCTGTAAAGATGTACTATCCTTAGGCAAGGGAATTGAAATTTTTGCCAATGTTTATGAAAGCCAATATTCGATACAAATTTCGTTGAGTCTAGTTTTTATTTTTTTACAAGCAAAGTTAATGTCTTTGAATGGTCAATAATTCTAACCAATTCTCATTACAACAAACATTCCTAAACACATTACCCATCACTTCACCAATGAATGATAAACACTAAAATGATAATGAATGTCAATAAATTTTGTAATATAATCCTATCTACTCTTGAGCATTAGAACCTGGTGCATTAGTAGGATAACACTACCATCTAAAGAGCCATGCGCACAAAAAAAAAGGACATCGATATCTTCAAACCCCGTGTCAAAGCAAGAAGAAGTGAAGCAGAAGCAAACCAGCACGAAGGTTCGGTTGTTTGGTTGCTATCCATGATGAATTGGCAAGCATGTTAAAATAAATGACTATCATCCACATATCATGAAAACATCAAATCATTCAATCCAATCAGTAAAAGCATATTCAAAAGCATAAGATTAATCAGCCCATAATAGGGCACTTGTCGCCACATCCTCTTGAATAGGTTAGTCAGCTCATAATGAGGCACTTTCCTAGATATCTCTTCCTAAGGTCAACCTATAAGAGCACCTTTCAAAACATTTCTTCCTGTCATAAGTTAGTTAGCCCACATTGGGGCACTTCCCTAAGCATCATTTCGTGGGGTCAGCACATTGGGGCTCCTTTCGAGACACGTATTCCTACCATGGATTAGTCAGCCCACAGAGGGGCACTTTCTTGGATATGCTCTCTTGGGGTCAGCCCATGAGGGCACCTTTTTGAGACATTTTGTCATAGGTTAGTTAGCCCATAGAGAGGCACTTTCCTATATATCATTTGTTAAGGTTAGCCCACAAGGGCACCTTTTTGAGACATTTCTCTATGCTATAGATTAGTCAGCCCACAATGAGGCATTCTCCTAAATATCTTGTCATAGGGTTAGCCTGTAGGGGCACCTTTCGAGACATCTCTCTCCCACGGTCGTGAGTCTAAGAAGACACTTCCCGCTAAGGATAGTCAGCCCAAGAAGGGGCACTTTCCTAGAGACCTTTTCTTAAAGTTAGCTCAGAGGAGCACTTTTCGAATCTATCGATCAGTTAGCTTAGAGGAGCACTTTTTGAATCTATCGATCAGTTAGCTCAGAGGAGCACTTTTCGAATCTATTGATTAGTTAGCTTAGAGGAGCACTCTTCGAATCTATCAATTAGTCAGCTCATAGGAGCACTTTTGATAGCCGATTAGTCAGCTCGTAAGAGCACTCTTCGAATGTATTTTTCCAAAACAGTTGCTAGTCTAGTTAGACGCTTCTGTTAATAGGTGGCCAGCTCATTAGAGCGCTTCCCAAGATAATCTTCTTTTCAAAGTTGCTAGTCCGATAAGACGCTTCCTATCGTCAGTTATCCTACACTCCTAAACAATGTTTGAGATATTTCTTATCGCCAATTAGTCAGCTCATAGAGCACTTTTTGGGAGGATACATTACTCTAGATTGTTAAGTTGTTTCCTAAGCAATACCAACCATCACAAAATACTCGTGGGATTATTAGCTCATGGAGCATTTTCCTACTAGAGACTAAATTCCAGATAACCAACCAAACAAAGCATTATCCATCCAATCAAGAGGCCAAAAATGGCGTCTTTCTTGTTTTTGTAGTTAAGTTTTCCAAACTTTACTACAAAGAGGGGCAGTTGTAAACACCCCATTTTTTCCCTATGGATCAATAATAATCAATAATAAGTGATTTTCCAATTTTTCTAGATTTTTTCATATTTTTCTCTAATTTAGCAAAAATAGGAAAAATATTCAAAAAAATAAAAATAAATAGGAAAATACATCAATTGTAGAAAATAATTTTAGAAATGGCAATAATAGGGGTTAAATGGTTTTTACAAATTTTTAAAATTTCAAAAAATACAAAAAAATAAAAAAATCGCATTGCATATATGCAATTTGAGAAATAAATAAAATCGCGAAAGTGGGCTAGCTCAGCTGGTTTGGACCAGGGTTAGGCGTATGCGCGAGGGTGCGAGGTCAGGGGTTCAAAACTCGGGGGAAGCAGAATCCGCGTTTTGCGAATTTTTTCTTTACTTGGGACACGTGGTAGCACCTGATTGGTTGGAGCGAACGCACGCGCTGGGCGCATGATCGTCTTCAACCTCTGTCCGAGATCGCCAACTAGGAGAAAAATCCGAATTTCGACTGTTTTGATTTGATTTTTTTGCACAAATCCAACAGATCTTCAACGGAAATACGATAAACATCATCCAATTAGAATCAAATCTCAACAAATCGCTGGATTTACATGAATCGGAGTTGGTTTGTTTAACTGCAAATCCGATTTGCTTTGATCGGAGGAAATCCGAGCTTATTCAGCTCGATTTTGAACGCCTATAAATAGAGGATGAAGTGGGGAAGCAGAATCAGGGATCAAAAGTGAGAAAAAGAGAGAATCGAAGCTCGCTAGAGTTGTTCAAGACCATGTCCACCGATCAAGTGTTAGGCAGCCACCAAGAGGCGTTTCTGAAGCAAACCACCGCCACAATTGAGTTCATCACCCCGATAACCTAGGAATCGACACCTCAACCACTGCAAAAGGCCGTTGGAACGCCGTCAACGAGCACTCCCAGCCGCCGCATCCGATCGACCCGACCTGACCCGACCCGCTTCGACTCGATCCAACCCGACCGACCTGACCCGCGCACCGACCCGAATCCAGGTAAGCTAGATTTTTCGATTTTTTTTTATTTCGAATTTATTTATTTACTTATTTGTTATTTACAATTTAATAAATAGAAAAAATGTTAAAAATTAGATTTTTTTTTTAGGATTTAATTTAAGATGAATGATAAAAATAAAAATAATAATTATAATAATAAATAATAAAAATGTAAAAATTTATAAAGAAAATTATAAAAATATTAGAAAAGAATAATAATAAAAATTTAGATTTTAGAATAGGATAAATAAATAATGTAGGAGAAAATTTTTCAATAAAAATTATAAAAAATTGTGAAAATTAATAAAAATTATAAAAATTAATAAAAATCATAAAAATCAATAAAAATTTTATAATAGTAGAAATGAGTTGAAAAATAGAAAAAAAATGAAATTTTATCACTTAGAAAAATCATTTTCTTAAATAAATCCCAAAATTGGTGTTTTTCCTTAAAATTATTATTTTCACAAAATCAAATTATTAAGCTTAGGCTTAGATTTTTTTAACAAAATCCTAAAATAGTAAAAACATAAATAAAAAGAAATTTCATAATTAAAATTTTTCAGGAAAAGCGAACTACGGCATGTTTGATTCTAAATAGCAGGTACGTAGGCACCCATTTAGGGCAACCTTAAAAAAGATAAAAAATTCATTTTCTTAAAATAATTCACTCAAAAACACAATAAAAAACAACAAAAATAAAATAAAAGATATTTCTAAAATGAGTAAATTTTAGGAGATTAGGTGGTAACCTTAGGGTTTTAATAGGTTAGCCTACGAATTTAGAATCTCTGGTTTTCCCTTTTCCTCTCTTCACAAAAACGAGAAGAGGAAATCACGACGACTAGTGATCCAAATTAGGACTAATCCGCTCCATTAGTCTTAATTCAATCTTTCCCAATAACAGTTGGGTGGCGACTCCAAAACTAAACGAAAGTCTTAATTCAAGTCGAGGATCTACATTAGATGAGCATAGGGTCTAGTATAGATCGGATTAGGAATGGGAAGTTCAAAAATTAAACTCGACACCCACCAAATACGAGCCTATGTTAGGCTATTGTAATCCTAACTCATTATCTTAGCTCAGATTCTAGGCTTTAGTATGCAAGCACGATTGTTGATTACATGTTCTTTGTAACCTTATTTCACTTACTCATTGTATTTTCTACTATTCAATAAAATTATCAATTACCCAAAAAAAAAAGATTAATTGATTCCTTAAGTAAATAATATAATCAGATATCCTAAATTGTCTAACAAGCATTACCTTCGCATGGACTTATAATTGCAAATCTGACAATGCTCTTCTTTTTTTTGTGTGTAAGTGTGGAATGCACGATCCAATTCCTTCCTTTTGTTGTTCGATTTAAGAAAGATATTAAAAATACCTACAATCTTCTCAAACCCCACCAATAAATTAATTTAATTATATTAAATACTTTTATGATAAAAAAGAAATATTCTAAAAAAATTAATGATTTGAATAAAAATATTAAAAAATTTGTTGGAGTCTTATGAATCATCAACTATACATTTCTAGAATAAAAAATAAATATTCTAAAAAACTAATAATCCATTTTTTTAATAGCACAGTGTTATTATTTTTTTTTCACTTTGCTGAAAATAATTCAATAGATTTCTTATTTATTTCTACTTCAAACCTAATGTTTAGGTAGGTTGTCATTTGTTATGATTATGGTGAAAATGATAGTTTAAAAATGAAAGTTAAAAAGTGACATTCATGTATTGTGAGATAAATGATTTAAGAAATACATTTTAGTTCTTGGAAAGATAATTTTTAATTGGGTGCATTGTTAAACTAAATAAATCAAGGGATAAATAAATTCAATTTTATAGGAATATATTAAGTAGTTAATTTTATAAAATGGGCATATATACTTATATCATTTTGGTATTTTATTTTAAAGATACATAGTTAAAAAGTTATACCAAAACAATATAAAAAATATGAAAAAAGAAATAGATCGAAAAGGTCTTAAAAATTCTTGAAACTCTTCTTCCTAAACCTTAAAGAGTTTTAATGTAAAATTTCAAGACTTTGTCTAAATGCTTTTGTATCCTATTGTCTTATAATTAGATTCAATCAGATTAGATACCCTATAAAATAATTTTGTACTTAAGATATCTTATACGATAAGACATGAGTATTGGATGGAGAAATCTACTAAAATAATATAAAATTTGAAAATTAATCACAAAATAAGGTATCATAAAAGTTATTATGAAAATAGGTAATAAAGGCGTAGACTTGAAATGTATTTTTGGTTGATGTAAGATTTCCCTAACTTAAGGTACGGATCCGGTCCATGCTTTAGTAAAATTTATACCATAGGCACAACTCGAGTACACACCTTCAGTATTGTGATTTATTTTATATAAATTTTAAATCAATTTTTATAATTTTTAAATTTACTAAAATTATTTTTTTAGCTATTTTTATGTGAACTTTTAATTTTTTTAAAAAAGTTAATTTGAGAAAATCTAACATTGGAAATTTTTTTTATGAAAATTATGTAAAGAAAATCATAAATAAATTTTGTGAAAAGAATAAAAAAAATGTAAAAGCGTAGATATAAAAATATGAAATTTTTTTTTAAAAAATGTTAATAAATTTATAAATTTCAAATAGTAATTCACATGAATTGTAAATGTTAATGAAAGATTTACATGTCAAATAAATAAAATTGTATCTTATCCTTTATTGTTTCTTCTTTTACTTAATTGTCATGCTAACTGTGAAAATGTATCTGTGTGCTCTTTAGCCAGCCTTCCTTTTAAAGCAAAAGGAGCTTGTGACTCCTATGTTAGATAGAGCTAGGGGGCATTGTTGAAGTCACAAGGAGGCATTGGGTTTTAATTTGTAGCAGGTTGTGAAGATTCACCCTGATATGTATGTTGCTTACCAATGCGTCTCTTCTTCAAAGTAGGTGGTGTAAGGAAATGATCGCTAATAGAATAACAATGTGATGTGACATATATACAAAACATTAGGGCTAAGTTGTCGTCCATCTCATTGGCATCTAGTTGGAGCTATTGGTCTTATACTAGATATTCTTGTACTTGAGTTTGGTTTTGGGTTTGTTTATGTCTTGTTGTCTTATGACATGTTGGAATCGACTAGTACTATTGTCAAATATCAATAGGTTATACCTTTATCATGTGTCTGCTTAATATAAATTGTATTAAAAGTGTGAACTGTGGGCACATTTTTAAGCAAATTACTTGAAAGCGTGATTCGAAATATGCTTTCAATTGAGGTAAATTCGAAATATCTTTTTTACTATCTTATTTTATGGTTATTTTTAAAAATTTATATTATGGCGAGCTCCCATGTTGACTGACAATTGCAAATCGATCCGGCCCAACATTCTCAAAATAATCGAACCCCTCAAAATGCCACCTTGTTTTCATTTTTTATTTTTTGTTTTGGAAATGCGCGGTTCTATCCCTTCCTTTCCCTCCTAGATTTGAATCAATCCCGTAGCCAATGGTGACAGACAATACCACCACCAGCACCGCCGCCGCCGCCGCCGCCACCACCACCACAACCACTTCTTCTCTCACTCTCATGACCTTCTCATCCGATTCGATCTTAGGTTGGGACGAACCCTTAACTGACCAAGAAATCGAGCACATCGAAACCCTCATTCAAACCGCAACTTCCAAGAACAGAAACAGCAACAGCATCAGCAGCAACAGCAACAACAACAACAACAGCAGCAACAAGAAGCGTCGTCGTTTACCCACTTCCTTTGCCTTCTCTTCTTCTCAAGGTATTATTCATCTTTTCCCGTGTCCAATTTTTCCATATTCTTGTCTTCTTTTCATTTTGCTCTGCAATTTCCAACTCTTGCAATTAAAGGATACTAGGAAAAGGAGAAAAAAAAGAAGAAAATCGGTCTGTTTTTTTGTGTGCAATCTAGGTACTAAATTACTGGCATGCATGTGCAAGATGAACTCAATCATAAGTTTTTCTTTTCCTAAAACTTCAAGTGTCAATAATTTAGTAGGAAACTGTTCGATGTATGTAGTTGTGTATTGTTGGCATGGTTAGAGGACATTGTAAGACGAATGCGCAAACATAGAATCAAATGGCAGTGGTTTTGTTCATGGACTGATTTTGAACCCGTTTTATAGATTGGAAAATGAGATGGTACCTGATACTTGTTATGTTTCCATGTATTTTTTATTTTATTTTATTTTATATGAGATGCGTAATCGTTTTAGGAATATATGAAAAGTTTCTCTCTCTGTGTCTCTGGCCTTGATAAGTAGCTAGGTGTACTCTTAAATGATCCTTACTAGATTATATGTTAGTTGATGACCCCTTCATCAAGTTGTGATATTACACTCAAACTTATAGTTTGAGGTGGTTGTAGGAGTATCAGCTGTGTCAATCTTGTCTCGGTCAAAATGAGACATGGGAATAGAAATTAGTAAAGGAAGTTAAAAGGGGTATAATTCATTGCCGCATGTCTCATTTTTGGTTGCCCAAGGCAGGATTGAAACAGCCTTCTTGAGACAATTTACACTCATGCTTGACGTCAATTGGTCCCTTTGATTTGTAGTGTTTCAGGTTCTGGAGCATTACAAAATTTCTCCATTGTCTTTGATTTGTATCTAACTTCTTTGGTTAAGTATTGGAGTGATGTGAATAGCCTAAGAAATATTGCCCTTTCCTTAGTACTTAATTTTTGTAACTTTTGCATTCCAGTTAATAAGCATTTGAGCTTACCTACAATGAGCTTCAAAGGCAAGATTTTGTATAGTAGAACTGCACAGGAGGTTGAAAAAGCTGTAGCAGCGCTTTCAAACAAAATTGATGTTTTGAAGAGAATAGCAGGTCAAGCAGCTGTGGGGTTTGACATTGAGTGGAGGCCCACGTTTACAAAAGGTTTGTTTAACATCTATCTGAAGCATTTTCCTGTGAAAATGTTGATGTGTTCCTACTTGTTGGTAATTAGTCCTAGTTATTAGTCAAGTTCAATAGTCGTAGTGATCAACTTGACATTTTATGAGGCAGTCCCTGCAATGTTCTTATGTGGCCTCCATGTCAGATTCAGATTCTTTTAAGGATCTGTGAGTCTTACTTTTCTTGATGATGAAGTTGATAGTTTATAGTTCAATTCATAGTATGGGATTGTAATGAGTTTACAAAGGAGCATATGTCTACCACATTGGACTGTATGGATCAAACTATAATACTAATCGTTAAGCTATGAAGTAGACTATTTAAAGGAAAAAGTATCAAATAGAGGCCTTGTATGTATGTGAAACTACACAATTCCTTCAAAAATTCCAATATTTTGCTCCCCCCATTGTTATGATAAACAATATGGCCCTTCTTCAATTCTTTTGTGTCTTCAAATCCAATTTATCAATAGTCAATGATCCACTAACTTTAAAACCCAGTCAGGCATCATTGAGGCCAGTTCTGCTGATTTGAAAACATGTGACAACAAATTTGGAGTATAGTGGCCATAGATGATTATTGACATCTTCTACTTATTTCCTACATAAAGAGCACCAGTTTGTGATCATCATGGCTCTTCTTCTCAGGGCATCAGCTGTGGCAATCTTTCTAAGTGCTTCTCTCCATGAAATACTAACCTTTAACAAGCCCTTCGACTGTCTTCCACAGCTCAAATCTAATGTCCTTGGTAGATTTCAACTATTTAATATTAATGGTCTAACAGAAAAATTGCTTTTTGAAACAAAATATTTAAGATGGAATTCTAGGATTATGCTTCATTACATCATGACCAACTTATATACAATTTTGGAGATGATGAATAAGGAAAAAATATCCTCCTAATTACATTCAATTAAATCATCCTAAAAAAAGTTTTCTTATTTATCTAAATCTCCCAATTAAAAAGTAGATACCAGCTAGAAATTTATAGCTCACAAAACACAAAATTTTCCAACACTCCTCAAGCTTAAGAATAGATATTTCGCATTCCAAGCTTGCAAAGAAGATTTTCGTGGCTTGACCTCAATAGGCTCTTAGTGAGAATGTTTGCTTCTTGTTCATGAGTAGGAACATAGCAGAGATCAATTCTTCCCTCATCAATTTTATTCTTGACAAAACTTTAATCTATTTTGACGTGCTTCATACAATCATGTTGGACTGGATTATTTATTATGTTGATGGCTGACTTGCTATCACTGTACAACTTAAAAGAGCATATTGGTAGCTTCAAATCTTGTAACAATCTTTCTAACCAAATTAGTTCATAGACTTCTTGTGCTATTGCTCTAAATTTTGCCTTTGCACTGCTTCTTGCCACAACTATTTGTTTCTTACTCTTCCATATAACTAGATTATCCCATAACTTAGTGCAGTAGCCAGATGTTGACTTGCAATCTTCACTTCCAGCCCAATCTGCATCAACGTAACCTTCAATACTCCTATTTCCAATTTTTAGAAACATTAGCTCCTTTCCAACCATTCCCTTGAGATATCTCAAGATGTGATTCACAACTTCTAAATGTCTCTGAGTAGGTGAGTGCATGTATTGACTGACTACACTCATAGCATAGGCAATATCCGGTCATGTAAGAGACAAGTAGATCGGCCTCTCAACTAAGCAATGGTATCTTCTTATATCAATGGAAGCTTTTGCACCTATGACTTTATTTTTCCAAGCCTTCTTGAGTGGAGTCATAACCAGCTTGCACCCTAATTTCCTTATCTCTTTTAACAAATCAAGAGTGTATTTTCTTTGAGAGATGAGAATACCCTCTTTACTTCTGGCAACTTCCATCACAAGAAAGAACCTCAATGGCCTCAAATCTTTAACCTCAAACTCCTCCTTCAACTTGCTCTTAAGCCTCAAAATCTCATCCTCATCATCACCTGCAAGAATTATGTCGTCAACATATACAATAAGAACAACTCTTTTATTCGAATTCCCCATCTTTATAAACACAATATGATAAACTTTCCCTTGTTGGTATCCTAACCGAGTAAGAGTTGAGCTGAATCTTGTGAACCATGCTCTAGGAGATTCTTTCAGACCATACCATGACTTCCTTAACTTGTAGACTTTACCTCTTTCTTCTTGTTTTTTGAATCTAGGAGGTGCCTTCATATATAACTCTTTATCATTGCCATTAAAAAAACATTCTTAATGTCAAGCTGATGCAATTTCCAGTCCAGGTTAGCCGCAATGGAGAAAAGAACACGTATGGAATTTAATTTTGCCATAGGTGCAAACGTCTCATCATAGTCTATTCCATGTGTCTACGTGTACCCTTAAGCTACTAGTCGAGCTTTATATCTTTCTAGTTCTCCGCTGGCATTATACTTCATAGTGAACACTCATTTACTTCCAACCACCTTTTTTCCTTTAGGTAATTGATCATCTCCCAGGTTCCATTTGCCTGAAAAGCTCTTATCTCCTCCTATACAATATCCTTCCACTTTGGGTTCCTTAAGGCCTCATAGATATTCTTTGGAATCTCAACCTCATCAATCTTCTCTGTAAAGGCCCTAAACTTAGAGGATAGTAGTTTATAGGTCATAACATTAGAAATCGGATGTTTAGTGCATGACCTTACTCCTTTCCCAAGTGTAATAGGTTCATTTAGGTCATTTACCATAGGAAATTGCAAACCCATAGTTTTCCCTTGAACTGATTCTTGGTTGGATGATTGACCCTATTGATAGATCAGTGGCCTGCGGGTATAAACTTACAAAGGTCTTTCAGTTGACAACCCTTCCCTTTGAGGACTAGGAGTAAGAATAGATCTAGACTCATTTACAAGCCATTGATGAGTAACATCTTTGAGGTTGGGTACAAGGAGCAATTGGTTGGCGTTTTCTGGTTCAAGGGTTTCTATATTTGTGGCTATGGATGATGGAGATGAGACAGGTATGTCTTGAGTTATTGGTAATGACACTGGTAAGTCCCAAGTTGGATCCCCAAAGCTTCCCTCATTAGAATGCTTCCTTTGAAAGCCATTTGTTGAGTAATAAGGTTGATTTTCAAAGACGGTTACATCACATGACAAAAAATTTCTTAAAGATAGATGAATAACATTTGTAACCCTTTTTTGTTGGGGAGTATCCTATAAAGATACATTTAAAGGCTTTGGGATCAAGTTTACTTCAATCAAGTTGTTTGTTGTGCACAAACACAGTACACCCGAACACTTTTGGGGACAAAGGATTAAACAGGTTTGTGTTAGGAAAACAGTCCTGAAAGACACTTAGAGGGGTTTTAAATTTTAGAGCTTTTGAAGGTAAGCAGCTTATTAGATGAGCTGTTGTAAGAATAGCTTCTCCTCAATAATGATTAGGAAGAGACCTTGAAAATATAATTGATGGAGCAACTTCTAACAAATGACGATTTTTTCTTTCCACAACTCCTTTTTGTTTAGGTGTGTCTATGCATGAACTTTGGTGATAAATCCTAGTTTCTCTCAAATACTCACCCAACACATTTGAAAAATATTCCCCTCCATTATTAGTTCTAAGAACTTGAATAGTGGACTAAAACACAGTTTGAGCAAACTTATGAAATTGTTTGAACCAAAACAATGCCTCAGATTTGTCTTTCACTAGATATTCCCAACAAATCCTCAAATGATCATCAATAAAAGTGGTAAACCATTGAGTTCTAGTTAGAGTCATTGTCCTAAAGGGGCCCCAGATGTCACTATGGATCAAATGGAAGGGTTTTGAAGGTAAATGATGACGGATTTGATGACAAGCCTTGGATTGTTTAGCAAGGACGCAATGCTCACAATGAAAAGAAAAATTCTCTTTATCAATGAAAAGATTCGGATATAAAGCTTTCATATGAGAGAAACTTGGATGTCCTAAACATTGATGCCATAACATAATCTCAGACTCAGAGGTAACAAACAAAAACCTTTTGTTTTTCTTAATAGGCTTCTTTGCTTCAGTGAGGTGATGCAGGCTATCTTTCTTTTCAGCAGTGCCAATTGTCTTCCTTGAAGAACGGTCCTTAGATTCACAATGGGTAGGGAAAAAGGTTACAACACAATCCATATCCTTTGTTAACTTAACCGAAAGAAGATTATAAGTCAACTTAGTCACATGCAACACGAATTTCAAGGTCATATTTGGTAAGCAAACCGTCCCTTTTCCTATAGCTGGTGATATTTTCCCATCAGCAACCCAGACATTAATCAGCTTATTGTTTTTGTCATACTCATCAAAAACTTGCAAAGACCTTGCCATATGATTGGAAGCTTTAGTATCAACAATCCAACAATTTTCTAGACGTCTTTTACCTGTTTATGCCATGGCTGCTGTAAGATTATGAGTCTCGGCTCCTGCTGGTGGGGAATTGGTAGGTTTAACTTGATTTAAGAGTTGACATAACATATCAATCTGTTCAGCCGAGAAGCTAACATTAGAGGTATTGCTTGCATTAGATTCCATTAAGTGTGTTGCCTTATGTTGACCACCACGTTGTCTACGTTGAGACTTAGGCTTAAAGTTGGCAGGCTTCCCATGTAGGTCCTAGCATTGTTCCTGAGTATGGTATGGCTTGTTGCAATAGTCACATCAAACAATCTCCTTGGAATGAGAACCACGGCCATCTCTCTGCTCTTCACGGCCTCCTTTTTGTTTGTTAGCCACAAGTGCAGATCCTTGAGACTCCACAGTAACAGAAACATCAATGCTATTGGGATTCATCATTACACGTTTCCTACTCTCTTCCCTTCTAACTTCTGCAAACGATTCATGAAGTATTGGGAAAGGCTTCATTCCAAGCAACTGCCCTTGTACATAATCAAAATTGGGATTTAGTCCTTGTAGAAAATCAAAGGTACGCTCTTTCTCAAGTATCTTTGTGAACTTTGCTGCATCATTGGTACACTCCCATCCTATCTCATAGAAGAGATCCATTTCTTGCCACAATTCCAACAAGGAATTGTAGTAATCAGTGATAGAAAGATTTCCCTGTTTAGTATTTCGAATCTTTGACTTAATCTCAAAACACTGAGATGTGTTTTCTAGGTTTGAATATATCTCTTGGACTGGATCCCAAATCTCCTTCACTGTCTTATAGAAGAGATAAGTCCTTCCAATACTCGGCTTCATGGAGTTGATAAGCCAAGCCATAACCATAGAATTTTTTGCTTCCCAAGTGCTGAAAGTAGGTGATGTACTTGGTGGAACTGTGACTAAGCTTGTCAAATATCTAGCCTTTCCTCTTCCACAAATTACTAGTATAACGGACTGAAGCCATTCGCGAAAATTCTGTCCATTGAGTTTATGTTAAGTAATTTGTAAGGAATGGCTGTCAAACGAACTAGTTGTTGAAGATCCTGTTATCGTTGCTAGAGATCCTTGATCCACCATGGTATATGAGGCTTCCGAGGCTGGAATTTGCTGTTCTCTGGACATACTTGAAGGACGAGTAAACAGACAGAAAAATTTAGGTTATTAGAGCTGTTGCAACTTTGATACCAGGAAACAAAATATTTTAAGATGGAATTCTAAGATTATGTTACATTACATTACGACCAGTTTATATACAATTCTAAAGATGATGAATAAGGAAAAAATATCCTCCCAATTACAGCCTATCCTCCTAATTACATTCAATCAAATCATCATAAAAACAGTTTCTTTATTTATCTAAATCTGTCAATTAAGAAGTAGATACCAGCTGGATATTTACAGCTCACAAAACACAAAATTTTCCAACACTTTTGTCATCAACTTGTGTCAATATCATTTGGTCCAGGAGATGTTGACTAGCATTTTAGTTATACCAACATGATAAGAACTATGAACAAGAGATTAATCTCAATTATTGATGCTCTGCACACACTCTTAAGAGCTCACTTTCTTACCATTTCTACATGGAAAATGACAGTGTTTGAAGCTGGGTTACCATCTCTTCATCTAACTTCCATTAAGCACCATCTTTGCTTGTCATCTCCATATATATATATATATATATTAATAAATAAATTTTCAGTAAATCAACCTGGATAGTGGTGTGGCACCATAACCATTAGCCTATTAGCAGCTAGTTGAATTTGCAGCATCCTTGAACTCAGACCGCCTCTATCAATTAATTGGTTTCATAGTTAAATTTTTTGCAACAAAATTTAATGTTTTAGTCCAATATCATTGAAATTGGGGATTGGAAGACCCAGATGGGCTACTATTATCAGGACAGCAATTATTGGGTCACAGCTGTATGTAGCATTTCCAATTCCTCCGGATTTTTCTGGAAAAGAAAAATCCTCTAGAAGATGGTGTAGGATGCCAATTCACAAAGTTGTAAGCCTTTTGGTTAAAGCCTGCAAAGCTTTGTACTAGCTGCTCTAATAATGCCCTTAAACAATTATCTTGCTGTCAAAATGCGATTTATGCTGGCTTTGCATCAACCAATCTAGTTACTGTTGTCATTCTTGGTCTTTTTTATGATTGAAAATCCTTTATTTCATGCCACCAGTTTACACTTCTTTAGAAATAGAAAAATATAGAAAAAAAGACTTGAAAGAACAGGCCTTAATTTTATAGTTGCATTGCTCCAGGAGCATCTCCAAGGAAGACAGCAGTCATGCAGATATGTGGTGATAGCAGCCACTGTTATGTCCTTCATATATTTCATTCTGGTATTCCTCAAACTCTGAAGGCTATTCTGGAGGACAACACAATTCTTAAGGTTGGGGCATCCTTTGTGTAGGGTTAGGAATATTTTATATTTAGATACCTTTAGATTATATTACTAAATAGTGATTACTGTTATTTGTGCATGGTGAGGTTGGAGCTGGCATAGGTAATGATGCTATCAAGATGCTGAAAGATTATGATGTGTCCATGAAAGCTTGTGAAGATCTTTCTAATCTCGCTAACTTAAAGCTTGGAAATTATCAAGCTAATTGGAGTCTTTCATCTCTAGCTAAAACGGTTGTACGTGAGGAGGTAGCTCTCTCTCTTGTGTGCTTCATTATGTCCCTTTACTGATGCACATTGTTGTGTTTTGGTCATTGGAATTGAATCATTATTTTGCCTTTATTACTTGTGGAATAGATACTCTTTTGTTTGATTTATGAAAAGTTATACCATAAGTATTGTCCATTCCAGAAACTGTAGAATAGATAGGAATTTCTATTCCTTCCATTCACTAGGGGAATTGTAGTTCTCCATTGAATGTAACTTTTATTCAAAAAATGTTACTAATCATAAAACAAAATGACCTTAGAGGAATTAATATTCTTTTCTAGCCTTATTCTATTCCAATGAACTAAACACAACTTAAGGAATTTCTTGTCCTCCTGTATTTGTACCACTGTTAAATTTCTTCCAGAAGTACAAGGATCTGATAAATTTCTTCCAAAAGTACAAGCCTAGTCTTTGTGGCACTAGTCCTTTTTTTCTCTCTGTGTTTGCAGAATATGAGTCAGAAATTTATCTATAGAAGATTTTTTCATGAGGAGCTGTTTTGTGAATGGTAATTGATTTTGAACAGTAGTCTATTTCCCGTTCCCTGAAGGTATTATAAGTTGAGAATAAGCACGGAAAACAATTCAGCCTCCTTGTCTCTTCTTGAATCAAACTTAGTCATAGTTTTGTGTGTCAAACGCTTCCCACAAAAATATTTTTTTTTTGGATATAGGAAAAGATGTAGCAACTGATACTTGAATGAAACTTGGTAAAAGACAATGATTAGCTGTCTCTTTATTCACTTGATCTGATGTTTCTTGAATCTGACATGGTTGATTGTTTGCCCAATACTGTCAATGTGGGTTGAGGTAACTCATTTACCTTGTTGGTACTCCAATGAGATGTAATAGTAAGCAATGGCTTTTAAGGCTGTAGTCTGGTTTTTCAGATGGAGATTAACATGAAAAATTCTTCCCTGTAGGAATCATATATATTAAATATCTGACAGAGGTGATTGATGCAGCTACAGAAGCCCAAGAATATTAGGTTGGGAAACTGGGAGGCTGTTTTCTTATCTAAACAACAACTTCAGTATGCTGCTACCGATGCTTTTGCTTCTTGGTATTTATATCAGGTAATTTTTTCTATTGCATAGATATTCGGTCAGAAGAAATATGGTAAAATACCAAAGCAGCTTTGTCATAAATGTACTTAGATGATGAGCTAAAATGTACTGGAACAGATTTCAGCCAAGTTAGTGTGTGCCCACATAGAGGTCAACCTTGTGAAAACCAAATATCATTTACTAAGACTATACACAGTTAAATATACATATTAGTGAGTGCTAACACCCGTGAATGCATATGAAAAGTTGCTGTGCTACAATTTATGATGGTTTCAATGTTATAACCGCAAATTATACTATCGCGTGCTTCAATGCGGTGAATGTTCTTTGTTCTTTTTCTTGTGTTTGACTCCTGCAAAATTCATGACGGAAACTTCAGACTGTTATTGTATTCATTTTGTTGTGACTTGTGTTCTCCAAGCTGTTGTGCTGATAGTGTGTTACAGGATTGTGTATAGGATCTTGTCTTAGGTTGATTAGTGTTGGATTCAGACGTTAATACAGGTTTAGAGTTTCTCTACCACGTTTTCCTATGATTGCTGGTCGTTTCATGTTCATTGGAGAGAACCCAGTGGTCTCCGGTAAGAAAACCAACAGTTAGATAAGAGGGATAAATCTGAACATTTATTCACAGGGAGTCTGCTCGTTTTTATTTACAAACATGCAGTTATGCAGTAAATAACTGCCATATCTATTTGAAACACATTTCCCTCCCACTACCCTACATGAACAACCACTACACTAACCATGGACCGTGATAGAGACAACAGACACACGCATCTACATAGAACACAATTACAACAGCTAGGAAAATACAATTAACAGAAACAACAAACTCCTACAACACATAAACAAATTACACATGATAGATCACCGTGAATTAATGTACTAATTCTATTAAGTCTTCTTCTTCTTGTGTGCATAGACCCTTTCCTAAGGAATAATTTGTCCATGTGAGCCTGAGGTGGGCTCATGCATAACTTAGAGGATAGCATATCTTCATAGTATTTAAATTTTTAAGTACCTTTTGATAAGTCATGTGTATGTAATTCTGCCATTTATCTTTTCGCAGCTAATTTCCTTGATGGATATTTGCATAATATAATAGTTGGTGCAATCCCTAGTGTTTTCATTCACTCATAACCAATACATATAGTGTCTACTACCGTGGGTGTCTAAACAGTGGGCTTCAACTTGAAAAATTATTCAAGCTAGTGCAATCACAAAGCTTGCATATTTTCTGGAATTGTTTTAACCTGAACTGTTGAAATTTCAGGTTTTGAAGAGTCTGCCTGATCCAGAAGAGAGTACAGATAAGAACAAAGAAGAGCATCTGGCTCCTGAATTGGTATAATGTTTTTTGCTGGTATTCTAAATTCATAAAGATCATATATCTGGCGTTCCTTACAGACCACTTTGGCGGAATGATCACTTCAACTGTATCCTATTTCCAAAGATTTGTCACAAATTAGAAAGTGGGGATGGGCTATCAGCCGAGATTTGCTTGCTTGTCAAGCCAACAAGCCATTTACTTCTGTGGGTTATAGGCGAATAAAAAGAGTTTGGATTAGAGATGGAATTTGCCCCTTATGGGAAGTCAGTGTGCTCGCCTCATAGGCAAAGCTCGTTGTGACTATTTCAAACATGGATCTAGTTTGCAAACCACCAATATAGACTGTAGGATAGGTTTATCCTTTTGTCTGTCTCTATTCCTGGCATCAATACAGTGGGAAGGGTAGTTCCTTGTTGATCAAATGCTTCTCAAGCAAAGAATACTGTAATTTCTTTCTTTCATGGGTGGATGAAAGCCTTGTTTATAGACTAACATTTACTTTTCTTTCCTTCTTTCTCCATTATTATTTTTTATTTATCCGAGTTGTAGATTACAATTCATTTACATTGGAGATTTTGTTTTGCTTATGACCTAAATGCAGCATTCCCTTGATAGTTGATTTTCTTCCAGTTTCTTATCGTAAAAACCTTTCAGATTGTTTTTCTAGTAAAAGTGACATATGCACACATCACATACTTAACAAGATTGTGAAGACCTTTTAGACTTCTTTAGAAGGCAAACATTGTTAGTTGATCTAATTACCTAACAAATTGTTTCCATATGGTGTCTTTTTTTTTCTTTTTCTTTCAACATATTCTCATCATTTTTTGCATAAAATATTGCTAATCCATCAATAGAATATGTATTACCACATATAATAGAGGAGGCTCTCCTACTTTAAGGAGTGCCCACCCCCTTTTTTCCAAAGTTGATATATTACAAGGGCATAAATGTAATTGCCTTTAAATCCTCCCACTTTTTCTCTCTATCCCACTCTCCATGTCCCATAACTATTCCCCACAACTACTCCCTTCCGTCATATATAGTGTGGTATGTGAGGGATTGCTTTCACTAGTATCATATTTCTATGGGATTGGGGCCTCTATAGTTTCTAGTTTTGCACTTGTTAATAGCCATTCCATGCATTTAAGTTCTCTCTTGTCATCTTGCATTCCAAGTGGTACTTATCTTTATAATTCCCTTGTGTCATTGCCATTCAATCCTAGCACATGTAGCCCACCCCGCCACACCACCAACCCACCCCCACCCCCTGCCCCAACAAAAAATAAAAAATAAAAAATCTGATTTATAGAATAGATGTGTAGTAAACTGAAGAAAATATGGATAGATCAGTGGTATTCATGTAGATATATATAGATACAACGTAGAAACAAGGGATAGTTGCAAGTTTAGCTCCAAAATTATTGGTTAGGAGAAAATAGAGTTTTTAAGCTTTTAAAACTTGACTTTATCTTCCTATAACTTTTTGAAGATATGTAGATATCCTATAAGTTGTTGGCATGATTATACTTTTAGTGACAGTTTATGAACTATGCTATGTTTTGAAAGTTATGTGAAGATAAGAGTACATTTTCGAAGTCCAGGGAGTTCTATTTGCATCGCCACAAAGTGTAAGAATGATGATGCTATCCTTATTTACTTGATAATTGTTGTCGTGAGGTCATCCTTACTCAAATTGTAGCCTTCTTTGCTCTATGTGATTGTTTTTCTTCTGATGTTCGTTACTCGTGGCTGTAAGAAAACTTGATTGAATTCTAAATATTGGCTCTGGTTCTTGTCAACTATCCCAAGGATATATCAGCCGGTTAACTAGGTTGTAACACCGACGTGACAAACTGTGTAATATTTTGCCTTCTATTACTAATGACAATGTGCCCATGTAACGGGTGCTAAGAAACATAATTACCTAAAAGACCAACACATCTTCAAGAAAAGGAAAAATGGAAAAATTCATATAATAGAACAAAGGAATCATATAAAAAAAATTAATGGAGATATTAATAGCAATAGTGGCATTCTACTCAGTTCAAATATGCAGAAGGGTTAATATGGTAAAATTCAATGTTATATCAAAAGTGATGCCTCCTTTGTATTAGTATAGATGAGGTTGCTCTTGGAGCCACTTATACAAATCACAATCAAATATGCAGAAGGGTTAATATGGTAAAATTCAATGTTATATCAAAAGTGATGCCTCCTTTGTATTAGTATAGATGAGGTTGCTCTTGGAGCCACTTATACAAATCACAATCAAATATGCAGAAGGGTTAATATGGTAAAATTCAATGTTATATCAAAAGTGATGCCTCCTTTGTATTAGTATAGATGAGGTTGCTCTTGGAGCCACTTATACAAATCACAATCATGGTTTATTGTTGGCCAGCACATGGACTTTGGGGATGCTCATGCTCTCTAAATTATTGGTTTCTAACTATAATTGTGAAAATAGTTGGGTGGTCTTTTCATTGGGATTTGACACATGAGGAGAAAAAATCCCATATATAGAGTCTTTATGTATCTGCACTAGAGGTTTGTTTGCCAACAGTCTTGAGTTAGACGCTTGTAGTTTTATTATAATTTGTTTCATATAAATGTGAATCTAGCTCATACGTTTCATTAGTGACAAGGGAAATCTGTATTCAGGAGGACTAGTGTGATGTAGGAGCTGTATGCAAATTCATTATAGCTGTCCTTGAAGCCTTTCTTCACAGAGTTTGGTTATTGTAAATGCAGGAAAACAAAGAACAATGTGTAAAGCATTCTTGGTCCATTTATGTGCTTTCCTTGATTACAACATGTTGCTTGATGAAACTTTGTTGTTCAAATATAAGAAAAGAATCAGGTTCATAGGTCCCACCACTAGTTGTCCATGTAGCATTCTGCACTTCACTTCATAGGAGTTGTGCTTGTATTTTTAGTCATATATATATATAATATAATTAATATAAAACATAAAGAGTTGTTAGGGGCCTTAATATTATAAATTATGTCCAAGATGATCATTGGGGGAATGAGAGGTAAGAAGTGAAAATTCACATACATTTACAAGAAAAAAGTTTTAAGACATATAATTAATTCATTGTAGAAAGTAAAATATATTTAGTGTTTTTTTTAGTAAAACTAAATCAAGTTAATGAGTAAACAAGTTTACATTTATATGAATTAGTTAGGTATTTCATTTTATAATATACATATATATTTATTCATAAATATATGTACATATTTGGTATCTTGTTTCGGGAAAACAAAAAAATTAGAAATGATGCAAAAACCATATTGAAATTTGGAAAAAAAAGAGACAGAACCAAGAGGGCTGTACAATCCCTTTCTAATTTTCAAATCAGTTTAAAAACTTTTATTGTGAAACTAAATATTCCCTCTCGGGGCTCTTATATGTTCTTTTGAGTATCAAACAAAATATTGTAAAATGCCCTGTATAAGGCCAAAAAGTCATTCGTTGCTGTCCTGAGGAGAGGTGAAACTTCTGTGCCGTATACACCAAACATGCGTCCAAACCAACGTATTTCCTCTTTTTAACTCTTCCATTTACACGTTTGTATAAAACTTGATGGGGGGAAAAAGCGTCTAAAACTTAGAACCTGTTTAGTTCATTTTTTTTCGTCTCTATAGCATTTGTCTTATATCAATTTAAATATAGGTATTTGTCTCGAAAAGGATGAAAAAAAAGATTAAAAAGATAATTATATATATTAAATATAGATTAGATATAGATAAAGAATTGATAATTCAAATAGGACTTAATCATGCGTAGTTATATACATAAACTATCAAAGTATTTCTCACAATTTTGTAACTTTTAAAATATGTGCATACTCCTAGAACCATTTTTAAAATACTAAAAATGCCACTATTTATGATTTCTTTAAAAACAATTTTAGGATTTTAGATACAATTTAGAAGTATATACATATTTTCAAATGTTATGAAATGATGAAATTATACTTAGGATTGGAGTTTAAAAGTTTGTCTATAGCTAATCAATAATTTTAAAGTTGTAATTGCAATTATTTCAAATACATATTCCTTGCCCAATGAATGATTCATTCATGGCTCTAGCTCCATTGTAGGGCAAATTTTACTAGAGTTGACAATTCATATTAATAAGTTGTATTCATATATTTATTTTGTAGGAAATTTGAATCGATATAAAAAATGTTAGAAATGACAAATAACTGAGTTACAATATAATCATATTTATTTATATTATAACCATGTCTTCGTGTTGCGTATCATGCCATAATGCTAGTTTTTTTTCTTAGTAAGTATGTCCCTAATTGTGTATGTCATGTTAAAATTGCGTATTCTTAGGTTTTATTTAGATAATCTATATTTTGTTTGTATTTGATTTGTATCTAATTTGTGTAATTATCTATTTAATTTGTTTTGAGACAAGTATCCATAATTGAGTGGATATGAGTTGTATACCACACATACAAAAAAAAAAAAAAAGATAAATTAAACAGGCGTAGAAATTTGAAGGGTATTAGTAAGAATTTCCTCCGTGTGTTTTTTGGCCATAAATACTAAAGAAAATTAGCCCAGCGACAAGATGCATGAAAGGTAAAGTGTTTTGAATAGTAAGTCTTGACTTGAATGGGAAACAGAACAGTTCACAAGTTTCAAAGGAAAATAACAATAAATAGATAAGATTCTTCACACAGTGTCTTAATCATGGGGGATGGAACTTCAAAATTTCCCGGCTGTAATCCACTAAAGAATCCGACAAATCACATGGCGGGGCACATGGGCTTGGAGACAAAGACATGGACACCTACTTTTGTCAAGTTCTTCGTTTTGCCATGCAAAAAGTTGCACCTCAAAACATTGGTGCTCATGTTACCATAATACCATGCACATAAAGTTGTTGGAGTTATTTTATTCAAGGAGAATTATTATTATTTTTTTGCAGCTATTTATTTTAAAGCAATAGAGAAAAACAAATGGAATACTTATTTTTGAAATAGCATCAACTCCTTTTCTTTTAACTACTTAATGAGGAAATGATTGTTCTAATAGACTCCTTTTTATCCCTTTTGGTACAATTGATAAGTATTTGCTAGTATTAGGTATTGCTTTTAGATAAATGAATAGGTTTATAGGCTTAGAGCTAAGATGATAGGCTGGTGAAAGTATACCTTTCTTAGCTTGCTTGGAAGACTGAGGATAATCACCTGTTGTTTCATGCACAGTTCATCATGATTGCTCCAGTTACTGCTTCTGCCATTGGCACCATCACAACAGCTGCTGTTATCACCATCACTATGCTTATCATCATCATCAAATTTAGTTTTCACACCATTATCAATATCATTACCACTAGCACCACAACCACACACCATTACTATTGCCACCACATCTAAACCATCACTATCATCTTTACAGTATCAATACCCTTGTTATTGCTAATATTGGGGTTAGGTAAAAAAATAATATAACTATAAATCATAAACTAGATTTGAATCATTATTTTATGTTTAAAAAATTATAAACTAGATTGAATTATTATTATTCTTATTTTTATTTGAAAAAATTATGAATTGAACTAATTAGTTTGAATCAAACCAAACTATGAGGAAAAAAAATTTAATAATCACCATACTGACTGCAAAAATTTAATGAGTATCCTTATCAAAATAATATGATTTTTTTTGTCTATCTATTTTTATTTTCACCCTTAAATAAAAATGTCAATAAATAATATAAAGTTAAATATTCTAAATATATCACTTACATTTTATGGATCTTGAAAGTATGTGAAGAATGATTTTTTTTTTTCTATTGTTATAGTATTGATTTGAATGTTATCTAACTTTTAAAATACTAACCAAATCATAATAGAACTTAATAGTTATTTTAAATGTGTAGTTCCTATACGATGTAAAAAATATCGCATCTTAGGAAAGTTTCGACATCTTAGTCTTGTAACTACATTATATATATATATAAATCTTTTTTTTCCATAACTCCAATTTGTCTTCTCGAATCATAGATCATTTAATTGATTCATTAGCTTGTCCTTTGATTTATACTTACATTAACCCTTCATAATCTTACTCTTTACATATGTTTTCCACTTTAAAACTTAATTTATTGATCCCCCAAAAATCATATAATTATTTGCTAAATACCCATTCAACTAAACCCTTTTACAACTCATATTTAACCCCACCTTTTGATATGATTTTATTTTAGTTATCATTGTGCTTAATGTTAATCCTAATTTAATTATTTCCTAATCTCGATTATTAACTTAATCAACTTTGTGAAGTAACCCGTCCACTAACGATGCAACTAACTTTAATTCCATTAGATTTTCTACAATAGTTGAATCTAAGTGAGAATTAATTAGTTAGAAAGCCAAGCTAACGGTTCACTAGTTTTGAGAGAGAAGATTTTGATCATGAGAAGATTTGGATTGTGGTAAAAATTGGAGTAAGTGCAAAATGTGAGTGTTGGTTAATGAGAGATTAGCCTAGGGTTTGCTTTGTTAAGGTTTTAGAGAATGAATGATTATAAATACACTCTTCAAACCATTTGTAAGACACGATAATCCTTGAGGTTTGAAACGTCACTTTAGTTTTGGTTGCTACATAGAAAAGAATGGTTGTTTGATTAACATCAACATAGTTTAATGGTAACTACGTTGCTCATAGTTTTGGTTTTGGCAAGTTAATGGCCATTGTAATTTCTACAATAACCCAATTAAATTACAGTTTTATACCAATGGAAAGTGAAAATAATGCCATACGGCTCTAGGTTAGATATTTGATCATATCCATTTATATTCTCACCGTTTTTATTAATTTATCCCTTTAAAAATTGTTACATATAATCTATAATCAAAGTTATAAGAGAAAAGATAATATTATAATTATATCAAAAAATAAGTAAAAATTTAAACAATTTCAATTATTATTTTATAAATTTATGTAGATTGAGAGGATGAAAATAGAGTGGATCATTTTTAAGTTGGATAGGGCATATTTTTGGCAAATTGCATAGAAGCAATATTCTACTAAAACTATATGTTAATTGTTTTATAAAACTATATTAGCAATTCTACAAATCAAATGCAATAATAGCATTGTAAGAGAGGAATAACTATTTTCTACTACTTCCACGAAACCAAACTATATATGTTATTAATATATTTGGTTTGCAAAATAGCTATTCATGGAATTTTGTTATATTAAATAAGAAATTAGAGTTCCTTTTCATCAAGGTCCAAAGAATATTATCTATTTCTTGATATGTTCTTAAATATTTCTAGACTCTACTCATGAGACTCTCTCCCTTCAGTCAAGTCTTGAACTTAGGTAAGGTATATTATTATCATTTTTAAATATATTTATAACCTATTACAAATAATTTTAAGTGTACTTAAATAAAATAATTGTTATTGCTTCTCTATTCTACATCTTAAGAATTATAATTTTACTCCTACCTTATTTCATTATGCCAATCAAATGTATCATTAATGATAATTAAAGTGAAAATTTATTTTGTGATTCGAAAACAAAGAATCGGATACAAGATTTCGAGATATTTCAAGAAAAATTTGTTCACCTATTTATATAATTATTCTTTCACATAATATGCTGTAAACTTCAAAAAATACAAAAAAAAAAAAAAACTCTTGGGATAATTGCATACACATCCCAAAACTATCACTGAAGTGTGGAAGGACTTTCTGAACATTTAAGAGTGTGATTTAACATCATAGTTTTTATAAAGATATGAATTATCTTTTATATGGATATTGGAATAAAAAAAGTTAAGAGAGTTTAGCAATAGATTGGAGCTAAATGTGCATACTTATAAAAACTATGGAAGGTAAACTAGTACTTCAAAATTTTGAATAATGTATAGCAATGGGTTGAAGCTAAATATGCATACTTATAAAAACTATGAAAGGTAAACTAATACTTTAAAATTTTGAATAATCTATTCAAAATTTGATCAATAATTTACGAGAATATTTACAATTCACACTTTTTAACCTTTTTAGCGAGCATACTGCTGGGGGAATCCATTCCGGTGTAACTTCTTTTTCGTTGTTAAATACTTTGAGTAGTATCAAACTCACCAACTTTTGAGAGACGGATGAGAATAGAGCAGGACAAAATGAAAATCAAGACCAAAATCTCATTTTTCCATGATCGAATCTTCCTAGCCAGTAAACGGCAAGCTAAAGCAATCAACGGGCACAGCATAAAGTCGTTTGGCTTTTCGGTGGAGTCAAACTTTCATCAAATGCATGAACACCGCGTCTCCGCCTAGCAGCTCCAAAGAACCTCTGGAATCTCGACTGTTTGTCTGTCAGAAACTCACCGACAGAAGTCCACTGCCATCCGTAACACTCGTTGGAGTCATTGCGGTGTGTCTTAAGTCATCAGAAGCGGCCATATCGATTGGCAAGGATAGAGGAAGACCATACTATATGTTTTTAATAGCTATAACATAAAAGAATGTGGATTAGTCACACGGTTAGGAAAAGCAACGATAGCTTTACATTCAATTAGTTTTATCTTATTTACTTTAGGCGTGGGCGGCGTCAACCATCGATACATATTCCTCTAGTATGTATATCTATCAACATAGCTATATTACCATGGATTCAATAAAGCAGACACGCCTAAAGTATATATATATACATAGCAAAATCTTAGATATATATATATACTATTAATTATAAGAACATGTGTTTTAATTTAAGGTTGTATCATTCTTTATTCCATTAATAATCATAATTAATTATTACTCTTTCCATTTCAATAGAGTTATTATAGTTAATTGATTTGTTGTATATCACTCTCTAACTCTTTTTCCATCTCGCTTCTCTTGGGTAGGGTGGATAGCTTTCTATGGCGATTGCGATTTCATTTTATAAGAACAATAGGGCAAGGCTGTTCAATAGCGTTCGAAGTTTCCCACCTTTTATTTTGCTTCAAGGGAGGGTCACACAACTCTTTAGGTAGTAATTAGCTGCCCGACTTTATGATGGCTTGTCAAGGCCTAGTAATGTATTGTAGATAGTGCAATCCACCTAGATGGTAGATGATTATCCACTATCTTTAAAAAAATATGGTTACAAAATTCAGATAGATTATAATTGCATTATATAATTTAATAATTTTTTTTTTCAAGAGTACTGCATAGCTACTTACCGTACATCACTAGGTCTTAGGCAACTTTAACCGACAAGAGTGATATATTATATTCAATACATAGTGATAGATGATAATAAATAAAACTTTTAACACATTTACATCAAACTACCCTGACTTCTAAGAATAATTTTCACGTACCAAATTCTTATTTGTTAGATCCATCCACTATTAAGCAATTTACATATCGTATAACTTACGGTAAAGCATTTGTTGCCATGTTGCATTTCTAAGTACAACTTGTATCTGTCTGCGATATTTGGTCCAATGGGTTCCATGAAATTTCATTGTCGTCGACCTATCTTATTGCATTACAGATATAAGTATAGGAATTGCGAAATGAGCACGAGACTTCAATGCTGGGTCAGGCTATAGGCGTGTATGCATGCAAATAACAATTTTGGTTCTTCAATTCCATTGACCCTGTGGATAATAGTTTGAAAAAAAGTTTTAAATATATGTAGGAGATGGAAAATATCGAAGCATTGATGGATGCGATATTTAGGTTGATACCGACGACAAAGAAAAAAAAAAAAAACATGCACAATAACTTCTAGAAAAGTTGTATTGGCCCGACATACCTGAAATTAATTGTATGATAATTTAAATATTGGAGCATTGTATGAATGAGTGGAGCCGAAAAAAGGGCCCTCTTCCTTCCCACCTTACAATTTTTTTATTTTTTATTTTTACCTTTTTTATGTATATATGTATTATATATGATTAACTATCGAAATACCCCAAACAAATATATGTTAAATAATAATTAAATGGAACGAAATAAAAATGCCTAAATAAAAAATAAAATCAATAATATGACATAAGTTTCATGGAGGAAAACAAGACAAGTAGATAACATGAAGTAAAAGGAATAACGCTAGTAAGTGATCGATTATAAAATATTGGGACAAATATAGAAATGGGCTTTATCTTAATTTTTTCCCATGGTATGTAAATAGGTTTTAACCCATCTCAGAATCTCACTCCAACAAATCTTTCTTGCTGCGATGGGAAGGTGGAGAAGAGAAGAGACACCACATTCTGATAAGCTTTCACACCTTAAAATTTAATCTACACAAAAATAAAAATATGCCTAGGTTTGTAATAAACATATTGAATGGATTTATAATCATTGGTAACTGTTAATTTGATGGGCACAAGGAATTTGAGACCTATTGAATTAGGGTTTATGATTGGATCAATAGTTGAAGAATTGGTAATCACAATTAAATTCTATGGTAATTAAAGATAATGTAATTACAAAAACAAAACGTAGAAGCTAATGAGTAGAATGAATTTGTTAAATTAAATCAAGGTTTTATATGAAGAAGAAGGTAATAGATTTGTAGGAACCCTTAAATTGAATTGTGCTATAAATATGAATGAACAAGATTGAAGGATGAAATCAAATAAGAAGAAGACTAGTTAGTCCATTATGAATTGATTGACCACCCTATAAGTCAACCCTATGCTCTTCCAAAGCAATTGCTTTAATTCTTATTTGTTAAAAACAGTTTCATTAGATAATTAAAAGTATGAAAATTGGGATGATTAAATTGCTAAGATTAAGATAGGAAAGACTTGGGATACGGGAAAGGTGAAATAAAGTAAATTTAGAATTCTAATTCTGTAATTACTATTAATGAGATGTATTGGACTCAAAGGATCAAGGAATTGGATTTCAGAATTCAAAGGTGACTGCTATATTGTTGTGTGTTGGATGCACGTGTTTGGATAGTGAAACTAGATTAATGATTATATGGCTTAAATGTTATATTGCACTGTGTGTGGTCATATAAGCCTACATATGGTAGCCATAGATGAGTACAGTGGTTCTATCGTCTTGGATAAAGTGATTAGATTGGTTGCTAAGGTCGTTGTGGTAATTTAGTGGATCATTGATATGAGGGAGTTATACCTAATATGGTTAGTAAAAGGAAAGGAAGTTACAATAGTGGGCTAATTAGTGGAATGGGAAAATGGTTAGAATGTTGTCATGAACAACATTGTTAACAGCTAGATAATAAGTGATGAACTCAGTAAGAGACTATTGGTGATTATAATAGATGGTAATGAAATCGACCTTTTTATGTTGTGTTATATGGAATCTTGCCTCATGGTTTGCAAGCCTAGTTATAGATGAGTTATGTTTAGGATTGAGTTGTACTTTAATCAAGTATGAAAAGTAAAATCCAAATTGTTCCAAATTCTGAACTAAATGATATATTTTGAATTATTTAACTAATCAATGCATTTAGTAAATTGTAAGATCGTGTATGAGTGTTACATATGTATGTGTGTATTTGTTAGGCTTTTTGCTCACCCCATTTGGGATAAATGCTTGCCAAGTAAATTTCTAACTAACTTAAAGACTTGGAGGATGTATGAGATGAACATTGCATATTCCTCTTCATTTAGGAATACATGGCGGATTGACCATGCCCTTTAGATTTGTGCTATAACAGTTTACGTGGTATTAGAGTGTAAGTTTAAAAAAATGAAAACCTTTAGAAACGAGCGTGAAATGTGAGTAAATTTTAAAAACAGTATAACTGTGTAATGGATTGATCGGTAGAAGTCAACTAATTGAGTATAGGACTATTTAAAGTCAATCTAGTTAAATCTTTTATTTAAAAAAAATGCTTAATATTTACTTTTGTTCTCATCGGTTTCCACAAAATATCTTTAAAAATTATGCTGGAAGACATATAAGAGGGCTATGTTACCATCTGTAGAAGTGAGAAATTATCACCATGAAAAATGTTTGAGCTTCACAGACAGATGGAGCTGTAAAGGTAATATTCTAAAACCTTTATTTTAGCTTACATGCCAAAATGTTAAAATTAGAAAGTTCCGCTATGGAAGAATGATTAGAATAAATTGTGAATCGGTGAAGATTTTGAAAAAGAAAATTTGAAAAAAAAAATTTAATAATGGAAGAGATTAAATCATGAATCATTTAATAGTTTAAATTTAACATATAAAATCCCCCCAGCTAAATTAAAGAGTAACAGTCCCAATTGTATAAGTCACTAAAGATAAAGGTTGAACATGAAGATGAAGAAATAGCAGATGACTTCGAAGATGATTAGGTTTATGATTTAATTAAGCTAAATTTTATAAAATTTGAGATTGATTCGATAAATTATTTAAATATTTTAAATTTAAACTTGACCCGGTTATTATTTAGTCAATGGGTCTACCATTTTTGGCCTAATGGGATCCAACTCTACGCGTAACCATGCAAATAATAATTTTGGTTCATCTATTCCTTTGACCCTATGGAGTTTTTACTCCCTTATTTTCTTTTTTTTTTTGGATACATCTGGAAGATGGATAATATCAAGCACTGATGAATGCGATGTTTAGGCTGACAAAGACAACAAAGAAAATCAAAACACATGTACGACAAGTTTTGTATTGGCCAAACACCTTAAATTAATGATGTGATTTGCTGTATATGGGTTTAATTTCCAAGGGTCGGTATAGAGACTTATGGGATAAGCACTATATGAGAAGGAGTGGAGCCAAAAGGGGTCCCTTCCATCCGACCATGTATCGTTGCATTTATATTTGTGCCTGTTTATATTATATGCAAGACAATCTTATTATATATATATATATTATTCATAATAAAGTAGGTTAATCCCCTATTTGATCTCATTTAAACTTTTCGCTTTTCTTCCTTTCTCTATCCCTCTTTCTCTCTATTCTTTTTTTTTTAAAGAAAAAAATTCCCAGAGACCAGATGAGGAGATTTATGGTACCTCAAATTCATTTTAAGGATGATTTCTAGATATTTTCTTGTATTTTTTTTACTATTTTTACAAAATATTGACAATAATCATAAAAACTAAATAAATAGATAAATAACAACAACAACAATAAATAAAAAATATATATTACATAAGAAATTATGATATATATGGACTTTAGATGACAAATTACCTTATAACTCAGCTTAAGATTCGTAAAATATTTATCTTACCAGATATAAAAAAAAATTATGAAATTTGAATAAATTTGCAATTTTACATAAAATTACAAGATATGAGGGAATAAAGACATATTGAACAATTTTACATATATATTAAATAAAATTGTGACTCTTTGGGGGTCTACTATTTTTCTTTAAGAAAAAAATGAATAAGGTTATTACATATATTGTAACAACATTTCTTAACTATTCATTTCTTTGTAGAATTTTTTATCTATCTAATAACTATTCATATCAAATAAACATTATAATATATTTATCTTATATAGAATATAGAAAAAATAGCAATCCTTTTTTTTTTCTTTATTAGGTTAAATAAACAAGCTATTAATGTTTTTGTATAGCACCTACTCATTAATAAGTATATGGGTGCAAGTGGCACAATATATATTATAGAAAAGGCTAAAGCATGTAGGGTAGGTTTTACTATATATTTTTAAAAAGAGAGAGAAGTCAAAGAGCTATATATAGTAAGTTAACTGAGAAAAATTATTGTAGACCTTCAAGGGAAAAAATATATACATATATTGGCACTATTGTTACTACTTATGCACTATTAATAATAATGAGGGTGAGGAAATCTATGATTTAATTCTATATTTCAACAAGAACAAAACTTTGGAGAACAAAAGAATGTTGTAGACTACACTTATAACACAAGGAGAAAGCAATATAGACAACTTTTGCTTATAAGTTATAATAGCATCCTCTCACTTCAAGTGGCATCATTATTACTTTTTTTTTTTTTTTGGGTTTGGCTAATTAAGTTAAAATAAGTGGTTAAGCAGACAAGATCTGCATTCAAAATTACGTTGAAAGCTAATTGTAATAAAGAAATTCATAGGAAAAGCACAGCGAAAATGACATATATAAAGTTGCTTCATGTGGATATATTCCGTGACGTAGTGCTGGGTAGAAGACGAAACCAAATCATTGTTATTAGTAGATTCGAATGTGAAATGAAAAAAGAGAAAAAGTTATAAAGATGCACTTATTATAAACATGATCTTTTAGATTTTGCTCACTATTTTGATGGGATTAATTTAACTTTTAATCTTATTATTTAGTTATATATATTAAATTTTTATTATTAATATATAAATTTATATTAAAATTAAATACTAAATCAATCCCATAAAAAAACATGAAAGTTCATTACGTACGTGTTTATAATGCACATGTTTCCCCCATATGCAATCTTAAGTTTTTTTGGATAAATATACTACACTAACACAATATATCTTATATATTATATATATATGTTCATAAAAATGAAAAATGCATATTTATATAAAATTTCCCTATCTTTTTTTTTTCTTATTATATATTTTGGAAGCAATCCAACACTTCACTCAAGGGATCAAGCGCAAATATTAAGTTTGAGGGGAAAAAAAAAAAAACCCTCCATTAGTTATCATTAAAGCCTACCCATCATAATCTAATTGTCATCAACTTTCAAACCCTAGGTATTTCGTTTGGTTTCATTGTTATACACCAAAGTATATGTCGAATATTATTTGGATCGGTTTGCTCTAAAATATGGAATCACAATGTTGAGATTCTTGCACTTGTTTAAGTCTAACTTCATGTATGATGAGTGTAGCTTCCATGGAAAGAACAGTTTGGTGGCGATGTCAATTAAATACTATTTCATTTTTACTATTTCGATTTCCGTTAATTTTATTATTTAAATCTTAGTACGTATAATCAATAATTAAGATTATAAAATAAATAATATTATAATAATATTATAAAATAATATAAAAATTTTAAAAATATTAACTATTGTTTTAAAAATCTAAAAAAGAAAAAGAAAAGATAGGAATGGAGAGATTCATTTTCAAGCTAATCTCTGCCGACACAATAGTATTTGGATAATTGTGCGAATATATGAATATGATAATCAACATGTAACCTTCGGAAGAGAAGACAAGAGAGGAGAAATCGTGACTTGTCTTTTTCAGGTTTTACTGAAAATTACAGAAACAACTTTGTTACTTTATGAAAATGGCTTTCCATGTCTGAACGTGACCAAAAATTCAAGGTTTTTTTTTTTTAAAAAAAAAATTCTTAAAGCAATTTTGGCTAATCGCCGTACGCGTTACCATCTCCCATTTGCCGACATTCATTCGGTAAAAATAAACGAAAAAATATTTGGGAATGGATAGGTACGTATGATTATTTATTTTGTTAACTTTTAAAAATATATACGTATCATCTAAAATATCCATAAAAATCCAAAAAAAAATTAATTATACATGAACAATCACATCAATTACACAATCTTAACTTGACATAACGGTGGGCTAGGTCAAACCTACCGATCCGGCCTGGCAGGTTCACAAATCGTGAACGAGCACTTGAGAGCTGGTTTGACTCGATGTAAAACTCGTCAATTAGGCAAGTTTCAAATGGGTTGGCATGCCAACACGATCAAACCAGCAATTTGGTCAGTTCAAAAACTCGTCAACTTAGCTTGGTTCAAATCAATGGGTCGGTGGGTCCTTTCCATTAAAAAAACAATGAAAAGAAAAATGAAAAAGACAAGCATAGCCTGGCATAGAAAAAGTAAAGGAAGAAGAAAAAAGTGAGGATTATTGTTTTCAAAAGAAAAGTAAGACTATATAGGCTTGCAAAATAGGGTTACTATTTTTAACATAGGCGTGAGGATGTAGAAATTAGGTTTATAGCCTTTGACAAATGTACATGCGAAAATTTTTGAAATTTAACTTCTAAAGTATTTAGCGAAGCGAAATAGATAGTATGCAAAAATTTGTAGGTAATAGGCTTGTAAGCTTTGATAATGTTACGCGTGAAAATCTTTTAATTTGAACGTTGTGACAAAGGAGAAAATTTCAAATGTTCAAAAACATTTTACCATCTATGAGAAAGTTGTATATATTTGTGCTTGTGTATTCATTCAGTTCTCCGCGTAAACAAAAAATCTAGTCATTCTTTTATATATTCATTTCGTTTATTCGCTCTCATTTACTCAACTCTTTTTCGTGCTTTCAGATTCTTCAATTTATTTAACTTGTGAGTGTTTTTGTTATCTAAATTATTTTTTCTACCTATATTTAATTATCTTCCACTAAATATATATATTTTTCCAATTACCAGATTATCAAAATATAGTTTTTCCATATCAGTATTTTCTTTTTATACTAATCGAAAAATGGCAAGTTTCTTTTGTGATTCATCTTCCAATAAGAATGAGAGTTTTGCAAAAGGTGATAAGGAAAAATCTGTTCAATGTGAACCTAAGCAATTTTTAACATAAAAGATTACGATTTTCATGAATTTATCAACAAGTGTTTAGAGGATTTAATTATGTCACCCTTAGGATTTGAGCATATGACTCTTGGTGGACAAAGTGAACCACTACCATGAGAGCATAGCGGTTTGGAGGTGGAAGAAGAAGAGGAAGATGATGTTTAGGTGAATATTTATTGATGAAAAATATTTTTTCAATCGGTTTTGACATTGCGGGCCCCAAACAATACGTTCGTTGATGAACTTGAAGTGTTATGTCAACCTATGTTAGATGAGACTTTTTTCCACATACAATATGTTAAGGATGCCTTAAATTGTTTAGATTTTATGACATCCCCTATAAGACAAGTAGTTGGCTTTTTAATTGATTATCTATTTGTAAATAAGGCATAGATGAAATTTTGTATTGATAACAGAATACGACCTAAAAAATTTAGAAAAGACATTAAGCATAGTTGGAATTTCACTTATTGACTTCTGCAAAGTATAATCCCTTATAAAGATGAGTTGTGCTCTTTTGCTATGATGAACATCCTAAACATTCCATTACACCCTAACGATTGGGATATATGCACCGGAATACTAAATGTGATTAGAGTTTTCCATGAGTGTACTATAACATTTTCTTAAGTGTACTAGGTTAGTATTTACTTTTTCTTAATGAATACTGTAAACATACTGTCGGTATTACCTGAAGCCTGAAACAACCCATTTCTTCAAGTAGTTATTAATGAAATGGCTGCAAAATGATTGCTATATTATAGATAAATCCATGTCATTTATCTTATTGCTTCTATTTTAGATTCATGTTGCAAGAAAGACATTTCTAAAACACAAGACACTTACGTCATTAATGTAGCATAAGAATTACAACAAGCGATCCAAATAACAAAAGATTTATATTCCAACCTTTTTACTATATGTGGTGGTCAAGTTCCTACTATTTCCTAACCATCCCTTAGCTCACATGATGCCACATATGATCATTGTAGCGACCCACCTACTAGGTCTGATTCTTGAACCTGTTCCAAAATTCCTGTAACTATCCTTGGTACCTGTAGATAGGTTGCTATGCCGTCTCTGAATTAGAGATAAGGCAAATTCTGCTAATATTGAACTTGTAACTCCAACCTGTATGAAATTTTATAAACGTCCTGTAAAATGGCGCTAACAGCGCTATCATTTCATATCCACATCATATCTAAACACATGTACTTAAAATCTCCTGTCACATCATACATCACATATATATATCATCGGGATCTGCATTCCCGGTAAGTAGGCATAGCCTAGATTGATCCTGTAGCCTTAAGTGGCTCAAAAGATTACAAATCCAACCTTATACACACAAATATTTACATTACAATCTGAAGATTAACACCTATAGATCTTATTACAAATAACAGAGGTTCCAAAATGAAACTAATGGCTTCTTTGTCTCTATTGACGCTCTCTAAAAACCCGAGTCTCCAACAACTTATTCTTCAGTACCTGTACCTGAGGTTAGCAAAAACACTAACCCCTCAGCTTCTTAAGAAGCAAAGTGAGTATAAAATCAAGCAACTCAATAAAAACAAACAACAAAATCACATAATAGTAATCAACAATATTATCAAATACCTCGAAGTGATTACTCAAGCAAGCAAGTTTTCAACTTAAGTTATACTCACAACCTTTTCATTGGAGACCATTTCAATCACTCCTGTTTACTCACAGGTCACAAATATTTTTCAATTAATCCAGGCAAAGCCTGTCAACTGGTAGATAAACTACCCTCATGTACTTTTCAAAACTTAATGTTTTCTCAACCAATTAAGACATCCTTATATACTCTTTTTAGTTAGAAATATTCAGCTCGCCTTTCACCTGCCTCAAACAAAAGGGGTGACCAGATCCCCATAGGTCACTAAACCGGGCCGGTCCGTCGACCATGCCTCAAACCCATCCGGGTCGACTCAAAGGTCGTACCACAAACTTACTAGGCAGGGAACGGGACTTTTCTTACATTAAGTGTTTTAGGTTAGTAGGTACTTATAGCCTAACTCCCATTTTATTATCCATTTAGATATTTCATCGTTACCAAGACAACAATAGTATGAACTCAACCAGTCATATAAACCCCATTTAATAAGCTAAAAATAACCCAGCATTACATCACATACAATCAGGAATAGTATAATCAAATCCCGCACCCAACTCTCATTCTAGGATTTTCTAGAATGTTCCCTTTTTTTCTCATAATCCAATCATATCATGACATACAACCAGCCATCAATAAACCAATATAATTCAACAATCCTCCTGCATTGATCACAGTAAGTGATCGTACAGGGTAATTTCAGCCAACAACAAGTAGTCTACATTATCAACCACTTGTACCCAAGAGAAAAGTTAAGGGAGTACTCACCTGAAACAATATATGCCAATCCAAACAGTCGCACCAGCCAAGTTCCTTTGTCCTCCTTACTCAATAGAAATACCTGAATCATCAGTATACCAATCAATGTTACCTCATTTGCTCTATTGAACCCTAAATTGCTAATTCAGTATTCGAAACCCTTAAATTCCATCCTAACCTCGTATAATCCACCATTTTCCAACAATTTCTAATTCATATACATATGGGTATATTACGCTCTATTATATATTAATGTAATTAAATTTCGACATGATTCTATATTGAATCGTATGGTTCTAAATTATCATAATCTTGCACCGAACACTCCCGTTTTTGTTTCGTAACTAACCCAAGCTTCTCAAAATCATATTATGCTTCAATGAACCTCAACTGAACATTGAATTCAACTAATCAAATCAAATTCTCTAATTTTGCTAAGGATTTAATTCGGCCAGAACAGGGTAATTAGCTTGAAAAATTCACTAAAAATAGAAAACGACTCCAATCTGAACAATTATTGATTTGGTGATCTAATAAATCATATAAGGATCTTGCATACTAAAAATTAAATCCAAACTACATCATTTGACCTATTTAGTTTCCAATTTAATTTACGACCAGAACAGAGAATTTCTTAAGGATCACATATTTTCGAATAAAATTTCAGAAAAATAAAATTACCACATTAATATTCATACAAAATTATGCCAGAATACCAAAAATCATAATTTTTCATCAACATTTGATATTTTTAACAAAAATAGAAAGTTTCGGGCGTTACCGGGGGCTGCTCCGTTCACCGGCCTCCGGCCACCAACTCCGGCAACCAATATGTCGGCCGGAATCCTATCCTACCCAAAACCTTAACCCTAGCTTGGCCTAGCAGCAGATTTACCCTACCCCCTTCGAACGAACAAACAAAATTCTCCCTACTTAATTTGATTTTTTGTTCTTCAATTTCTTCAAATTCTTGTTGTATCCTACTTCAATCTTGTTCTTCTTCCTATCCCGATGATTGCATGTTGGAAATTCCAACTTCAAATTGCCCAGAAAATTCGGATGAAATGGAGAGGGTTTTGGTTTCTTTTTTTCCTATTTTTTTTTTTTGATGATTTGATTTTTCTCTCTCCCTATTCTAATTTCTATATATATATATATAATATTACTTACTTTTTCTGACATTGAGGGTATTGTTCTGCATTTGTTTTTTTGTTTTTTTTTTCCTTCCTCTTTTATTTATTTTCTTTTTAGTTATAATATAATATAATATAATATGTACATTTTTTTTTTACATATATATATATGTCCATATAATTTATATTATTATTATTATTATTATTATATATATTTATTTTATTTTATTTTATTTTTAGCATATAACATATATATACATATATATATATATTATTTCAATTTTAACATTATTGTTTAAGTTTTGGTCCTCACAATCATACCCTTCTTGCGTAACGAATGATGGCACAAAGGTTAAAGTGGTACCATGCTGGTTTGAAGGAATACATGGAACTTGACCACTATTTCAATATGAACTTCTAATTTGGTGACAGTAGTATCATGAACTTTAACATCTTGGATTGGTGGAGGAGGCATAGAAAGACTTATCCGATTCTCTCTCTTATAGCTCGCTAAGTTTTTGCTGTTTCTACATCAACAATAACTGTTAAACAAGCTTTCAACATAGCGAACCTTATCTTAGCACAACAACAACTGTGACTATCGCTTGTTAAAATTGAGGCGTTAGCTTGCTTGGAGGATTGATCTAAAGCAAGAAGTAGAACACAAGAGTTGTATGGGATGTTAGCGAAGAAGATGAATACTTCAGCAACTATGTCTTGTTTGGGGGAATTTCTACTAGCTCAACTCCCGATCTCACACATGACATAACAGGTTGAATATTATTTATTTTCGTTATGCAACTATAGTGTAAGAAAAATTAATTTGTAAGGGTATCAGTATTACCTTATTTATTTTCTACAATACGTTAGGGATAATTTGTAAGGGAATAGTTATCTCTTATTTATTTTTTTAATTTACTTATAGAGTTTAAGAATCGTATATAAGAGAAAGGGTCAAATGCCCCCCTCTTTTTCTATAATGTTTTTAATTAATCAATAAAATTTGGAGCTAGCATCTCCTCGTGTATAGGGCTTATCGAAAATTATTTAAGCAAACATCATTTATTGTTGTGAAAAATGGTGGATTAATTTTTCATGGGAATAAAATTTCGAAAAGGACAAAGAAAAAAATGCACAAAAAGTTTGAGATGGATAAGAAAAAAAAGGGCAAGTTCATGGTTCTAAATTAGCTTGTGAACCGGCCCGACCCTTCTTACCTCAAGCCAATGCTAATTCAACCCAACCTTGACGCATGAACCAACTTATTAGAGCCAAATCTAGGTCAATTTAAGCTCGATTTGATGTTTAACCTTAGCTATCTATCTATTTATCTATTCAAACATTGGCAAAATAATTTGCTAGTAACTTGTTAAAACTTCAAGAAGCCCTAAAATATAAAATTCCTAATTAAAACACTCATTTTACTCTATATAAGATTCTAAGATCCCATTTCCATGGATTTTAGATAATTTCTCTTGAATTAACGAGTATTTTCAATAGAAAAAACTACTTACTACTTTATTCTTCTTTTAATTATACTTATAGTTCATAATATTTTCTCATTTCAATCCAGTCTGTCACTGTAAAATTCACATATTTTGGTGTTATAGGTTCCTTCGAAATTTCAAGCCTAATTTTCATGTTCTATTTCAAAGATATGTCTTGAATTTTCTTATTATTTTTTTATATTTTAACACATAAAATTAATTTTACGGTGAATTTATTAACTTAATTTTTATTAGCCTAGTTTTAGTCCTTCTCTCGGGTTTTGATATCTAGGGTGATCCATGAGATTTTAGTAGTATGTATATTTGATTTAAAGGCGCAAATATCATATAATAACTATATTTTAGTTTCATATGAAATTTGAGTTAGATATAATATTCTCATTGTTTTTATCAATTTCATAATTAATAGTTTGATGTTTTTGTTCAAATTTATAGTTTTTTTTTTCCAATTTTATATATGAAATTTGAAATTATTAAATGTTATACCTAATTAAATTCTACTTGTTGAATTTCAGGTATGAAGTTTAAGTTTGTTAAATTTTATGATTTATTAGATATTACACACCACATGTTCTATACATATGGTATATAAATATTAATAAGATTTTAACATTTATAAGTACTTTCCAAAATAACTACTATCCATATTTTGCACAAAATATATATGTTAAAATTTTATTAATATTTTGTTACAATTTGAAGAAAAATTTCTAACCCTAAATGGCATAAGGAACATTATATGTAAGATAGAAGTGATTGCATTAGATCATATATAGATTGTAAACAAATTTAGTTGTAAAGACAAAATAGCTTGTGTAATTCACAAATCGACAAGAGAGTTAGAAAAATGTTTAGAGAGAGTAAAAGAGATCTAGGGTTTCAGCTTAACTAAGAAGTAAGGAAAATGAGATATATAGCTAAGGCGGAAGAAGATACCAAATATTATAGAGTTTGGGCTTGAATAGTATTTAGGCTTTAACAATTTGGTGCTTTTGTTGAGAGCTAACCTTATAGAAAGGACAATCTAAAAAAGGAGCGACCTGAGAGTGAGTTACTTAGAAAAAGGTTACTTAATAAAGTAAAGTTTGAACTACTCATAATGAAAAATCCAAAATAACCCAACATGGACGTTGGCTTTTAAAAGAGAGGTGATAATGTTACAATACCAAATGGAACAATAACATAACCTAAGTGTGGTACTTAGTTCAAGAGTTTTCCTACTAATTAATTTAATTTTTTGAGTTAAGCTTTTTCTTTAGGTTAGAGTTATAGCATATTTACATACCACATATATTATATATATATATATAATACATAGGGTCAAATTTACTATTGTCATTAGATGATATGGTAAGTATTTGTTGGTCAAAAAGTAGAAATTAAAAGTAAAATAGTAAATTCAATAAACGAAAGTTTAGACAACTTGAAACTTTATACGCAAAATTAAGAAAATATTGAAAGTTCTGATAGTGATGTGTACATTAAACCCGTAATCAACTAACTTTAGCTTGTCTGCGCAGATATGCATTTGGTAGTAAATTAGCAAAGATGCTCCGTGACCATGGCCAGCTCTGAGATGGACCAGCTTTGGTGCAAAGCCATGCAAACTTCTCTCGTTTCCAATGATACAAAGGATGCACCACCACAATACACTCTTTACGATACACTCTCATTTCTCTCTCACGTCTCTCAGAAAGTAGAAAGTACTGATATCATGCCCCACCAAGCATCTGCTTTCTGGCTTCAACATTTTTTCTTTTTTTAAGATCACTAAAGTTCAATGTCAGCCTTACCTTTATTTTACATTTACCTTATTATTTCATTTATTACTATGATTAGGAGATTGAACCAGTTCGATTATGCCATTTCTTGTGAAAAAAATTTAAAAAAAAATGTTTGAACTTTTATTAAAAAGATGAAAGAAATAAAAAGCATATTTAGACCTTAACTTTCATAGTAATTTAGGTCTAAGCTTCCTAGTAATATAATGTAAAATTTAAACTATTTTAAAAAGATATCGTATTCTATTTTAATTCAAGTCTAAGCTTCCTACAAGAAATTTGATTTGTTTCAATGAAAAAATTGTGACGAGCAAGCAAAGTAGGTTGTAATGCTGTGGCCACAGTGGAATTTTGATTATCTAAATTTAATTAATAAATAGTTCATTTATTTTTATTTAGTTGTTATAGTCCTATAAATTATTGACTCTAAAACAATTAGCTGTTCACTATGGTTGACGTATGGCATGTTTTGATTGGATCGTAATTGCACATCATGTATGATGTTGGGAGGTAATAGCAATGGTGTGCTATTTATGTGTATTGTTTTATTTTTTTATTACGTGTCATGAGTCCATTTTTTTTTTAAATTTCGCATGGCAGGACAAAAGTAAAGGAATTTAATAGCAATATTAACAATGGCAAGCAAAAGTATAACATTATTATAGAATGCTTAACAAGATTATACTTCTAACCCCAACAAAATCACACCCCCTCCTCTCCCCACCCCAAACGTCACCCATTAGGTGGTGGTCTCACCAAAGGTTGTGGGTAATCATAGCCACAACCATAAATTAAAGTGCCAAAAGCCTTTTTTTGTTTGTTAATATAGATTGGTAACAGACAATCCAATATTATATCAATCATCTTAACACCCATCATTATAGTGGTCACATGATCTATATATCAAAAGGGGGTCACAAAACCACGAAAATTAGTCAAGGGTAACATACATTGCCACCAACCTATACTAGTGGGTATCCTATAGCCTACTTGCTATGAGAAAATTTTTTGATTATGCGACTAAGTGAAATTTATCAAAATTGGAGGGAAAATATATGTTTTCGAGATTAAATGGAAAAGTGCTTGTATTCAAAACTCAAAGGGGTCAAAATGCAATTCACCTTAGCTATTTGTTAACTTGTAGTACCTTAAAATTTATTTTTTAAGTAATTATTGAAATCTCATCACATGATTGATGATGCAATTGAAGCTTATAGGTTCTACAATGATGTGTAAAGGGGTTCAAAGTTTTCTTAGAGTATGGTGTAATATGGTAGAGATTCCAACGAGTTAATTCATTATCTTTGTTAGAATTTCCTAATAAAGCTCTAGTAGACAATAAGTAGAGTAAACTTTTTGGAAATTCTAAATGCAAGGATTATTAGAGACCCTAAGGAGTTTTCATTCGAAGGAGGATGGTTGACAATCTATAAAAGGCCTTAACATGAGGTTAGAGTTTGAGAAAAAAATACATTACTAGAGGATAAAAGACTTGTTCTTGCTAATATATATGTGAAATGGAAATGGATATGAATCTAATTCATGCAATTAAGAATGGTGGAATCTTACTTAGGGAGGAAAATAAATAGAAATAGAAAACTTCAATTAAGGTTTTGCAACATTTTTGCTAAAGCCAAGTTTTTAACCGTTGCTCATTTATTGGAAAACAGCAATGCACATGAGGTAGCACAAATAGGGTTGCCCTGCGATGACCCTAATGGAATTTCATTTGGTAGTAAGGTGAGTAAGCAAAGTTTCAATTGAGTGTATATTTTGATAAGTTGAAAGTTTAAGTATAAAATTGGTAAAGTTTATGTAGTGAATGTAATATTATCCTTATAACAATTGAACTCATATCATATGCAATGAATATTAACACATTTGTGAGCTTATAAATGTACTTATATTTTGACAAATTGCCTTGAGATGATTACTTTCTAGTCTTGAAAAATGATGCATTCCCTCTTGGTTTATTATCATCCATCTCTATACATATCCAATGACATATTACTTGTGATACTAATTTCACAATATCCTTTACCGATATCAAAATGTAACATTACTTGCATATGGTGAAGAAAGATCTCGAGTTCAAATATTAGTTACACATACCTGTTAAATAGGAGGAAATAATGATAGCTAAACATGGGTATCCTCTTTATGATGAATATATTCCAATCATAGCTAAGTTGGACATCTAATTATATAACTCGAAAGCAAAGTCCTTGACATAGTGAGAATGGTCTAAGTTAACATAAGTATAAATCTAGTGTTTGTGTTCCCTTTAGCAATTCACATGGCCAAGATCTCACTTCTAATAAAATCGTATCCCAATGTAGGATTCAAAATAAAATCTAGATTGGTGATTCCATTACAAATTCATTCCTAAGTACCAAACGTGCTATAAGTGAATTATTATTTTGAAGTCTTCATTGATACCTATCTTATCATCCTTCTTACTTTACTATGAAATTTGAGGATGTTGTAAATTAAAATGACTAGTGAAGAATGTATAGACGACATAAATTGCATTTTCAATAACCAAAAGCTTGTAAAATACATAAAATAAGTCATGGTACATAGATCACGCCCTACTCTATTAATCAAACTTGAGCAATCACAAATGCGTCGGTGCAATTGGGGAAGAAGTTTGCTAATATGAAGGTGCTTGTTGTGCAGTTCAACAAGGGTTCAGGATCACGAGCAGCTAGATTCACACTGACACCCAACAGCTAGAGTCATCCATGTTCATATATCATACCGGATACCATGAAGCTCAACCTACACTTTACTATGGATGCTGCCTCCACTCTAGTAACCATAAGTTGATTTGGAGAATTTTTGAAGTCAAAGCAAAAGTTTGGGTTAATTCCATTTGATGTGAAACAATTTCTTAAGATAGTGAGGATGTAATGGAAAAAAATTGACTTCATGACATATCTCCTACTAATAGGATAAAGTTCTTTTCATTTTTTTATTTTTTTTTACATAGATATATTAAAACACCACATTATGATGATGTTCAACAATATTGAATATCATAGAATTTTAAAACCAACCCAACTATACATTACTTAAAATTAAAATTTTCCCCTATTATACATACTGGATACATATAGATCGACTCTTTTTTTTTTTCTTTTTTTTAGAACCTTTTAGTCTTTTGGAAAAAGAAGAACCAATCCAAACTGGAAAACTTAAAATTCGAAAAATCTCATCGGTCGGTTCAACCATGCCTAGCCCTGGATGCAGTTACATCCGTGTCCTTGGATGCAGATGGCTCAACCATCATTCATTCTTTCCTTCAGCTCGAATTAAACAAAACAAGGCAGCCCTATTAAGGCCCTACCCTCGAGTTGCATGCGCGCAAGTGTCGATTGTCCAATATTAGAATCTTTGTCATTAATGTTTTTCTTTCCTTTCCCATATCTTTTTGTTCGTTTACTTTAAGAACATGTATTCATTTAAATGGGACAATGGAACAGTTTCGTTTGTCACCAATTTTCTACTTCCTACAAAATAATGTATCGCATTTATTACCGATACAACTTGCATTTGCATTTTTATTTAATTTACTTACTGCTGTTAATATCATTTAGTTGTATTTTCGAGTTGAAAATGCAAAAGAAAAAGTTAATCGGTGGTGTCTCTATTGAATTTTCGTAACTTGAATAAAGGAATAACAATTTCGGATAGAAATGATAATGTATGCGATTAAAAATACGAGAATAAAAATAAAATATAAAATTGATGCGATATATAATATAGAAGTTTTAATTTATAATATGAATAAATAGACTAGTTATTTTGAATCTTTGATGTATTTTTTATACTAATACAAATTCAAAAAGAAAAAAAGAAAGAAAATACAAGAGTGAGTAGCCAATACAAATTGCCATCTTTTACCTAAATGAGACAACAGTTTTACCTCTAGTCGGAAGGGATGCAGCAACTTCAATATTTCACATTTACTTCTAAAATGCAAGGGTAAAGAAATTTTCAAGATAAATAGAATGCACTGCTACTTCCAATTTTTAACAATTCAATATTTAAATTTTTATTTTTTTTATGATTTAGTGTTTATACTTTTATTTTAATTGTAATTTAATAAAAATTTAGATACTAATATGCAACTAAATTAAAAATACAAAAATAAAAAAATTTTAAAATGCAACCAAATTAAAAGTTCAAAAGCCCCGAAATCTTCACATTAATTAGCGAGCTATATTCTAAATACAATTTCACATATGATGGAACTCATAGGTAAGATGGTATAATAATTTTTTTTTTATTGATCCAAACATGTACTACCTAAATTATCGGAATGAAAGTTTAAACATAGATATTGAGAAATCTACTAAAATAATGTATTTTTTTAAATAATCATAAAATAATATACTTAAAAAAATTATTCTAAAAATAAGTAGCAAAAGTATGAATTTGAAACGTGCCTTCAACTGAGGCAAAATTTCCCTAACTGAAAGCACATATCTAAAATATACTTTCAATACATTTATACTAAAGGCGTATTTCGAATATGTACATTCAGTACAATTATATTTCGAATCCGCGTCTTCATCATCAATTTTCAAAATAATTTTTTAAGATATCATATTTTATAATTATTTTTAAAAATTAGTTTAATGAATTTCCCATAGATATTTGGAAATTTATAGGATGTACTGGATAGACGACACCGCTGCCAAAATTGTAGTCGCCAAGTCGTTGAGGGACACATTGCATGCATTAACACCGAGCACATGTTTCCACTTTCCAGCCTTTGTTTCCCTTTCCTTCTCAAAGAGATTAAGATATGTCCCATAAATACCAAGGAGTTATTGCTGTTGCGAAGTACCATCCACTTAGGGCTGTACATTGAATTAGGCTTCTTTGTTTGCCCTTTTATTTTCTTCATCTATTCAATTTTTATACCAATACGAGTAATTCGAGCTAAATTGATCAAGCAATAGTAAGTCAATCTTTCACTAAGAATAGAATTATAATTTTTTTTTTTTTATGATTTGTTATCTAATTTGAGAGTTTTTTTAATTTTAATTAAAATTGTATATTCTAATATTAATATTTTTTAAAGGGATATAAATATGATATTTCAAGAACTCGAAATCTTAACAATAATGTATTATTGTAATTTAAACTTAGAGGAAATGTTGGTCAAAATATAATATGTATGGATGGATTAATTTTCTTACTTTATATTATTCACACCTCTTATATATAAAAATGATAATATATAACAAACCTATTCGATTAGCGGATGGGGTCATGAAGACTTATTCCAAAATCAATAATTTAGACATTTATTCATGCATATGTCAATTCTTGAAAATATATATCAAACCCTCACCCTGCCCCTCCCTATTTCTATCTCTGTCTCTCTGTAGGGCAAAGGGCCATGGCCATGTGACAAAGAGACGGAATTCTCACGGAATGATAGGGGAGTGAATGACCCTTATACAAGTGCCCTACGAACCTTCCCCTCATCTATCACTTTCAATGAGTGAAGGGGCACAGTTGTGGGGTCCAAATTATGGCAACAACCGTTTCCATCACCACCTGTAGCTTTTACGCATAAAATTGGAAAACCCACCCCGATTGATATCCTAGTCACGAAGATTTAACCACCACCATGGATAAAGATAGACTTCTTGTATTTTTCTGCGTAGAAGATGGATCTCTTTCATGCGGGGCAAAGAGTAAATGGAGTAGAAGTATGATCTCACTGTGTGCTGTATTGCAGAACAGTGAGCCACATCAAGCTTTTGTCACCCTTTTGCCAAGCAAATCTTCAAATTACCATCTTTTAGTAGTATCCGCTTGTATAAATACAAAAAAGATTGTACATACTTTTACATAGAAATATTATGTTTTAATGGTATGTGACAACATTACGTATTATTTCCTTATTTAGATCTCATTTGCACTCTATATAATTAATTAGTAAAAAATTGGGATTGATGCTTACATATTTTTATATAATTGTAGGTAAATACTAATAATTTTTTAATATGTAATAGTGATAATAAGTATTTTTTTTTAAATTATTATTTATATTTTTGTGTGTTATAATTTAATTAGTACTTATACTCTACTAATCAATATACATGACATGCTAATACTATTGAAGCCTTTCTCATGAGACTAGTGTAATATTCAATAAAGTAAATATAGTGACTCTTTGATTAGAATATCCACACATTTTTGGGGTGTGAGTATATAGGAACTCATTATTAGCTATTTTTTGATGCATAAAGTCATAGTTAATGTCCATAATCGTGTTGAATAGGATTGGCAAAACACCAAATAGCTATCACAAAGGTTGTCACTATAAAGAATGATAGGATGTTGAGAGAAATGCCATGTTCTCTAGCAAGATGATAGAGTCAAGTGGATTCAATAATGGCATAGGCAAGTACTTGCTATTAAACTTGAGTGGAGTTGCAAGAAATGGCTAGCTATTACTAGGAGCACTAAAAGTAAGATTACACCTGGTAGTAGACGTGTGAACAACTAAGAGAGTCACAACAAGAGTTCTCTAGATTGATAGTAGGTGTGATGGCTAGGCAAGTGATAATGAGGTAATGGAGTACATATAAGATCTTACAAAATGTAGATCGCTAGATAAGAAGGGAAATCAAAGCATTTTTTGCCATGGGGGCAAGGGTATGTTAAAAGGTTTAGACAATTGCATATGATAGCATTTGAGAAGGTCATGACTCATGAGCATGATGAGCGTGAGAAAAGATAATGTCTATATGAGTACAAGTCACCCAAACCCTAAGAAGGAAATGAAGAACCCCAAGATTCTTTATGGCAAACTAGTCGAAAAGAAGTTAAATGGAGTGAGAGAAAAGGATAGGGTTATTGTCAATGAAAAAGATGCCATTTGCATAGTGTAGAAGAACTAGAGCATCAGACCCTTGAGATTGATGAAAGATAGATATGTTTACCTTACTTTGAGTAAAACCTAAGTTTAAGAAATGACTGCAAAACCTAATAGAAACAAGCTTTATGGGAGCTTGTTTAAGACCATAACAAGATCTTTAAGGTTTATAAATGTAGTGAGGGTGCTTTAGAGGTGTGGTGAAGGTGAGGGTTGTTTCAAGGGGAGAAGCTGTAGTGACCGGAGGGGCTATAATGTTTTCAATAATAGCTACTCGTTACCATATGTAAAAATAAAATATATTTATACGCTTATATAACCTAATAATAATAAAATTTTCTTATTCCCTTTCTTCATTTCCATTGATATTATGTAAATTTTATATATTGATAATTATGAGCTAAAATGAAATCTAATAAATAAAGTTCATATTAATTAATAAATATAACATCCAAGAGCCGAGAGTATGATAACCCAACATTGACCTTATTTATAGCTAAAGTCACCTAAGGCAATGTGGTATCACAAATTTGTTACCCCTTCCTACTTATCCCATCTACCTTGATATTTAAAACAAGAAACTCTAACATAAAGGAAGCTATATAACTTAGTAAGTCATGTAACCAATTTCACATGCCTCGATCCTAGTAAATTGTCCATGGTCAATATCTTTCTCATCGTGTCGAACAATTCAAAGATCAATCGAGTGATCCCGATTTCTTAACCTGTTGACCTGATCATAGTAAATTGTCCATGGTTGACGTGTAGTCCCTGAAATTAAAACGAGGCACCCGTGAAAATAGCTTCATTTTTTTAACCAAAACCTAGGGTTTTGACCATTAAAAGTCAGCCAAACCCTGCTATCTGAATGGTTAAGGACCTCGAACTTATTTTTTATGGATAATGATTAATGATTCTAGTAGTCACATCAAGAATAGGCATTAAGTGAAATCGTTTTATTTGGTGCCCCAATCGGGAAAACCAGATTCACAATTGATGCTTCTAAAAGTTGCTCAATTCTTGGTGGACTATTCACTATCTATACATGCTACCAAACATTATAAATAGGTGGTCAAAGTCAAGGCAGTAAATTTATTTTGATTTTCAAAATCTAGCATCTAGCTTAACCGCAAATAATTTTCTTTAACATTTGATACACAATTAATCACAAGTACAATTGACATTATAAGAAATCCAAGTAAGCTTAGTCAAATACATAAATAAACACAGGATCGAGATGAAGGCATGGGTTACTCAATGAAAACCTCTTTAATTTGCAAAACCTTTTTTTCCTTTTTTAGGAAAGAAAATGTACGAGGACCAAAACCTAAACTAAAACATTATGTGTTGCTTATCCCAATTAGATTGATCAAATTTAGGTTCAATCGGTCTTAACCTTGTTCACCGGATATGCTTTTTTTTCTTGGTAGAATGGGTGGGAAAGGAAAAGAAGTTTCGTCATGCAATATATGCATGCATAAATCATCAACAACTTTAAACCAAGTAACTTCGTTGCATATCACAGCAATTTAATTTTCAAGAAAACTTTTCATTTGTAAATATCTTACTATAATGACTTGCTATGAGCTTTGTTTTTGTCGTTAAGTTCAGTTGGATTGCAAAGTTCAATATATTGCTCTCTTTGAAGAAATTATTTTGCTAGAATACATAATGAGCATTTTAGAATACTAATTGTTAATAAATCAAACGAGAAGATGGTGACCTAAAGATTCAATGTAATAAGAATACCTCTTATTCACATACAAGGGAATCAACATCACTTTAATAATCTTGTAGAAAGTATAAAACTTCGACACTCTAACTAAATAATCTCGCACATGGAATAAAAATCATAACAAATTAGGAAAATCAAAATAAAAATACAAAATTCACTTAAAAGACAATAGATACCTAACACTACCTTATAGACTAAACTTCTTGAATCGAATATCCAATCATTAAATTGACTTCAAGGGCTATGCACCTTAGTAGTATTAGCCTTGAAGAATCATCCTTCAAATACTTAACAAGGTGGTTATCCAAAAGTAGAGCGGTAAACAAAAATGACAGTAGATTTAAGTCTTCGATGTTGAGACAATGGTCAAGCTTTGCAAAAGATGCAACGACAGGATGTGGAAGAGAGAAATTGGATAGAGAGTGTAGGTGAATGGTGGTGTGAAGAAAGGATAGAAAAAAACATGATGGACAATAAAAGGAGAGGAGCGACTAGGTATGAGCAACCTATTAGAGACGAGAAAAAAAAAAAAAGTGTGCTAGATTAAAGAAAATGAAGTTTGCAAAGGACAGGAAGAAAGGAATGATGGAAGTTAACTATTAAAGGTAACCTTTAGGGTTAGAGGTCTTGCTAAGTGACGAGTCAAATTAGACATGCTAGGAGAGAGAGGAATGAGTTTTACGAAACTCTTCAATTACTTTGATCTTTTCTAAATGACATAATTATTAGTAAAAAGTCTTGTAAAATTCTTCATTTTTATGTTAAAATCCAATTAAATCATTTTATATTTTAAGTGAAATACTTAAATAATTCACGTATATATATGCTAAAAATAATCAATTTTTTATATTTATCTTTTTCTTCATAGTGTTGTACTTTTCTATTAAGAAAAGAATACCAACCCATATATTTGTAATTATACCGAGTAAGATCACTCAACACTCTATGAATTGTGAGAGAATTATAACTAGGGATAAATAGTATTTAGTACCTAAACTTTAGGTCATTTTTTTACTAAGCACCAAAAATTTTTACGTGGTAATTTTAATATACAATTAAATTTTTCAATGTTAGTGTTAACATCCAAGCAAAAGCCAACTTCATTAACAATTATTAGATACCTTGTCTTCATGTATTAAAAAGACATGCTAAAAGTGTTGTGATGTATTTTCCTTATTTAATTAAATTAACTTCAAAAAATTATTGTCATCATATATTTTAACTTTAAACAACTAAATATTTTAAAAATGAGTAAGAATGTATTCAAAAAAGATTTTAAAACTCTTTCCCCCTCTCTCTCTTTAGCATAACAATAACACAACCTCTCTCTCACCTTCCCTTCTCTCCTTGCAACGAACATTCCCACCACAAATGAAATCATATAAAAAACTTGTGCTATCTCTATCTTTTATAGTGACCGCCAAACTAAACCAAGTTTTGGTAAGGTTATATTGTTGTTTCATCTTCTTGCAAATCAAGCATTTGAGTTCGAATCTAGGTATTTGGTTACAAGTTGCACCATTAACATCTTTGGGTTTTACTTTCTTACAAGTCAAGCTATCAAAAAGATCATCAATAGAGCTTTCAACTAATCATAGTTACCCCTCAAGGTTCAAATCTAAGTTTGGGGTGATATAAATTTCAAAATTCAAACATAGGTTTAGGACCTTAGATCTAGGTTTACATTTTTAAATTTGAGTTTCAAGCTTAGGATTGAAGAGGGAGGTGCTCATGGGTTTTTTGGATTTGAGTTTTGGAGTTAGGATTTAATGAAAGATGTGTTCAAGTTGTAGGTGGTAAAAAGAAGGTTATAGGAAGGTTGTAGTTGTGGAGAATGGTTCTTTGAATTTTACCTATTTGATGTACATTAATGTCATTGACCCTTAATATCAATTTTTATAAACTATTTTAGTCGAACTCTTAGCTTAGGGATGGTCTTCTTTATGGCCATTCTAAAAGTAGGTGGTGATGTGGATGCTCATTGACTGTTCGGGAGAGAAAGGAGAAAGGGAGACGAAGGTGATGGTGGTCACCGATTATGTTGAAGAGAGAGAAACTAGAAGAGAATTTTATTATTATTATTATTTTGTGCATTCTTGTATATTTTTATAAATTTAGTTGTTTAAACTTAAAATATCAAATCGTGATTTTTTTTTTCAAGTTAATTTATTTAAATAAGAAAAATGCATGCGGCAATGACATAATTTTTAAGATATTTTCTAATATATGAGGACATTTGTGGCTAAATGATTCGTTGAAAATGCCACATCAAAAGATTCAATTGTGTATTGAGATTAACACAAAAAATATTTAGATGCTTAGTTAAAAAATAATCTAAAGTTTATATATCGAATGCTACATTATTCCTTATAAGTATTATAATATTATGAAGTTGTAACTTTGAAAATCCGTGTACAATTTTTCTTTCTCTCTCCAATCAAACTCTTTATCTAATCATAAAATAACTTCAAAAAAAGCAATCGCCATGCAATTACATTTCAAAAAGATTAGAATCAAAGCTTATGAAATGAGAATGGAGGGTTATGAGGCCTTATGTACACGCCAATTCCCTCATGGCCAAAGGTAGCTAAGCAGGTCATTTGTTGGCCTCCCGTGTATATATAAGAAAGTGATGAAACTAACATGAGGAACTAGTTTATTCATCAATCAACTGAAACCATTAGTGCATGGCAAACCTAAAGTTAACCTATGATGGCCAATTCTTAAATGAGCCAACTCATTAAATTCCATTTGATAAATTGATTGGTTTTACTCAAGTTAAGCTTGTCTTAAATCATTGGATTATGTTAACTAATTCATCAATCGAACATGTTATAAAAATTGATGTGTTATTTAGTTATCCACTAACTTAAAAAAAAATATTTTTTTTTTAAATAGTTCACTATAGATACTTAAATGTTTGTTTTTAAATAACAATTAACTATGCAACTATTTCCTACCATTTTAAGTATAATGCAAAGAAATACAAGTTTATGAACTAATTGGATTTAGTCCTTTAAGTGAATTAAATAGATTCACTTGTGAATTGTCGCAATCTAACCCAATAAGGATTGATTAGTTAATCGAATAGACTTAATCAATATCAAACCAATCCATCTTAATGCACAATTTAGTGTTAGGTTAAAAAACACTACGCTTGTTAAACGGGTTAAAATTATATGAACTCTTACTTTTTTAAAAAAAAATTAGTATTTGAATCCCATAAAATAATTGTAGGATTTACTTCTTTATGAATTATTTGTTTATGTATAATTTTCTACTAACATGGATGATATATACAATATATTTCATTAATGAGACTATTAAAAAAATAGAAAATTGAAAAAAAATGTAGGAAAATTTAAAAAAAAATGGAAAGAAGAAAATTAAAAAAGAAAAGAAAAGACTGTGTGGTTGTTGCTAGCAACCTAGTTTTCTCCTCTCTTTTTTTATTTTCTTATAATCTTTTTTACTTTTTTTATTTTTTTATTAATTTTGTTAATTACATATATTACATCTATTGCTTACATAAGTAGAAAACCACACATAAGTGGTTAAAATATTACAGCTATTTTAAGGGTCCAAGTGTTGATTTTTTTTTAAAAAAAATAAAGGATCCATATAGTTTTAAAATATTTTAAGGGATGTCCACGTAATTTATGCTAATAGAACACTCATTATTACAATGTTAAATAAGAAAATATTTTTTTCTTGTATATAATGTAGTTTTTTCTTCTTCTTTTTTACATAAGAACGTATGTAATAGATTATTTATAAAAACATAAATAGTTTTTTCTTAAACAATTGACAATTTTTGGATACATTTTTTAACCGGATCTATTTATTAATCAATGTAAATAAAATTATAGAATGTATAATCAATATAAAAAAATGTAAAATATATTCGTCTAAATCAATCGATAATTTTTCTAGAATATCAATTATAGCAACCGCTTTTGAATTACTCCTTCGTAAAAATAGAATCCTAAGCTGACCGACAACCACGTTTTCCATATTCTGCATTCACATTTTGACAGAAGCACCCCTCGAGTCTCGAGACTTCGTGGCAAAATTGGATTCTTCAATTATTAAAAGCAAATAAAATAAAAATAAATATAATAAATATATATATATATATATAAAAAACAGCTCAGCAACATAGACTTTAGAGTGATGATTATTATGACCACCGACTATTTATTTCAATCATTTTGTTTTTAATTTTGATTTTCTCTCTCTTCTGGCAGATATTTCCAAGGTGACAATTACAGACAATAATTAAATTTAATCCGACAGATTTAAACTATAGGTTAAAATTTACAAACATTGGAGTGGAGGATTAATCTTTATTATTGAAAAAAAAATTATATTAACTCACTGGTAGTAATTAAAAAAATATTATACGAAATTGTCGGTGACAAACGGTCATTCCCTAACGGATAGAGGATAATTAATAATTAATTAATGAATATATAGTGACCTTTTAGGATTTTGAAGTAGATATTCTTTACTGACAATAAATAAATAAAAGAAAAGTAGATATTCTTTGGTCTTGACAAGTTGCCTATATAGACAATTCAAAATTCAATACTAGGTAATATAAGTACAAAAGTAACTAAAAAAAAAAAACAATATAATCAATAAAAACTATGTCGCTTTGGTTTATGGAAACGTTTTTCAAACTTCTTTTTGTTAAAGTTAAAAGTTAAACATAGTTACAAAAAGTCTTCTTTTTTTTTTTCTTAGTCAGACGTAGTAGTTTAAAGGTGTGGCTGCTAGTGGTTTTTAGAAACAAATAATGATGAAAGTGTAAAGTAATAGCTCTTGGAATGAATGAAAAAAAAAAGTAATAAATGATTTTTGTTTTTGAGAAGAGGAAATTATTTTTCTTATTTTCTATACAAATTTTATAAAAAATATTTAATAATATTAATATATCAGTGACATTTAAATATGTAAAAATGATGGGTTTTTTTTTAAATTATCGATTATATTTTTATATATCAAAATTTTATTAATATTTATACACTATCATTCTTCCGTATGATATGTTAATACAATTAAAGCTTTTATCTTTATTTACCACTACTATTAATGAGCAATCATTAATAAATTTTCCATCATCACTTAGACCATGTACAACCTTTTAAGATTTCACTCATGTGAAAAGGACTAAAATGAAAAATCCATAACATATACAGCATTAAATGTATATAAACTAGTATTTATCAAAAATAATATTATTTAAATAATTTTAATTAATAATAACCGAAATAGCTAAAATGATATCACGATCTTATCTTTTCAAAGGCACAATCAAATTCTCTCTTGAAAGCTGATTTGGTAATTCCAAAAAATTATAGTTATGACTTTTAAAAGTGTATCTAAACATGAAAAACGAAATAGAACTTGAATCACAATTTCATTCCGTATTCATTTCTATACACCAAACGTATCACAATAATTTTTAATACTGTAAAATTTTAATTATTTTCAGCAAAACAAAACACACGGATTAAATCCTTATTTAACTGTACTTAACAAGTCTCACTCTTAAGACTTGGGAGAATATATTACTAATTATTTACGCGTAAGACCCAGCTTGAGACCAGCCCATATGAGGCTTTAAATTTAATCATTTCCGAAATCGGATCTTGTGTTTCTATAATCTTTTTTTTTTTAATCAAATGTTAACTTCCCCAGTTAATGTCTAATTAAACATTAATTGTATCCCAAAAAAAACAATTATAGATTTCTAGTTCATGTCCACTCTCCACTCAGCACACAAGTCTAGGAAGAGACCTTTTTTTTTTTTTTTTTTGGTCTGAAACCATAAATCCATAATCTAAGACCTTGAAAGTAGTTTTGGTCGGTATCAACACGTAAACATCACATGGATTGAGATTTAATCAAGCAAAATTAAGCTGGCAAAATCTTGCATTCACATTTACATACCTAATGAACTTAATTAGTAAAAATCTTTTGTATTGCTTAAATTATATATAAATACGTATCTACAGTTGACATTTAAAGGGTAAGGGGAAATTTTGGACTTAAACATCCCCTTATTTCCAAATGATTTAAATTATGATTGAAATACCAAAATAACCCATCTTTTCATTTTATGGTGTATTTATTTATTTCTATAATTTCATATTGAACCTTTTGTTACTAGATGCAATGGTGCTATATAATTATGTTTATTTTTTATGCATTGATCCCCATTAATGGATGCATCAAAATATTTGATAAAAGCTTATAAAAAGGTAGATATTTACGTTTTTAAGCATTAATTACACATTTTATGAAAAAAATAAATCATGAAAGAAAAAAAAAAAAGAAGTAAAAATCCTATCTTAAGAATCGCTCAATGATTCTAGTATCCGTCTTTTCATAATTTGAATGACAGATGTGAGGAAGTTTCATGACAGTCGAAAGAGGGAAGAATTCTCAATAGCAAAGGTCACACGACGTAAGGTACCCTTAGGATAAAGGGCAGGGCATGCAATGTGCCAAAAGGCCAAGGTCATTCTACAGGAAACAAAGGGAAAAAAGAAGCATATGGAGCCCAAGACCAAGACTTAAAAAAGAGGAAAAGTATTTAATAGGTATCTATTTAGATATAGTTGTTAACAAACTAGTAAATTATCTTTTTTAACCTTTTTATGTACTTACTTATTATAAAAGTTTCCATCTTGTTTAAATCCTTAAGAACTATCATAAACACTCCTTAATCCAAGTCCAGTGATATTTACACAGAAAAAGGAAAAGAAAGTGGTCTCCAACCAATACCAACCTTCTTACATGGTCCACCACATTACAATCTTCTTTCTCTCTCTCAGTTCTTTCTTCCTTTATATTCATCTATCCACACTCTTCCTAGCTTAGGGCTCGCTCAAAAAAATAAAAGCAGAGTCCTTAAAACCTTTCTTTCTGTTTCTCATTATTGGTTCTTCCCTCGATAAGAATGGCATCACCATCAGATACAAGTAAAACGGCCAAACTAGAGCGCTACAACAGCTACATCCGCAAAGTAAACAGCACAAAGCTCCTAAACGCGTCTTCAAAACTCCTCTTTCGAGCCACTCTCCTCATAGCGCTTCTACTCGTGTTCTTCTTCACCCTAAACTACCCTCCACTTTCCGATAATCCCCACCACGTCCACACCCACCACAATTTCCTATCCTCCTCCTTGCTCTCCTCCTCCTCCTCCTCTTCTTCCGGCGTCGGTGGTGCGGCGTGGGAGAAGCAAGTGCGTCACTCCGCCACTCCCCGCCGCTCCAACGGGCTAGCTGTCCTTGTCACCGGGGCAGCTGGGTTCGTGGGTACACACTGCTCCCTGGCGCTCAAGAAGCGTGGGGACGGCGTTCTTGGACTCGACAACTTTAACGACTATTATGACCCGTCGCTAAAACGCGCGAGACAATCGCTGCTAACGAAACATCAGATTTTCACTGTGGAAGGAGACCTTAATGATGGTCCATTGCTTACCAAGCTCTTCGATGTCGTGCCTATCACGCACGTTCTCCATCTTGCCGCACAGGCTGGCGTGAGGTATGCTTCCCATAATTAAAACCCATTGCTTCACGTGAAATCCATATTTATATTGCTATTACTACATATTAAGTAAATGAATTACTAAGCTATTCCTACTCCCAAGACATTATATCACTTTCTCCAAATAATTTTTTGAAGTTATGTTGATAATCGTATTCAATGAGAATATGTCTAGATTTAGGTTTTTTTTTTTTTTTTATTCTCATTTTGGGTGACCCCATTCGTGTACTAAAATTCAAGGGCCTTCACGTGTAGATTTAGCTTACTTTTATTTGCAAAATTTCATAGGCAAACTACAAGGTTACTTCAATCAAATGGAAAAATATAGAGCAGCAAGTTTTAATCTTGCTGGATTGTAGTAAAATATTCGCTAGACTAGCTAGTTCAACGGATTCTTCACCACAATATCTATAATTGATTTATTTACTTTTACTTTTTAGGTAAAACATTAACTTGGAAAGTTATAGTACATATTCATATGTATTATAAAATTTGAAAAAAGAAAAACAAAAAGTTGGGAAAACACATTAGCTGAATTATTGTTATTCATTCAATTTAGGTAGATACGTTTTGAGTTTTAATTTTTAACGTTTTAATTAGACTTCATCAATTTTCTAAATTTTGTTAGTAATACAAAGTGGATTTTAACGTAAACTTTCTAAGAAAAAGTACTTAAATAATGAAGAACTCAACACCTAAGAATTTCTAATTAATTTTGCGGAATACCCAATTAAATATAATTATATGGGAATTAAGTGTACTTAAATGGATTTATGATGTAATTTAATTTTACTTTAAAAAGTTGCTGATACTGTTTTGTGATCCTGCGTGTGCTTGATTAGGTACGCTATGAAGAACCCGCAATCTTACATTCGCTCCAACATTGCTGGATTTGTAAATCTTCTGGAAGTTGCAAAGAACGCGAATCCTCAGCCGTCGATCGTGTGGGCATCATCAAGTTCAGTTTATGGTCTCAACACAGAGAATCCTTTCTCCGAAAACCACAGAACCGACCGGCCCGCAAGCCTATACGCCGCTACGAAAAAAGCCGGAGAGGAAATCGCCCATACTTATAACCATATTTACGGTCTTGCCCTTACCGGTTTAAGGTTTTTCACCGTCTACGGTCCGTGGGGTAGACCGGACATGGCCTACTTCTTTTTCACCAAGGACATTTTACAAGGCAAGCCGATTGACATCTACCAGACGCAGGACGAGAAGGAAGTGGCGCGTGATTTCACCTACATCGACGACGTGGTGAAAGGGTGTCTCGGGGCGTTGGATACTGCCGAGAAGAGCACCGGAAGCGGCGGAAAAAAGAAGGGACCGGCTCAATTGAGGGTTTACAATTTGGGAAATACCTCACCGGTTCCGGTCGGGCGGTTGGTGTCGATACTGGAAGGTTTACTGGCTACCAAAGCCAAGAAGCATGTAATTAAGATGCCAAGAAACGGAGACGTGCCTTACACACACGCCAATGTGAGCTTGGCGTATAGGGATTTTGGGTATAAGCCGACCACAGATTTGGCCACCGGTCTAAGGAAATTCGTCAAGTGGTATGTTAGCTATTATGGGATCCAATCAAGGGTAAAAAAGGGAAGTGAGAAAACAGAGGAAATCAATTAATGACAAGGCAAATGGGCAAAAAGTGCAAAGGCAAAAAGCAAATCATACCATTCTACCACATGGTGGTTTTCCACATTTTACTTTTTTTCTTTTTCTTTTTCTTTTTTTACTCTCTCCTTTAGCAAATTAAAGTCAAATTTCTCAAAAAAAAAATATTTTATTTTCTTTTTAGTGACTACAGCGTGGAAAAGGAATTCAAACTTGTATCATTCCCATGTTGTCATCGCATCTTGTAATATTATGTTGTGTGTTATAAAGATGTAAATCCAATGTAGAACATAAAGTTATAGATCTTTTTTAAGGTTGTAATAATATGTTGAATCTGCTAAGCAAGGAGGCAGATCAACCATTTTATATATATGTAAAATGAAAAAAAAAATCTAATTGAACAGTAATGTTACATCAAGATTCTTCTTGAAATTTGTCTATTTTCATTATATTTATATTATTATATTGTTGGAACTATTTAATCAATTTTTAAATTTTGTTATCTTTTGGGTCCATGATTAGATTTTTGCTTTATTGATTGGTACAAGTGAATGCAATCTTAATTCATTTTTTCTTTAGAAGATGCTTCATAATCAATTAAATTGAAAGCGATGTAGGGTAGGGCTTGTGTGTAACTTTTATTGGATCTTTCAAGCAAGAAACCTTATAGTCAAAGTGAGTCTCTTGTATGCGAATCCTATCTTACTAATTAAATTTTAATAATTAGTATATCATCTTCATTCTTTTAGTTAAATTTGGGAAGTGGGTGTATAACATTTTTTTTACCTTATAAATGGGTCCACTTATAAACTTTTAATTTCTCAAATATTTTCAATAAATCTTAATTATCTTATATGAATTACAAACTCATATCCTTATATTTCTTATCATTAGAAGAGAAACTAAGTATAAAAATTATATTATTATTAGAATTATAAAAAAAAACAATAATAATGAATATAGGAAGGCACGTTCCAACAAAGACATCACATATGAATCTAAAGACATAGCCAATAGATATGTACTTTAGATTTGCTAAGAATATATATAAGACTAATCTAGCATAAGAGCCAACCAAACTTCCACAACATAAATAAAAGAAGACATGTTAATATGAAGATATCTAATCTAAATCTGAAGATATAACCAATTGATAGGTACCTTTGCTTACACTAAGAATAAATATAAGACTAATCAACCAACCAAACTTCCACAAAATTATAATTACATATACTTCAAAATAAACTTTATAGCCTTTAAATAAATCATTAGTCCATGAAATTGTCAAAAGATAACATGACTTGGATCATATCTTATCTTCCAAATCATAATAATCCATAATATCAAAATGCAAGGACTATCTTCTTGGTTTGGATCTCCTATTGTTACACCCAGCCCTTTAAATATTGGTTTAGCTCACAAAGATTTATATTCATATCATTCTAAATAAAAATCATCGCTCGAAATAAAACAATTCCCAAAAAGGTGTGCTACAAAACCAATTGCATAGTTTGAATCATTTATGCTCACAACTACACAATGCACAGGCTACACAGACGATGGCATAATAAAATCCAATACAACAATCAATTTGTAGCATCACACAAGTAAATTTTGTAGCCAATTATTTTCTAAGTTCAATCATAAATACTAAATTTCTTTCTAAGTGATCCCCTTAGAATAGAGAATCGGATATTCTAACAATATTCTCAATTACTTTATGGTCTATTTCTTTTTATTAGAATCCTTAGGAAAAGCATTTTATTTCCACTTCCATCGAGCTTGGTTTAAGTAGGGATAGCATTTCTCTTCTACATATCCATGGAGTTTTAAAAATTCCAAACATCTTAGAGATAGATATAGAGGTAAGAATTTATCAAATGAAACGCACTCCTTCGTATACGTTTGGAGTCTATTAATCAGAAAGGGATTGGGGATAGAAATCATCAACGGTTGATTTCTCCATTCGTATATAGCAAATACTAGATTATCAGAGCGCTTAAGACAATTACTTATCTCTAATTTTCCTCTCTAAAACAAACCATTGATAGTCTATTTTAACCCATCCAATTACTTAACCTTATATTATCCATCAACAATCGGTCTATAATCTATGTACTCGATCCCAAATTAGCTTATCAATTGGTTCCCTATTCTATATAGTTACAAGACCTCATTGCTAGAAGTAAAAAAGGAGTTTTTCATTGCAACTTGTCGATTAGCAAATGTAGCCATCATTGGTCGGTCCATAAAACGGATACCAAACCTCTCATTAGGCGATTAATATCCTATATCAACAAGCCATATAATCACTACAACATCACTAAATAATGGCTGAGTTTAGGAAGATATCCAATTCCATACAAATACCTAAAATAAAACAAGTTTAACTAGACAAGCACAAACTAGCATTCAAATTTAGAGGGCATTGGTAATATACCTAGTGTTCTTAGCCTCAACTTTGCTTCCTACACATCATTGATCTTGATTACCTAATTAGTTAAACTCAACTTAGTTCTTTTACTGAAAATTAATATTACACACCTTTTCAAGCGTTTCATTTGAGAGAATCTCATGGTGCCTTTATGCTTCTAAAACTAACCAATCTCCATCAATCGCGTATTAAAGATGGGTTGATGGTTCCCACTTTGGTCAATTTATTCTTGGGTTTGAGCAATCAATTGCCTTATTTTTCACTTTTCACTTCAGCTTACTTTGTTTGTCCTACATGTTTATATCCAAGGTGGACTACTACAGACCTATAAGGTTTTTCGACATGTGTGGTTCCTAGTTTCCATTTCAGTGTTGATAAAGCCAACCCCAAACATAAGTTATAAGAATCGTTGTTGCGGTTACATATCTAATCAATTGACATGCTAGTTGATCTTCCAATATAAAGGAAAAAACAAAACAGGTTTAAGTCAATGTTGTTGTAATATCAGTAGGTAAGAAACCTATATCGAATATTAAGTGTAGCGTTGTAATAAGTCTTGAGTTCCTAAAGCCCATTATTCCGGACTGGTGAAGTCAAAAAGTTGCACCATACACCAACAAACTTTGTTCACACAACCTTTTGTGACGTGGCGTGGTTAAGTTACCATATCTTATTGTGTGCCTCAATTATATGATGAAGAGATGTGCCATCTATCAACAAAGACAGTCTGATTAGGGAACTAGATTTCCACAAAATTTTCAAAGCATGATTTAGCCTTTTCAACGACACTTGACATTGACTGTAAATGTACGTATTAAAGGATGAAATTTCTCACCTTTCCAAATACCTATATGTGAGTGCAAAAAATAAAAATAAAAAAAAGTAATAACAAACGGATCCACAAGTTATTGCAGGACACCAAATAGCGGTGTCAATTCAGCATTTAGATTTTCAATTTCCTAATAAACACTCATACTCATTAATTAAATATGGCTACTTTATCCCAACATTACATATAATTGAGGAAGGGAAATTTTATACATGATTTAAGGGTGAAGAAAGGTACAATTCGACAATCATATCTTAAAGCATGTGGCAATTCCAATTTCCATACTAGGCAAATAGGGTAAAAGTAACGAAAGTTCAATCAAGTTTGATTTAACATCTTAATGCCTAACACTTTGTATAATAATATTAATAAACTATATAAATAGATTAGTAGTATAAAAATATTAATAAAATTTTAATACATGAAGATATCATTAATACTTGTGTGTTATCCGTTTAAATATATGATATATTAATATCACTAAATTTTTTTTTAATAGAAACCCATTTCCAACGTGAATGCAATTATTGTACATGCACTAAATTCCATCTTTAGTTATATTTTTCTTTATGTAGGACATAGCCTTGCCCACATTCATAGCTAAATTAAGAATATAAACTATTCATGGGTGTCCTTTAATTTTATTTTTTTTTTTCTCCCACTAGTCTGTCATCATTTTATTTCGTACAACAATCATTCCATTATTATCCATACACCCTAATAAATTTGCAACATTGTTTAGACTAGGCTAATCTTCAAGGTTTTCTTTAAGTGTCTTACACTCCAATCTCTTCTTTTGCTATAATTAAAACCCTGTCTTGTCCTCTACGGGATCCATTGCTATTTTAAATATGGAAAATGTTATGAGGCCTGAAAAATTTGCTCCCAAGCAAAATGATTTAGGTTATGTATCAAAATAATAATAGTAATAATAATAATAACACAGGTTAGGTAAAGTAAAAAAACAAAAACAAAAACCCATATTATATAGCTAAAAGACAATTTAACACACGTTAATTACTAAAGTGAAAGTGTGTAAAAATTCAGATTGAGCTACATATGACGTTGTGTCTCTGGATTATTAATAAAAACATGCCTAAAGAGCAAGCTTATTGTCTTCAAATAATAGAACACCCAAAAGAAAATATATAGTGATATATGGACAAGTCATATTCATACGTGTATGAGTAAGCTCCACAATAAAAAATAAATAAATAAATAAAAGAGAGATTTACCTGCCCAAAATAAATTAACAAAAAGTTAAAATCAAGAATATCTCTATGTGAAGATGGTAAATTGAAGATTTTTATATTAATTCATTTTAATCGATTCACATTCTTATTTCTCTCCACATTTCTTAAACCTAGGAATTTGAAATTATCTTGAAGTACTACAAATCCTTTTAACTTCACTTATCATTGTTTTAGAAAAGAAAATACACAATCCAGTTATGTTTGCTCCATGTGTGTTTTGCTTTCCACCTTTGAAAACGTATATTTAGATCCTAAATACAAAAAAAAAAAAAAGGAAAGATAATCCTATCAAATGCTTAAACGACTCATGCTCCCTTCATAAAAATAACAAAAATAAGAAAAAAAAATAAAAATCAAATTAAGTATAACAAAATTTTTAAAAACTATAAAATAAACTATCGGGGTTCTCTTTTTTTCTACTTTTATGCCTTTTATTAGTTAATATTATTTTTATTTTGTTATCAATGGTAAATTGATCATATATGGGTCACAAAGCACGCTTTCTAAAATTTAAAGATTTGAACACTCAATTTAAAAGTAGGAAGGCTATGTGTACATGATGCAATCATAATGGAATATATTATAGATGCTTTTGGAAGGAATTTATAATTTATAAGAAGGATAAAGGAAGAAAAAAAAATATCAATAGCCATTCGGTGAATTTTTAAAAATATATGTTTAGTCTAAATTTTTATTATTGTACACTTTCCAGTGACAAAAATAGTATAAGATCAACATCTTTTTATAGTTGCTATGTAGCATGACTACTTCCGTGGAGCTTGAGGGAGCATGACATTGTGTCCTTAGAGACTTATGACTAATACAACACAAATTTATGCATCATTCTTGAGCCTATTTCCTTTTCAATATGCAATTGTCGTTTGTACCGACACTTTTTCCAATCGCATATGCTTACAAAAGGCTGCCCAGCACGCCTGTCTTCCCAAACTCCTTAGCCAAAAGAGCAAGTAGGGATAAGTATTTACCTGAATCACATAATACTATTAAGGCGTGGCTTCATGTTAACATGTGTTAGAACACTAACTTAATCATAGGAACCGGGTCGAATCAGTCCGGAATCGACTTGGATCCGTCAGTTTCTAGATCCAAAAAAAAAAACCCGAGATCAGCCTAGGGTCCATGGTGAATTGGTCATAATTTTTTTTTTAGCCTAGATTTGGTCGGTTCAATATATGAACTTATCAAACCAACGAGTTGTCGCATGAACTAGTCATCCTAAGCCAGTTTGGGCAGATTGGTCAATTCAACCCTACATCTCCTATGTCTACACTAACTACAAATATTAAGTCACTTATTATATATTAGATAGTTTACGATGAAATCTTTAAAAACACTTGCATGCAATAATTGATGCTTTTCCATTTACTTCAATAATCTTCCTCCCATCCTATCCATAAACCATTTCTATATTTTCAAAGAGCTTTCTTTTAAGAGTGTTCCACTCTCTTACTCTAGTTTCTTTCCTTGCCATAAATAAAAGATTTTCTCATGTAATCTAAGGGATAAATTGCTTGTCTTTTTTCTATATATATCTCGTATTTCGATGCCCTAAATTACCATTTTTAAAAGGTTACAATTTAATAGATTTAGTTTTATTTACCTATAACATCCCCTCTAAACTACAGATCTTTATGTGCTTGCTCCTCTTAATTTCAAAACTTCACAAAGTTATACTTAGACCTCAATTTAGCAGTATCCCCTTTGAAATAATAAATAACAATGAGCAAAAGGTTCTAAATAATTGAAAAAAAAAAATCTATTGTCAAACTGTGATCAACAAGGATGGACAATAATCCACTATCCTAAGCAAGTTGCAATTAGCCCCGCTAGGTAATAATTAGGCCATACGAACCATATACAAAAAGTGGAACATATCAAAATAGTCGGCCCACAAGAGCCAACCCCACTAGATGGTCATCAACCTCAATTCGAAAACCTTAGGGTTTTTGTCTCTTGTGTTCTTCATTTAATTTCTAGTTTTATTTATTCATTATTTTTCAAAAGCCTAGAATTGCCAAATTAGGGTGTATAAGTGCATAAACACCTTAGTGTATAATTTTTGATAAATTGTAAATATATTTTTTTATATATTTGTTTCATACATGCTTAATCTTTTAATATTTAAAATTGAGTATTTAGATTCCTAAATTTTTAGAAAATGTACTTTTAGAGATAACTTATTTTACTATATTTTCTTTCTATAACGTAATAAAAGAATTATAAAATCAAAATATACAAGATATCAAGAAAGAGAGAGAGAACTACCATTTTGTTAGTTTTAAGTTTTGGAATATTTTATTATGCTTAATGTTATTTTCTTTTTCTTTTCCCCCCCTTTTTTACCATTTTTATCAAGAGCAAGGATCTAATAATCTTTTCAAAGATGTTAGGATTTAAACACTCAATTTTAATAATAGGGGTCTCGCATACATAGAATAGATATAAGGTGATGTATTTGTAATTTACTTAAGTATTTTTACAATTTACCCCATCTTACAAGTATTCTAGTTGAGTCAATTATATGCTACAATGTTAAGCTTGTTCTTCATAAAGTTTCAAAATTTAGAGCTTGAGGTCCTTTTAAATGGATACTTGGATGGGTCCAAATTTAGCTTGATTGGAATAATTTTGGCTTCATTGCTTAAATCTAAATTGAGGAGAAATTGGAAATTGCCATCCCGAACTCTTATACAAGTGCGGATACACTTATAAAATCTACTTTGACACCTTCTAAATTCTTATAAATAAACAGCAGTGAAGGATGTTTGCTATTTCTGTCAAAAAAAGAGCACTAACTTCAAAGTTTAGGGCTACTAAAATATACTTTAATAAATTATGGGATACTTCCATACGGATGTCAATGTTTAAATGGATTATTTGCACCATTTACTTAAATTTATGATGATCCTCCAATTTGCTTTAATCTCAATTTAACCCTAAATTTTATTTGAGTTCCAATACACCCATCAGTTTGTCAAAACAAATAGTAAAATGGTCGAACTCGAATTTAACCCAATAAACTTGTAGATAAACTCGAATCTATTTCAGAGGACCTCTCTTTGTCTATTTCTGTCTCCCTGCGAAAGGACATGCCTACGCCTGCAATGGTTCGTGTGTCTTTATGCTCGAGGCTCATTGTATGAAAATGAAATCCATATGATAGGTTATTTCTGGCTGAAAACCTAGCTCCTATGTAAAATCCACAAAAAAATTCAATTACATCTAACATCGAAATAATTAAAAGATAATACTAAAAACCTTAAATATATCACACATAAAATTATATTGAAAGAAATAATTAAAAAGCAAACCATGAAAAATTATTGAATAAACAATAAAATAAATTAAAATCATAGACTTGGAATTGTCAAATAAAAATTCCGAACAAATATTTACGCTTAAAATACTCAAATTAGTTTAAAAGTAAAGTTTTATAATAAAATAATAAAATTTCAAAATCTATAAATACTGTCGCACACGTAAAGATACACTAGAAATTCTAAATCTTAATAATTATAATAATAATATGAGACATATATATATATATATATGTATCAGCCATGCCGTGGAGGACCACGGCCACGAATAAGAAAACAAAAGAAAAAGCAAAGGAGAAGAGAGGAGACAGAGACGACCAAGACGAGCGAGGACCTACGAACGAAGAGAAAATGAAAGAAAAAGAAAAAGGGAAAATGAACAAAAAAATGCATATATCACCCATACGACCTTCTATCGACGATCCGAGACTACCAACATGTTTCTCAAGGTGAGTACAACTCAACTAGACCAATTTATCGCGAAATGGAATTAGTTTCTAAAAGTAAAAAACACACAGCCACGAATAAGAAAATAAAAGAAAAAGCAAAGGAGAAAAGAGAGGAGATAGAGACGATCAAGACGAGCGAGGACCTACGAATGAAGAGAAAATGAAAGAAAAAGGGAAAATGAACAAAAAAAATGCATATATCACCCATATGACCTTTGATCGACAATCCGAGACTACCAGCGTGTTTCTCAAGATGAGTACAACTCAATTAGACCAATTTTTCGCGAAATGGAGTTAGCTTCTAAAAGTTAGGTACAAATATCAAATGGGTGTAAAAATTAATATTTCGCCTAAAATTAGTTACAATAGCTAGAGAAATACTAAATAAGGTGATTTAAACCATGAGTGGCATGTAATAATGTATTTTTCCTTAATTTTTTTAGGTAAAGAAGATTTCGACTTAAAAATACTTAAAGATTACTTCGATTAAATTCGAGAAAAATGAGACCTAGGTGAGTAGGATTCCGTGACGCGTTATATTGTATGTATATTGTTGATTACACGTACTTTATTAGAAATTTTGTGTTGTCCTATATATAAACATATATATATACTGTGCTTGAGTATTGACCTTCCATTATGTGCGTGGGTGTGTGGAAATCTTCTCGTTGGCTGTAGTAAACAACTATATGTATATAACATATATTGGAGATTGCTGGACCTTCCCTAGGTGTGCACATGTGTGGGAAGTTTTTTTGGTTGTTGTATCAACATATATATATATATATATACATATATATATGCTTACATGCTAATTGCTGGGGATGATTTCATATGTATATGTATTTGATATTGGGGAAGGCTGGAAGTGGAATCGCTAGAACGTCATCACTGCTCTGCCGTGAGGAACCATGTATGTGTATGCATATTACAGTAGATTGCAAGGACGTGGAAGCCATACGAGAAGTTGGTTGCTAGTTGACGTTCCAAGGTTGCCGCAACATATATGCGTATATCCATATGCAGGGGAAGGGGGCGTGTGCTGCTAACAAATGTTTGGGTATAGATAAATATAAAGATGTGGGTTGTTGTCAATAAATATATATATGTATGTATGTATGTATTTGTATGTTCCCTTGGTCGCTGGCCGAAATTAAGACCTTCCTTTCTTTTTCTTTTACTACGGAGTGAACATAGATATGTATATGTACATGATGGATGGAGGTTGGAAACATTATGTGTATATCTTGAATGTGCACCTTGTGGGATTGGAAGGCTAGTAGGGAATGTTGTATATGTAAATTTTTATATGTGAGATGATGAAAGCGGAAATAGAAACTCAACTTAAGAATGTAGGCTATAAGATGAAATGGAGGTGAGAGTTAGGAATCATATTGATGTTAGTTTCCTTATGTGCTTGTGTGTTGGGGAATTGGAAGGAGGGTGGAAATCCATGAAGGAGGAAGCAAGAAAACATGTATATGGACATTTATAGGCATATAGGTGTTGGATCTCTTTTCCTTAGCGTGCATGCATGGTTTTGCTAGTAGGAGTAAAGGGAGAGGTTATAGTATGTGCATTGTTAACTATTATGGAGGTTGGTAAGGAGATTATAGACACATGTTGACATGGAGAAGGTTAGAGGTGGAGGCTAGAAAGAAGGGAGTCTAAGGAGCCGATCTAAACTATAAGTATATGCATACATCACAAGTTAAAAAAGAAGAGTTAAACCGCCAATAATCTAAGTCCTTACCATCATAGCTATATATGTTTGGTGTAAGTGAGATAGAGGCACAAAATGTCATAATGGATATAAGTCGTAGATATATAAGGTATATAGGTAGGGGAGAAATGTGCTCATAGTCGACCTTAAACCATAATCATAATCTTTACATCGCAATATGTAATGATAAAGTATGGATGAAAGTCTAACTTAAGCCTCATGTGTCATAGGTACATATATATATATCTAAGGACAAGACATGTAACTATAATCATGAATAGAAGTCCATAGCTTGATAATCTCTTATTTGATTTTATGGATGTTGTTCTCTTATTGACATTAGGGACGTGCCTTGCTTTGTGGAATAATTGAGTGCATTATGAACGGAATATATGTTAGCATGATGGTCGTTGCATATGTGCTTGACTTTAGATGATCTCCTTAAAACCTTAACTAATCCTTTAAACTTAATTAAAACCTTGACATGCATTGTTCAAGGCCATCACAGCTACAGAGTGCGCTGGAAGTAATCAGAGTATTACTGTTCTATTAAATGCGAACTAAGTGACTAGGGAATTGTTGTGTCTTGACAGTTTCGAGTCTGGCCTATCTTTTAAGGGTGTGTAAATGCTTGGTGTATAAGAGACGTCTGAGCTTAGATCACTAAAGCTAAGACACAATCATAATAAAGTGATAAGAGTAATTAAATTGAGTGTAAGACCCGAGCTTTGATGATAGCTTTAGAATCCCTAACCCAAGGTCAAGAAGGGAGTAAACCCTAGACTTCACGTTAGTTACCGGAAAACCATGTGAGATGCTACATTCATATGATTATTCATGCATAGCATTTGTTTTGACAACTTGCTTGAAATTGTTTGTGTTTATTGCAACACTGAAAGATTGCACTCTATCTCACTAAGCTTTTAGCTTACCCTCCTATAGATTTTTCCTTGCAAGTCGAGACTACCAGAATTTCCTTATGAATCAATGAACCAAGGTGAGTACTTGTTGCATAACTAAGGGCAAGGTTCATGGGAAGAATGCAAAGACTAGATTGATGTAGATATTGCTAGACTTGGCTTTATAATAGTCGTAAATGCCTATAAGTGATCCAAGAGGATCTTGGGTGTACCTGTGGTTGTGTAATGGCATCCGTTAGAGGCCCTGTGACAATATAATTGTTGATTGCTTCCGTTGAATGGGGAATGTTATCATTGTGATTAATAGGCACAATGCTTAAGATGAGATACTTTGCGATTGCTTAACGAAGGTTAGGCAATCGTAGCAGCTTGTCACGTGAAATACCTAGAGTGGGGCATGACATTCTAGCCGGAAACAATAGAACAATTTGCCAAAAAGAAAAATAATAGTGATGATAAGTCACACTCATACATATGTGATTCCAAGTCGCTGGACAGAGAAAATTAATAAATAAAAATTGACCAGCCATATGATAAATACATCCTTAATAGGTCTATTTTAACAATATTTTTTATTAAGGATATATAATATATAAAAATGCAATTTTGTATACGGAATTCTATTTTCTCATGCCTCACAACCTTAATGGAGAGTGTTGTACATATGTAAACCAACATCGCAATAATGAGTGTTAGAATTTTTACTATACTGTAAGTTTTGAAAATGTACACATGAATCCCAAATGGTCCTTAATATATTAGAGTAATCATTAAAAAAAGTTAAGAGAAGAAGTTTTAGTGATGATTTGAGAGATATATATATATATATATTTTTTTTAAGTTTTAATTATGTAAATATATATTTTAAAAATTTAAAGTATATCTACAATTAAGCTATAATTGAACACGGGAAAATTAAAAATAAATAAATAAAGCATAAGAAAGATTACGATTCTTGATGGAATTACAAATATACGTTTGACATTTTCTCTGAAATTTTCCTTTGAAATAAGGGCTCCAAATGTCGGGATCACGGGCAATATTAGTCAATGAATATTTGTAATTTTATATGGCTAATCCTCAAATGCCATTTGGTTACGTTCACGCACTTAGATATTTGCATCCCTTCCAAATAATTGTTTCCATTTTGGTCATGCCTATTGACTTGTATATTTAATGGAAAATATTCATTAGTAATGTTCTTGAGATATCTATCCATAAAAATAACAATAATATACAACTAAAGCGTACTTGAATATGTAAGACAACTGATAGAGAATGAAGTAGCTATAACCTATGTAAGGATAAAAAATAATTTGGAATGTCTTTTGACAAAATGTTGTGAAGAAATCTATTTAAGTGTACATCCTTTAAAATAGGTCTAGAACCCCCTATTATTAGGTGATAGCAATGGTAATCTCATTTCATTCAGGCACATTACTAGTTTAGAAATTCAAAGGCCAAGTTACTATTGTCTAGAAGCTCATGTGCCTTCACAATTGAGAGGATGAGAAGTTTTGGTATGTTTGATGGATCAACTATATATTAAATAGTTAAATGTGTGTGAGACATATTCCAATTATGAATGTAGAAGTGCTATCGCTGTTAATAAGGGTTGATGAGTCTTTTCCTTATAAATATTCATGAAGTCGAGATAAGTATAAGGCCCTAATAGATACTACTAGTATGAAATTCAATTAACTATATATGGATAGTTTTTGAAATAATTATTATCTTTATTTTCATAAAATATATATGTTATTTTTTTTATATTTATATACTATGTATTATGTATATGTTAATTTTTTTTTACATTTTTTACATATATATATTAATTATTATCTATATTTTCAATTAACTTAATTTAAGCTCATCTCAGGCCAAACTCAATTTATAAAAAAGCTGAGTTTAAGCTCCAAATAAAGCTTATTGGATTAAATGAATTAAGTTCAAGTTTCTATTTTGACCAAACTCGTGAGCCTATATATTATATTAAAAATCATAAAAATATGAATATAATAATGGTAAAAACAAACCTTATAGGCTAAAGTAAATATTATTAATATAACTAAAAGAAAGGCTAAATACACTCAAGCTTAAACTTGTTTATCTAAATTAACATGAATTTATAAGCTTGTTTAGATACATTTATAAAAATAAGTTCAAGCTTGTTTATCTAAACGGTTTACATTAGAATTTTAAATTCTTTAACGAATTTAAGTTTAAAATTATAATTTTCAAACCCGACAAAACTCGATTTTACTCAAACTCAATAGTTTTTCTAATGAATTAAGTTAGAGTCATCAAAAACTTGGTGCCCACTTGGTTGGTTTACAGAAAGTATATCGTAAGGTCAGCACGTCGTACTTAAAACCCCCTAACAAAGTTTATGTCTTTTTTAATTTATTAATATAGACATAGTAGTACAATGACGACGAGGGAAAGAGGGGTAATCCAGGGGCTTACTCTCTTAACTTTGAAAACTTCTTAAAATTGACATAAGCTTTGAATTTTCTTAAAAGATTGCTAATTTTTATAAATTTGCTATTTTAAAAAGTTAAAAGTTGCAATTCGTCCCTCCTTCACCAACATCTTGTATATATATATATATATATATATATATATATATACTAGAATAAATAATGACAATGCAAAATGTTAGATGGTAGAGAATAAGAAGATAATTCAAGGTAGATATGTCCTTTTTTTTTTTATAATCTGTTTGGCCTCAAATTATATTGTTTGATGGCTTCTACATATTTGTCAAGTTGACTTCTTTAATTACATCCTTAGCTTAAGACTAACTCGTGAAGATATTACGATAAACCTAAGATATAATCTTAAAGATTTCAAAATCCATGTTCAAATTCAAATTTTATATCTTTAATTGGCTACAGACAATTTCGTAGTTACCTAGAAATTTCTATGGGTTTTTTCTCAATATTTATATCATCGTGAACGTACTATTTTATCATGAAGATTCGATGGAATAGACTCATCCATAGAAAATTCAAATTCAAGGACACAAACCTGTATCTACGATTATATGGTAAATGTACCTGAGTTGTCGTTTTATATAAGTTTGCTGTTTTGATCAATTAATGATGTCACCTAATTACCTAGAAAATTAGTTTTGTAAAAGAAGTTTTCGAATTCGTCAGAGAATGTTGCCAAATCGAGCAACGTTCGGCAACCGTTGCCTTTTTCAACACGGTAAGAACCGGAAGAGATCAAGAAAAGGACTTGAACTTATCACATTAAAGCTAGAATCATGTGAGGTGTGAGGGCGGGGGGGGGGGGGGGGGGGGGGGGGTTTGCTTCTTTATGTATAAATAATTACTCCAATCTTGATTTATATCTATGCTTTAGTGTGAAATGGCCATATATATTTTAATATTATATTGGGATGGTGAAAAAAAAGATCATATGTGTTCTTAGTAAAATAAATAGATGATATTATGTAAAATGGTTTATTTAATAAATTAATGAGATATTGAAGATATGATTCAAATATAACACTTTAGATACTATTATAGTTCGGGTTAAAATCGTAATTCGAGTTCACGGATCATGACCCATTGAATACACTTTTCATAAGTATATTCTCGGTTCATCTGTTTTTAGTAATACTTTTCATTAAAAATGAGATACATAAAAAAATAAAATTTTATAAGAATGGAATGTGGAACTATATTCTTATATATTACACTATTAATAGAGAATATTGTTAAAATATATGCATCAAGAATACATTTATTTATGGTTTATTGGATCATGTCTAATTATATTGATATAACCATTTTTAGCTTCTTTGTTCTTACAATTTGTGTTACATTTTTGTTCATACTGTTTGGGTTATCCTTTGTTTAGACAAAAGACGTAAGAACCACATCAAGTTTTGTAAGTGACTCCTTAAACATGTCTCTTTGTTTTTCCTCGAATAAACGGTAATTTCATCCTCATTATTCTAAGTATGCGAAGGTGACTTGATGGACGGGCACATTTAGACATGAAACAGGGTTTGTATAGGGAAAGAATGGAGGAAAACATGATTTAAGGGGTTCAATGAAGCCAATACGAGATTTGCGTACTAAATTTTATGTAGGTTTAACTTTTTTATGATGAATGATAACTTGTGATATATAAATAAAAAAATAATATGAGTTATAAAAGTACAAAAAAAAAATTAATTCATTTTGCCATTATATTTATAACCCCTTGGGGCTTGCTTCTAGCTTGTTTGAAATTTATATTTTATCAATGCTATCAATTATATAACTCCTTTATATTGTCTCTTTTTCTTTATAAATCTTTGTTTACATTGGAGGATGTAAACGTACATTATATATGAAGCTTGATGGTCTCACTTCATTGAGCATAGATTTAATTGATCTTTACTCTAGATGTGTATTCTGTGATTTTCGCCACTATGGACCTACAAATTTAAACATATTTAAGTTATCCCTAAATTGGGTTCTAATTTCTTCGAATTTATCATTGATTAGTAATATATATATATAGCATTTAAGCATAGTACAGTCAATAGTGGGCTTAAAATGACACTACACCGAATGGGCCCAAGGTTACACGTTTTCCAACAATACATCCACCTCTACTTTCGGCGGATTGAGGTTCCCGATCCCAATTGCATATAATATTCATGTCTTATACGTTTTCATTCAAATTATTGAGACAAGGATAATGTACATGCATAAAATTGATGAGGATAGCTATGTTAGGTGTGATTAATATATATTTTCAATTATACAAATGGATGATGCATATTACTCAAAGAAGTTAATTTATGTTTTGTGTAACATTTAAATAACGTATTATATATATTTTTTATGTAATATTTATCACTTATATCCAATACTAAAATATAATTCTCTTTTTTTTTTTAACTCCTTCTCACCTATTTACACCACTTTTTTGCACTTGTATCGAAGCATGCATCACCTCCATATAGTATTTGGTTCGTATAATTATACTTGTATGGATTATACAAAAAATCTATGTAATGTTTGGTTTGCAAAATAGGTATTATATATATATATAAGAACAAAAGTTAAACTTTGTATTATCTAACAAGTGGTACAAAAATCATATCATTCAACAAAATAAAAATATTTTAAATCCTAAAAATGATAGTTTTATCTTTTGGAGTATACACTAAATGTGATATAAGAAAATAATATTGTGCTATACTTATTACATCATGCTATGTAGTTCCTGTTGTATTTTCTTTTCTTTAATGTATTTTTATAAGAACTCACATATGATAGAAATCCACGTTTATATAAACATGTATTGCTTTTGGATATGATAACCACCCATAAAATGGAAGTGCATCCCACTTTGAGATCTTAAGTTATGTTATGATTTTGATCCCTAAATTTACATTCTCTTAATTTATTTTCAATTTACTCATTTTAAGATGTTCCACATTTAATCAACGATTGAGATTATACGAAAATATATAACATGAAAATGTCATCATAAATTTATTCAAATTTCAAAGTAATCTCAACAATTAATTCATCGATTGTAATTTTTCTTTGATTAATCATAAGGAAGATGCTTGTACCAAGTGGGTTGCAACCTAAGGTAAAAGGGAGTGTGTGAAATTTTTAAGGATCCTTATCCCTTACCCCCTTTAGTGAATTTGCTTCTTTTAGACAACTGTCAATGGTGCTTGACAACTGAATGTTTGAGACAATTTTGCTATGTTTTTATTTGTTGAAGTTGTTAAAGGTCTAAAGGTAAATTGAAAATACGTCATCTAAATTGTTGATTAAGTATGGATATACTCTTAAGCTCCTATTACGTCAACTTACTTTCCATTATTTTTAAAATGTAGACATATACCCAAAAACCTAATGCCATCACTCTAAAACCAATATTTAGGGTTCAAGTTATAGCTTTGAGATTATCGAGCCTAAATTTTAATTCATTTTTTCTTAATTTGATTTACACTAAATCTCATACCCATTTAGTGTAAATCCTTGACTAAAATTAAGAAAATTTTTATTTTTTATCTAACTTGGAGAAAAAGGAGTCGCCACCTAATCGAGATCGGGAAAACTATTAAATTAAGACTAATTGAGTATATTAGTCTTAATTTAACTACCAGTTCGCGTAAAATATTTTAAATAAAACTAGAGATTTTGAGTTTGAGACTATCTTCTTAAAACCTTACGGTTACCACTTCAACCTTCCAAAATTAAACTTTATTAAAAAAAATGTTTAACTGAAAAAAAATTATTATTTGAGGTCTCCCGATAGGTGCCTGTGTATCTACTATTTAGGATTAGACCGTCGTAGTTCATAAAAAAGAATTTATCATTATTATTATTATTTATTATTTTTTTAGACCAAAATCTATTTATAAAAGAAAAATTAAATTATACTAAAAATTTTTTTTAGGGAAAATGGTTTTTTTTTAAGGAAAACATTTCTATATATATATATTGAATAGTTCCAAAAAAATATTATTACTTACATATATATATATAAATTTCTAAAATGTAAAAAAAAAAAGCAAAAATATGTTTTTTTGTAATAATAATAATAAATAAATTTAGGGGAATATATATATATATATATATTTAGTGGTGAAAAAAGAAAAAGAAAAAGAAAAAGAAAATTTGACGAACATATGTAGCTTTTGATCGGTGGTGGGGACGGTGGCTTCGACTTCGACTTCCGGCAACAACCTTCGGTGGAGCTCCAAGCAATTGGGAACAGCAAAAGGGATTCAAACTTTGTCAAGAAAAGAAGGAAAAAAAAAAAAAACGAAGACGTAGTGAGAGAAAGAAGAAATTTTTTTCTTTTTGAAGTGAGGATCAATCTTTTCCAATGTCCCGATGTCTTCTCCCAAGGTCCCTTTTATACTTCCCAAGCTCAAACTAAGCATGAAAAGTCAATTCCTGCAATTAATTTTTTATTTTTTAATTTAATGGGTTTTGATCGATTTTAATTTTAATACAATGAATTCGGTTGTAATTTGAGTAAAAACGAATCCTTGGATGCTCGTACTTGCTTGAAAATGTCCATGGAAGCTTCGATTTTGTCTAAATCAAGCTAAATATATAAGATCAATTTTTGCGCGAAATGATTTTTTGCCTATTTTTTAGGTTGATTTTAGCTGTTTAATTAAGTGTATTTTGATCGTTTTTTTGGCTTGGATGCATAGTAGGGAATGTGCTCTTTGTGATTTTGCCATTAATTTAGTGAAATCATGACGAAAAATGAGCTCTGAAAGAGGTCATCTAAGAAGGAAAAATGAGTTAATCTCGGTTGGAGGAGGAAGAAGATGAACAGTGAAAACGTGTTACTATTTGCTGGAAGGAGAAAACGTGTTTTGAACATGTGTTTTCTTATCAGTTTGCTAGAAGAAGAAAATGTGTGTTCAACACACGTTTTCCATTATGGAAAAAGATTTTTCGCAACTTGCGCCTACTAGGGTTTGAACTCCAAACATGGGGCTTTCTTGCGTGTGATCTTTTCAACAAGCTGTGGATCTGTGCCTCAATCTTATTGTGCAATCAAATTGCATTTGTTTCCATTTTTCTTCCCCTTTCTTTTTTTTTTTTTAAGAAATGGAAGTAAATAAATAAATAGATAAAAAATAAAAAAATCTATATAAAAGGAGAAAAAATTATGTATTTATAGCTGCCCCTCTTTGTAGTGAAGTTTGAGGAAAGCTTCACTGCAAAGACCAAAGAGATACACGATTTTTGTTGATAAGAGATATTTAGGATAGTGCTTTATAGGCTGATTATTCGGTATTGGGAATGGTCATTATAGAGTAGCAACTTGTAGTAGTGATTTTTTTTTATTTCGAATAGTGCACTTATGGGCTGACCAATTTTAATGAGTGAGCGTCCATTACGGACTAGCAAAGAAAAGATGAATTTTAGAATAGTGCCTTTGTAGGCTAACTAATTTTCATGAGAAAGCGTCCAATACAAACTAGCAATCCGAAGAAGTGATGAATTTTTGGAATAGTGCCCCTGTGGGCTGACTAACTTTTATGGGAAAGCATTTATTACTTATTAACAATCTAAAGAAATGATGAATTTTTGAAATAGTACTCCTGTGGGCTGACTAACTTTTATGGGAAAGCGTCTATTACAGACTGACAATCCTAAGAAATGATTTATTTTTTGAATAGTGCCCCTATGGGCTGATTAACTTTTATGGGAAAGCGTCTATTACAGACTGGCAATCCTAAGAAATGATTTTTAGAATAGTGTCCTTATGAGCTGACTATTTTATATAGGAAAACATCTATCATAGACTAACAATCCTAAGAAATGGTGAATTTTTGGAATAGTGCCCCTATAGACTGACTATCTTGCATAAGAAAGCGTCTATTACAAACTAGCAATCCTAAGAAATGGTGAATTTTAAAAAAGTGCCCATATGGGCTAACTATTTTGCTACTCATGTATAATGAAAAATCTTACCTAGTTTCATAAATAGCATTCTTAGAGAGCAAGCAATACATTTACTATAACTTAGGATAGTGCTCTAAAAAGTAGGCGATCCTAAACTTGAATAGTGCTTTAAAGAGCAAGCAATCCATAGGGATTATGACTTGAAGAATTAGAATGAAACCAACATTAAGAATAAAAGTCTCTTTGAATTGGAATGGATTAAATGACAAGGTTCACTAATGAAATGAAGACTTTCAACTTGGATAAAACTTGACTATTAGGGATAACAGGTTAAAGTGGACAAAAGTGGCAAATTGACTATCTTTGACTTAAATAAGAATTGGCTATTAGAGCTAAGAACGAACTTGGTCTTTAAGAGCAATTTTTTTTTTTTTAATTTTAAGTAAGATTTACTAACAGATATAACTTCTTTACAAGATTCCCAAGCACTTTCACTTAGCACTAAGCTTTTTCCACTTATCCATAATGGATGGTTCTGTTTGGGAAACATTTCTTGAGGGGATTTCTTCCTCTTTAAGGGATCTCATTCTTTAAGGGCTTTGAACTCTTCCTTAGAGGATTTGAGCTCCTTTATTAGAATATTGATCTTTAAACTTGGGAGAATGACTTTTGACCTATCGATAACGGCTTTAAGTAGATATCTCACTAATGATTAGTTTAGTCTAGGAGGACTTTACTTACCTTCTCTTGGGCTAAATCTCACTCTCAAGTTTAATTCCAAAAATTACAGTCTATCTTGTAAGTGATACGCTTAAATCAATTTGTTGGGTCTTTTTTTTTTTTTTTTGTAATGGAACATGGGCTTTTTGGTTATTAATCTCAAAAAGATGTTAAATGATAAGGTCTATTTTTATAAGGATAAGTCAAGAGGTTTTTTTTTTTTAAAAGAAAAACTAAAGGTGTACTTGCCTCAGTTTCAAAAATAACTTTTGTCTAAGATAAAATATTCCTTTTGATATGATAGTTCATTAAAGAGGAGTGATGGGTATGTCTTGGTTTAAAATTGTAACTCTTAAAAGCTTATGACTCCCCCTTAGTAAACACTTCTTCTTCTTTTTCTTTTTCTTCTTTTTTTTTTTCATATGAAGTGCTTGTAGGTTTTTTTAATATAAAAATAAATAAATTATCGACGACAATTGATTATTCTTGAATTGATGTAACTAGGGTAAGTACAAATTAGTTAATCTTTTTTTCTTAACTGATGACCCGATTGCACCGTTATGGGGATTTTAAAAGGCTTAACTAGGTAGACAAAGGATAATTGTGTTTACGATAAAGAAATGAATGCCTAACATCACTTTGAATTACGTATCAAATTCAAGAGGGACCTCTTTTGAGGATTGAGTTCGAAAACTTCACAATGATGACACTCAACTGCTCAAGTGTTTTAAGGTTGGTGTTTAGGATGTGGTTTGCCTCTTTTCATTCTACACTTTTAATCTTATGAGATGTCGTATTTGGACAAATGTTCTCAAAAGATCTTAATTCCTCAAGTTGAGTATTACGCCTCTAAAATTCAAAAAAATTTTACTCAAATGATTCATTTCTTTTGCTATGACAACTTTAGCAAAGATTGACCCATTTGCCCCTCACTTTCTTGCCCCCAAATGATATCTCTAATCATGTGATAGTAGCAGGCTTTCAACATTAGGCACTGAAGATGGTATTTCATGACTTGGAGAAAGATTGTCACTAGCTTACAAGAGATTTGAATAATCTTTAAATCTATGAGGTCTTGGATCTTATTCTTTAACTTAGAGCAGATTTCAATTGAATGGCCTATTTGACCCATATGATAGTCACACTATGTTTTTAGGTCATAGTTCCTTTACGAGGTAAAATTTCAGTTGCCTCTCCAAGGTGGGCCTTTGAATGCCCCTCTTGTGATGCTTGGAGGTTCTTGAAAAGATTTATTCCTTCGATGAGAAATTGGATTTGCCCAGCCATCTTCTTCATAGTCTAATCTAGAGTAGATAGCTTTGAGTTAACAAAAGTATCAATGCTACTACCATTGTTGTTATTGTCACTAGCCATTGTGAGTTTAGATAGTAAACCTAATTGCTTAGAGGTGGGAATCCCGAGAGAATTTGTATTTGTTAGTAATTCTTTTTATTTATTTAAAATTAACTTTGATAGTAAAAGGACTTAGACATTGATCGAAACAATGATTGTGACCCTAAGATCCTAAGAAGATGAACATGAGTGGAATAACCAATAATTACAAGAGGATGAAAGATAATTGCTTTTTTTTGGTAAAAGTGAATTTTTAATGATTGGAAAAATTATTTCCAAAATCTAGCATCTATTTCTTATCTCTCTCTCTCTCTTGTAGCACTGTTATTGAAAAAAAAAAAAAGAACTAAAGTAAAAAAGAGATTAAACGACTCAGGAAAAATATAATTTATTATTATCCATGAACTTGACAATTATTTCCAAATTGGCTAACAAAATTAAATATCCTTAATCTAATCCCGCATCCCACAGTTGTGCTCCTAATCATTGTAACATTTTCAGCGCCCGCTCAAGAACATCTTCAGTTTGTTTAACTTGGGTCAAGAGAATTTGCACGTTTAATTCTACCCTTCGGGTTCTCCCTCTCCAATAATTCACCTCTGCTTTAAGTAGTTAGACTTGAGAGTTGGGTGTGCTTGGTATACTGTTGACTTCCTGCTCGTTGCCTTGTTGATTGATTGCCATTGATCTATATAATTATCAATTTCATGAGTAATATTTATGAACTGTTTGATCTTTTTTTTTAAATAAAAAATAAATAATTACAAATGCATGGTAATATACGGATGTAAAGACCATTAAAGTAATACAACATTTATTTAGTTGCAACCCTATTAAGACTCGATGTTTACATCATAATTCTAATACACAAGGAAATAATATAATGTTTATTTACAATATACACTCAAGATACACACAAAAGGTTTACATAATCATTTATAGGACACTTTAGTATTAATTGTGTTGCAACTTTAAGTAAATGCGGTAGTAACTTTATGGTTAATGAAGAGTATATGTAATTTGGGTGGGTCCTAAAAGTTCTCAAACTCTATAGCCTCTCACATTTTCAAAGAAATGGATCTTAGGCTACATTGAAGTTTGAGTGGGGTAGCTTATTCGGCCCCGAGTGGTGGTCATTCCACTACACTCGAAACTTACATAATGACTCCCCTTCTAAGATTCTAAAACAGTTTAGGTTTAACCGTATCTAACACATATTGGAAATAAATAAATCTTAATCATGTATAAACAAAAGTTAGTACAAAATATAACAAAGAATAATAATAATAATAAAACTTCAATGAATAATCCTAAAAAAAAAAAGAAATTTATTTTTTGAAGGTTTAAATGGCTAGGCCACTTGGAGCCCCAGTGGAGTTGTCATCCTGTCAAGCCTAACTTTTAATTCATTTTGTCCTAATTTGATTTACACCAAACCTCATGCCCATTTAATGTAAATCATCAACTAAAATTAGGAAAAATTTTATTTTTTATCTAACTTGGAGAAAAAGGAGTTGCCACCTGATCAAGATCGAGAAAACTATTAAATTAAGACTAATTAAGCATATTAGTCTTAATTTAGTTACCAGTTCGCGTAGGATATTTTAAATAAAACTAGAGATTTGAAGTTGGAAGCTATCATTTTAAAACCTTACGGTTACTACTTTAACCTTCAAAAATTAAATTTTATTAAAAAGTGTTTAATTAAAAAAAATATTATTTGAGGTCGCCTTGTAGGTTACTATGTACTATTATTATTTTAGACCAAAATCTATTTATAAAAAAAAAACTAAATTATATTAAAAAAATTTCTTTTTTTAAGGAAAATGGTTTTTTTTTTTTAAGAAAAGGAAAACATTTATATATATATATATTTGAATAGATCTAAAAAAAATATTATTACTTACATATATATAATTTCTAAAATATAAAAAAAAATTAGTGAAAATATGTCTTTTTAATTTGAAAATGTTATATATATATATGTGTGTGTGTGTGTGTGTGTGTGTGTGTGTGTTGTATAATAAAGAAATTTTTTAGGGGAATATATATATATATTTTTTATAATGGTGAAAAAAAAAATGTAACGAACCTGTACAACGTTTGATTGGCGATGGGGACAACGGCTTCGACATTGATTTCTGGTGGCAACCTTTGGTGGAGCTCCGAGCAACCGAGAATGGTGGAAGGGACTCGAACTTTGTCGAGAAAAGAAGGAAAAAAAAAGAAGAAAAAATGAAGATGTAGAGAGGGAACTTAGAGAGAGAAAGGAGAAATTTTTTTCTTTTTGAATTAAGGATTGATCTTTTTCGATGTCCCAATGCCTTCCCAAGGGTCCCTTTTATACTTCCTAAGCTCGAATTAAGCATGGAAAGTCAATTCCCGCAATGAATTTTTGATTTGTTAATTTAATGGGTTTTGACTGATTTTGATTTTAATATAATGAATTTGGCTGTAATTTGAGTAAAAAAGAATCCCTGGATGCTCGTACTTGCTTGAAAATGTCCATTGAAGCTTTAATTTTTTCCAAATCGAGCTAAATACATAAGATCAATTTTTGCGCGGAATGATTTTTTACCCTATTTTTCAAGCCAATTTTAGCTGATTAATTAAGTGTATTTAGATCATTTTTTGGCTTGGATACATAGTAGAGAATGTGCTCTTTGTGATTTTGCCATTAATTTAGTGATATCATGAAGAAAAGGAGCTCTAAAAGAAGCCATCCAAGAAGGAAAAGCGAATTAATCTCGGCCAGAGGAGGAAGAAGATGAACAGTGAAAACGTGTGTTGAATACACGTTTTCCATTGTGATTTTTTTTTGTGTGCAATTGATACTTGCCAGGGTTCGAACTCCGAGCATGGGGCTTTCTTACGTGTGATCTTTCTAATAGGCTGTGAGCCTATGCCTCAGTTTTATTACGCAATCAAATTTCATTTGTTTCAATTTTTTTCCCTTTCTTTTTTCTTTTTAGAAATGAAAGTAAATAAGTAAATAGATAAAAAATAAAAAAATAATGATAATATATATATATATATATATAAGGAGCAAAAATTGTATGTCTACAGAGATTATTTGCATAATTTCAAAAGTCATAAGAAGATAAAGACACATTTTATGTGTAAATGTAATATTTAATATCTAAACTTTATCTATTCCTACAAAAAAACTATATAAAGTTTCAATGTATTAATTTATTACCTAAACTTTGCATAAATTTTATAATTAACTAGTTAAACTTTATTTATTTTTATAAGTAATTACCTAAATTTTGTTAATTTTTGTAATTAACTATATCGAATGATACCGAAAAGTTTATAAATAGTAAATTAATATTTTTATATTTTAGGTAATTAATTGTAAAAATAGACAAAATTTAAGTATCAAATGTGACATATATCCTTATAAATTTATAGGGTTTATCCATACTACACCAAACTATATTTGCAAGCATTGTTAGGCTTTATCTAATTGATAGTTGTTTAATGGAGCTTCCTTAAGGAAGTGCCATGGCATAAATCTTATTCTATGTTTGTCATCTATCGTTATTGAGTAGGTACCATTTTGTTCAAGTTTGACAAATAATTGTGAATATGTGAGTACTTAATTCACGTTGAGTTTTTACGGGATGCTATTGGAATAAGTTATTCATTGATGACTTGGAAAAAAATTATTCAATTTAAATTATTGGATAATTCATTAATTAATCTCCTACGTTAGATTTCTTCTTTAATTTTTTTCTTCAAAATCTTTGTGATAAAATCTTTTCAAGTTGTCAAATAGTGACTTATTTTAATAATTATTGAAGTTTTTATACTTTTATGTGATATTATTGCATTGCATCATTTTAATGTGTCAAATTATGTGTACTTTTTTTTATTAATTACTTTTTAGATCCATTCATGTTTATGATGAGAACTAAATATTTTGGATAATTATAAATACAATCCATAAAATTACATATTAAAATATCTAAAATTTCAAAATATGATTTTACTGTTCACAATATTTAAAATATACAAATAATCCCCAAAAACATTAGAAATAGCTCCAAAACTAGTACTAGTAGAGCCCATAAATTGTGTTGCTTTTAAGGTTTAAATAGGGATATAAATACAATAAACTTACTTGTAAACTGCTCGATTTTAGCTTCCCACTTACCCAAATGGTCAAGTTAAGTTTAAATTCAAGTTACTCAAGTATTTTATCAAGTCAAGCTTAAGATTTATAATGTTTGATCAACTAGCTCAAGGGACTAATCAAACTTGAGTCGAGTTCAAATGTTAGTCAAGTATAAGTTTGGTTTAGATATTAGTATTATTTCAATTGATTTTCTTTTTGATCAGATTATCAAGTCGAAATAAGTTTATTTAAGTTAAGTTCAAGTTTGTTAAGTATCGCTTTAGGTCAAGTTTAAGCTCAAATTATAAGCTCCATCGAGTTTCATTTTGAAATTTAAAATTTCGAATTGAGTGCAGAATTATATTATTTTAACCTAACTCATCTATAAAATTAGGCTTTAACAATGGCCAAGATATATGTATACATTTTGAAAAATGATAATAGAGCTGAAGTGTTTTATTGAAAAGGTGATCCAAATGATTTGAACCAATGGCATGTTCTTGTTCTCATGTACCATAAAATGGAGTGATATATAGATGCATTTAGGTATCGTTTGGTTGTCTTAAATTTATGGTATTGTACTAGATAAAATATTTTTGTTACTTGTTTAATTTGTATATTTTCTCGATTATTAGACAAAAATAATCTAAAGTATTGGATAAAAATTTTATATTTTGTACCATTTAAAATATAGTACAAAAATTAAATTCATTAGATAAAAATTCAAAAAAATTTATTTAGTATTTTGTATATTATATTTAGTACAGTATTTTATTTATCGAAATAGTAGATATTATAAAAATCTTTATGTAGTATAATATATATTAAGTGTAGTATAAAAGAGTTGTACTATCTCATTTTTTTGTTTTGAATTGTCTAGTACTACAATCAAAATACTATCATACCTTTATTAATAATACTCTTTATTAAGGATGTGATAATAAAAAAATTGAATCCATATATAAAATTATATACATGTTTAATAGGGTGTGTGTTAAGATATGTGCACGGAGACACTGCTATGGAACTGGACGGGCTATCGACGCATGCTGGCGTTTATGTTTATGCCCCTTGTGGCCTTGTGATAGAATGAAAAGCAAAAGCATATGTCCAGCCAGCCAGTTTGGGCCCAATCTTCGACTTGGGGAACAAAATATCCACTCCCACGATAAAAGCCTTTTGTACCGGTCCCTTGTTCTTCTTCTTCTGTTTTCAACGCGAACCTTTCCATCCTTCTCTCATCGCCCGCTACTATCAGGTACTCTCTCTCTCTCTCTCTCTCTCTCCTTTCATCTGCACTTTCTTTCCTCGGAAACCTAAACCCTAATCCGGGTTTGTTTCCCCAGAAAATTTGGCTGCTATTATGAATCCCTCATTTGTTTCATTTTCTAACTTCAATTAAACCCACTTCCTAACTTCATCGGCAGTTAATCCGACATAGAGAAAGAAAATTTAGGGCTTTTTAAACTTCTGTACGGAAAAGAGCTCTAATTGAAGGCCATAAGCGTCTTTATATGGAAGTAGTGTTTGATTTTGCTTACTAGTGGATAATATCACTGTGTTAATTAGGGTTTGATCTTAGGTTTTCGTATTTGTGTATAGTTTCTTTGAGTTAATTAGGGTTTGGTTTTATGTTTTCGCGCAATTTTACGATTTCATTGAGGTAATTAGGGTTTGTTAGTGCTTTAATTTATTTGGTGTATTAATGTGCTGATTTCCACCCCCGGCTTTTGAGTTAGGGTTTTGATGGCTGATCGTAACAGTAACGTGCTTGCGAAACCTATATGGATGAAACAAGCTGAAGAGGCCAAGCTGAAGAGCGAAGCTGATAAGGCGGCGGCTGCCAAAGCTGCCTTTGAAGCGACATTTAAGGATGTCGACATGACCTGTCCGAAGGAGGATGCCGCTTCGGACAGTGAGTCTGAGGAAGCTGAAGATTTGGCAAATAAGCCCATTGGGCCAGTTGATCCTGCCAAGTGTACTGCTGCTGGTGTTGGAATAGCTGGCGGAACGGCATGTGCGCCATCTTCTTTTGTTATAGTCACGAAGGATGCGGATGGAAGGAAGGTAACCAGTGGGGATGCCCAGATTAAGGTGAAGGTTGTTCCTGGTGTGGGGGTTGGAGGGTCAGAGCAGGAAGGAATTGTGAAGGATATGGGGGATGGAACTTATACAGTTACTTATGTGGTGCCAAAAAGAGGGAACTATATGGTGCACATTGATTGCAATGGGAAACAAATTATGGGTAGTCCTTTTCCGGTGTTCTTCAGTGGAGGTACATATCTTTGTAATCTTTGAATTTGAAACGTAGTAGATAGATAGTTCTCATGGCAATTTTATAACTTTGTCGATGTCCTTTCACACCTGGCAATGCTGCAATTGTGACGTTTGAGTCTACCATAATGTGATAGATTTTCTTCTGTTTTAGACTTTCCTCATATCATATGCATTGCCCATGCAGTGCTTTACCTTTTATGGTTTCAATTTATCCAATGTATTTAATCACCAATGAATTGTCAACCACAATATGAAAGCATTTCCTGGAATAGCATTAGGGTACCATACCTCCTTGGTTCATAGTTGCTTAAGTTGGCATTCCAAATGCCATGCAGCCCTTGGATCGCAAAAATTCTTGATGAATGAAGAGTTTACTTCTTGTCCTTTTGGGTGTCGTTAGACTTAATACTTGTTGGGATTGTGGCTTTACTAGTTTTGCTTGAGCATAGTAAATGCTGGGTGTCGTTATTGGTTTGATGTATTAAGACATGAGATATACCACGAAAAGTAATACGTGTGAAATATTCTTTAATGGGTGGTCCATTGTTCTTTGAAAGTTAATCCTCATCTGTGAATGAACTAATGGCTAATACCCTTCTGTGATTGATTCTCACAAAGGTTGATCTGTCAGTTGCTCTGGGTATTCAAGTGTATATTTTGAAGCTAATCATTGCTTCTTACGCAGGTACATCAACTGGGGGATTGCTTGGTGTGGCTCCTGCATCCACATACCCTAATCTAGTGAACCAAACAATGCCCAACATGCCTAATTACACAGGTTCAGTTTCAGGGGCATTTCCAGGTCTGATGGGAATGATCCCTGGCATCATATCTGGTGCTTCAGGAGGTGCTATTCTGCCGGGTGTTGGAGCATCTCTTGGGGAGATCTGTCGAGAGTACATCAGTGGTAGATGTTCTAAGACTGATTGCAAGTTGAACCACCCACCCCATAATTTGCTCATGACGGCGTTAGCTGCAACAACGAGTATGGGAACTCTCAGTCAAGCACCTATGGCTCCTTCAGCTGCTGCAATGGCTGCTGCTCAAGCCATAGTTGCAGCGCAAGCACTTCAAGCACATGCTACTCAGGTTCAAGCACAAAACCAGTCAGGAAAAGAATCATCTGGTGTGGCTTTCCTTTCAGTTCCTTTGGTCTGCAGCATATACTTTGTGTTTTTGATGCATTAGGTTTCTTCATGGCATTGCTATATGCAATCTATCAGGTGGGTTGAATTAAGTATGTTATCCTTAATTTTTAGGTTCATCGGACAAAGAAGTCAAGGGTGATGCTCTGAAGCGGACACTACAAGTTAGCAACCTCAGTCCACTTTTGACAGTGGAGCAATTGAAACAACTTTTTGGTTTTTGTGGTACTGTTGTTGAATGTAACATATCTGATTCGAAACATTTTGCTTACATAGAATATTCAAAACCTGAAGAAGCGAATGCTGCTCTGGCATTAAATAACATGGATGTTGGGGGTCGCCCGCTGAATGTTGAGATGGCAAAATCACTACCTCCAAAACCAGCTACACTGAATTCACCTATGGCTTCTTCCTCTCTACCCATGATGATGCAGCAAGCTGTTGCCATGCAACAGATGCAATTTCAACAGGCTTTGCTGATGCAACAAACCATGACTGCACAGCAGGCTGCTAATAGAGCAGCATCAATGAAGTCAGCAGCTGACTTAGCTGCAGCTCGAGCAGCTGAAATAAGTAAAAAGCTGAAAGCTGATGGAGTTGTAATAGAAGAGACAGAAGCTCCCACAAAATCTAGGTATAACCTTTTGACCTGTCAAAATTTGAATAATGACGTGCTTCATACATAGGTCAAAATTACAGGAAATTGAAAATCCATTGTGCTCTGAAATAAGGGCTCTCAGAACATATAAAAAATGCTCTTTGTTGTCCTTCCTATAAAGACAGGATCGTTTCTCTAAATATCTTGAATGTTGTCCCAAAAAAAAAAAACTCCAATGTGGTAAAATTTGAGTAGTTAAAATGCCAGACTTTTGGTGAAAAAGGATAAACTTATTACACAGATCTGCATGAAGCCGTGGTTAAGGTTTGGCAGCTGAATTATTTAAATAAAAGTTTTGATAGTTAAGATGGACTTTTATTGAATTGGAGGGAGTATCTCACATAATTTTGGAGTTTTACATGGAAATGACATGCAACGATATGTCGATCTGGGTTGTCTTCTGTGGATTATGTGGTAAGTTTCACTTGGGCAGTTGTGTCTTTTTCTGGGATAGAGAGCATGTGGTAATTTTTTTATTTAGAAAGTCCTTATGATTTTACTGGTGTACTTGCACCTTATATTTCAAATTGTGGTCTCTTATGTTTCTCCCTTCTTGGAAAATGACATAAGAAAGAAATTTTGAACACTCTTATGTATGCTTATTTTATTTATTTTTCTTCATATATATGTGACACAGCAAGAGGATCATCTCCGATGTTTTGAATAATTGTTACTAATCTAGGCATCAAATGTCAAACCTGCAAACTATGTATGGGGTTTTTGGGCAATATTGGGAGCATGGAAAATAGGAAAATGAGCAATAATCCTAAATTGTGAACATAAGAAACGGGGAGAAAGTTTTAGTATGTTCATTTGAATGGTCTTTCTGTTTTGATGCTTGTTTGGTTAGATCACTTGTTTAATCATTTGGATTTCTGCCTGTTGTTATCTACATCTTAGAGCAATCAGACAAACAATTGCTATTTGTATGCAGATAGTCTATTTCATATTCTCTGCTAAGTTTGACTGTTAGCAGATCGATTAGAGGAACTAGTTACTATGTTTTGGGTGTGGGGTTCGGGTTCACTACCCTTGGAGCGGGAATCCCTCCCTTGTTTACCTATATTTGCGTGTTTGGCAAGGGCTCGTTACAGAGAGAACCCTTAGATCTCTGGGTACGTTTGTTAAGAACTCAAGTCTGCCTCTTTCATTTCATTCAATGGTTCAAATACATCTACCATGGAGTGGTTTCTTTTTCCCCCAACCGCTCCCTACTTTTCCTCCCTCCACTACCTCCTGCCTATTGCCACGTCTAACAATTTCCCCTAGTGGCATGGCAGTTCTAACTACCTTACCCTTATCCTATCCCATCCTTCCATCTTGCATGCCACGACTTACACGCCATGTCCCTCTTGCTAGTCTGTCGGTTGAGACTGTGAAGACCTTCTACGTTTGCAGACATAGACCTTCAAGGGTTGTGTTGAAGGTTGACCGCTAACATGCTCCCCCCCTGTAGATGGCGCCTGACCTCAGGTGCAAAATGTGGATAGCGTGTCTGGAGCATGCTGGCATCTTCCCATGAGGCCTCTGCTAGAGAATATCCTTCCCAATGGACTAGGATGTCAAAGTTGGAGCCTTTGGAATGAGTTTGTAGGATGGCCTATGGGTGTGGAATAGAGTGTCCCTTGGCAGTAAGCGGTATTCTTGGCTGGTCTGGGGGAGTTCCACTGAAACGTTTTAGGCATGAGACATGGAAGATGGGGTGAATCTTGGTGTTTGCAGGTAGCTGGAGTTTGTAGGCGACTTGGCCAATTTTTGCAAGGATTGGAAATGGCCCATAATATCTTGGTGAGAGCTTGTGAAATTTGGTGGCAGCAAGCGAGCGCTGTCGATGGGGCTGGAGGCGAAGGAGGACTAAGTCGCCTGGTTGGAAGGAAACCTCTCGATGTTTTGAATCATATTGTTGTTTCATGCGGTGTTGAGCTTGGAGGAGGTGAGCCCGTAATTTTGCGAGGGCCTCGTCACGGTTGAGTAGAGCTTGGTCCACTGCTTCCAGCTTAGTCACTCCTGCTGAGTATGACAGTAGGCGTGGTGAGGTACGACCGTATACCACCTGGAAGGGTGTGGCTTTCAGTGAGGAATGGAACCCTGTGTTATAGCAGTGTTCCGCCCATGGAATCCAATTTGCCCAAGTGCGTGGCCTGTCACCTGCAAAACAATGCAATTACATTTCGATAGTGCGGTTAACGACCTCCGTTTGGCCATTCGTTTGTGGATGGTAGGCTGAGGAAAAAGCCAGTTTGGTTCCACTCAGCTTGAAGAGTTCTCTCCAAAATAAGCTGGTGAAGGTGATGTCTTTGTCGCTCACTATGGTCTTCGGTAATCCATGGAGGCAAAAGATTCGATCAAAGAAGATCTTAGCGACGGAGACTGCATTATATGGGTGACTCAGTGGAATAAAATGCCCATATTTGGAGAAGCGATCGACCACTGCATTATATGGGTGACTTAGTGGAATAAAATGCCCATATTTGGAGAAGCGATCGACCACGACGAGGATGATTGTTTTGCCATGGGATGGGGGTAAGGAATCGATGAAATCCATGGAGATGTTAGCCCAGACTTGCTGCGGAATGGGCAGGGGTTGTAGTAGGCCGGCCGGTTGTAGATGCTCACTCTTATGCTGTTGGCAGGTGGGGCAGGTTTGCACAAAGTCTCTTACTTGCTTCTTCATACCTGGCCAGAAGAAGTCTCAGCTTATGCGATAAAGAGTGCGCTGGGGGCCTTCATGGCATGATTCGTGGACAGTTTGCATGATGGTGGCACAAAGTTCTGAAGTGGCTTCTAGATACACTCTTCCCTTGTAGAATATGAGGCCATCCCGTAGCTGCCATTGGGGTCCTTTTCTGTGGTCCTTGACCTGTGCGTTGAGCTCTTGGAGGTATGTGGAAGAGGCGGTCTCCCTGCGGTTCAATTCAAATAGCTCTAGCTGAGGTGCGGACAGAGCTGTGAGGGCTGCTTCCTCCTCGTGGCGTCTGGAAAGGGCATTTGCGACCTGGTTGTGATGCCCCGACTGGTATTGGATGGCAAAGTCAAACCCCATGAGTTTACTAACCCAATGCTGTTGAGGAGAGGTGGTGATGCGCTGCTCTAATAGGAATTTCAAACTATAGTGGTCTGTCTTGACTATGAATCGGCGCCCCCACAGATATGCTCGCCAATGCCTTACGGCCTTGGTTAAACCAATGAGCTCCTTCTCATATGTTGGAAGTTTCATGTGTCACTGTGCGAATGGCCGACTGAAGAAAGAAATGGGTTGTCGCTCTTGCTGCAGCACTGCCCCGATACCTGACTCGGATGCGTCACACTCCACGGTGAACATTTGGGAGAAGTCTGGAAGGTGCAGCATTGGGTTGTGGGTGAGTGCTGTCCGCAGGGTGAAGAAGGCCTTCTCCGAGTCTGGTGTCCAGTGGAAGCTGTTCCTACGTAGCATCTTGGTCAAGGGTTCCGCAATTACCCCATAATTTCTTATGAACCTTCGATAGTACCCTGTCAATCCCAGAAATCCACGCAACGCTGCGATTGTGGTGGGCTTTGGCCATGTTTGGACGGCTATGATCTTTTGTGGATTCGCCTCTACCCCTGCTGCAGAAATTTGATAGCCTAAGTATGCCACCCGCTTCTGTCCGAAAGTGCATTTGGACCTCTTTAAGAAGAGTTGGTGCTGCTGGAGTGTGGTCAAGACGATATTGGTGTGCTGGAGATGCTCTGCCCATGTTTTACTATACACCAAAATATCATCGAAGAACACCAACACGAACCGTCCGAGGAAGCCCTTAAAAACCCCATTCATGAGAGCTTGGAACGTTGAGGGAGCGTTGGTTAGCCCAAAGGGCATTACCAAGAATTCGAAGTGGCCATGATGTGTGCGAAAAGCCGTCTTCTCCACGTCCGACGGTCTCATCCTGACCTGATGATAACTTGAAGCCAGGTTTAGCTTGGAAAAATATGTGGCTCCGTGCAACTCTTCCAGCAACTCCTCTATCACTGGAATGGGAAATTTATCCTTGATCGTCCTCTCATTTAATGCTCGATAATCAATACAAAAACGCCATGTTTGATCTGCCTTGCGTACCAGCAACACAGGGGAGGAGTAGGGAGACCTGCTCTCCCGAATGATGCCTTTCTTCAGCATCACTTCACACTTGCCGTTCCACCTCCTCTTTTCGGTTATGAGGATACCTGTACGGCCTTACCATGATGGGTGTGGTGTCTGGCAGTAAATTAATGGCATGGTCACAGGCTCGTGGTGGCGGCAGGCCTTGTGGCACGCTGAAGACCTCCTTGAACGTGGTTAATAACTGCTACAGTTCATGGGTCTGGTCAGCCTCCTTCATTGCAGCTACCAGCGGTGAGTTTTCCCTTGTCTCCACCTCCCCTTGTAGCGTGATTGGGTTCCCATCCCTCTTAAAGGACATCCTCATAGACGAGAAGTCCCAAGCAATCGTTCCCAGGGATTTCAGCCAATTTACCCCAAGGAGTACAAATCTAGTTGGAAGGGAAGTGCATCCACCACTAATTGGACATTGCGACAGATTCCTTCGCTTCCTATTCTCTCCCCGTTCGCCACCACCACCTGTAGCTTGGCGCGGGCTTCTATCTGTAACCCGACTCTTGCGGCTAACGCTGAATTAATGAAGCTATGAGTGTTCCTTGAATCCACTAGGACCTTCGTGTCTTGCCCCTTGATTTGCTCGATGATCTTCATTGTTTGAGCTCGTGTTACCCCAGCCATGGCTTGTAACGAGATCTCTAACTCCCCTTCAGCTTCTTCCTGGACGACCCTCTCGCCTTTGATTCAATCCTTCTAGTCCCTCCTCCTCACATTCCAACCAGAACAACCTCTTACATTTATGCCCCACTGTAAACGGCTCATCACAATTGAAACACAAGCCTTTCGCCCTTCTTTCCTCCAATTTTGTGTTATTCTACCGTGAGGGTCTCAATTTGCGCCGATAGCTGCTCAAATTTGCGTTGGTACTACGCAACTTGGCCAACTCTCCCACCTTGTTGCTGCGGATCGGTGGGCCAAACCGTAAGTTGCACAAGTGCTTGAATTCACGCCAATTGCCCACCCAGTTCTCCCGTTCTAGCTTCATAAACCACAACTGTGCATCTTGTTCCAAATGGAAGGCAGCCAGCTCTACTTTATCCTCCTCCTTCACCAATTGGTGCTTGAAGAATTGCTCACTGTGATTCAACCAAGCGAGGGGGTCGATACTCCCATCATACTTTGGAAAGTCCCACTTAGAGTACCTTGGAACAGCCTGCCCTCTATCCCGTCTCTCTTCTCCCCTCAAGTCGCCTCCAGTTTCAGATGCCAAATCTGGCTGTCTCGACCCTATTCCTTCCTTAGAGAGGGTCTCCACCTAGTGCGCCAGTTGCTCCTGGCAAGCTTCCAGGCGGGCCATTCGTGTCCTATCCTCTTGATACATGGCCACGAGCACCTCGAGTTGCTGTGAACCTTGCGCAAGTCCTCCATGTTAGGCTCTGATACCAATTTGTTAGCGGATCGATTAGAGGACCTAGTTACTATGTTTTGGGTGTGGGGTTCGAGTTCACTACCCTTGGAGTGGGAATCCCTCCCTTGTTTACCTATGTTTGCGTGTTTGGCAAGGGCTCGTTATAGAGAGAACCCTTAGATCTCTGGGTACGTTTGTTAAGAACTTAAGTCTACCTCTTTCATTTCATTCAATGGTTCAAATACATCTGCCATGGAGCGGTTTCTTTTTCCCCCAACTGCTCCCTACTTTTCCTCCCTCCACTACCTCCTGCATATTGCCACGTCTAACAATTTCCCCTAGTGGCATGGCAAAGCTAACTACCTTACCCTTATCCTATCCCATTCTTCCATCTTGCATGCCACAACTTACATGCCACGTCCCTCTTGCTGGTCTGTCGGCTGGGATTGTGAAGACCTTCTACGTTTGCGGACATAGACCTTCAAGGGTTGTGTTGAAGGTTGACCGCTAACATTGACTTATTATTGATACGTTACTTTCCTTTTTCACATGGCATATGCTTGTATTTTAAGTTCAACCAAATGAACTCCAAGGAGCTTGTCTAGTATTTAATGCTCATGAATATTCATACATGCTACCATTGATTCAAATTGGAGCTACTTCTGTAGTGCAAGCAATATTTAACTGGTGTTATCATGCACAAATATTGTAGGGTGGTTCATGTGTATGGAATTAGCCTGACAATTATAGTTGCATTTCTTCGTCGAGGATAAAAAGGAAAAAAATGCAACTGAAATACTTGTACTATGAAATGTTGACTTTCTAAACATTTGATTAGTGGTATCTACTATTCTCCAAATATGGGCACTTTTAGGCTAGATCTCTTGATTGCCGTTGAAATATACTTTGTTGTAAAGATGAAGCACTTATCTAGCTTTAGGTCATTCTACTGCCACATATCTTGTTCTTGGAAAAAAATTCCTTGCACCAGACTTCTCAACTTGTGCCTCTATGTCAACCTCTTTGTTTTATAAAGGACTGGGTTAGCATCATCGATGGTCATTTCATCCCCCCCCCAAAGAAAAAAAAAAATCATCAATGGTCATTCTAACTATGTCCATGTAAGAGTGCAATGCTTTTGAAAGAGCAGCAAGCTATGCTTTCCTATAGTGGCAAAGCCTCAGTGTGATAACAAATGAAGATGTAAATCTTTAGCGGGAACGGATTTGAACTTTGTGTGTTCTTGTTAGGATTGAGTAATTGGCATGCCATAGTCCTTTTGGAAGGCTTTTTATTCCTGAAAAGGCAGTTTTTGGAGTATGTCATTTTAAACTCTACTAATATGCATGTCACACTTCCTTTTCTTTGGTATAGCAATATTTGTTCTATACTATGCTTCATATCATGTTGTCTTTCAAAAATTGTTTTCATCTGTCAAGTAAGTGAGCTATCTGTAGGGTTGGGGATCAGATTTTTGTATTTTCGTAAGTACAGCATAAACTAGACTTAAAAAGTAGAGGAGTTACTTGTACTTTTGATGGAATATACCGGATATGAGACCTTAAGGGTGGCAATTTAGGTGAGTTTGTTCCATGGTTAAAAAAATGATTAGCTGATATAGTGCAACAGCATAGTGGTGTTACCACACCACTTGGGTAGCAGCCAGTGTTGCCTTCTAACCTTTGATAGCTTTTCTTTGGGACCAAGGAGCTGATAAGCTACCTCATAGATAGTCCATTTCTATCCAGAGGTAATGCCAGGGCTTTAACACCCTCCTGGGGGGAGGATTTGAAGGTTTGTCCAGTTAATTTAGGCTATTAATTAATTTAGGTTTCGAGCTTTCTCCTTTTGGCTCATATAAATTATGCAGTATCATTTACCCAAAAAAATAAAAAATGATGCTGTATCAATAAAAACATGTTAGTCCATTACCAAACGCTTTAGTATATCTATAACCTAGCTATATCCTTATAACTGGTCCTTATCTAAGGGTTCATTTACTCTGAATCCTTGTTTTCTTCACTTTTATGAATGGCATACTTGTTAGATCAATTCCCCTATCAAATTATTGTACAAGAGTTTGGATATGGATAGGTGGAATACTAATTTATGGATGAAAGAATTTGCTGTCTTCGGATAGGCCTTGGCTCTTGTCACTTAGAGATGACCTTGACCTGGCAAAGCTGATAGAAAATTATATTCTTGTTGGTATTTTTGCATTTTTTTATTCATGTGTGCTTGGCTACCTATTTACACACTGGATAATTGCTTGTGTCTTCTGTAGATCACCATCACCTCCTCGTGGAAGGTCAAAATCCAGATCTAGATCACCCGTTAGTTATAGGCAACGGCGGAGGTCTCCTACTTACTCTCCCCCACCCCGACGCCGCAGGGAACGTAGATCAAGATCCCCTATAAGATCTCGCCATTACTCTAGCTATGATGATGAACGGCGGTCTCGTAGAGATAGAGAAGTTAGTCATGGTAGTGACAGGAGTAGAAGGCACGATATGGATAGATCTCATGATTATTATTCATCTAAATCTCGAAGAAATAGGAGCCGGAGTATCAGCCCTCGAATGAGGAAAACATATCGAGATGATTCCAGGTCACCAAGGCGTCATTATGAAGGTTCTCATAAATTATTACGCACTGATTCCAGATCACCAGTACGTCATCGAGAAAATAGATCTCGCAAAAGGGATGGTGAAGAGGAATCAGAGCATAGGAAGAGCTCAGGGTCAAAATCTGCTGAAGGGAAACACCATTCTAATGAAAAGAAAGAGGAATCTGCTGAAGGGAAACACCACTCTAATGATAAGAAAGAGGAAATTGAAGTGGAAAAACGAGGGCGTGCCAGAAGACGGTCCAGGTCATCATCTGCAGAAGGTAGGTGTCACAATAGAAGGTCAACCCCTGGAAGTTCAGATGACAAGAAATTAGAAAGCAGAAGGCTGTCAAGGTCAAAATCTATTGAACCCAGGTCAATATTCAAGGAAGAAGTTGATGTAGTTAAAAAAGAAAAATCAAGACATTTCAGTAGATCAAGGTCAAGGTCCAGGTCTAGGTCTATTGGAGTGGAGGATAACTCTAGGCAAAAATCAAAGGACAAGAGAAGTGATAGATCTCATGTTCGACGGCGGTCCAGGTCAAGATCCTTGGAAGGTAAGCATAACTCCAAGGATAAATCAGATAATGGTAAGAATAAGTCAAAGCACAGTGATAGAAGACGCTCACGGTCTAACTCCAGAGAGAGAAGACATCGAGGAGAGCGGATTTCAAGTAAATCAGAAGAAAGTAAATCAAAAAGAAGAAACCATTCAGGGTCTAAGTCTAAAGAAGGCAGGTACCAGTCCAGTGACGAACTGGATGGAGCTAGAGATAAGAATAGAGGTTCATCCAGGAGGAGGTCAAGATCAAGATCAGCAGAAGGTGATTATAACCAAGAAAAGATTCGCCACAAGAGAAATAAATCAGAAAAACAAAAGCGCTCAAGATCAAATTCTTCAGGAGATGAAGAAAATGGATGTAGAGAAAGGGAAGCTAAAAGAGATGGAAGGATGGGGCTTTTGAATGGTAATTTTGATGCAGTTGAAAATGGTTTGGAGATGCCAAATAATGGAGGTGATGGGAAGATGGCTTCTGAGGAGGATAATCACATAACAGTTGAAATGGAGGAGGACAAAGGAAAAACCCAGCATAATATGGATATGAAGTTGCAGCTACCAAGCATGCTAAAAAGTGACGATGATAAACCAATGGTTTTGGAAAAGCTTGATGACGACAGGTGGTAGAATACAGGGCATCTCGAGCTTGATTCTGGTATAGTGGGCAGATAAACAGTACCTTTTTACTGCATGTGTGGTGAAATTAACATAAAATATAGCTTGATGTGCATTTATTCAATTGGATGGCCAGGTATCCAGGACGACATGCTACATAATTAAATGCAGATCCTTATTTGCACTGACCTTCTTAGGAGTTTCCCAATTGAACAAATCATTTCTGTTTCTTTCGTGTGCTGGTGATCCATTGGACCTGTGTCATGTTAGAAGCAAACTGAAGAAGCTCTCGAAAAGAAAAAGTAAACCAGCATAGAAGACTTTGATTGAACACTGATTTTGGCTTTGATTTCAGGATCTCATGGAGATATCTGAGGAATGGGTCTTCGGCAGCAGAAACTGTCTAATAATTACGATCGCCAGCTCATCCTGTGCCCTGAAAAATTGAGCTGCTTCCAACATCTTTCTAGAAGATAGCATTGCTCTTTATGGTTCTGAAAATTTTTCTCGCCAGTTATTGGCTATGCGTATGTGGACACGTTTCTGTTCATCTTTTGCAGGTCCTTGTGGAACTGATTGGAGACTGTATCTGAGATTTTGGTATAACTATATCAGGATTCTACCTTCTGTGGACAGACATGCAATGCTTGTAACAACCTTCTTTTGCTGCTTGATGTATGTTGGATTATTACCTTTATTGCTAGTTTCATTATAAATATGAAAATTCCTGCCATATGTTATTTATCAAATTGTCTTTTCTTTATGCTAGTTGAAATTAAAGAAATAAGATGCTTGGTGATCTCATTTCTGTCATCTGCTAGATCTTTTTTTCTCTATTTATTACTTCAAAATCAAAGGAAATGGATTGCCTGCTTGGAAATTTTCTTTTGAAGTTAGGTTCTCCCTTGATTATTTTTGTTTGTTACAACCAGATTCACTTTGAGGTGTAAAATATCGATTAACTTTAGTTTGTGCGGTGGGTTGTTTCAAGATGTCCTTTCTTTGGTGATAAATTTTTTATTGGTGTTGCTGGCATGTTACATATTGCATACACATGCAGGTGACACACGGTGACTCCCCTTGAAGCTTCTTGATATCAATATGGGCAATTTAAGTTTCTATGATCTAGTGTACAGGTAAGCGACTAGAGATCTGTGCCCTAGGAGATTATGCTCTGTAGGGGATCATTAGTGCGTGAAAAATTTCTGAGGGTATTTAGTTGGTCATAAAGTTTACTAGGGAGCTGTATATCGGTCATACTTAACTTCTCATGATGTACTGTAAAATTGCATCCTTACTACATCCGGTTTGTCTTTTTTTTTTTTTTTTCCCCATTTTTTCCCCTTTTTTTTGTCCCTTTCTTCGCCTTCTTTGAAGGAACTTTGGTTAGGTAAGCAGCACATGGATTGAAGTGAAAACAGTTGCAGGGATGTGTGAAATTCTGACAATTGCTTCATGTCAAACACAACAAAAGACGAAAATACAAAGTTGAGTAAGGCAGGTGTTTCTCAGGAATACCCTGGAAATAGTTTCAGCTGTGCTGGCTGATTTTTGTGATAGGTACATCCTCTTTTCTGTTAAAATCGTCCCTGACACACTCCATTGATAATTCTGGTTGCTGTTCTTTTCTGCTATTTCTCTTTTGTTAAATCTAGATGACTGCATGGCCCATTTAAGTCTTGTCAGTTTAGCCATAATTTTTCTCTTTCTTTTTCTTTTTCTTTTTCTTTCCGCCCCACCCCTCTTTTCCCTCTTCCTTTCCTCCCTTGCTCCACTTGGTTTTGAGGTGATGTGGACCAGGGCTGATAATTGCGCCCCTCTTGGAGGAGGTGACTTGCAAGCTTTGGATCTACAACTGGATGGCTTTAAGGGTCAATGCAATCGGGATTTTCTTATTGTCCATACACGTTGAACCACAGATGTTGGGTTGATGCTGTGTATGCAGGTCCAGAATAACATAGGGTAACTAAGTGGTGTAATGTTTTTTTTAAGGACAGTAGTTACTATTATTACACTATTAGTCACATGGGAACAAGGATTGCTGAGCACATGTTAATCTCCACGTCCTAGGGAGGACTGATTTTGTCTAGTGGATTGATGGTACTCCTTTATGGGGGAAAAATGTTCGGAGTCAGTCCATTGTGCACGGTTTTTTGTCCTAAACTACTTTGTTTCGTTAACAATTTTTTTATGAGGGGACTTCACGGTCAGAACATAACCGAATATTTGAAGAGATGCTGAGCTGCTTGTTCATAGATTAACACACTGGACGGAGCGAAATAAGCCCCAACATTAGTTTCGACGATGTTATGGTCTTCTTGAACTTGATTTTGAATGAATGCGGCTTCAAGTTGGTTTGTGGGATATTAGTGTGTATTTCCCCAATTATGAGATGAAAAACTCAACGGTACGAAGAAAATGCTGTAACGGCCTGTTTGGCTATCTTAATGAATAGCTTAATAGTAACGTTTCTAGAGGAAATTGGGCTTTTTGGGCATCGAGTAATATGATGAAATGGGATGGGAGTAGCTAGCTATTAGTGGTAGTAGTGATCGACCATAAAGCAAATTGTCAATGATTTCCCATTCTCTCCTAATTTCGGCTTGCATGGTCCGTGATGGTTGATCATAACCACTGATAATCCATTGTGACTTTTGCCTGCAATGTTAGTTGCCTGTGAAGGCACTGCAACTTAATGATAATGTTTGATTATTTAAATCTTAGATCAAAATGAAATCGGATGAAAGTATGGAAAACGTTTTCTATGGGACACTCTTTTATGTCGATTTTGTTGACTATATTAATATTAATATCAAATCGATCAATATTAGCCATTGTGTATTTATAATGCAGCATACATATAGTACATTATTACTGTTATCTGAGCAACAACATTAATGTTTAGCTATATCCTTTACTATAATTATATGATACTGGTTCACTTTTATATTGATTCAAATCAGCACCAATGAGTACATAATATCAGTATCATTTTTATTCTAATATTGTAATGCTAATTTAAATGGTGGCATGGTGACTTTTTATTTTGTATTCCCCGCTTGATTTTGCATTTTATTTTCATATAGTAAATATTGGCATAAACTTTCCCAACAATAGAAGTTCATCTTACATAAGGAAAATTACATATAAGAGATTCATATAAAGTAGTAGAATAAAGAATCTAGAATACCAAATGGGGTATTTTATAATGATCTGTCCAGTTATTGTACGATTTTGATAAGGTTTCGAATTCAAGTGTAATTTCAAAAATGATAAAAACTTAAATACCGGTGTAAATACGATAAATTTACTTTTATGCTATTTGAATTTTATTCAATGTTAATATTTATTCAAGCTTATTTTAACAATAATTGAGCTAGATTTGAACCCAAAATGATATAGAAGTTAAGCTTGAATTTTATGTTATTTGGTTTTATTAGTTCATGAATTTAATTGAGCTTGAATTGGTTTATATGTACATCAAGTTTGAGTTATTTTAATATATATATATATATAATATAAACTTCACCTAAATGAATTTAATTGAATCGAACTTGATATTTTTAAATTTAGAATTAACTTTAAGCTTAAATATTTTTAACTCGACTCGTTTATAACTTTAAACATGGAAAGAAAACACATAATTTTTAAGAACTTGTCATTTTCTCTATTTTAAATAATTGCATTTTTTTTTTAAACTTCATTTTTTCTCATTCTATTTTCAAGAAGTGAATTGAGGGCAAATCCTTTTTCTTCTACAAGAACTTACGTGAAAAATAAAACCAATCTAAGAATCAAATCAAATTAAATCAAACCATAAAATGAGATTATTTTTTTTTATATTTCAATTTAAATTATAGTTTTGTTGGGAGATGGTTCAAAATTTCAAGGTTTAATTCAGTTTGAGAGTTGAATTGTTTCTTACTTAATAAAAAAGAAGAAGAGGAAGAAGCAGCATATTTTTCCAACAAATATGCCTAATCCAATAACTCTTATGATAGAAAAGAATAAAAGGTTCATGGTCCTAACCTATAAGATTAACTCTTAGTCTAGAAGTTCTTAATGCTTTTACTCTTTTACTACATTCTCATGCCTTGGTGTTTGATTAAATTTTCACTATCAATTCATACTTTACTAAGTATTTTCACTCTTAGTCCATACTTTACTAAAGTCTATTATTATACTCTTATCGTTTCACTTTTTTTTCCTGTCAATTTATCCCCACTCCTTGAACCAATAGATTTTGGTGTTTTATAAGTGGGTAGCGCTTTTCCACTCTCAACTAACTTATAATATAATGTATATGATCTAATAGGGAATTTACACAATAAGTTTGGATAATAAATTGAGCTTGTTTAAAAGGAATTATTATTCACAATTCTTTTTGTTTTTTAGACTTAATATGTGGTCATTGTCCCTTTGTTAAACTTTTTAAACTAAAAATCTTGCATTGAGTTGTACAAATAAAAATTATAATGATAGGTGCGTGTTGTGTAAAAAGATCAGTTCTAAGTTGAGAAATGTGTGAGAAGCAGATAGGTAGCGTATAAGCGTATATGGTGTAATACTATCAAGATATAAAGTCCAACTACATTTTACATATATTTGTTTCTCCATTAATGTTAGGAATCAGATAAAAAAAAAAAGAAGGAATAGTTCAATGAATCAAGTACCATGTGGATCCTGTCACTTTCCCAAAGCTAATAGTAAAGAAAACATGATTCCTAATTACATGCCCAAGAATATAAAAACATGAACATAAGGTATTGGCCGTTGCCTCTTGGGTAGGGTTAGCTTTCAAAACTAGTTTAAGTCATTCTCATAATTAGGATTTAAAACTGTTGAATTTTCTCTATTATTGATATAGGAAGTAAAGTTGAAACCGACAATGTTTTAAGTTAGACGTGACTTGAAGACATATGGGTCATTTTCATGTTCAATTGTTATATAAATCCAAGTTTGTGTTTGCATAACAGCAGCTAGAGCTAGATTCATCACTTAGCGTTAGCTTTGCCGACCTTTCACAAAGATTTAAGGTCATTATGATTGTGATTGGATCAATCCATCGAGTTAAAAAATATTAATGCTTAGTTTGGCTTGTATAATAAAAGAAGATAAAAATGGAATTATAATTCTTAATAAATAAAATAGAGAAGTAATTATTACTTTTTAAATTATACTTAAAATGGTATTCATAATAAATTAAGAATATATTTCAAAATTATCAATATTATCCATATTCTATTTCAAACTGTGGAGTTAAGATGTCATAGAAATATGTAAAAAAAGATTAACGGATAATTATACATTTGACCCTATGAAAAAAATTACAACTTTTTATTTAATCGTAATACAAATTACATATTTGATCCTATAAAAGAATTATAATTCCTTATTTAACTATAATATAGATTTTATGAAATAATTATTCAATAAACTAAATACTGCAATGAAATCTATAAAAGTTCTACTCATTATCAAAACCATTTTTTGTCATTCGTGCCTCTCTTAAATATTGATGTCAATCGCCATTTTTTAAAAATAATTTACTAACCCTTCGTTTTCATGGAATGCTGATTATGCCCACTTACTAGTTGCACATAACATAGGTTTATCTTTATTATATATATATATATATATATTAACTAATATACTCGAGTGAGATCTCCCCAACAGCTAGCACTCTTTTCACAATCAATTTAGGATATTAATATTTAAATTTCCTTATATTTTCTTTATATTGCATTTAAGCATAAATTTAATTATAATGTCTCTTTCATAGCCGAAAGAATGATTTGGTTGGTGCCTACTAAAATCTTATTTGGGAGATATTATTTTTTAGCAGTAGGCACATTCGGCATCCTCATGTGCATATAGGAGAAAATCACACGTGACTTTGAGAAAGTATTGGTTCATTATTCTATTCTTAGGAGCCCCGGGAGTTCTGCTATCTTTTTTACATTTTTTAAGTTAGGCAAAAGTACCAATTGGGACCTAAAGTTAGCCTCTGTCTCCTGGAGGACATTGAGCATTTATCCTGATTATTCATTTTTTAATATTTGTAATTATGGAGAGCTAAAACTTACTTTTAGGTTTTAATTGAGCAATGACTTGGGTTTTGATTTTTTGGGTTAAAGTAGTATGGTAGGTGTAGAGTAGGATCGTTAGACCCGTTTATCTATTTTCAAACTTTTGTAGGAATGTTCATACATTTATAGAAAGTCTATATGAGTTTAGACTCAAAATGAGCTCATGAAAGATCTATTAAGAGAATGACTCATCGTGGCCATTGATCATTATTTCATAGCCGAATCCTAGTTTTAAAAAATTAGAGTTATCTATTTTTAAATTTAATTATGAAGCAACAGGCAAGTGTACCTATCGTGCTTATAATATAATGTTAAATATAGTGTTATCCTACAAAGATATTCCAAGTACTAGTATAAACTTCATTCATATCATCTATCTGTCAATTTAGAGTGGTTTAAATCCTAAACTATTAACTAAGTAATTAATATAATTCTCCTAAGAACTAGCAACGATTACTAGAGCAAATGACAAAAATTAATTCAATTATCAAGATAACCTAGGTCTTATTCTATTCCTATTTCATCGTATGAATCGTTGAATCCAAAAATCATTATTAATGAGTTCTTTTGCTGTAGAGTTTTGTGATTCAAGTTAACCACTCTCTCGAGTCAATTAACTTATCTAACCTTAAATTTATCGATTAAGATCTCTCTTCAATCAATAGTAACCTAGGATTGCATGAGAAACATGTATCCTTTAATAATTCATTTACAAAATAGAAGGTTCTTGCTATCCTAACTCTGGAATTACAAGTAAACCTCATCAATTGCATAAATCTAATCATAAAAGAAATTTCTCAATTGGCTTAAATGATATCAAACATAAATTCATACTCCGAATATATAAACCTAAAAAAAATATTACCAAACAAGTAATTGATCAAAAGAACATCAATATAATGATATTAAGAACAAATTCTCATCATATGATAAAATGGTAATTGAATAAAACCTAATTTTGAGGTTTACTTCTCTATGGAGTTAATCAAGAAAACACAAAATCTAGAAGATAAACTAGAATTCATAATTATAACCCGTTGAATTGAAAATCAATTGTTTTCGATCTTAAATCTCTATGGTTGTTTTCCTTGGTAATTGAATTGTAATTTCTTTCAAAAACCCTAGCCGTTGTCTCGTTCCAATCCCCTCTTTTAATTCTAAATGCTATTTATATATATGGGGTCCTAGAGATCGGGGAAAATAAAAGAAATTGAGGGCATGTGACTTGATACGCCCCCCACCACACCTCATGGCAAGGGGCGTAGAACTCTCTGTATGCGATCCAGGTCAATATGCCCCTTGATATGGGGCATGGAAAGAGGCGTGGTAGGTTTTGTTCATGATACTACATTTTTATGCCCCTTGACATGGGGCGTAGCAAAGGACATGGTGGATTCTAACCTTGAATATGTGCACCATCATCCTTGCTACAAGGTGTATAGATCTGAAATCCCACTTATCTCTTTTTTCTTTGTTAATTTCACTTGATTTGATTGTATTTAGCTCCATTTTTCCTAAAATCAACAATTTCATTAATTAAGTGTCAATTCTAAATGATTTTTACTTAAGATATCAACAACAAGAGTCCAAATCATCTTAGAACTAAGGGTATTATAGCAAATTATCAGCCATTAATCACCCGTGTGATCTAACAGACATTATTGATAACTTAACAATATAGATACTTAAGAGCTCCTTAGAAATCTAGGAAAACACTATTGTGTTATTGAATTGTCATCTTAAAAGATCGAATAGAGCCCAACGGATGCTCAAAAAATTTTCACGGATACTTTATTCAAACTCCATGTTGTGATGTTTGAACAAACTATCACAGTTTTGTTTCACTTAAATATTGTGAACCTTCCTTTGAACAAAATGCATGTTTTCAAATGAAGTGCTTACGGAGAGTCTCAACAAAGCCAAGCAACATTAAAACAAAGTGTACAAAAACAAACATTACTATCAAAATGTACAACAATTAATGTTGGATAAGCACACCTAACGAAAGTAATTTACAAGAAGCCTATTTCTATACTTCTAAACAAGGTATTTAGGTGTATTTAATGTGCTATCTAGTTAGTGAGAAAAACCCTTATAGCTCATTTATTTTATTGTATAGAAAAAAAAATTGAATTTCAATTCATGATAGCAATTCATGAGTTGATACATTAATTACTATTCGATATATTAGGTAATAGCTATCGATTAAGTATAGTTATTTGGTATCTAAAATCCAACTACATACCACAATAATAACTTTATATGGGATAAAGGAAGAATGAAATAACTATGTTTCCAATTGAGCATATAGTTCATGTATTAAATGTGAGCTTTATTTGTAAATTCAAACACAAGCTAATTGTCTTGAGTACACCAAATGTGTGTATTCCATTCGCTTGAAGACAAAAAATGATTATTACTAAAGTGCAGTTGAGACTTCCCCTTAGAGACATTTTGATAATGGAAACTAACTTTATTTACCGATAATTTCCTTGTTGATTTCATGTGTATCTTTAAGAATTATTTTAGCTATATCCTTGGTAGAAGGGATTTTATTGGCTTTGAAATGCCCAAGAAATTCATTATAAAGTTAGGGATAGTTTAGTCATATTATCCTTAGGTTTTTTTTTTTTTTTTGATACAACTAACATTCTTTTATCTTTCACCAATAAACATCCACCATTTTCACTTGAACCCTGTAAGCACTTTTAACTTAATGCTAATTCGCTTCCCCTCCTATGTAACACCCAACTGCCACACCTCTTGATGCACTTGGTGGTTTGTAATCGATTAATACTACAATCTAATATTAAGATAACCCATAACTTGAGCAATTCCTTGGATATTTAATAATTGATAAGGAATCATAAAAGTTCTAACACTAAATTTCGTTTAGTTGGAAGTAGGATTACGAAAATTTCCAAAGACTGCATAGAAAGTGGTAAGTAATCGATATGTTCTTTTTGCTTTTATGTCGCTTACAATAGAAACCCTAACCGTAGGCACATATGATGGAAAGGAATTGCCTAATAAACTCCACATGATTGAGTACACTCTAAGTTTTTCCACTCATTAAGGTTAGTAAAATTTGTCACCCCTTCAATAGAATAAACCTTTAGGATTTCAATCAATATTGTGGTAATTAACCCTAGGTTTTGGAATTGCAATGTAAATATGAATTTTTCAATATTGTAAACCTAAAAATTCAATATGGGATCTAATATAACATGTTAAATCCACCTTTAGTATTAAAAATTCTATGTTAGATAAAAGGATGGTTGACTTAAGAATTCATGAAGATTTAATTCTAATTTGAGGTTACTACGAATTTGTCACTTAAGGAATTTGATTTGAGGAGATATAAAACCTTAGGAAGGCTAAATAGGTTGAATCATGAAGAAAACTACGAAAAGCTAAAATTATAGAGTAATTGAAAGTGTAGATCAATCGAGAAGCTGACCTAGGGGAAGACATGGTTGACAACATAACCACCCCAATCAATTGGCTAGTGAAGAGAAGCAAGTTAGCCCAATCCCTTAGGATGGTTGGTTGCATGACTACCTCAGTCCACTAACCTATGACCTTGGTCAACTACTTTGACTAGGAATCACTTGCGTAAACCGCATTACCTAAGTCGATTGAGTATGGTGTAAGAAACCAATTTGAATTAAATAAACCTGTAATTATTTGTATAAATAGAAAATCAAGTATTAACTTTATGATTTCTAATATTTTCACGTACATAAGTATTGATTTATTATATGTTGTATACTTTACATGTTGATTATAGATTCGTAATTATTGAGTCTATAAGTTGATTAGATGTATGCGGGTCACTGATGTATGTTGTTTATACATATAGGTTTAGATATTTCAATGTGAATATTATATGTTATGACATATGCTTGCTATGAAACAATATTATCATATGATGAATACTTGGATACGAGATCTTAGAATCTTTTGGTTCATTTGGTTATGGTCTTGTAATCTACGGGTTCATACATTCTCATTAATGTCTTCGAATATTTGAATTTATATTGGAATGAGTTTTTGGAATTTAAGGACTTGTATCAGAATGAGATATTGAAATCTTCAAGTTCATAATGTAGTCTCGAGATCTATGCATCTAATTTGAGAATTGAATTGGCTTTAATGAAAATTTTGATAATGTAATTGATGTTAATTAAAAATTTTAATAAATCTTTACTTAATGCAAATTTTACAAGTAATTGATTTTTTTAATTGGTATAGCTGATGCATTAGTATATCTACTTAGCTTACTCATGTTAGGATAATTATATTTTAAGTGCAAATAAGTTACAGGACAATGGTGCTTAGATAGGGGTGACAATAGGAGGGCCAATAGGGGTTTCAACCCTATAATCTAAGAAAAACATTAATTGTTAAAATTTATTTAAAGGGGAGGGGTTATGGTTTTGCTAATATGAGGTTTTTGGGTTCAAATCTTATAAAAAATATTTTTCTTTCTCAAAATCGCATTTATTTTATGATACTTAAGGGCTTTTTTTTTCTATTTTTTTTCATAATAATTAATAATATCAAATGTCATTCATTAAAAACCTAATAGCATTCTCGATTATTTTTTTAAAATTAAAAAAAAATTCTTTCTATTTTCATATTAAACAATGTTGATGTTGGGCCTACCCCTATGTTTAGGAGTTCCTAACTTTATCTATTCAAGAAGGGTGATTTGCAACAATATAAGGGATGGCCATGAGAAGTAGTGGTTTTAGTTGGACTTAGAAACACTAAAGTATGAGTAAAATTGATATATAAAGGAATACTGAAGATTTATTATGTTTAGGTTTTTTTTTTTCTAGCCATAATTTCTTATGAATAATGAGTTTTATTGACAAATTTTGTATCTTGGATATTACAAAGAATTTTATGAATTTGTTGGCAATTAGTTAATTTCTAAACCTTACATACCCTTACAATAAAAGTATGCAACATAATTATCATACCCTCAATCTTAGGACATGACAAGCTTAATCAACCTTCTTATACTTGATAACTAAAAGTGTCTAGTTATGATTTGGCATTATTATGTCATTTAGAGCCTTGTGAATAAGGTTATGATTAGAAATATTGTTCTAGCCCAAGTAATGGATTTAGATAACATTTATAAGTAACACCACATATCTAATCTCTACTAGATTTTAAGGACTTATCATTGACACATGTTGTCAACAGGTTGAATTCCCCTTAAAATTTGAAATATTTGCTTGCTATTATGAATACTTTTATTGGCATATGAAATTAGTTTATAACAAAAGAAATTAGGTCCAAAATCTTTTGATTTAATTAACAAAATCTCAAAATTTAAAATGTCATCATGCATTTGAGTAATAAAAAGACATGTGGTATTAAGTCAATTTATGGAGTCTATGTGGGCATTGGCATGGCATAACACATCATCAAATTTAGCAAGATTAATAAAAATAATAATAATTGAATAATGTAAAATTTCAAAAGCATAAGGATAAAACAAAAATAAAATGTTATGTAGTCATCACCTAGCTTAGTGGAGGGTTACTATACAATGACCTTATTACTTTTTATATATAAGAATGGATCCATAATGGAATTACGATTCCAACTCCCATTGTCTTTTCCATGTTTAAAACAATCTTTATAAAGTAGAATCGCAACTCCTTGAAATGGAGATTTTGGCTTCAAAGGAAAATTGCCATTTCTTCTTTAAAAGAATGAAATTACAAAATTAAGATTTTACTCCACCTCATTTTAGATCATATATGTATAATAAACATGAAACAGTGTCTCATGGGTTGCATAATTCCATTTGGGTGCTGGATAGTCACCCATCCGTTAAAATGAAAAAGGAATATCTTGAGTTTGAATTTCCATATTCTCCCTTTTTATCGAGCATATTCACAAAGAGAGATAGGTGGTGAACTACCAACACATGTTAAATATAGCTACATTCTCCCAAAACTCTCTCTCTCTCTCTCTCTCTCATATTTTGGATTGGGTGATTAGGGTTGACCTTAATTTTTAGCTAGGAAATTCTTTTTTTTTTTTACCTTTTAATTTTCATATTGCTTTAATATTTTCTAACAATTTGTTTTATCAAGTTTTTCTAAATTTGCTTCTGTGGCTTGCCACATTATAAAATTGAAAATTCCTATAACTTGATTGCATAAACCCTAAAAAAAAAACGAAAAAAAGAAAAACCTTCGGAGGCAAGCTATAAGTAAATTAAATGTAAACAGCATTTAAGTTTGGGAGGATTCATTTAAAAAAAAAAGTCTTAAAATCTGTAATACATGAAAATTTTAATTATTTATTTATTTATGTAATATAGGTATTACTATAAAAATCTAAGGATGAGGATGGAAAATTATAAAATTTCGAGGGGCAATTTGGTCATTTCACACAGAGAATATAAAAACCACAGAGTTAACCTAGAGACCTTATTGTTCATTTAGCATAATAAAACCTTAAAAGAAAAAGAGAAACACTCTTGACAGGAACCCTAGAGGTGAGAGGAAAAATGGGCAATCAAACTCCAAAGACAAAAGGGTAAGGAATTTCATACTAAAGTCAAATTAGGATTTATGGAATTTGTAGTTATGAGTATCATTTGTTCATACAGAAAATGAGGTGCGTGAAAGGACGTACGAGAATGGATAATTGACGATTTGAGATTTACAACTTGGGAATTTGAAGTAAGTACACAAATCTATGTAATTTAAATGCAATTACGTATTTTAGAGACTTAATTGAGCTTAGGAACATATAGGATTGAGTTTTGGAGAAATTGAAGTAAAAGAATTAGGGTTTGTGGAGATTTTCGAGGGTAGCACGGTCTATTAACACGTTCGTGTTTCGACCGTGTTGAAATGGAAAGGTGCACCGAGAGATACATGGCCTCCCAACACAGTTGTGTTTCGATGTGTTGAAATGGAAAAGTGCACCAAGAGATACACGGCTTCTCAACACGGTCGAACCGTGTTAAGTTAGGGGTAACATGACCTCTTAACACGGTCGTGTTTAAAAAGATGCACCGAGAGATACATAGCCTCTTAACACGGTCGTGTTTCGACCGTATTGAGTCAAGGATAACACAGCCTCCTAACACGGTTATGTTCCAACCATGTTGAAACCAAGTTTTACACCAAAAGATACATGACCCTTAACACGGTCGTATTTTAGCCCATGTTGAGCAACACGGTCCCCAATATAACCGTGTTGAATAAAGTATAACATAATTATATATTAGTTTAACTTCAAATTAAACTAATTTCTATGCAACCTAAATAGCTAGTAAGGCCTTGGAGAAATCAAGAAATATGATTAAGAGAAATAAGAAAATGATATTGATCTTAGATTAAGTACTAAGAAGAACTAGTTGATTGAATAGATTTCAACTTAGCTTACTTCCAAGACCGAGAAGTATTTAAGGCAAGGGTTCAAGGTATGTGTAACTTATGTGTTGTTCTGTGTTTGCTTAAGTTAGTATATGTGTTGAAATTAATTAAGTTGAACTATTTGGCTTAAGTTTTTAAGTTGTATGTTGTATGTACTTAGCTCGACTCGGCTTAAAGGCCCATAGTGGTAGATCCCTAGGGAGCACCCTAATGATCCTTGTGTGAAGTTGTCCCTAGTGGAGTAGTGCTTGGAAATGATCTGGGTTGAATGTTGCTTAAGTGGTTAAGTGTACATGGGTGTGGGGCCCGTAGTGGTAGTTCCCATCACTAGGTTTAAGGTTTGCATATACATGGGTGTGAGGCCCGTAGTTACAATTCTCATCACTAGGTTTAAGGATTAAGGAATCATGGGTGTAGTACTCGTAGTAGCAATTTCTATCATCAAGTCATGCTCTAATGTGTTAAGTGTGTTAAGGGAATCATAAGTACCCTATTGTTTGCTTGTGGACATAAATTATATTAAGAAATGGTTGTCTGTGTTTAAGTTTTGCATGATGAGTATGATACTTGTTTATGTTTGTTCATGTGTATGTGTTTATGTTATACGTACTGGGTATTAGCTCACCTTTTGAGAAATCATTTTTAGATGTAGGTGTTGAGGAAGATGAGAACCTTGAAGATAACTTGGGTTTGGGTAAATCATAAAGAGAGGAATATGAAGATTTCCATTACTATTATAGTGATTAGGTTTTGGGAGAATTATATTATTGGAATGTGATAAACATTGTCTTTTGATATCACAATTTCTAATTACTTTAAAATCATGTTTTTAAATTATGATTTAATATACATATATAAAAAATAATAGTTAAAACAGGTATTTAATATCATATATGGAAATTACGATTTTAAATATTATATTTTTAAAATCAGTGTTTCTCGAATTAGATTTAAAAATTTATATTTTATAAAAAAACAATACTTTATTTTTCATTTTCCCCACGTTTTTGGAGTATAAAAGCGGCATAATAATTGATATCAAGTTGCGCATTGAGTACCGTACTGGAACGATACTCTCTCTCTACTTTGCGGATTGTTAAAGCCACCTTTGAAACCGTATGTAAAGCATTTGCTGGAAAGGTTTATTTCGTTCGTCATTCACGTGCACGATGCTTTTCAGCGTATATAATAGCGGATGCCAAATCCATGCTATCGACAAAATGTTAAATAATTATACAAATAAATTATCTTTTGGAATTATTTAAAGAAAAAGGTTTTTCTTTTTCTTTTTTTTTTTAATTCTGATAATCCATTTACCGACAACTCTGTTTGCTTTAATAACGATGATAATAAAATAAGCACTTTAAAAATAATTATAAAGATTAAGAAAATAAACATTTTTTAAAATCATTAATGAAATAAACACTTTTAAATACAATAACCTCTATTCAACGTAGAATAGTTAAAAAAAAATATTTGGGAAAATATAATAATAAGGTACGTGGAAGTGAGATTTGCATTTAAGATATTTTATATATCAAGTTTTCATCATTTTAGATATTTGTCGAAAAAATGAGTCAAAGGTTTCGGCCGAAGAAGAAGAAGAAGAAAAGCATTAGCTCGGAAACTACAAAAGAAAACCCTTGACAAAGTGAGTCAAAAGTTTACATATATTCACTTTTATTAGAATCAATATAATTAATTTAATAAAATATTATTATTAAATATTAAATTAAATAAAAAGATATATTTTAATATTTAATAATTACTTATTTTTCTATTTAAATTCTTAATGTTTTATTTATTAATTTAAGTGTTTGTAGTTTTTTTAAGGGTTTTCGTTAATGTATTAAGAATTCCACCTATTATTAAAATGTGATCACTCTTGGTCAATTGAAAATAATTAATTTAAATAAATACTATTATTAAAGATACATCAATGAAATAAGATAGTAAAAATAATAAAAAGTTTGGAAAAAAAAAGAGAATAAGGCAAAAAAATTAGGTTGCTCTTAACTTGAAGGCCATGTATAGTTTTATGCCTTACTTAAGTGTATTTTGGGTAAAATTTAAGCAATTATATGCATTTATAATAATAAAATGTATATTTCATCCTAAGTGGACTAGATTAATGTTCATCTTCTTTTTGAATTTTCATTTTGAAGCATTTTATATTTAATATACTTTATAAGTCCAACTTATCTTAAAAAATTTTAAATGTTTTAATATCAAATCCAATCCATACATATTGTTATTTTTTGACATCATATGACACTTGTTTTCCAATAATGTTTATATATATATATATATATATATATATATATCAGTACACACAGTACCCACTATGCTTGTGCAAAAATTTTCAATATCAAAAACATGAAATAATGATTGTAAAACAATTATACAGTTGATTATGCATGATAGAAATATGGGGAAAAAAGTGACATATAAGTTGTTAAAAAAATCAATAACATGAAACTACAAAAATAATTACCTTTCTTAATATAATGTAAGATAAAAAGTGTTAATCATCTATAATTTATTTACTTCATTATAGAACTACCTGTGTCAAATCACATTGTTAAAGATGAAATGTGGAAAATAAAAAGAATATCTCAAAGAATAATATCTAAGTTATGGAAAAACAAGCTAGAATTTCTTTTAGTACTTATAGGACCCTTTGAATTTTCTATTTCTTTGAGAAAATCCACTTATTTTTTGCAATCACATTTACGAAGATTAAGATGAAAAAATTGCCCCTTTATATCCGACTAATTAAACACTTAGAGTAATCTGTGAAAATTTTTAACTTGATCGCAATTATCATTTACATCTTCATAGCATTTTTATTCTCCCTTCTAGCTATCCTTAAAAGTGCATCATCTTAAAAAAAAAGAAAAAAAAAAGTTATGTAAACATGTTAATAGACATCAAAGTTACAAAATTAGATACGTTTACATAAGGCATTTAGCATATATAACAACTAAACCAAGGAATGACAAATTAATAATTAACATATAAATAATACTTTTTTTTCATATGAAATTATTAAGTTACACTAAATATATAGAAATTAAATTATTCATATAAAATAACAGGACTTGATTGAATTTTTTGCATTCACATGAAAGACTTAAATGACATGCTTATAGTATAGAAAAATTTAATGAATTTTTGATATAAACATAGAGCACTTTTGATATACTTATTACACTAAATTCTATACAACCAAATTATAAGCATAAAATAGGTAATATTATTTGATAGTATAATTCAAAAAAAGAAAAGAAAAGAAGAGAAAACTGTTTAAGAATGTTCCTACACTATTTTTTAGTATTTGCATATTTATTCCGCTGAACAAAGGGAAAAAAGCCTTGCCCTAAGATCTTCCTCTCTCAAATATAAAATATTTGAAAGCAATGACAACATGTGCCTCTATTGCATCCACCATTTTACCATCTTTTATTTTGACCACATTCTTTATAAAGTACCATAAAAATAAAAATAAAATAAGTTTTTATTAGACAAGCTATTTAAGTAATAATACATTTATGAGAGAGTATTTTGAACTTTCAACGGTAAATTATTTTAAACCCCATAAACCGTATTGTTTTTATTTAGTCATTTCAACCTACGCTCTCTTTTTGTAGACATTTAGCAATTAGCGATCCAGTGATACAAAATAGCTCTCTCAATACGAAATCCACAGAGGAAGTGTCTATTTAGTTTAATTCATGGTACTCTCTCTTGTGTTGGTGGATAATTGAATTAAGAGTGGAGTTTTGTTATAGTTGTGAGCAATTAGTACAAGCCTATTCATGGTGTGCGATTGTTTGGAGTGTTTTTGGAACCGTTTGAGCGATCTAGATCAAGTAAGTATCCTAATTATGTTTGGAAATGTGTAAATTGGAAGTTGTTTGTGCTGGAATTGATTTTAGTAGTAAGATTTTGATGGTTGGGAGGAAAAGGGGATTAATTGAGAAGAGAATGGTAGAGATTGTGAGTTTTTGAGGGATATACGACTAAGTATACAATTATGTACCTACTTATGTTGAGAGATGAAGAAGAGAGGTAAGACGAGTGGTGTACGGCTAAGTACATAGGTGCATACCAACTTGCCCTTGTTGAAGTACATGGCCAAATACATGACCATGTACTTGAGCGTGTCAAAAGGCCTTTATACAAAGAATAATACATAGCCATATACATGTTATATTCTTACCCATGCTTTTCTACACGATCGTATTGCTATGCAATACTTCTAACACGTTTCTTTCTTCATTTTTCTTGATTTTTCTTCATTCCAAAACTAATTTTACCTAAACTAAAATATCTTGAAAGGGAGATAATTGGCTAATACCTAACTTAACAAATCAAGTGAACTTAGATCGATATGTAAGTTGGTATTAAGTTAGTTCTTTGTACGTAACAAGTTTCGATAAGGTTGATAGTTGTAGTAAGAGTGAATTTGGAATAGTTTCTCCAAGTACCTAATTACCTTGTTTGTTGTTTTTGCTTAATAGTATAGTAATTAAATGAACCTAAGTATTATGTGGTTAATGTAAAATTACCGCTTGTGCTTGACTCGACCTAAGGGTCGACGGTAATAAATTCCTAAGGGGCACCCCAGTAATCTCTATTTGATACAATTCCTAGTGAAGTCATACATTGAAATGATTTGGATAGATTTTAGGATGACTCATGAGTGTTAGGATCAAAAGTAGTAATTCTCAATACCATAGTATCAAGGCTGGTAGTGTTAGTATCCCAAATGTATTAGATTATATATATTAATAAAAATTTTAATAACTAAAGTGTACGGAATCATGAGTACTCCAATAATATTTGATGGACTTAAAATAAAGATAATAAAGTGGTGGTTGTTTTTCCTATCTACATTCGAATGCATGTGAATTCTATATGTGATTGTCACATATATTTGCTTGTGGATATCATGTATTGAGCATTAGTTTACCTCTCGTGGAAACTTTGTTTTTAGTTGTAGGTACATATGAATAATCTTTTTATGATGATTTAGACATAGATTACGATGAAAGTGATGATGGAGGAGAATATTACTATTACTATAGAGATTAGTAAAGATTGAGCTAGAGTACTTAGGAGACTTATTTTTCTTATGAGACGACAATTTATGTATGGAAAGAGATTATATATTTATTACAGTTGAAATATATTAGTGGATGGATTTGATGAATGATTAAAAATGTTGTTACTGGTGAATAAATGTAATTGATAAGTTATATAAAAGTTTATGTTTGAACAAATTAAAAGTTTTGTATATTACTAAATAATAATGAAATGTAACAAGCTCTTATGCTCTAAGTTTTAAGGTATTACAAATTCATTGCAATTAAATTTCGAACAAAAATCCAATGAAATCATCGAACCCACGATTGCAAATAGCAACTTTAGCTTTAGAAGCTTTTTTTTTTTTTTAGACTTTTATCCTCTACCTTGCTCGATTGGAAGCCTTACTTAGAGCAAAGTGATCCCATGAGATCTCTTTCTTTCTTTCTTATTCATTGATTTATTTTTTTTAGAGCAATTTTCAATGTGATGGGTGAGAGACAAAGTATGTGGAGAGGAAAGAGTAGGACTGAGGAAAGAGAAGGGGAAGATCTGTTAATAGGTTAGTAAATATCAAAATGGAATTATTGGATGTGTATTGTAGTGTATGTGTAGCAAAATCGATCTCCATCGACATAGTTGGAGTTAATGTCAAAGAGATGAGAAAAGGAGTGCTGAACATGGGTTGGGTAAGCATAGACATGATTACGCGGCGGAACTGCCCTGGTCCTGAACTCAGAATTGATGGTTTTGAGTTCCTAAAATGGGGAATCGACCTCAGAACCGTGAAATGGGGAACTTGCCCCCCGAACTGTAGGACCTGGTTTTGATCCAAGCCAAGCATTTGTTGCCTTGTTGGTTTTTGGATCTGTTTTTTTTTTTTTTCAAAGTTAAATATGTATAATTTAAAAAATTAAGAATTCAAAATTTTTATTAATTTATTTAAATAAAATTACATCTAAATAGAGTTATTATTTTAATATTATAAAAAAAATAATTTTAGATAAAAAATTATACTATATTATTGAAGACACTGGAAGCAAGTTTAGCCATTTTGATAATATAGATAATAATTGGTTTAACTAAAGCTACGGTTTGGGAGATTATAAAGGTTATTTTTATAAATTCAAATCAATATATAGATATATTAAAAAAAAAAAAAAACTATGGGATGGACTAAAGATATTTTGGATATTTAAATCATGTGATATGCACTTTGCAGCTGCTCGACACTCTCTTCTTTATCCGGCCCCAAAACAACACCCTCTCTCTGTACACCACGTGAGACCTGTCCACGCAGCCTAGTCATTTCTCCGATGGACATGCGTTGCTCTGGTCTGAAAATACCCGGATGCGACACATCTCGCTTCTGCAGATACCCATTGACTCGGACCTTCCATACCCGACCCGTCTTCACATCCCTCAAACCCAGAGCCCGTCTCAGCGACAACGGGACATATACTTCTTCTTCTTCTTCTTCTTCTTCTCCTTGTTACACAAACCCAATCAGCTTCCTCCTTCTACGACCTCCTGGGCATACCCGAATCCGGAACCTTACCCGAAATCAAACAAGCGTATAAGCAACTTGCGAGGAAGTATCACCCGGATGTTTCTCCACCGGATCGTGTCGAGGAGTACACTCGGAGGTTTATCCGCGTCCAGGAGGCTTATGAGACCTTGTCGGATCCTAGAAGGAGGGCTACGTATGATAGAGATTTGGCTAAAGGGATTCACTTGGCTTTCTCCGCCAGAAAACCCCATCGATACGATGATGTATGAAGTTAATTTATTTATTTATTTCATTGGTCTAGTAGCTTGTGTTTTTTATGTGGGCCTTTTTTTATTCCCCTTCTTAAGTATTGAATTTGGCATGCAATTTTTTAGCTTGATCTTATATGATAAATTTCTCTGTTTTGAAACTGTGTCTATGCTTGTCCTCGCCAATTACATGTCATGTTCTGATACGAGCTCTACTTTGCATTTCCTGCAACTGTGATCGGTAGCGATACAGATGGAGTAGTGGAATGGTGGCACGAATACTATTGAGAACTGGGAAATTTCACTCGAACTTTGCAATAGATAGATATTTTAACTTTTTTGCTTTAGCATTTGCTGTGGGATTTTCGTGTTGTTGAGTAATTTTAAGTGAAATTGTTGTTTCAACTTTCAAGTAGGTTTTGAATCCTGAATGTGTACAATGATTTTGGGTCGAATTCTTGTGTTCTTCTGTGGGCGATGATCAGTCAGTACTTCATATATTTCATGATTTTATTAGTTCAGGAGGATGCATTGAACTAATAGTTTATTAGGTTAGGTTTGTTGGTTAATGGTGATTGGAGTCGTTAAAAGTGTATATATATATATATATATCGTAAGTCCTTGTTCGAGAATGTTATTAGTATCGTATATATCTGGTTTCATCTTTTGATTATCCAGAGAATACTTCACCTTTGAAGTCACTGAACATTAAAATTTTGATTCAATCAATTTCCTTCCTGGATGTTTTACCTTGTTAAGTTAGTGGGTGGGTCTTAAGATTACTTAAAATTTGAATCCATGTTACTTAAAATTTGGATCCATGTTATAATCCCAGTTTATAGAATAAGACTGATTATTTTCTCTCTGCACCTTATTGGTTTCGGGCTGTGCTTACTTTCCTTTTTGGCTATTGGAATTTTTGTCTGCCATTTCATTGCAGTTACGCCTAATAGATTTGATTCTCTTTGAAAGTATATCTTGCCGCAGTGTTTGGGAGAAGCATTTTGAGTTAAAGATCCATGGTGGTTATCTTATCTTTATATTACAGTTTGGTTACACAGAACAAATTCTTTGCTTCTCTTGGCCGGCATAGAAAAGTGGAGAACATTGTTGATAATATTCTTTGACCATTCGTGTGCGAGAACATGTACCCCTGTATGCTATCTGTTACTTTGTGCTTACCCGTCATGGTTTATATCGATTAGAGACTCAAATTTTGGTGTTCGTTTAGTTTGAGATCTGATACCAACCGCATCTGCTCCGTGCTTCTGAGATTTCTACTCAACCTGGTCAATCATATGTTGGCTTTGCCATCTTGATGTATTTTGGAAATATTCCTATTCAACATCATTCTTTTACTGAAATTTCATGAAGGCATATATTCTCACACTGCAGTATATTTACTTATTCCAGGTTTGGGAGGAGAAAGGCGAATGGAAGAATCGCTGGCAGTCTCAATTATCTGAACTGAAGCGGAGAAGCATGCATAAGGATTCAAGGGGAAACATGTCCTGGGGAGCTAGAATGCGTCAACAAAGAGAAGAACAGCCGGAATGAATCATAACTTGGTCCCTTTTCCGTTCTGTACATATATATTTTATTATTCTGTTACCATATATGTTGCTTGGTACTGACGGAGGAAATCCAGGGCATCGATCTCTCCAAAAAGACACACTAGCAAGATGCTTAGTAACAGTTTCTTGGAATCGAGAATTGTATAGTTATTCTATGAACAATATCACTAATATAATACATAAATCTAGAGACATGGCTTGAGTTTTCACGCTGTTCATGTTTTACTTCCTGAGATAATTAGCCCTTCTTCTTGTTTTTATTTTGCACACATGATTTTCAGTTTCTCTCACTGTTCTGACCTACAATTAGGTTGAGTAAACGGGGTGTTCAGGCTGTCATGGCCATGGCCAGAGGGTGATTGGTGTGTGGGGTGTGCATCTACATTCATGACTCCACCGGCCTCCACTAGTGGATCGGTGGGTGGCTTTTGATCCATATGATCTGGTAGGGGTGGGGAGTTCCTTGTCATCACTTTCAAGGGCGACTGCTGCGCGGTGGTTTCACCTTGATCTATAATTCTCCAACCAGAATGGTTTCCATTGCCAGCCCTGGTCTGCTTCATTAGGCGCAAGCCACTCCTTGGGCAAAAAATTGGCCTCCCAGTGCCGTTCGCGGTTGTGTTATCTATATATCATTAGGCGTCAACCACTCCTTAGGCAAGAAATTTGCATATTGTGTTGCCTTTTTAATGTCGAATATCTTAATAATCAAAACTTTAAAATTATTAGATATTATCATATAATAATTTCAAGGTATAGCGGCTTTTGGTGGCTTTAAGCGGCTATTAATGATTAAAGATAAAGGTTATGATCAGATGGTTAATCATTTTTTTAATTTCTTATTTTAATATCTTTTTATAATTATTAATTATAAAATACTAATGGTTGGCTACTATCATCATTTTCATCGTATCTTATAGCTATAAGATACATCTCTCAAGACATCAGTAATTATATTTGACAGTTGTTGAGCTTTAATTATAATAAGTATAGAAAGAAGTTAAAAAAACTAAGAATTTTAGTTAAGATTGTAGTGTTGATCTCGAGTTTGGAATTGATTGAAACTTGATTAATTTTAGAATTTTAATCTTTAATTCGACTTTAAGTAATATTTAATAAGTTAGGATTTAATTCAGTTAAAACTTATTTAAGCTTAATTTTTAAAATAATTATTTTAAGTAAAATAATATTAATACTTAATAAATTACTTGAATAATACAATCCTAAAATCAAAGCCCCGGTTTCACTGTTGCTTAGTCGTTCTAGATAAAATGTCAAATCAAACCTAAATGACTCATGAGTATACTTAACTCATTCACATCCACTTAAAAAAGCATATGGGAACAAGTGGTAAACAAGAAAAGAGCTGTGGTCCTGTGGGCTTAAGATTCAGTGGATAGCACTGTGTGGAGCAGGGCCAGCTTTGTGTCGATTCGGTGTGAAAGTGGGTACCCAATCTTTGTCCTCCCACCGTCTGGTGTCTGGACCAGTGGAATGAAAGAGGCAGAGAAGCTGTATTGCCATCCTTGTCTGTCTGTTTCAGCAGCCCATCAAGTTGTCGCCCCTGCTGGGGACACCTTTATCCGATCTTGTGACGTGGCGTTCACCCGATAAGCTCTACAATTTCTTCATCAATTTATTTTTAAAATTTATATTTTGTGGTGCTTAGGTGTACACTTAAATAATATTGTTCCTTAAATAGATTACAAATGTATTGACATGATTTGCACCTTCAGAAATTTTATAAAATAATGTTTGATACACACTTAAATATGTTGTTTTTTTATTAAAAAATTATAAAATATTATATTTAAAAAAAATTATTTTAAAAATAGATTAGAAAAGTATTGACATGACATGTGCCTTTAGCAATTTGCACCAAATGTAATGGTCCTATACCTTTGATAGATTTGTATTAAAAGTATAGATTATACTCATACCTTCAAGCAATTTTCTTAAAAGCATAGGTAGCATCTACATTTTTAGTGTAATTTTTTTTTTTTGGTATTGAAGATGCAGATACTAAAATTATGTAAAGAAATTAATTTTTCTTAAATTAAATTATTTACACCCTTTTATACTTTTATCTTATAATATACAAAAAAAGAAAAAAAAATCGAGTCTCATCTTTTTTTCTTAATTTTTTTTCTTTTTTTTGTTTATTATAAAATAAAGTATAAAACAGTGTAAATAATTTAATTTGAGAAATTTTAAATTTTTTTCATGATTTTTTATATTTTTTTCAATAATAAGAAAAAAAATTACACTTACTTGAAGGCGTAAGTAGCGCTCACGCCTTCGTAACCTATTTTTTGAATAATATTTTTGAGTAAGATATTTCGCAAATTTAAAAAAAAAAACATTATTTAAGTTGGTAACTCGAAGAGTGCTGTACTTCTAGGATTTGAAAATGACACGTATGGCAAGAAGTATGTAAGCATGATTTCTTAATATTATATTAACTTTCAATTACTGGTATTTTATCAAAAAGTTACAATTGTTTTCTATTTTGTTATAATATATTTACAGTACTTTACGTATTAATGTTTTCTTAAAAGTTACAATTTATTATATATATATATATTCAAAAACTTTTACTATTATCATTTTTTTATTAGTGATAGCTTTTGGTTATAAAATACTTTTCTTTGAATTTTATATTCAAAAACATGTATTTTGTGTAAATAATTGTTAGAGTCATAACCCTTACTTGAATTTATGATTATATATTATGAAAAAGGTTGTAACTCTTTTTACATAGCATATTATTTTATATACAAATTTAAATACCACTAATAACCATATAAAATTATAATAATAATTTGTAACATATCTTTATAGAAGATTAAAAAGGTACTATTGTATTCTATTCAAGATAATTTATGAGTAGATAGAGTTAATATGTTAATTGTTAAAATTTTTGAGTAAATTTATTATCTTAACTAACATATATATATATTAAAATAAGATTTGCACTTAGCATGGGGTCTTAACTAGTTTAATAATAAACTTTATGACTTTTAGTTAGAAAAAGGTAAAATATAGATCAAAAAAGAAAAATAAAAAAATCTTAAAGTTTATGAAAAGGAAATCATTGATTACTTTTCAGGAAATAAAATGTTTTTCATTATCCAAATTACTGTATATCTCGTAATTCAAAGAAAGATATATACATTTACACACATAAATACTTCATGTTTGGTTGCACACCCTCCAAAAGCATATTTCTATTTGTGATATTGCTTACTTTGTCCTTAAAATAAATACTATTTATCTTTTCTTCATAATGATTAGTTAAGGATTTTAAGTAATTTTGGAATCCTATTTAATATTCTAAAACAAACCCTCTATTTACAATCAAAGTATAATAATACATAATGGCATACATTAATATTATAGTCAAACCATAATAATATATATTGATAGAGTAATATGATAATATATCTATTGACATAGTAATAATAATGATGATGTAAATTGATTATTACCTTCCCTAACTAATAAGGGAATAACTCTCTCATTTTTATAGTGCAATTTTTTTTTATTTAATCATAAAAAAAGTTCATGCTTCCCACTTGCAATCTCTCTTTCTCACACATTTCAAAGTTCTTTGTTCTCTTTGACTAGTAATTTCATCTCTCAACTTCTTATATTGTGAGAAATTTTTTAAATTGGTAAAGAAACCACCTCTCATACTATACAATTTCATATCATCATGAAATAAAATTACTATATGTTCTTTAATAAATCCCCAAATCATTTCTCGTGCTAAATTTATTGAGATGAATATAAATTGAAGTAGTGATGGATACAAGGCAACTAAGCCACATTAACTAGGTTAGGTTGATTGTATTGCATAGAAAAGAGTGTATGAAAATTTAAATGAAAATGGAGTATGAATGATTTGGTGATTGCAGCAATTGAGTTAGAATAAAGAATTGGGTAATGGGTCTAACTTTTTGCATGTCAAACATCTATGTATTCTTACTTTCACCAATTTATGTGTTTGTGTCTCCTTGTTGTTGCCATTTGTCATTAGACCTTTTTTCTTTTTGTTCCTTTTGTTGATTAATAATTTCATATTGGCGCAATGGAATTATAAGGCAAACTGAAGAGTAAAGACTAGAGAATTTTTTTTTTTAACGAATCTTTCTTTTTATCCCTAAATATATCCATTTTTTTTTTGTTTTTTTTTAATGATATCTCATTATATCTTTTTGTTTATTACTACCATCCTTAAATCTTACTATTTATATGGTTTGTAAAATATGTAAAGTATTTCCATTAGCATTTAATTTGAACTTTGTAGCCTCTAAATTGTAAGTTTTTTTTTTTTATGAAATATATGAATATTCTAGATTAATGATTATGATAAATTACTTGCTGCGATGCACTCATGTGTTATGAGGAAGTAAAAGACTATTGTATTTATTTATTTATTTATTTTTAATTGTATTAATTCACTCTTACTTATAAATGTCATCAAAGCATTATTGTTTTACTAGATATTGCATTTTTATGATTTGCTTCTAAATCCTCATAGTGAAGAATAGATTCAACGGTACATTTGTCACATATTGATTTTCTTCTTTCAATTATTCTTATGTAATTCAATCATGGATGTATTTAGTCCTAGAAAGTAAAATATTTTAATTTTATCAGTTTCTTTTTAACTATATTGTTAACCCTTAGTAGGATGATAAAATATCATTAGTAACCAATATATATATATATATATATAGCACTAACAGTCTTATGTTACTATTTAACATTTGGAAAAAAAAGTGGAATTTTCTTCTCAATTATGAAAATTGAATCAACTTTTTCATACCATATTTTTTGCTACTAATTCTAATTTTACAAGTTTTATAGTTTTATATAATTATATTATGATTACGTATCAGTTAGTATATATAAAATAAAAAGGTGTGAAAAGTTGTATAATATAACTTGAAAAAAAAAATAAATTAAATAACATTTAAAATGAAATGTACAGAAATTCAAGTTACATTATTTTTGTAATTATTCTTAATAGATTGCTCTTTTCCTTAAAATTTTAAGTCACATTTCCTCGTTAGACTGCCACCATAAAATGGTTCCTTTTTTTGGGGGTTATTCAGGATTTTGTGGCTTTTAGATTGAAAAATACAAAGAAAGTCGTCCAAAACCGTCACCTTCTCGCTTGGGAATTTCTTGCGAACCACTTCGTTCATGTGGAAATAATAATTTATGAGAATGCAAGGTCAGAAATTATCCTCAACTTGTGTGGTACGCTTTGAAGCTTCCGTAAACCTATTGCAAAATGGTTGAGATTTTCAATATCTCTTGAGAAATCCAATAAAATAATAGTTTTTTTTTTTTAAATCGTGAAATAAAGTATTTGACAAACTTATTCTTAAAATAAGTGGCAAATATTCGGATTCGAAATGCACCTTTACCTCAGGCAAAATTTTTGCAACTAAAAGGTGTGTTTTGGGAATGCACTTTTGATACAGTTTGGTATTGAAGATATATTCTAGGTACGTGCCTTTAGTGTAACGTATTCGCTAAATTTTTTTAATAGATTTTAAATTAATTTTTAAAATTTTTAAATTTATGAAAATTATTTTTTGGCTATTCTTATATAAAATTTTATTTTTTTATAAACAAAAAAAATTAATTTGAGAAAATTTATAATTGAGTTTTTTTTTTATGAAAAATCGTGTGAAGAAAATGATAAATAAATTTTGTGAAAAGAATTTAAAAAATTAGAAACAATTGTTAAAAAAAAATGCAAAAGCATAGATATAAAAATAGAAAAAAATCTATGCTTTTGCATTTTTTTAACAATTATTTCTAAATTTTTTTTATAATTCTTTTCACAAAATTTATTTATAATTTTCTTTACATGATTTTTCATAAAAAAATTTCAATAATAAATTTTCTCAAATTAAATATTTTCTTGTTTAAAAAAAATTAAAAGTTTACATACAAATTAAAAAATAGTTTTCATAAATTTAAAAATTACAAAAATTGATTCAAAATTTATTAAAAAAATAGCAAATACATTGTACTAAATGTGCATTCCTAGAACGCGCCTTCAGTTGAGAAAATTCTACCTCAACTGAAAGCGTGTTCTGGATTCATGCCTTCATTACTTATTTTGAAAATAAGTTTGCTGAATATCTTATTTCGTATATATTTAAAAAAAAAACCTGTTATTTTAGTGGATTTCTCATCTTAGATTTACTCGAAGGACTTTCAATGTTTCTTTTTGTTACAAAAATAATTCTCTTTAGTCTTTACATTGAAGGAAGGCTAGGATTCCATTCGGTTCAATTCTTGATTGAAACTAAAGCGAGTTGTAGAAAATATTACTAACCGATTTCATCATATGTTAGAATCGTGATCGTAATCTCAAATCTTACCATAAGTGCAATGCAAAAAGGGCGAAAAAATTAGAAACTTTCAGTATAAATTCATTTAGGTTTGATTAGATGATTCGATTCTAATTTATAAAGATATTATGACTCGATTCAATTATACAAACTGAACGATAGAACTATCCTTGAACTGACCTGTATCTCCCTTTTTATACACCCACAACAGCCCACACAATACATTATATCTAACAATCTCTCTAACCATGGACATGAGATGCTTTAGTATCCTAAGTTCCTAACCAAAGTTATGTATATTTTATAACCAAATCCACAGATCATTTGGCAACGTAATACCAAACAGACACAACAGCTCCCCAGCTGAATAAATTAAGTAAGATTGAAGCCTTCCAATCTCACCGGTCGAGAAATGGGTTTTCTAAAATTATTTTTTCTAATTTAAAAAAAAAATTATCTGTTAAGATGTTATCACTTATAATCAATAATTAAGATTGCGATGTCATAATGATATTATTATAAGGTATTTAAAAAATCATGGCAATCTTAACCATTGATTTATAAATTTAGAAAAATTTATGAAAAATAACTTTAGAGGATCCAAATTCCTCATGGTCTATAAAGACGTAAATTCTAGGACATTAAGGGTAATATCAATAAATGGTATCATCATCATAACCATCGATAGATAATATGTGAGGTTATGTAAATAGGTCTAGCATTGGTCAGAAAAGATTGTTAAGTAACTTACTTAACAATTGAATTCCATATAATTAAGCAATCTATAAATCATATTTTATGTATCTAAGTTGAAACTGCATGTTAATTAGTTTGATAATTGATAGACAATTTTTAGTTTTAGTCAGTCTAATTATTTTTATGTCCAACGTTTTACTTTGTATGGACTAAATTATAGATAATAGACATTATTTTTGCAGCTTCCAACATTTTTTGAACTTACAAAACCTACTCCTATTTCTTACAACAATCCATTTGTGCTTGTCACCCCTTATCCTACCACAAAAATCCTCCACTATGGTCATTTATGATCACTCAGATCATATCACAATATGACAATCAAACTATACTACATTAGAATAATGATTTTACCACTTATAACTATTATCATGTATTATATATTAGGAAAATACAAAATATTTTCCACCTAAGAACACTGTAATAATCAAATAAAGTAAAATAAAATATGTATCAAATAATAGTGTTTAAGCCAAAGAAAGAAAATAAATCTAAATATTAAAAAAAAATAATTAGGTTGAGGCAAATGGAGGTAAAAAGGACTTAATGATGGAGGCGATATGGTCATTTGATAAGGAATGTCTATATAGAACCCCACATGTCCTTTTGACCATTTTCTCCATATTATACACTAAAGAACCCTAGGAGCAAACTACAGAACCTTAGGAACAAAAAGTGACTTCAATCTAATGAAATTACACACGAACGACTAGCACAAGAAGCTTCGATCACTTGGAAGGTCCAAACTTTGTCGGAACGATCTAGTATCCACAGTAACAGGATTTGGGCGATTGTTCATGGGACGACAATTCAAGTAAATCATCTAAATCATGTGTAATTAGAGTAAAATTTGGGGTAATGTTGTTGTGTATTAAGTGTGGGAGTACAATAATTTCAAATGTAGAAGGGATTAGAGGGTAATTATGATTAAGAGATGTGAGGGTTTTAGATAAAATTTTCATTTTCGCAAGAATTTGGAAGTTCCAAAAGTATATAGTCCACAACATAGTCATGTGCACTTGTATACTTTAAGTACATTGCCACTTAAGAGACTTATATGACCTTGTGCCAAAATCACAAAATGAATAGAAGGGTATATAGGCAAAAGATACACCCATGCCAAAAATCATAAAGTAAACAGTAAGATATACGAACAATAGACATAGTTATGTATCAGCCTGTGTCTCATTACTATGATAATACACATAGTACATGGATAAGAGCACACTTGTTTACTTAGACGTGTCAGACCTATGATTTCCAAAGTCAAGTTTCCCACCCAAATTTTGATTCCTCATTTCTTATAACTTAACTGGATACCCAAAAGTAGATTAAGATAGTTGTTATAAGTTCTCTAAGCATATATGTTTATTGATTTGAATAAGTTTAAGAATTGAGGGAGTGCAAAGTTGTGAAGAGATTGCTTATTGCTTATCAGGTATGTATATGCTATGCTTGTTGATTGTGCTTGTTAGGTTAGAAATGAGAATTAACTTAAATTGTTATTAGAACTAAGTTATTGTGTTTAGCTAGGCTCGAGGAGCTAAGAATGTTGGTGATTGCGGGTGGCACCCTAATGATCAGTATGTGGCATTGTCCCTAATGAAGTCATATATAGAAATAATCCAAGTAGATTTAAGATGATTGGACTTATGGATTCATGGATAGTGGGGAGAATCTACTATCATATATGTATATATGTATGATATGGACTCATGGAATCATGAACAATAGGGAGAACTCATTGTCGTATATATGTATATGTATATATAAAGCTTGTGTTGTCGAGAGTTGTTTGTTGGAATGATTGATATGAAAGATAATAATTTGTTACTTGAATATCTTGTTCGCATTATATTTGTGTTATATTTTGGCATGACATATGTGTGTAGTTGTTGGTATACATTGTATTGAATTCTAACTCACACCTCATGAGACCCTTTTTTAGCTGTAGGTAATTCTGGTGAAATTGTGGGGTATGATGAGACATTAGTAAACATGAACCAAGACTTGGATAATGAGGATGTGGAATATGTATATTATGAGAAGTGATAGGCATGCAAAGAGAAAGATAAACATTAAATGATTTTGTTTAGTTGTATTACGCTCGAGACTTCTATTGTGCTTGAGTTCTAAAATGCTTCTATTGTGATTAATTGTAGGAGATGGACTATGATTAATTGGTGTAAACAATTATCCCTTATAGTTTCTTTTATATAGAGAAAAAAAGTGGGATTTGTTAAGCTATTCATCTATATATGTAGAGATTTCTTTTATTGACTATAACAGTAATTGGATATAAATTGTGGAGTTTAGTAGATTTTGAATATTTGTGTATCTTCATGTAGTGAAAACACCAAGTAGACATTATAAGTATAATGGTATTATACTAGTCATCTTTAAAAAAATATTAAAATTGTTGTATCCCTACATCCATGATATTAAAGCACAAGGCAGTTTTTGGTGTTTACGTATTATAAACAACACATTATTCAAATAAATTGAATAACAAAGAAAAAGAGTTGGCGCAGCAAATAGGATAAGACAGAGAAGTTACTTTGGGTTGGTGATGTGGAAGCAAGTGTTATTTATTGCCTAATAACAACCGACAAAGTACATTAAAAAAAACCTATGTTTACTATTTTATAATTTAGTAAACTGCAATTATAGTGTTCTATATTTGATTTTATTATTATTTTCTTTTGTTCCCCGCTAACCATATATTATACATTTCATGGAGGCCAGGGGGGGATGTTTCCTTTGGAAAATATTTAATTACATGGATGCATGTGGGGCATGTTTGTACATGTGAAGGATGTTAGTTAGATTGGTCGTCCTAAAGTTTGGTTTCTTATTCAGTCGTTCATATTATATTAGGGTTCATTGAATGAACATGTTTCAAGCCAGCACAAGAAATTGAAAATCATCATAAGGTTGCGTTGTGACCGGTACTACGTGGTCTTACTCTAGTCTATCTCATAATCAAGTTGTTAAATTATGGTTCGCAGAATAATTTGATAGAATTCTTAATGGGATTCAAGGACGGGACACTTAGGAATGTACTTATGAATATGTTAATGATAAGACCATATTCTGGCATCATGCTACATCAACATAAGTTCTAGACTTATAGGTGTAAAGTTGGAAAATTTCTCTCTCCATCGTCATGTTCTTCTGGATTCCAAATCTTGATGAGCGACAAATATAATTGCTTATACCGTGTTTAGCAAATCCATACGTGTAATAACACAAGACATATGTAGTGAAACATAGACATAGTAATCTAACTTAGCTTATTCTCTTGCAAAAGATCCATTTTCTTCAACTCATTCTTCAGCTCTATTATTTCAGACTTAGGGAGAATGAATGTCACCACCCTCCCATTATTATCATCCATGCCGGAACATGGCGGTCCCGGAAGCACTAGCACCGCTCCATTCTCTCCAATGCTCTGGATCGTGTAGCTCACAAAAACAGGCTTCACTCCATTCAACTCTATGCCATATAGGTTAGCACTTTCCAAGTCCACAAAAGTCAAATTCGTGCCATAAATAACATGATCCGACACGCCGTTGTCTCTTCCAACAACTTCATCAATTTTGCTATTTTCATTGCTGGCTCGATTGATCAACACCCTTAAGAGGTCACTAGGTTTGGCTTCCGGGACCAGATTTTCAGCCTCAACAATGCTTATCCTCTGAGTGTTGGAGACAACCCTATCTATTTTTGTACTAGGATCATTTTTGCAAAGGGTGACAACTTGTGTAAAATGCCCTTGTCTTATACTGCCAATGCATTGCCAAAATATGGCACAAAGAGACTCAAATGTTGGGTTTTGGCTTTCCTTGGTATGGGTATGACCATACGCTTTTGAGTGCAAATGAGTCAGTTGATTGGGAGTCAAATGAAGTGTGAGCATTTCCATGTTGCATTTATTCTCATATATCCAATGGTCCCCAATGGGTGCAATCTTTTTCATTGAAATTGGTTCTTCGGTAAAATCTAGACTGTTGGTCTTGTTATTGAGGATAGGCTTTGGTATCTTTTGTGAATTATTGGATTGGAGACCAGAATAGAATGGAGCCCAGTTGTTGAAGCAATCCGAAGCTGAATGTGCATCCCCAAGGATATGGGCCCAACCAAAGCCCACTGATATGCCTCCACATTTGAACTGGGTCAGCTGCATAAAAGATCAAAATGTAATTTTTGCAAACATCCAATGGTATTAAGTATTAGCTGTTAGCTAGTTGGTTAATTCTGAGTATAAGTGGAAATTTCATATAAATAGAAAAAAATAATAACACTGTAGTATGGAAAAGTGCAAAAATTCAATTTAATATAATTGGAAAAAAAATTATGCAGATACATAAAGCCAAAAAAAGAAAAAAAAAACATGAAAACTCAAGCCATATAATTGAAAAAGATAATAATTTAACGGATTATTTGGTTGAATTATATTGTAGTCCTTTCTTTATGGGAAAAAGAATCAAGAAAAAGACTACACATAATGGGCACAAAGGGAGACATGGACCTTTTTTTTATAGGTCAAGGTGATACTGATATGTCACAACGTCAACGCCAGTACTCCAAATGCGACGTCGCTTTCCTTCACCAACAGACAGGTGCTCGTTGTTCATTTATGAGATTCATATACGGATATGCTTTTGAGCTCTACGCTGTCTTTAGTTATCAAACAACGTATATCTACATGTTGTCCATTCGTAGATTGTCCCATCGAAAAACACGAGCTAGGGTTAGGGTTAAGTCAACCATTATTTCCAAACATTTAATTTTTTAAGTGTACTTACAACAAATATAAGTAGGATATATCTACAATTTATCCCTACAATAATTACTAAATATGAAATTTACAAATCCTATATACTATCAAATTTTTATTACTTTTTTTTTCCTTCAATAGTTTATTTAATGTTGACGTGCAAAATTTACCTCTATAATTATACATAAAATGTTTTTAAAAAGCTTTATCGGTAATAGTAAACTATTTTTTACAAAAAAAGTTATAGCTTTCATGTAATTATTATCTATCTCACATACTCACACAATATCTAGATAATATATAATTTTATAATAGAAAAAAAATTATTAATATTAATACATTACATGTTTAAATAAGTGATGAGCAAATATTAATGATTTTTTAATATGTTATAGTAATGATTGGTATTTTTTCTAAAACCACAATTTCATATGTTAATATATTAAAATTTTATTAATACTAATCTGTCAATATTATTATGATTAAAGTTTTATAATAATTATTATATTATTATATAGTTACATGGCAAATATGTTCTAAATTTTTCCATCATTCACTATGATTAAAGTATTATAATTATATCAAAATCTTCTCAAAAGGTTGAAGATATAGTAGTTTTAAACTGTAAGTTTAAAATTATTTTATACGCCTATGTTGGAGGGACCCTCTGCAATCCAAATACATTGAATTGTAATGGCATATCGATGACCCTCGTAAATGCACACGCTTGAAAAGGGGTCACTTTCGTGTATTAGTTTCTTACAAAAAATGACTTAAACCCAACTACTCCTCGGTGTTAAATCTTCCACAAATTTCAGCTTTTTATATTAGTTTTTCTTTCTTCTTTATCACAATGGGAAGGAAAATGCGATTCCGTAAAGACCTTAATTATATTAATTTTTCTTTTTTTAACTCTATCTTCTGAACTTGGGGAGAGTAAGTGAATGAGAAGAACAATATTCATGTCACATGGAATAAAAATTATAATAATAATTCATGTCGCTTAGGTGATGCAATATATTTTTATTAAAATAAGGAGTGTAATCCAATTTTTATTAAAAATTATTTTTGATAGAATAATGAAAATTGGATTATAAATTATCGAGAAAATTACAATATATTTTTATCAAAGAGTGAAGCTCGTATATATTGAGATGATCATGGAAGATTTAGTATAATGAGCTTAAAGTAAGCCTCGTTGAATTAGCTCAATTTGATCAAACTTTTCTTAATAAGACTCACATACTAAAGACATTTAATGAACCTACACTCATTAAAAACTCATATAAGAGTATATAGGTTTTCAACTGTTGATCGTTATTACCATTCAACAGATGAGATGCATGACTAAAAACTCCATAAATATGCACATTCTCTCATTTGAAGGGAGATGACTTTTTAACGAAGAGAAACATCATTACTCTATCGAGTTATTCTCTTAAAAGATCAAATCACAATATATTAAAAAATACCTTTCTGTCATCAGAGTGTTTGAGTCGTAGTTGAGATTGCCTACTACTCATCCCTTTCATCTTTAATTATTCTTATACATGTCATTTCTCTCATTTGACTATGCATAATGTGTTCTCACGCAACGCACATGTAACCTTTGCACTTGGACTCGTACACTCACAAGTGTCAATCTAGATCGACATATTTATTGCTATATATATTTTTTCAAATTTTGGCTTTTATTGAAATAAGAAGTGTACGGAACAATCCAAATTTCATTTGGAAGACAACCATCAAATATTGGTAGTCTATTTGTTCTTAGAGGAAAATCATTTTCCGAACATTTTTGTAACTTTTATAATATTCTAACATTTTAGTTGTGCATGGTTGAAAGAAAAATGATTTCTATCATTGTAGATACAATTTTCCTCGCTTTCTTGTTCAACTGGAGTTAGTCATTGCCTTTGATTATTGACTACCAGTTTCACCTTCAAACGTCACCTATATAACTAATCGCTACTATATTTAATTTCTACATCAAGAATTGTTTATTATAATACAAAAAGTGGTTTTTTTTTTCTTTTTCTAAAACAATACGGGAAAACTTTTGGCAGAAAATGTTTTCCTAATTATATAACATTTGCTAGCTCTATTATATATAATCACCAAGCACTTCCACTTCATTAAAACAAGCTATATAGTTTAACAACCGAACAGATCTGGGGTGTTGACGTGATACCGGATCTAGTCATGCATGCAAAAAATAAATAAATAAGTAAACACGAAGCGTGGCTTCATTATTTTTAAATTTTTTTCCCTTGTTTTTCTTAGAATAATAGTGTCGGGTTGGACAAAGTGCCTGTTTGGGATGGGAAATAAAGAGCAAAAGTTGGATGATGCCATTTTAAGCTACTTCTTCTATCGGAGTTTTGTCGTGTACTTACTGTGTATAATGAAAAATGAGACTCTATGTTGACCTATGTATTTGGTGTGTCAAAATATCAAAAGAAAGAGTTGGTCGAGACCACCAAACTATTTTCCAAAAGAATAAACGTAGTGTAGACTTATATAGTAAGGTATAAAATGGGTTTAATTACCTGTACTAGAGAAGTAGGAGAGAAACAAAGATCAGGTCCAAGGACTTGTTGTGGAACGAGCAACTTTTGCATAGTAGAAAAACCATCCACATCCATCCCTAACCACTCATCTATGGTCATGCCACACTTGGCCTCAATTAATCTTACACCACAGTCATTGCACTTGATATAAGGACGACCGGTCTCTTCCCATCTCTTGACCCTACCACAAATCACGAAATACTCATTGAGCCAAAAGAACATGGCCTCCTTCACCCTAGGAATGGTCATGCCCTCCGCTGCTTGGCTAGGGAAGTAATACAACCCCTTTAGGTAGTGCAATTTCATGGCTAGGTCCATGTTGCTGGGCTCGTGGACCACGTTTGACCCCGTCACTTTGCTCGGTCCGACCGATGAGAGCTTAACTCCATACACTAGATTTTCCTCCTCAGAGAAGACCATGGCTGTGTTGAAATGGTTTGATCTTTCTCTATCTAGGATTTTTTTTTTTTTTTGGTTTTGGATAGAATTTTGGAGTCTGATTGTGTTGTTATATATGTGCATGAATTGCTGGGTTAAGCGAATATTATTTACAAGGATCAATATGGTATGTAAAAAATGAAAAAAAGAGAGATTATGAGGTGTGAAATTTTCATTGGTTAGCACAAGTTGACAGTTGGATTTAGTAATTGTAGCATTTAATTTTACCTGCCGGTTGACGCATTGAACATGTAAGACATAAATACTATTTATAGCATAATTTGGATGACAACCTTAGCAAGCTACATGTGTCATCACTATAGATAAAATAATGTAGTCAAGTCAACTTTTTGGTGTTAAGGTTAAGTTTAAAATTTTAATGAAGTTGTTGCTTTGTTCCTTTTTTTTCTTCTATTTTTTACTTTTTAATGTTTGGGCAATGATTGGACTTCTTTTGTTTTGCCTTACTTGGCCGATGATGACCTTTTTTTTATTCAAATACTTACAACTTGCTCTTTAAAGGTTAGATCGAATCCGGTGCATTTATAGAATTAGAAAAGGTAGTAAGTATATCAAGGTATGGTCGAGTATACGAAATCTAAACTAACTAGACATAGTGGGTAAAAACTCTGAAAGCAGATAGTTTAAATGGGGTGGCAATTCATATTAATAGTAGTGTTCATATTTTATATCATATTGAATTCTTATTGATATTAAAGTATATAAAATTTAATAGGATTAATAAATAATTAGTTTACATTGTATTATAATCATGCTTGTTTTATACTTATTATGATAATCATGTGATAGCATTTGTATTATGGGTAAGTTGGTAATCTTGTTGTACGAGGTGCCCACTCAAATCTTACTTGATCAGATAAGTTTCAGGTGGATATTTAAGGTAATAAGATAGATTTTTGGTATAAATTTTTCAGAACTTGCTCCAAAAAAATATAGTACAAGTATAAGGCCAACTTATTCTATATTTATCATGAAACTTATACTTTAAGGTATACATAGTATATGTTCAAGAGTATTGTATACTTACTTTATACAACATTCTTAAATAATATTAATAAATGAAAAGTAAATGATGATATTGTAATTTTTAACAATAAATATCTTAGTAAAAAAGGAAAAAAAGAGAGTTTAAATCATAAGTTAATAACCTTAAATAGTTAAATTTAATGTCGCTCTCCTTTCTTTACCTTATCCTTCTCCCTTTTTCTTTCCAACTGTAAGTTTTCTATCATTTTACCTTATTCTTTTCTATTTAATAAGTATTAAGATCATAAAACTTAAAATAATTAAGGTCGAAAAACTACTCTCTTTTTTTAATTTTATATATTTTGTTACAAGTTTCATAAATTTTGCATATTAAGAATTTGTAATATATATATAGATTATCTTTTTAATATAACATAAATTTAAAATTTATAGGAAGAAATATAAAATTTATAAGTTTCATATAACACCCTATACATTGTAGGTTTTACAAGGTAAAAATTATAGAGTGGTTTCAAAGTATTGTGTGGTAAGCTCCATTTTAAAAATTAAAAATTTATACCTTATAAAATAAGGTATGAGGTCCATACCTTATCCATCCTTTATCTGTTTACCCCTTGCATCATTTTGGTATTAGTATATGGTGTCCAAAATTGCTTATTTGTCCACTAATGACAAAGATTAATGATAGGGATGTAAACAAGATGGGTATTGTTAGGTTCTCGACCCACTCATCCCGCTAAAAACCTTATAGGGTTGGGGACAAGTTATAGTTTTTTTTTTTTATTTAAAAAAAAACCTGTAGGAATTGAGACGAGTAATTAGACAAATATTAAACCTGTTAGGAACCTAAACCTGTTAATATATATATATATATATATATTATAATTTAGTTAATAAATATTACTATATATTTAATAAAAAATTTGAAAAAAAAAAGTTAAATCAAACCAAAGTCACATTAGTCATTACACCATAATCTATATTATCCATACTATACAGTTGGTGAGTTCTCTATTTTCATTTTTCACTTTCACTTTTCACTTCTCTCTGTCTCTTATCAAACTCCAAGACAAGACCTCTAAAGCAGCTGAAAAAAAAAATCAAAAGGAAACTGTAAACAGTGAAACCCACGTCATCCCTCATGAATCATGATCTCATTCTCTTGTGCAAGCTGTCGTCGATTGCTCATCATCTGTACTCAGCACTCAACACTCTGTCTTTATTAAGTCTCAAGTGTTGTCTCTCATCATCCTTGCCTCGTCGGCAGTTTAGGTCTCACAACTCTCATTTGTCGCCGGCCGACTCATTTATTGTCTCGTGGTTGTCATCTCAGTCATCTCCATTGTCTCCGTCATCATTTGGTGTCTCTCATCTCTCGGTGGTGGTAAGGTTAGATCTCACTCTCACTCTCCTAGTTCAGTTCAAAGATTTTTTTTTTTTTTCAGATCTTTGTTTTGACTTGGGTTTACATTGGTAACCTTGAATTTTAACACTGAAAAACCATGAGAGTTGTGGTTGAAACAACAAGCAAGAAGCCAAGATTTTTCAAATAGGTTAATTATTGGACACAAAGAAGGATTATGCTTGTAGTTTTTGTTATATGTGATGTCTTCGTTGTAGTTTGCAAAGTATTCGATAAAATGACGTAATGATTCTTAAGTTCAATAGACATAAATGGTTGCTAGTTTGATTTAGAGAATTGATAAGACTGTTGGTGATTCTATTAGACATATATGTAATGTTTGGGATGTAGGTTGCTGCTCTAACTAAATGGAGATTGGCGATTCCAATTTCATGCTATGCAAGTTGCTTTTATGTGTGGAAATGAAAAATCTTAATTTGTGTGTGGAAATGTTAGGTATAAGATATAAAAGCTCATATCTACCTTGATATAAACTTTTAGATTAGATGTTTTAGAGAATTGTATCTTGCTTTGAAGTCACACCTAATTATAACCTAAGTATGTTATAATGTATGAGAGATTTATGTGTTGTACGTGCAATTTTGAGGATCGGAGGTTTTTTTTTCTTTCTATTTTTAAAATTGTTTAAGGACCATCCTTGTGAGAGTTGCATGGATGGCATTTGAAATTCTAAATATCATATTTAGTCAAAATTTTACTTGTTAAATTTATTATCTCCATCATCTTTAGAGATAAGTTGACGAATTTTTCTTTTCCCCTTTTATATAATGCAAAAATGGACAAATTTGATATGCCCATTGATGTTGAGGGAGAGGAAGGCTCATTACCATTACCTGGATCCAAAACGGAAGCACCATCAACAAATCCCACAACCACAGCAAGTTTTTAAGTAAGAAGCAATGCCGATCAAAGTAATAATCCTAATAAACATAAGTTGACTTCTCTTGTATAGAATGATATGGTGAGAAAAATGGTTATTGGGGAGGATGTTGCTATTTGCAATCATTGTTCCAAAACACTAGAACCAAGTAGTAAACATGGAACTAAGCACTTGCGTAATCATTTGGAGAAGTATACACTAAGAAAGAAGCAGAAAGACATAAGGCAATGTCTACTATCCATTGAGAAACGATAAAAATGAGAATGAGAGTTGTTTAAACATAGGAAATTGGACTTTCATCAAGACATTTGTAGTTAAAGACTTGCAAAGGCAATCATTGTCTATGAATACCCCATTTTAATAGTTGAGCATAAGTATTTTGGGAATTTTCTTAAAAGTATGCAATCACTTTTTAAATATGTCAATCGAAACACCATGAAAAAGGAAATTATGAACATCCACTATGAGGAGAAGTGTCGAAAGCACTAAATTCTTGAGTTGTAGTAACGATAGATTTATGGACATCAAATAAGAAAAAAAGGGTTATATGACTATCATAGCACACTTCGTTGATCATAATTGAAGGCTTCAAATCGACTCACGGAGTAAGATTCTTTACTTATATTATCTTTTCATAATAAAAATAGAAAATTATATTATATTGACTTTTTTATATTTTCATACAGTTTTTTGTATGCTCCAACACCACACATGAATGAGGTACTCGCAGATTGTTTGTTTAACTCGTTGATGAGATGAGGACTAGATAGAAAATTATCTACAATTATTGTAGATAATTGTTCTATGAATGATGCAATGATTACAACATTGACCATGAAGCTACAAAGAGATAAGTTAATTCTTCGAGGAAAGGTCATGCACATGCATTATTGTGTGCATATTTTATACTTAATTGTAAAGGAGGGTATGGCCGTGATAGAAAGCGCAATTGAGAAGATCTGTGATAGTGTTGCATTTTGGTCGGTGACACCATCAAGAGTCGAGAAATTTGGAGAGGCATGTAAGCAATTGGATATTCTATATGATAGAAAGCTTAGCTTAGATTGTAAAAATTGATAAAACTCTACATATAACATGTTGGTGATAGTTGTTGGATACAAAGAAGTTTTTTATAAAGTTCAATTTATGAATAAACATTATAAATGTCTTCTCATCGATGATGATTAGGAGGTAGCAAAAGCAATTTGCAAGAAGTTGGCAATCTTTTATGAGGTAACAAATATTTTTTCTAGTACCCAATGTCTAACTGCAAATTATTATTTTGAAAAGATTTTGAAATTAGGGAATCATTGGTTGAGTGGAAAGGCTCTTTAGATGTGAATATTAGTATGATGGTGGGGAAAATGTTTGATAAATTTGAAAAATATTGGGGTGATGTACACATCATTATAGCTGTTTGTACTATTCTAGATCCACATTTTAAGATGAAGGCCATGGATTTTGTGTTTCTTTCTATTTATGGAGTAAATGCATTTGTAGAGATTCAAAATGTTAAAAATATTTGTTACAAGTTAGTTCAAGAATATCAATTAAAAGGTAAATCTCGACTTTCTAAATGATTAAATAGTAGTAGTAGTTCTTCTATGAACACTTCAGCAACTGCTCAAATTGTTCCTTTTGAATCTTCAAGAAAATCAAGGTTAGTGCAATTCTTGAGCACTATTAATATTGATGGTCAAGTTAAGTCAAAATTGGATCACTATTCAGAAGAACCTGTGTTACCTTGGACTGATGATTTTGATATTCTTAATTGGTGGAAAGTAAATGGAATTAAATATCCTATATTACAAGAACTAGCTAAAGATATGTTGGTTATTCCTATGTCTACGGTTGCTTCTGAAGCTGCATTTAGTACTAGTGGATGAGTAATTAGCTCATATAGAAGTAGACTAAATCCTGATATAATAGAAGCATTAATCTACAGTCAAAGTTGGTTATCAAATGAGAAGAGAGATAAAAATTTTGATTATACAATAATATGTTCTTTTATACATGGAATAACTATTATTTGCCTAATCACTAATGTGTTTTATGGGTTTTTTCCTCCTTTTGATAGGTTCAAAGATAGAAGATGAAGAAGATGAGATCTGAAGACTATGAGAATCAATTGTCAAGTAAGAATTCTAAAAAAAATAGGATTAATGCCTTTGCTATATGTTTTAGAATTTTTCTATTTCTACTAAAACTTGTTAACTATATTTTATTTCTTTGTATTATTTATTAATTTTTATGATTAGTTCAGTAATTTTTATCTTATTATAATTAAAAATATTTTTACGTCAATAATTTTATTTACCAACTTGTAAATTTTTTAATAATATTAAAGTGCAAATATTATTTATTTCCTAAAACATAAGCTATATTTTATGAAAATAATCATAATGAATAAGTAAAGATTTTAAACTAATAATAATTTTTTTTTAAAAAAATTCTAATGGGTTTTGGACGGGTTTCATGTTACTTATTAAAACCCTATAGGATTTGAGATAAATAGCAAGTATTTCATAAAAAAAAAACCTATAGGGTTTATGACGAGTTTGAGAATCCCTATAGAATAACAAGATGGGTAATGAGATTGCTAAACTTGGCCCAAACCTATCCCACTAACATCCCTAATTAATGGTTATATCAAGGTTGAATCAAGTTAAGCTAGAATTGTTAAATTTTATAATATCATATATATAATATGTGTAAAATATTAAAATACTCAAACAAATAAAAAGAATTTAATCAAACTCATATAAATTTTAAATGGAAATAAAATTAACACATTTCAATAAATTACATGTCTAAATAAATCCATGAACTCATTATGAAATATAGATTCAAAATGAAAATGATTAAGTCATATATTTGGATTAATGGTTTAATCAAATGTCACCAAATCATCATCTCTTAATTCTAATTCTTGTTAATCATTCATTGTATATCTAATGGTATTGAGTGCGAAGAGATAGTTTAATTTTAAATTTTAGTCTTTTGATGATTGCGTATATTTAGTAAATAGTATTCTACTATTTTAACTTTTGCATAATACTGTTTCAATTTTTTCAAAAAAATTGTATGCTTTACGACTTGCTCAACTCGTCCATTTATCTAGGTCAAGGTTGAACCATTTGCATCAATTGAGTTTTAATGAGTGTTTATCAATATGGTTTTTTCAATTCAAATAGGTCCGTCCTAGAGCCAATAGTCAGAATTGGCTAGATCAAACCAGGCTTCTTACATTAGAAAAAAATATTTAATATTTGATAGACAGTAACACATGAGGATTGTTTGTGTACTTTAGGAACATTAGATATTAATCTAATTAGACTAATCAAAGATTTTTAATTTATATCTTGTTAAGTAGATATATCCATATCTGAATAGTAAGTGAATGTCACAAAGTTTAAATGAACATGTTAAGTCTCAGTTGAAAGAAGCGTAGACACATACTAGTGTATAGCTTTGATTTCTCCTTTGCTGGTTTAACTTTGGCTAGAAATGATTTCTTAAGTCATTGCTCCTTTACACACACTTCCAGTAGAATTAAAAGGGTGGGAATACCCTTCCTTTTGAAGTTTTGATAGGCACCTTTCTAGTGGGGGTGTGCCCCCAGCGACACAGCTTCCCCTTACAGGAATTTCCATCACCTATATACAAATCTAGATAGTTACGTCTTGTTAAGATTTTTTCTTTTTTCTTTTTTACCTTTTCCAAGGTTGATCGCAATAAAATGTTTGTATTACTAGCCATTTTAGTATATATTGAAGATGAAAGATAAGCAGAGTTTAGTATTCACAAACTTGGACTTTAGATTAACTCTTAGCTACTTTTTAATTCAAGTTCTACTTTCATCATGGAGCAAAATCGAAAAATATTTAACATGCACATAACTAAATTGTATTTTTGTGTTAAGTAATTTATGAAGGCAGCTATATTGGAAACTTTTTCTTACTTAAGACTTCAATCTTAGTTCATTAGTACAAGAATCTAAGTTAAGAAGCTCCACATTAGGGTTTTATATCTTAAATCAAACTTCCTTATCAACAAAGGATTGACTCGTTCAATGAAGAAATCCTTAAAATACTAATTGTGGACCAGAACATAACAAAAGGTAAAGCTGGCCCTAGTACCGAACCAATCCTATGGATTACCCACATCTTCTACCCGTCTCACATGCCCACTTCACCCTTATGCTCAGCAATCACCACTGAACAGGTCTGTGGCCGGTGATTCATTAACATTTATCATCACACCGACGTGTCACCGCTCATATTTTCCTCGATACGAGTTCGACAAAGCAATTTGCTAACTCTTTTTAAGTATCTGACCGCATCTACTCAGAGGGATTTAAAAAAAAAAAGATGGACAAGACGATATTAAATGCGAAAGCCTTGCTTATTTTACTGAGAAGGAAGTACAAAAAGAGTGTATTGGCACATTGCAAAGCAAGTTCAATTCATGTAAAGGAAATAGATGAAGAAACGCTTGATCACAATCTCATCAAACAAGTAATTTTGTAAGTTGGTGTAACCTTGATTTAACATTGATAGCTTGAAGTAGACATTTACTTATAATTTCTTAAATTTTATGTAAAATTGAATGTGTACATATGAATATAAAAATGACAACCACGCATGATTATTGATTAAATGAAGGAGTAAATCTATTACTGTCAATCTTCAAAGATCTCTTCCAAGACTGGTTTAGAGAGCTATACAAGTTATGTCAAATGGGTTTTTTATTATCTAAGAAAACCAAGGCTTTTAACTTGTATGATTATAAGAGTTATTTTTATTTTGTTATCTTTAGCCATCATTGTACTGGTGATTGGAACGTAAGTATTTGCTTGAGATTCGATTTGATAACGATGTAGGGTCCTTAAAAGTAGAAGATATTTTAAGGAACTCTATTGGGTCCTTAAAAATAAAAATAATCTCATAATTATCTTGATCTATAAAGAATACAGGTTAAACTGAAATTCTTTTACTAATGATCCATATGATATCATGTTTATTGATTGAATTTTTTTCTTTCTTTTTCTGTCGCAACCATATATTAATAGAAGCTGGTGACAATGAGGGATATTCAACCTATTTCATCCTAATAAAAACAATATTCATTCTATGTGGGTAAGTGAAATCTTTATAACATTGATTTCCACATCATTTATAATATATACTTGCATTTTTTTTTAACGGATCAAGGTACTCAAACTTGAATTATAATATATAGTACATCAATTAGGTCTTAAAAATTCATTTATGAGATGAAAAATTCTCATACATTTTTCAACTAATCATAACAACTCTAGAATTGATAAATCTTAAATAGCCTTTCTAATTCTGGCAACAACAAAAAAAAAAACCTTTATAATCATGTGCATGAAAGAAATTTCCCATAAACAATTATCAAGATGATTTTTTAATAACGACATGTCTTATTACTTGTACATTTATAACAAAAATAAAAAATAAAAAACTTATCAATCTTGTTTTTTTCCTCAGAGTAGTGTGTTAGTTTACCCCTTCGAGACAAACTTATTTTTAAAAGATGATTCTAAGAAAACTAATCCCTAAAATACCGTTTCAAAATTGCATGTTAAACTTACGAGTTCGAGATTCGATTTTAGAATCATGGAAATTGTATGTTTAACATATGAATTCCATGTCATCTAACAATTTCCATGGAAATCACATATTCAACATGCGATTTCTATGCAAATCGCATGTTGAAGATGTGAAATAGAAATCCACAAAAATTGCAAGTTCAACATGCAACTTCCATGGAAATCACACGTGCAACATGTGAGCTCCATCAAAGTTATCCTCCATCTCAACTGTGCATCCAAAAAGGGTTGCAATCATTAATAACTTGCTATAATTTCTGAATTCTTGCTTAGTTACTTCATTACAATCTTCTATTTTGAGCCAAGGTTCTTGGATGATCCTACTCATGTCTTTAGAGTTGGGATTTGGTGAAGCAAGTTCTTTCCTATCCTTTGCCACACTTCTAAAATAATCATCATTACAACATATTATGATAGGTTCCTGCAAAAATAAGTGATCTAACTTTAAAAATATTATAAACCCATGATAACATGTAGCAGTTAGAAAAAACCCTTAACAATTTTTTATTTCATAACAAATATCAAAATCTATATAACAAGACCAACTTGTCAAGTGGATAAATTTGTAACAATTTTTAAGTTCATAACATAAATAAATTGGAGAAACAAAATGATTTCATGAATTCATTCAAATTGAATAAGTATAATTATATAGTTAAAGCAAACGAAGTTAAAAATACGCATACATTCAAGGAAAAAGGAAAAAGAAGTGTATGTAATTATGGATAAGCCAACTACATAAATGTATGTCTAATCCCTCATTCGACGTCGTCTCTCATAGTGTTTGCATCCATATCATGCCAAACTCTCTCCACAAAATTGAGGCAAATTTTACAAGTTAGGCTAACTACATAATTGTATGTCTAATGCTTCTTTCAATGTCATCTTTCATAGTGTCCACGTTCATATCGTGCCGAATTCTCTCCACAAAATTGAGGCAAATTCTACAAATTAGGACAAAATCCATAAAATTGGGACAAATTCTACAAATTACAGCAAAATTCATAAAATTGAGGCAAATTCAACAAATTAAGGCAAAATCCACAAAATTGGGCCAAATTATACAAATTAGGGCAAAATCTATAAAATTGGGCCAAATTTTATAAATTAGGACAAAATCCATATTGGGATAAATACTACAAATTAAGGCAAAATTCACAAAATTTAGGCAAATTTTACAAATTAGGGAAAAATAAAAAAAATTGGGATAAATTCTACAAATTAAAGCAAATTCCATAAATTTGGGATAAATTTACAAATAATTAACAAAATTGGGTCAAATTCTACAAATTATGACAAAATTCACAAAATTGAGGCAAATCCTACAAATTATAGCAGAATCCATAAAATTGGGACAAATTCTACAAATTAAGGCAAAATTCACAAAATTGAAGTAAGTCCTACAAATTAGGGTAAGCTCTACAAAAGTGGCATAAATTCTACAAATTTATGCAAAATCCACAAAATTGAGGCAAATTCTACAAATTATGGTAAAATCAACAAAATTGAGATAAATCCTACTAACTAAGGTAAATTTCACAAAATTTGGGCAAATCCTACAAATTATGGCAAAATCTACAAAATTGAGGTAAATTCTACAAATTAGATAAAATCGACAAAATTGGTGCAAATTTTACAAATTAGAGCAAATTCCACAAAATTGGAACAAATTATGGCAAAATCCACAAAATTATGGAAAATTCTACAAATTGGGGCAAATTAGAAAAATTAGAGTAAAATCCACAAGATGGGGCAAAATCTAAAACTGACTTGAACCAAGTAATTACTTTACTAATTGATATGGAACAAAGTCAACTTTTAAGCTTAAATTTTACCTGCCATAAAATCAACAATAACACATCCTAAATTTAGAGAGAAAAACAACAATGGAATGGAAAAGTATTACATTAAAATAAACAAACTTATAATAAAATATTAAAAGTACTAGAAGGTACTTACGTAACGTATACTAAAATTGTGAATTGAAGCTGCGGAACTAAGCTTTGAAACCCCAAAAAAAAAAAAAAACCATGTTTTCTATACATGTTTTAAAGAGAAAATAAAAAGAGGCAACCCAAAAATGACAACATTTGGAAGTTTGGTGGTCAAATATTGGGGACAACAAAATTGCATTTCAAACATGCAATCTGCATCCCCAAAATATACTATATTGTTTAAAATAAAATCACAATGCCAACTTGTGATTTTGATCAAAATACACCTAATTACTTGTCTCACTAATCGTTAGTTGGACCTATGATTTCACCTAAAATGTACCGCATTACTTGCTTGTACTGCGATTTGTGTCGTATTAGTCAAATCATAGTTACAACATGCAATTTTGTAATAAAACCTGTGATTTTTAGGATAATTTTTACAACTCTCAAATCATAGTTACAGCATACAATTTTACAATTGTATTATGATAATTAGTTTTTCTAAAGCCGTTTGCTAAAAATAAAATTGCTTGAAAAGGTAAACCGACACAATACTTCATGACAAATCACAATGCATGATATCACTTTATCGTAGAAAAAAAAAAACCACATTTATCGAAATCAATTTTTGATAATGAAAGCTAGCTTTTAGATTGGGACAGGAACCCCATGATAGACATCCATAACTTTCACATGAAGGGCACTGGCATTAGCTCGCACATCACATTTCACAATATAAATTATTGTGTGGCCGATATTAATGGCCTTACCAAAACCAATTGAAATTATAATGTGAGTATGTGACCACTAGTCACTCACTACCATAATATTGGAACCAAACTGGGCATTTGATCAATAAAATTTATGGCAGAAGAAAAAAATAGGATATATCCGTATCTCATTTGCAATGGAGATATGTACTTGTTTTTATATTTATTTTTTCAAAATTATATAATCATTGTTGAAAAACGTAAAATGCAAATATTTTGAAAGCATTTGTCAATGGAATCCATAATAAAAACACTAGAAAATAAAAAAATTAGATTTAATTATATTTATTCTTTTGCTAACTTAAATTGTTAGGATTAGGAAGTTTGTAAGTTGTTAACGAAAGGTAAAAATGGCCACGTAATGCCAATTTCATTAATGCATGGAAAATATAATCAGAACCCCTTTAGTTACCTTATCTCTCAGGTTCTTAATTTCTTGAAAGCCACATTGTCTGGATTCTTGAATTGAGGTATTTTACTTATTTTTACTTCTTTTTTTTTCTTTTTTTTTTCCCCATTTACCAAAATAACTAATTTTCATTAAGCTGATCTTTATGCCTGGTAATTGGTGCTCTCTTTGCACTTTCGAGCTCTTGATTTTATTCTTGGTTTTTTTAATCATGGCAAGTTCTCAAAATTCCAAGTTTCTATTTGCAAGATTTAGTGCAAGATGATCAAAGAATTACAATTTTGCTCATTTTGTTTGGGTGGATTAACCTATAGATGTTTAATGTATAAGAATCAATAGTTTATATTATGAGAAAACTTCATCACAAGAAACAAGATTTGGAGATTTCAATTGTATGAAGAAACTATACAGACAAATGCCAAGAACTTGAGGTTCAACACTTCTACATTTTGTTCAAGAAACCCTACGAGTAATCAGAAAAACATTAGCTTTTGGTGGAATTGACAATACACAAATCCAAAAAGTTAAGATTAAGTGGCAGTGCCATATGATAGAGTCTAGAGCTGATGGACCAGCCGGATCAAGGGATGAGGTTGAAACAATATGGAATTAATATTTGGTGTGAGAACGATTATATTATAATCTTGAAAAATTTTACGAGTAATTATCAAAACTGATGAGTTTTTATAAATTATAACTCCTTGTTTTTTATGTTTTAATCCAAATTCTCACTTTTAGAAAGAAAATTATCTAAAATGTCTTAATAGATTATTCGAGATGAAAACTTAAAACACTTATTCATGTAACAGTCAAAAGCCACTATGTGGGCACAAGGATGCAAGAGAAGAAACCAAATGTTGTCTATAATATTTATAGTACTACCACTGCTCAGCAAAGTGCATGATCATCAAAATGCCAACTTGGTTCCAAATGTCTTATGGGAAGAAAACAAACAGGGAAGCAAGACTAGGACATTGCAGTTAAGTCAATACGTCAACAGAATGACCTTTAGGAGTTAGGGTTGATCACTTGTCACACTGGGATGTGGACCATGTTGCTTATTAAACCTTGGGCCATGAGATTCCTATTGAGGAGCTTCTTATCAGAAGTTGCTGATTTGAAGGTGATTTTCTCCTTTATTATTGGATGAACCACTTCGAAAAGGGATATTTAATTATTTATTTATTTTTATATTTTATTTTAGGGTACTGAGCAAATTTAACATTATTTCATCATCTTACCTTAAGGATGTGGGTATATCTAACCTTTTTTTTTTTCAAGGGTTAGGATAAAATGGATAAAGATCATGTGATTAACATATTTAATAGAAAATTAGTTGAATATTTTTTAAACTTAGTTAAATATTCGATGGTGATATTTTTGTGCATTAGATAACCTAGCTATTTGGACAACAAAAAAATTGAAAATAAAAATAAAAAGGAATATTATCCGCTTCGTGATGGTTTTTCTTTATATGTTAACTTAGATCATTATGCAAATTCAATATAATTCTATCCTCCTAGATATTAGGGTTTTTTTTTTTTGTAAGAGTTAAGTAATTGTTATTACTCAAGAATGAATATAGGTTATCAGATTAGCTTAATAGATAGAAATTTTAGTTAATTCCATTGCCAATTTATTTGAGATTATTGAAAAGACAAAAAGTATAAATAACTACTTACTATAAATTTCATTTGTTGATGGAAAATACAATCAACATTACATTGAGCCACTTCCATATATAAGACGTACATTCGAGTCCATTACCGTTCTAAAGTGGACCAAAACAAGCCCATCCGTTAGATCTGTGGACTAGCTTTGTTAAAATTAGCCTAAAAGACATGTTTTATTTTATGGTGTCAAACAAAACAAATTGGACATCAGTGACAAACAAATGTTTGATAAAAGTGTCATCCATTAGACTTGTTACCTCCAAGTTATAAATGAGTTGAGTCGAGTCAAGCTAAACCAAGTTTAGTTTTCTAAAGTTTAAACTCAACTCATTAAAAAAATTATTGAGATTGAGTTGAATTGAACTTTTACCAAGTGAGATTGTTAAGAAACTTGAAATTTAAGCTCGATTCATTTATTTAAACAAGTTTGAACTTGAGTTCATTCAAATAAACAAGTTTAAACTTGAGATTGTTTAGATAAATATGCCTCGTTATGAGTTTGTTTACAAGTTGACTTATTAATAATATAAACGAGACTTTACTCACAAGTCAATTTGTTAACAATATAAATAAAAGCTAGTTATGAACCTATTTACAAGTCGACTTATTAATAATACAAACGAGAACCTATTGCGAGCTAATTTATTTATAATATAAATTAAAGTCAATTACTAGCCTATTCATAAGTCACCTTATTAACAATATAAACAAGAGTTTACTTACTAACTTGTTTGCAAGCTTACTTATAAGTCTATCTATAAACGGGTATATTAATAATATAGATGAGCCTGTTTGTGAGTTTTTTTGCAAACCCACTAGCAAGTCGATTCATTAATAACATAAACGATCCTACTTTCGAGTCACCTCCCAAGTCTTATCAAGAGTTCAAACTCAGCTAGTCTAAGTAAGTAACCTTTATTTTGAGCTTAAACTTGACTCTTTTATTAATCAAGCGAGAGCCAAATTAAGCTCAAGCAGCTCAGCTTATTTACAGTTTTAGGTGTAATAAACGTTGATTTTTTAATAGAATGAATTGGATTTAATTTTTCTCTCCTTTATTAGTTGAAATGTGTAAATAACAACATTAAAACATACATTTCATGGGGGAAAATAAGACATTGCCGATTTAGTCTCAATGACAACAGCAGTGGCTCCTTTAAGGCCTTATATATCTTCACTTACTATATTGCTCTCTTTCCTCTTTTACAAGGGTTTGGAAGTGGATTATGGGTAACTTTTTGGTTATATGAATAATAATTACAGCGGACCATGAAGGTTTCAATTGTTGATTCATGGGTTTCTCAATTCGAGTTGATCTTAGTTGTAAACACCACATTTTTGCCCTAAGGATCAATAATAATCAATAAAAAGTAATTTCCAATTTTTTCTGATTTTTCCATATTTTTCTCTAATTTAGCAAAAATAGGAAAAATATTTTTAAAAAATAAAAATAAATAGGAAAATACATCAATTGTAGAAAATAATTTCAGAAATGGCAATAATAAGGGTTAAATGGTTTTTACAAATTTTTGAAATTTCAAAAAATACAAAAAAAATAAAAAAATCGCATTGCATATATGCAATTTGTGAAATAAATAAAATCGCGAAAATGGGCTAGCTCAGCTGGTCCAGACCAGGGTCAGGCGTGCGCGCGGGGGTACAAGGTTAGGGGTTCAAAACGCGGGGGAAGCAGAATCCACGTTTTGCAAATTTTTTCTTTACTTTGGACACGTGGCAACATCTGATTGGTTGGAGCGAACGCATGCGCTGGGCGCGTGATCATCTTCAACCTCTATCCGAGATCACCGGCGAGGAGAAAAATCCGAATTTCGGCCGTTTTGATTCGATTTTTTGCACAAATCCAACAGATCTTCAACGGAAGTACGATAAACATCATCCAATTGGAATCAAATCTCAACAAATCGATGGATTTACACGAATCGGAGTTAGTTTTTTTAACCGCAAATCCAATTTGCTTCGATCGATGGAAATCCGAGCTTATCCAGCTCGATTTTGAACGCCTATAAATAGAGGATGAAGTGGAGAAGCAGAATCACGGATTAAAAGTGAGAAAAAAGAGAGAATCGAAGCTCGCCGAAGTTGTTCAAGACCATGACCACCGATCAAGTGTTGGGCAACCACCAAGAGGCGTTTCTGAAGTAAACCACCGCAATAGTTGAGTTCCTCACCCCCGAGAACTTAGGAATCGATACCTTAATCGCTGCAAAAGGCCGCCGGAACGCCGTCAACGAGCACTCCTAGCCGCCGCATCCGATCCGACCCGACCGACCTGACCCGCATACCGACCCAAATCCAAGTAAGTCAGATTTTTCGATTTTTATTTATTTATTTATTTATCTATTTTATTTATTTCGAATTTATTTATTTACTTATTTGTTATTTATAATTCAAAAAAATAGAAAAATGTTAGAAATTAGATTATTTTTTTTAGGATCCGATTTAGTATAAATAATAAAATAAAAATAATAATAATAAATAATAAAAATATGAAAATTAATAAAGAAATTAATAAAAATATTAGAAAAGAATAATAATAAAATTTAGATTTTAAAATAGGGTAGATAAAAAAAATCTAGGAGAAAATTTTTCAATAAAAATTTAATAAAAGTTAATAAAAATTATAAAAAACTAATAAAAAATTATAAAAAACATAAAAATCAATAAAAATTTATAATAGTAGAAATGAGTTGAAAAATAGAAAAAATGAAATTTTTATCACTTAGAAAAATTATTTTCTTAAATAAATCCAAAATTGGTTTTTTTTTTTAAATAATTATTATTTTCAAAAAAATCAAATTATCAAGTTTAGGTTTAGATTTTTTTAGAAAAATCCTAAAATGGTAAAAACATAAATCAAAAGAAATTTCATAATTAAAATTCACAAACACATTAAAATTTTTCAGGAAAAGCGAATTACGACATGTTTAATCCTGAATAGCAAGTAGGTAGACACCCATTTGGAGCAACCCTAAAAAGGAATAAAAATCATTTCCCTATAATAATTCACTCAAAAACACAATAAAAGACAACAAAAATAAAATAAAAGACATTTCGAGATAGGATAAATTTTAGGAGATTATGCGGTAACTTTAGGGTTTTAATAGGTTAGCCTCCGAACTTAGAAACTCTGGTTTTCCCTTTTCTTCTTTTCATAAAAACGAGAAAAGGAAATCATGACGACTAGTGATCCAAATTAGGACTAATATGCTCCATTAGTCTTAATTCAATCTTTCCCAACAACAGTTGGGTGACGACTCCAAAATAAAACGAAGTTACTAACTCAAGTCGAGGATCTACATTAGATGAGCATAGGGTCTAGTATAGATCGGATTAGGAATGAAAATAAAAAATTAAACTCGACATTAGTCTTTGCTTTTTGGGCATCTTTTAACTTTAGATCATTGGCATAAGTACCCAAGTCAATGATCTCCACGGAAAGGTTCTTTGCAATAAAGCAAGGTCATGAGTCAATGCTTTGCGGCATTGTTTTCAATTTTTTTTTTCTTTTTAATATCATAATATGGATCGTAAGAATCTCTTTTTAAGAAACAGAGATGAAATTGAAAAATTTTTGAAATGTTTACATGATAAACCTCATAGAGGTCCTTAGAAATGAAAATAGACTTATGATCATGAGATGTGGACGAAAAGGTTTTATGAATTTGAGGGCCTTTAGGCCCAGCTTAGTCTTTGCTCTTAAGTGTTACTTGTAAGAATGGACTTGTCCATTTTAAAGCACTCGGACCAATCTATTTTAGAGACACACGGCCTCATTTGATGTAATGTCGTACCTCGTATACGTTAGGATTTCCTTTTATCTTTCTCTCTCTATTTTTTTTTTAATTTTTCGTTTTTAATTTCCCCTGTATTCCTATCTTTTTATGTACTATATCAATGAAAAGTAGGGATGCCATATTTGAGGTAAACTAAGTATGGGTATCTTCTACTCACATTGTCCATATTGTGGACGCAAATAAAAAAAATTTACTCTAAAAAAATATTGAAGTCATCTTAATGTATTTAAGTTTGATTTGATTATAGTATAATTGAGCTCAAACTACTCAAGTAATGTATTGGATAAAGTTTAAATTTCAATATTCAGCTCAACAACTTGCAATCTAATCAAGGTTGAGTTCAAGTGTAAGTAAAGTATGAATCAATTTCAACATTATAAATTATTTGAGTTGGAAGAACAACGTTTTTAAAGAATAAAACAAGATCATCAAGTCAAATTTTGAGTTTGTTAAATGCCTTTTCAAGTGAAGTTCAAGCTTAAAATTTTAAGCTTGACCATATTGCTACTTTAAATTTTTGGATTAACCACATTATAAGCTTAAAATGTATCATCTCAACGTGACATATCTATGCCTCTAGTTTATATATGCTAGGGTTAAATTAGTGTTTGAATTTTGAGTTTATTAAATACCTTTACAAGTGAAGTTTAAGTTTAAAATTTTAAATCAGACCATATTGCTACTTTAAATTTTTAGATGAATCACATGTTCATGCTTAAAATGTATCATATCAATACCTCCATTTTATACAAATTGGGGTTAAATTAATATTTATCCATATCTTAACCAAAAAAAAAATTCTTCCCTTTTTGCCAAAGGCAAACCAAATTAGTTAATGATAAAGAAAAATAAATGAAATTAAGGATATGAAGGTATATTACTTTTTTTTTTTTTTGTAACTACTATTATAATACAATTTTGGTGGAGGGAGGAAATCAAACTTAATCAATCCTATTGAGAGATTAATATTTATGTCATTAAACTACAATGATCTTAGCAAAAAGTATATTACATTGAAATGAAGAAGAAGAAGAGGAAGAAGATAGAAGTTGGAAAGGACCCATTACTTAATATATCTTGCCGGAGGAGTAGATAGAAGTTGGAAAAGCCCCATTACTTAATATATCTTGCCGGAGGAGTAGATAGAGGACAACCCTTTTGGGCCATTGCCCCTGGCCTATCCCAGAAAAGCCTTTTGAAAAGCACATTGGGCCAATCTTTTCAAAAGAACTTTAAGTTATATGTGTTCATGGGCTGAATGGACTTGCTATTTTATATACTTAAGATCTACCCATTTATCAATTCAATGATTTCGGGCTTCTCTAGAACTGGCACCCAATATCAGCTTTATTTATTTACCAATTTTATGTCATCACTTGATAATAGCAATATGGTAAACAAAAATATTTTATATCGAAAATTCTTGCTAAGGTCCATATGGCCTAATGGTATGGACATTGATTTTCTAGTAGGATGAACTAAATTCAGATATTTCTTTCCATTATAATCATTGAAGAAAAGAAAAAAAATCGAAATTCTTATTTGCTCTACAAATTAAGGGGAAAAAAAATCATGGGCTTCTTGTTTGATTCTCAACACAATTCAGCTTTACTTTGCTCGATTTGTATATCATTTTTCCTTTAGTAAATGGATAAACATAGGTAAATATGTTGGCTTTATACAATCTAACAAGTAATGAAGATTTACTTGATTTTTTTATTTAAATTTTGATTAGCAGACTAAATATATGAACTTCACCAATGGACCAGAGGATCTTTACAAATTCATCAAATAAGTTTTTCAAATTGAGAGACTGATGTAAATTTAGATTTTAACTTCATAATTTTTTCCCTACAACAATAACATTGAGTAAGTGAATAACTACATTGAGTTGGGAATTTAGATCATCTAAAGTTTTTTTTCTTTTTTAATTTTTTCTAAATTTATCTTCTTAAAATGTTGATATATGTAATCTATTAAAACTAAAAAAAGAAGATGACATCATATGATGATGTCATAACATAAATTTTTTTTTAAAATTTAGATAATTTTATGTATTAATTTATAAATTAAAAAAAAAGTTTTAATGAATCCATTTCCTCGAGTTAGTCTTTCCATCAACATTTTATTTTCTTGACTTCCATTTACAACATTCCTAAGACTTCATGATTTGGTTGCATGTTTGAATAATAAATTTATTTTGGAAAAAAGAAAAAAGCACCCAACTTGATAATAATAATAATAATAATAATAATAATAATAATAATAACGCATATTTGTTTGAGAAGGCCTATTTGAAAATCCGATGACTCCTACGCAGTAGAATTGGAATGTCCTTGTAAACCCATTTAACCCGATTGATAAAGTTTACGTTAGATATGATTGATATTTACTACTAAGATTGAAAATACAATACCTAGAATAAATACTTTTATCAAATAATGTGCTTCTAGAGGCAGCCAAAGTGTTTGAATATATGTGCAAGAGAAATAATAGATAGGGAGAAAAGAAATTAGTAAAATCTATTAAGGATTTAAAATAAATCGATTATATATATATTAATTTTATCATTTAAATAATATAAAGAAAAACTCTTGATTTTTAGTGAGTATAATTTTTGACGAATTTATTTTCTCACTATTTATCATTTAAACACTGAGTAATGATGATGGGGGCGGATGATTCAGACCGAAATTCAAACATCGACAAACGTGGAGCTTATTCAAGAGATTGGCTTCAATAACATAGATCGGTTACTAAAGGCATATTCTGGAATTCATGTATGGTACTTTCTTCTTGACTTACTAAAGATTTTCCATCGAACACATGATGCAAACTATATGGAATGTGCTTCTGGAAGTAGCCAAATAGCTTAAACAATAAATTTAAATTATTATCTTGTGATTTGAAAATAAATCTTTTGTATTTACAGCATTTAATGTGTTGCTAATAATAATATAAATGATAAATCTACTTTTAAAATATGTCTAGTTTGATATATATATATATATAAACTTTTACTTAAGGAAATTCCCACTCTTTAGCAATGTAGAGCTAATTTTTGTCTTTTAATCTTGTTTTATATTTTATAGACTTTTATTCCATGTTACTAATACTATAACTCAAGTTGGATGTAATTCTAAATAAGTGCAAACTCATTACAACTCCTTCAAAATTTGGGCTAAAGACTATTAGGTTCTTGAACTCAAATTTCCTTTTTTTTTTTTTTGTTTAAACATAAGTTCCTTTTAAAAATAAAATAAATTGAAATGAAATTTAAGTTAAAACCTATGAATCAAAACTAGCATGTCCGTAAACCTCACCCAAAATTGGCCTTGGATAGGTTAGTCTTGGTTCCCTCATTTGGGGAACTGTGAACCAGCAATTCCAAATCAGGTCAAACACTTACCAAGGTTTACTTATGGCTATTAATTAGACATCAATCTTTTTTTTACATGGAGATCGATAGATGAAGACATCATTTACTTTAGTTTGATAATCCTACAAAATATTTTGCTAGGAAAAATTAAGTCCTTCACCAACCATAAGCCTATTCAAACCCAATACACTAGTTAACCATCTTCATCTAGAATGGGTCATGTACAGATCTAATTGTTTCTATTGCCATACTTTTGGGTCCTCGATGCATGTTGAAACATTTAGACTGATTTTATAGGAAACAAATAGAATGAAATAGTCATTCCTTTCATGCAAAATGGATGGCAAAATAATTATTTCACATAATTCTTATTGCTGTAAAATAAAGAATTGCAATTCTTTACGAGACTAAGCGAGTAATTTTTTCTTGATCTTTTTCAATATATTTGTATATGTAATTTACCCCTTTTGATATTAATGGCACTAGCACTCACATTGATTGTCCTTGTAACCAAATTATGATACAAGTATATAAGGAGATCACCTAACATATTGTAGTGGCCAATATTTTATTAAGTTTGCTAAAGTAAAATGTTCATGACCTTGCTTTAGGAGGATAATTTCCTATCTCTTATTTGCTATTATTGACGACATTAGACTTTGTCACACACCTCAAGCAAGTGACCTTCAAAGGGTTCCTTCTTTATAACATGTAGAAAATTTGGTATAATATGTTAAAAATAATAAACTTGAATTAGAAAGTCAAATTTATCAAACTAAATTTAGCAAATTTGTAAAACTACTCATTCTTTAGTAATTATTTGATGGTTAACTTTCATCAAGAAATACTATAAATTTAAGACAATGTAAACAAACACAATGAGAGAGAAAAGGAAGAGGTTTCTCGATGTAAAATTTGTTAGCAAACAAATTTTGTTTTATTCTCTTTTTCTTTTTAGTGTTGCTTTGGAATTCACAAATTGCAATTCCTTGACTTGGTATCAGAGCTGAAGTTTCAACGACATTTAAGAAGAATCATGGCAACATCTAGCACAATTTAAGTGCTACTTCCAAAGTTGACGAAAAAAAATTATAATGACTGGGCTGTCCAATTAAAAATAGTTTTTTGTCTCCAATATATGTGGGATCTAGTTGAAAGAGGCTTTGAAGATAATACTGACTCAATTGCATTTGAGTCACTTAAAAAAGAGGAGAAGAATTTATTATTAAAAAAGTGCAAGAAAGATCAAAAAGCGTTGTTTTCTATTTTTTTAAGCTACGAAGCAAAAGACGGTATTTTAAAAAATATCATTGGTAGAAACATCACATGTAGCAAGTGAGATTTTGTAGAAATCCTACAAGGGTAATGATAGAGTCAAATAAGTTCATTTACAAACACTTTGTGGTGATTTTGAAAATTTACATATTAATGACTCAAAATTTACTGCTATGTATTTTGATTGTATTGAATCCATAGTTAACCAAACTTGAGTTAATGGAGATGCCATAAGTGATCAATGGGTTGTAGAAAAAATATGTGATCTTTGATCTCAAAGTTTGATTCTGTTGTGCTATTGAAGAAGGACGTGACTTATCAACATTGTCCTTAGAAAGATTATTAGGTTCATTGTTCTCGCATGAACATTAGACGAATAAATGTACAAACAATTCTAACTTTGAGCATGCTTTGCAAAATAGGGAAAATTTAACCAACCGAGATAGATATCAAAGTGATCGAGGTCATGGACGTGGCTATGGTTAAGGAAGAGGAAATTATTTTATCTCTAATAGAGAAAAGATAAGAGAAAGTGGTTCTTTTGGTGGAAGAATAATGATTATTGGATGAGACAAGTCCAAAATTAATGTCATAGATGTAATTGGTTTAGACATTACGCATCAGAATGTCAAAACAAGTTATATGGTGAACATAGAGAATAAGCAAAGGTAGCAGAAGTAGAGTAAAATTTAGTTCTTACTTGCAAATAAGGAATAGATACCGAATGCAACAATGTTTGGTATCTTGATAAAAGATGTAGTAATCACATGACTAGAAAGAGGGACTTACTCTCAAGCCTAGGCAAGACAACGCAAGGAGAAATAATTTTGGAAACAAGTCCAAAATTCCTATAATGGGTAAAGATGATATTAGTATCCAATCAAAAGATAATACTAATGTTACAATTGCAAATGTATTTTATGTGCCTAGATTATGTTGGTATTTATTAAGCATGGGCTAACTTTAAGAGAAATGTCACAAAGTTCATATTGAAGATGGAGTTTATGAGATTAAGGGCAAAAACAATGAAACCATTGCAAAAGTAAAGATGACAAAAAATTTCATGTTTCTTTTCTCTCTTCAAACAACTTTGATGAACCTATAGACAATGGTGAAAGATAGCAACTGGTTATGGCATCTTTGATTCAGTCATTTGAATTTCAAAGGTTTGAAGTTATTGGAGCAAAAATAAATAGTGACTGGCTTACCTCAAATTGATGCCCCTAGTAGCTTCTATGAAGGTTGCATTCTTAGAAAGCATCATCAAGACTCTTTTCCAATAGGTAAATTAAGATGAGCTAAGCAACTATTGGAATTGGTACATACAAATATATGTAAACTTGTTGAGATAGAACCGGTTGGACACAAGAGATATTTTCTACTTTTTGTGGGTGATTTTACTAGGAAATTTTGGGTTTATCTTCTAAAAGAATTATTTAAAATTTTGATAAGTTTAAAGAGTTTAAGGCACTTATTGAAAAACAAAGTAGTTTTTCTTTAGAGATTTTAAGATCAGATAGAGAGGGAGAATTCACATTAAATGAGTTCGATGATTGTTGTAAGAAAGAAGGAATTTGACATTAGTTAAGAACTAGCTATACACCTCAACAGAATGTTATAGTTGAAAGAAAAAGTAGATAATATTTGAGATGGCTAGAAATATGTTAAAGGTTAAACATTTGCCAAAGCCTTTCTTGGTGGAGGTTGTTTCTTGTGCTGTTTATTTGCTACATGGGTGTCCCACAAAGAGTGTTCATGGAAAGACCCTAGAAGAAGTTTAGAGTAGGAACAAGCCACATGTATCCTACGTACGAATATTTGGGTGTACTGCATATGCCCATGTATCGAATGAAAGGAGGAAGAAATTAGATGGAAAAAGTAAAAAATGTATCTTCATTGGCTACAGTGACATGACAAAGGGTTATAAGTTGTATAACCTAAACATAAAAGAGATGTTCAATTTCTTGAAGATGAAGCATGGAAGTGGAATCAAAATAATAATACAACTAACAATGCCATCATTAATAAGGTATCCATAGATGAGGTGCATTCAAAGTCTCATCTTTCTACGAGCAATCTAGTATCATCGATTGATACTTCTCCTGTAGCAGTAGATGCAAGGTCATTAGGGTGCCTTCAAAGGACTCGTGTCTTACCAATACGATTGCAAGATTATGTAGTGACTAGAGATAATGATGAAAAGGAGGTAGATTTGATTGATGAATCTCTAGTAAATTTTTGTTTATTTGTAGATTGTGATCTAGTTTCATATGAAGATGTAGCAACAAATGAAAAATGGATCTAAGCAATGAATGAGGAGAATTGCTCAATTGAGAAAAACAAGACATGGGAGCTAACTTCTCTACCAATTGGAAAGAAGTCGATTGGAATTAAGTGAGTGTGCAAGACAAAGTTTAGACCTAATGGCCAAGTAGACCATTACAAAGTAAGATTGGTTGTTAAGGGCTACAAGCAAAAACCAGGAATTGACTACTTTGAGGTATTTGCCCCAATTTCAAGAATGGATATCGTACACATGATTTTATCTCTTGCAACTTATAACAAGTGGAAAATTTATCAGATGGATGTGAAATTAGCATTTCTAAATGGTGTATTATAAGAAGAAGTTTAGATTGAGCAACCACTTGACTTCATGAAGAAAGATCATGAGAACAAAGTCTATCACTTGAAGAAAGCCTTATATGGCTTAAAATTAGCACCTTGTGCTTGGCACTCACACATTGATATATATTTACTATAAGATGGTTTCCAAAAGTGTTATCAAGAGCATGCATTGTATGTTAAAGTAAAGGCTAACGATGATTTTTTAATCTTGTACCTATATGCTGATGATTTGATTTTTACTAAAAATTGTGAAGCGCTATTTATTAAATTCAAGGAAACCATGATTCAACAGTATGAGATGATCGACATGGGATTAATGTCACATTTTCTTGGAATTGAAGTGAGACAAACCAATGATGGCATATTTGTTTCACAAAAGAAATATGTTAATGATATATTAAAGAAATTTAAGATGGATTAAGAAACATCAAGCCGAACTCCAGTTGCATAATGTGTGGAAATGAAGAAAGAAGGTAGCGGAGAATTGGTAAAACCAATTTACTTTGAAGGCATAATGGGTAGGCTATGTTATTTGACATCTAATAGGTATGATATTGTTTATTTAGTTAGGCTTATTAGTCATTTCATAGAGAAACCATACCGGTCACACTTGTAAGTTGCTAAAAGGATTCTACGCTATCTTAGTGGTACTCATAATCACGGAATTTTCTATACTCATTCTTATTCTTTCAATTTAGAAGGATACACATACAGTGATTGGATAGGTGATATGCAAAAGCACATCTAGATATGTGTTCTATCTAGGAAATGGAGTTGTTTCAAGGTCTTCAAAAAAGCAACAAGCGGTGGCTCTATCAACAGCAAAAGCAAAGTACATTGCAGTAGCATCAACATCATGTCAAGTAGTTTGGCTTGCAATATATTAGAAATTTTAAAGCATGGTCATATAGGTCCAACAATTATCCAATGTAATAATAAATCCTCTATGGCACTAGCTAAAAATCCTATGTTTCATGAGCGGAGCAAACACATTGATATCAAGTTTCACTATATTAGACAACTTGTCAAGCATCGGGAAATTAAACTCCAGTTTTGTAAATCTAAAGAACAAGTTGCAAATATCATGATGAAGCCATTGAAGGCCGACTTGTTTGAAAAGTTCTAAGACCATACTCAAAATCACTAATTTTGAATACAAAATTAAGTGAAAGATTCAAATTTGAGGAGGTGTGTTAAAAATAACAAACTTGAATTAGAAATTCAAATTTAGCAAAATAAATTTAGAAAATTTGTAAAACCACTCATTCTCTAGCAAATATTTGATGGTTAGCTTTCATCAAGAAATACTATAAATTGAAGACAATGTAAACAAATATAATGGGAGAGAAAAAGAAGAGATTTCTCAATGTAAAATTTGTTGGCAAACATATTTTATTTTATTCTCTTTTATTTTTTTTAGTGTTGCTTTGAAGTTCATGACCTTGCTTTAGGAGGATAATGTCCTATCTCTTATTTGCTATTGTTGATGGCATTAGACTTCGTCACACGCCAAAAGCAAGTGACCTTCAAAAGATTCCTTCTTTATAACAGATGAGGAAACTGGTATGATCTCACATCGATTGAGGAATTGGTGATGCATGTCATCAAGTAAATCTCCTTCTAAAGGATAGGAATGGCTTCATTGTCCGATTTCTTGACTCACTTATACACTGATGAGATTCTGATCTATTAATCTACATGTATTAGAACTGATATTGAAGCCACAAATGCGTATTCCATTACTTTTGGCTCAACTTCAAGACCATCAATGAAGAAAGAATAGAAGATGTTTATTTCCCTGGCTAGACCCAAGGTTAAAGGACCACCATTGTCTAAAAAATTAACCCATGGCATGCTTCGCCCCTATAATGCATTGGTGGCACAATTACTTGATTGGATCTAGCACATCTATAGATCCTATCATTTGAGATTGTTTAATACCTTTTGCTTATGAATTCACTCCTTGGAATGCAGTAGGTATAACAACTGAAAACAAACTCTATTGAGCCTCAACGACAAATTAACTATTCTTCATTTCCAAGCCATCCTAATTTGATCCCACTTGAGGTTGTCATTCAAAGTTGCATTGCTTCTTTAACATCACATGAAGCACACAATGCATGCTGCACGCACATGATGAACAAATGACATATCTCAATATCTGAAGAAGCAATTGGGACTTTGAGTCCAATTGTAGATACCTTATCAAAGTCGAGGCTTAGGAAAGAACTTTGCAATAGTTACCATATTTTCTTATCATACCTAAATCATCATTTAAGGTTTTCCAATCTCATATCATATTAAAAAAAAAATTGATTAGAGGATAGCATGGCACATTTAAAAATAATGTTCAATGATTGTGATTCTAGTTTTATTTTATTGATAGAATCAACTATGGAGTTTTAAAGAGCTAGATGCTAGCAACTTGCAATAGATAGCATAGATTGTCTCACACCCAAAATGCAATATGCTACACGTCCTTACAAGCTTTGCTAAAGGATATCAACGACCTTAACCCAAACCAATAGTCATAGAATGATCATATCCAAAATATTATCAAGTCGACGCTTGTTTTTTTGATTTATTAGTTTCTTTTACGTAATTTTTCCTAATTTATTATGTCAATAATTGATTTGTTTTCCATTATCAAGTTGTTTTCTAAGATTGCTTAGGGTTTATTTTATGCCCATAAATAGACGTAATTGTAATGAACAATTCATTCAATGAAGTTTTATGAAAATGAAGTCCTTTCAACTAAGTGATATCTCCTTGTATAGTTCTAAACTTATAAAAAATTTATTTTGATGCCATTCAAATCTTATACCAAAATTCCTAAACGTTATGTAGTCAACAGATTGAGGTTTTACACATAGATTTTTTATTCTTAATAATCAACAGGTTAAGGTTCTTTTATAAGTATGATTCTTAGTTTTGCATAATCAATGGGTCAAACTTCTTAAATTTGATTTTAGCATCCTTGAGGATGATTTCCAATCATCATTGTTAGATGACATATGACAAATGGGTTGAGCGAGGTTGCTGTGAAGATTGATGTTTGGTTCAGTTAGAGGCAAATGAGAATGTTTGTTTTCTATAGATTAATTTTTCATTTAAGAACTATGTAAGATTCAAGGATGAGTCTTTTCAAGAAAAGGGAGTATGATACGGATCCAGGAGCAAGGAAGTAATCGTTCGAGTTTCCAAGACCATTGGAGATGGGTCAAAGCTATTGCAATCAAATAGGACCATAATTTTTCACTAAAGTTGCGCCGGAGTTGGCTGGAGTTGAGCAGAAGTTGACCACTGACCAGAGTGAGCTGGGGGGGAACTTAGGCTGTCAATTGGAATCCCCAGGCTGTAGATCGGCCTTGCATTTTTTAGCAAATTCGGGCCGAAAGTTCATCTATTTTAGTTGCCTCTTTTTAGTAGTTTAATTTGTTTCTTATTTTCTAGATTCTTTTGACACTTATTTTTTCTATTTTATTAGTTTCTTTTATGGTTTATTTCCAATTAATTCCCTTGTGTAATTTTTCCTTGTTTGTTAGCTTGACAACTTGTTTCCTAGGTTGCTCAGGTTTTATTTTTTCCTTTATCAAGCAAGAGCTGTGAAGTTTTATGAACATGAAGTCTTATTAAGTGAGTAATATCTCCTCGTATTTTTTGAGCTTGTAAAGAATTTATCTCTCATGGCATGCAAATCTCACACCAAAGTTGTATACCAAGGTTCTTAATTCTTGATAATCATCAAGTCAAGATATGAAATTAGGAATGATGGAAGAGGATGTGCTCATCGATGAGCAGGATAGATGAGAAGAAAGACAAGATTAAATCACTTCGCGTAATTATGGGTATAATTGGATATTCAATATTGAGAAGGATATGCGTAAAACTCATTTTGGGTCTCTTGATAACACTTCTTGCAACCACAACTATGAATACAGTAAAAACCTTTTAAGTTGGCATTGTTAACATATTTAATTCTTTGTTCCCTGGCCTCTCTTCAAAGGTGAAAAGTATGATCTATCTCGAGGTAAGAACCTAAGATTTTAGCACTATAATCCTTCATATCCTTGATAACTGATATCAGCATAGCGGAATCCTGGACAATGCCATCGTGAAAACAGCAAGTGATTTGCGTCTTGAACCGTAGTAATAAACATTGGTAAAATTAGGTTGTATCTACAGGTAGTATGATAATTGCTACCAGCTATATGAAATATACTTTCAGCTTGGCAAATGAGTTATGGCTTGCAATTGGGGTGAGTGAGCAAGTGATACTTTACTTAATCGAGTAGGTTTTGTATAGATATCAATAAGATAAATTCCGAATACAAATCTTTCAGAACCTAGTTCTATAGGATAAGATACGAATATGAGTTCTTTTTACTATGTATCCACTTTATGAAAAGTTATTTAATAATATAAATAAATAATAACATTATATTTTTCAACTAATAAATATTTTAGTAAAAAAAACAAACAAAAAAGTATGTCCATAAGTTAAAAACCTAAATGACTAAATTAATATTCCCCATCTCACTATACGTTTTTCATATTTTCCCTTTCTCTTTCCCTATTATTCTATTCAACTTTATATTTTTCATTATTTGTCCTTATTATTTCCTATTTGATAAGTAGTAAAATCATATAAATTTAAATTAATGAAGAGAGAAAAAATTATTTTTTTTTTAATTTCACATGTTTTACTACAAATTTTATAGGTTTTGTATATAAATAACTTATAATATCACATATAAATTATTTTTTTAATATTACCTAAGTTTAAAATTTATAGGAAGAAAGGCAAAACTTATAAATTTCACAAAATAACTTATATCTTATAAGTTTTATAGAATATTGGTGGTTCTAAGGTTTCATACAGTAAGTTTTAATTCCAAAATTTAAAAACCTATACTTTACAAAATTAAATATAGGTAAGACTTCATACTTTATCCACTCTATATCCGTTCACCGTACCTGCAATTGATTAAAAGCTAATTTAAGTAAAATTAAACGTGAAAGAGCCTAAAGCTGTAAAATCAATGGATACTACACTGGAGTTCATTTGTATATTTTAACCTATGCTTATAATTTGGATTTTATCTAACTTCACCTAAAGATCCACTTTTCTTTCAAGTCATGAATACCCTAATTATAACATCAATTTCCTCGTTGAGTTATTTAATTTGTAAATTTTTGTTACAAATCTAATTATCTTAATGAATAATAATTATCCCGTATATTTCCATATCAAGACAATAATGATGAAATCCACTAAGTACATGAACCTTAATCTTAGTTAACCGTGCGTATTTCTGGGTAATAATTAAACCAAAATCATTTTCATATCAAGCAAACCGTAGATTCCATGCCAAGATTCTAACAATTTATTCCTATTGTAATATCACCGGCCAAATAATAAAATACAAATCATGATTTGAGAAAATCAAGCCTCATTAATAATCATAACATAATATATAAAACAATCATAAATTAATTATTCATAAATAAATATTAATATTCTATAAAGATGTCCTTATAACATCTAAAACAATATATAAGGGCATTGTAAACAGATAATCCAAAGCCAAGGGAAGACTTGGCTGTGATGAAAATCTTGACAAAGTTCCCAGAAATCACACTGGATCAAAACACTGGACCTTTTCTACATCTTAAATGGCATAGATTTTGGTTTAAAACCCCGATGTACGTAAAGTAAAAATATCAACCTTTTCTTTAAAACTCCAAAACATAAGATTTTATATGGTATAGGTAGGATATACTTGGTTCAATCAAAGTAAGATTTCGGTTGGACGAAGTCTCATAGTGGCAGTCTCTTCAGGAAAAGGGCTGGCTTTGACAAGAGGTTCTTCCAGACAATCTTGGACCACATTTGACTAAAGTGGGAACACGATTGGATGAAGAAGTTACTTCATCCGACTTCCCTTCACTTCATATTTAAATGAGATGCTCCAATAAGTATCTAACTTTAGCGATTCCTTAGCTTTTATTCTAACTTCTTGAACTTGAGTTTTTTTATGATCAGTTTCCTAGTAAAAAGCATATAATCACGAGCACAAAGCATGGTGTAAAGTTGGATTAAAATAGTAAGACTTACTGCTATTAGCAATAAAAATTTGGACTTCCACTCATGCAACCTATGATATTTCTCATCACAAATATATATATATATATATCTTCTTGCTAGCATCCTTGAAGGCCTCTAGTCTTTTAATAGGAAAAGTTGGTAGAGAAGGTAAAGGAGAAGATGGAGGATTCATAGGTGCACTTGACGAATGGAAGGGTTTTAGAAGGATGAAAAAACAAAATTGATTAAAAATGTTGGCCTTGTGTATTTTAGCGATAGCTTGCATTAATTTAATGAACTAGGTCTAGCATTTGAGCATCTTTATGTTAGTATAAGATTTAATCCTAAATAAAATAACGTAGTAAAAATGGTCAAAGGGACTGGCACTATATGAAAGGGCATCAAGTTGTGTTTGACATTTATTAACGAATTTGGTTTTAATAAGTTTTGACAGAAACCTTAAATGTCCTTGTACTCACATGGTGAACAAATAAATCCTTTTCCAATTACTTAAATGATGGCTGTGATGCATCCATTAAAAGCATTGCAATGTAGATTCCTATCGTAAATGATGCAATTGTGATCCTCCATTCATCATTGATTTGATGAAAATAAAAGAAAAAATTTATCATGCCTCGCAAGCATCATAGCCATAATAGTCCCATCATGTATACTAGCTTATAACAAGTTAGTAGCAATCATAGAACTAATAGACACAAGACAACAAAGGCATAATTACTCCGAAACATCATAGTTCACCATTATCATATATTTACATACTATTTGTAGAGAAAGACTTATTCAATTACAAGCATTAAACTACAATCAATCTAGACCACTCTAAAGAGACCCAACTGATCCAAAAACTAAACAAATAAAAGAAGGGTTTGTTGCCCCATATTTTTCACTCCCAAGCCCTATTTACAATTAGAGGCACATCGATGGACATGTGATTCGCGGCATATCTACTTTAGACTTGCAAAGAAATCTATAGGAGAGTGAGCAAACCACATCTTCGTAAAAGGTAGGAAACAAAGAAGCATATACAAATGATACAAGCACACAAGGTTGTCAAATCAAGTTATTAAGTGCAATGTAACAAAATAAACACCATCCACACCATGTTGTCCAATTTGTCATGAGATTGAAGAAATTATGCCTACATTAGTCTAGGTTGAAGGGTTTTTCAGCCTGTTTACTTGGAGATAATAGGATTGAATAGAATAATTATTTCCTCGTAGTTATCTATTATCTTATTTACTTAGAAAAATGAGAAGGGAATTTTAATTCCTAAAGCTTTTGCTACTCCCATTCAATTAGGAACAAACATTACCTAAGAAAATATGAAAATTTTTATTTTTTCTACAGTGGGAATAAAAAGTTTAAATATTATATCGATTATACTCTTATTAATACTACAATTAATGACTAAATATGGATAAATTGGTAATTTTATATTATAATTAATAAGACAAATTAAATACTTGAATGATATTCCTTATAATAAAAAATTATACTGTAATAAAAATTCTTAATTTATTCTCGGTAATAGTTATTCTTAAGATATAACTTTTTAATTTCTAGTTTATTTCATTCCAAAATGTGAACAAGTTGTTAGTGTAATGCACAACCCATGCCCAAACCTAGGCTTATGTAATGGAGATTTGTCTCTTAGTAGCTATTTTTAAACCTACAAACTAGAGACCTATCTCCTCTTAATACCCTTTTGGACCAGCGATTATCTTCAAACTTACAACTAACCCCTGCTTTTACCACAACCTCCTTTCCTATCACTTTGTTTGGTTGAGGACAAAGGAAGACTATTCTTGCTCTCTCACTAAAGGTGTTAGTATTTGATCGAAGAATTCTAATCATTCCCTAATGGGTTGCAATGCATATCTAATTAGAATTTCAATTCAAGTTCAATGTGGATTAGATTATGGGTGTTCAATCAATTCATAAACAATTTAGGCAAAAGTCAATTCACTTTAGCATGACATGTAGCTCTACTACCAAATCATCACTTTAGTATCCAATCATAAGCATGACATGCCCGCAATTATAAAGTCCAAAATGCAACAAAGCATCTATCCCACTTACTTAAGATGACATTCACTCGAATTGATTGGTTACATTAGACTCCTGATCACTTAAAAATCCTATATATATCAATCCTAATTTTAGTTTTCTTATGAGTTGTGAAAACATCAGGATTTTGTTCATTTACTAAATTAAGACATGATATACTTATATATATGTATAACTTTTAATGTATGGAATTAAAATATTGCTTATTATATACCATCTTGATTGTATCTAAGAGTAGATTTTACTTATTCAATCACATTTTCATCATGTAAAAGACCATCATAAAGTGATATTTTTTATAATAGTATAGGAAATTATTTATTTTGGCATGCAGTTTTCTAATTATAGTGAAATGAGTGCAGTTAGGTTCATATGAATGCAACAAGATGTAAAATGGGTTATGTTTATAACAATATATTTAAAAAGGTATCTTTTGTCTTATCACATAAATTAGTTCAAATATATAAAAAGACATCATATATGTGTGCGTGTATATATGTATATATATCATCATGTAAACAATTATATTTTTACAAATTTAAGTAAATGTATTGAAATCTTGAAGTATGAGTATTTATCTTATCCCTAACATATACAAATCACTACTTGAACTCAAGATATGACAAAATTTCCTAAAATTGAACCCTATTACATATGGTCAGCAAGACTCATAGCCCAATGCATTAAGTTTTTATCAAGATACCTCCTATTAGTAAATTAGGCCATTTTTACAGGAAATTCACAATAAATAGCATCAGTCACTAAACAGTTTCACGAAAATTACTATCAACTCAGAAAAATATGAAGAATTTAAAATTATTATTCATTTCATTTAAGTAAATAATCACATTTACACATAAAATGAATATCAATCAAATATCATATCATTACAACTTTCTTGTAGTCATTTCATCTCAATTATACACGTAAACTAGATGTAATAAGGGTTGTACAGAAAATTATTGGGCTCGAAACAACTTCATTTAGATAATTAAAAATCCACTTCAAAATTCGTTGGAACAGGGCAGGCTATCAAGCAAGTACCATAAATATTAAACATTTCACAAAACAAAAAACAGGACATGAAGCTGGACATAAAGTAACTAATAAATAAAAATTTCCACATTTTTTATCATTGATACTTTTTTTTTTTAATTAATTTTGCAATTTCCGGCATGAAACAGAGCTCACCTGTTGCCGGAGCTTCGGTGGCCGTCCAACGGTCGGACCTTGTTGGCCGGCGAGGGTGGGTGGCGCTTTATTGGTGGCCAACTGGGCTTGATACCAGCTCCACACACTGTTGTCCAACGTACAAGGTCAAATCTACCTGGGTATTTTTCTGATTTTTTTTTTAATATCCTAATTTATGTCTAATTTTTCCAGATTATTTCTGTTTGTTGAAATTAGAAATATGAAATGTTAGGACTATTAAATAGTTGGTTTTGGAGGTGGGTGCAAGTCCGTTGGGAGAAGGAAGGTCCAAGTTTAGCATTTTTTTTTGTATTTTTTTATATTGTATATATAATAAAATAATTACTTGTAATTTTGTTATCATCCAAAAAGCAACATTCCCCTTTTTGGATTATACTGCCACGTCCAGATTAGAGAATTTGATTTTTATCTTTCATTTTTTTTTTTACTTTTAGGTATAATTTATCTTATTTTATTCTATATTTAAGGTTAAGTTAATATATATATATATATATATCAGGTTTATTTGGTGAGCATATATGGAAAATTTAAATGTTATTTCATATTACATTATCGTTTAAATATATTAAATAATATATCTTTCGGATTTCATTACATCGTGGAGTTCAAATTTTATATTTTCGATAAATAGTGCTGCACTATCTCAATAAACTTAAGTTCTTAATTATTTTAGTATTTTATTATTTCATCTTTGAAATTCAGTTATACGTCCTTTGGCTTTTGTTGTTATGTTGCAAATTTCGGGCTCAATAAAAAATCCTTTTGTAAAAGCCCTAAATTTAGGTGTAATTATCCTAATGACTAATTTAGGGGTTGATTTAGGTGCAATTGTCCAAATTGCTATATTAGGGTTTAAATTAGGTGTGATTACCCTAATTTAGGGATTTACAAAATTGTTTAAATTTCAATGAAAGATCTAATTTACATAATTTAGGCATCTCATAATTGATCTCTTTAAGAGTGGAATGATTTGAAGATTTGGATCCACTAGAAAATAATGAATAATGTTGTTGATAATCATTGGAAATTGAGTTAGGTGAATGATTAGAATGACCAATTTAGTCTTCAACCTTATTGAAAAGTTGAAAAAAACTAGGAGATAACTCCGTTGTTGCATTCTTCATTTCAATGAATTCTATCTCCATTTGTTGCTTGCTCAACCTATCTTCCATGAGTGACCATATTAATTGTTAGAATTGTAAGAAGCCTAACCGAGTGTTTATGGCTAGTAAATGGAAATGTATTGTATTTGATGTGTATGAACCCTCTAAAAATCAAATAGTTTTCAACTAAGTATTTAAAATTTATTCTCTCTCTCTTCATTCTTGTATAGTAAAGGTGAGATGACAAATAGATTGGTACATCTTTGTCACACCTATCGTAATAATACCCTCTATTGAGATCTTATATGCAGTCTCACATGTAGACTTATTTTTTTATTAATCTCATCTCTAATAGAGAATGCTACTAAAATAGGTGCATCAACGTTGCATCCATCTGTTACTTAGGTAAAACATATATCTCTTTTTGTCTCTTTCTCTCTATTATTTTTATGTTTACGAAACTTCATCACAAGCTATACTAAAACCAATCAACTTGTGATCTCCACAAGGTAAAATAATGATCTGAATTTTTTTTTAAAAAGGGCAAAGCTTTGATAAAAGGGAATGAAAATATAGGAACTATTCTAAGGTGTAAAACTAGATAAGCCCTTTTGTTTGTTACATTTAATTTACACTTCTCAATTACAATGGTATCTTACAAGTTTTATAAGAGACAACATATTTTTGGCTCATATACATATGAAACGTTTAAGCTATCTTCTATTCCAGCCACATGTTGTAAATCTGCTGTAACCTCTCCATGTGCACACATGTTTGTAATGTAATCCTTGTGCTATTAGGGCATCATCCCCTTATGTCTCATGTCCCTCATTATAAAATTTTGTGGTGTATGATACACATTTGTAATGTGCAAGAGAATGGTCTAGATGTCACCTTTTTTTTTTTCAAAAATTAATTTTTTATAGGTATATTCTTTTAGTTGACTTGCAAATTAAAAATATATCCCTTATTTTATAAATAGTTTAAGGTTAATTCAAGTAAACTAATAAGTTTTATACACTTTGGTAACTTTTATTTTTTTAGATATCATGCTCTCTCTTTTAGATAAAGAGACTAAAATTTGGCAAAGAAATGCTTTTAACTCTTATTTATTTATTTTTTTCTATTTTTAATATATAATATATTTGATTTCTTTAATTTTAGACACATACATTGCCAGTGCATGTCCATCTACTATTAGGTAAATTCACCATTCTTTACTAAATCTTATAATTTTCAATATAATAATAAGTATGAGATGCTTTTCTTTTTTTAATTGAAATGGTTGAACAATAAACACAAAATCATTTTGTTTTTGAAAAATATGGAATTTTTAAAATAATGTCTATAAAAGAATGTCTAACAAAATATTACTAGTTAAATAATGTTTTCCAAAAAAAAGAAAAAAACCTAACATAACACTATAGAAAAGCTATGGTAACTAATGATATATAAGTATAGCCTAGCGGTGCCGGTGATAATGGTTAATTACCATAGAATATGCTAAGGGTAATGAAACAGCTTTTCTTTCCTTTTTTTTTTTAATAATTTATTTATATTTATTTTTATAATTTTTTCCTTTTCACTGAAAATCATTTTGCTTATTTTCAGTTAACTTTTTTAATAGTAGTTAACCGCTGGTAATTACTTTCATCGCCTTTCAATGCCAAATATGGAAAAGTTGCAAAAAACTGCAATTGCTCTTAAAAGTTATAACACTATTGGACAATATAAATAGGTATTATAGCACAAATTGAATAAATTTGGCAAATAATTTATAGAAATTCTTGCTTCTAAATTTGATTTGATCTATGTTGGATACATAATCTTTTAGTTTAGCAAACAATGAAACCAAGTAATTGGACTCAATTTCATTTCTAAAAGTAGCCCATATTAATTTTAGATATATATTCAAATTTCAAAGGCTGCATAACACATAAAAGACCTTGTTTGGACATTCATGATATAGTTTAAATATAATTGGCAAGGAGGACTCATATTTACTTGCTATTTGTGTTTAATAGTATCAATTATATTATCAAAGTCGTGCTTAAAACGATTTCAAGCTCCAACTTAAGCTATGCAAGAATGAGACGCCGCCCCTTAATCCTTAGGGCATGTGCTTGATGGTCCCCCATAATCTGGTCACTTGGTGATAAACTTTGAATCATTAATCTCTGTGTGAATAGAATTATATTATTTGAACAAGCTCATTGTGAAAATAGCTAAAGTGATACTTGTATAGTTTATAGTCCACTTCTCTTCTTCCTCGTCTGAGGTGGTTTTGGAACACACGAGAGAGAGATCAAGTGGAATGCCATGATTCTTTTGGTCTCACTTTGCAACTTGCCCACATGGTTGACCCACAACACAATGTGCATTTGCTTCATGCATGGTATGACAATGAGGTTCAGTTCATGGAATCATAGAAGCCATGGACGAGCCTTTTTATCTTTTAAGCTTTGATTTCTTACTCTTGACCTGAGTACTTCGGTTACCCTTTTTCCCACATGAATGAAAGAGTTCATTATTTAAAACAAAAAAAAAAAAACAAAAAGAAAAACCCTACTTCTAGCCCTCAATCTTCTTATACAAGTTGTAACATCTTTGCCTAAACAACACAATTGTTAGTGAGTAATAAATCCTCTCAATTTTCATCTCTTTAATTTCTCTTAATTTATAAATTAATGATAGAAATTACTTAAAAATTGAAACAATTTAATGATATTATTATGATGTTATCAATTTTTTATAATTTTAACTATTGAATATATATAATAACATCTTAAAAAATTAATTAAGGAAAATTGAAAAAAAAAATTAAATGATTCAAATTCATTATAGAAAAAACATACTCCTATCTAGTTTGATGGCTCAACCTACGGAACAATGCCAAAGAAATAGGAACAATCCCATATTTGCTTTCTTCATGAAAGAATTAAAAGTATTGCTTAAGAGCTTAGATATTATTACCTTTCATTTAGATGAAAATTATTTTCCATTTATGTATTGAAATACACATTAAAAGTAATTATGAGACAGTACACTTAGGATGCACACGATTTAAAAATAAATATGCCTTGAAGTGTGAAGTATCATATGATTTATTAATATAATATTTCCTCTTTATGGTAAAAAAAAAAAAAAACTATAATCAAGTGTAAATGGGGTCAGGACACAAAATGAGTTTGATACAAGTAATCAATAAGCTTCTACTTTATTATTATCGATTGATTTATTGAAATATCTTCACTTTCCATTCTTGTACTCAGAAAGAATTCATCTTTATAACCTTCCAAATTGTGAATAAAAGAGTGTTTGTTTAAATTTAATGGCAAACTATTGAAATTTTATTAGTAAAATTTACCTTTCAAGTGTTTTATAAAAATGCCCACTTGGGCTATTTATAACTATATCCTCCCATAAGATCGATTTTAATTTTCAGAACCGGAAGTAAAAAAGAATCATAAATTAATACAAAAAGGAATCTTATGAAACAGTTAAAAATACTTACTAAATTTATATAATGTAAAATTTTTAAGGCAACTTGTTATTTTTTTAATGTATTTATAATTAGCATACTATTACTTAATATGGCCAAAAATATTATTAGTAAATTTTTTTTATAAAACAATTATATATAAATATAACACATATACTTTATATATTTAAAAAAAACATATTAATGTAAAAATCCAATTACTTTATTTTATGAAAGCATATTTTAAAACATTATACGCACTCAAATTATCCAACTATATAAGGATGGTTAACTAGTGTCCGATCCTAAAAATCTTTTAGATTTTAGAATTTTTAATACATTATCCTAAAAAAAAAAGAGAGAGAGAGAGAGAGAGAGAGAGAGAGAGAGAACTAACCCCCCCCCGTCTTTGTGTTGAGTGTAACTATCAAATATGGATTATCCGAATACCGAACCCAAGCCGTCAATCCTCAACTCTCTCTCTCTCTCTCTTAAGGTTTCTGCTGTCATATGTTCCTTCGCGTGTAAAGTCCGAACACAGCCAGTTAAAAAAAGAAAAATATAAATATTAAAAAAAAAGGAAAAACCTACTGGGTTATTTCATCATTTGGTTCACAAAGGCTCTCTCTTTCTCTCTCTATCTATCTTCTCTACTGAAATGAAAATACAAATTGGAGCCCCCGAGAAAATAAAGTAAAAACACGAACATTAAAAACACAACACACTTCGACATTACACAAACACAGCACACAAAACACCACGGACGGAAAACAAAAGGAGAGGAGAGAAGAAAACCCAAGAACAAGAAGCGAAACGTAGAACAGAAACGAAACACGAAAGCCGAAAAAAGATAAAAAGGAAAAAAAAAAAGTATATGACACATTCAAGTTTTAAATTGATATGATTATTGTGTTTTATTGATTTATTTGTTTATTTATTTTTTTAATTTATGGACTAAGATTTCATTCCAAAATGCCCACTTTGTAGTGGTACAAACTCATTAAGAGAAGCGAAACCAAACTATTTTCACTGGATGTTTTCTCTCTCCTCTCTCAAGTTTGTATTTTGATTCAATCCGAACTGCTTTTTTTGATTAAATACCCACTTAGGTACTACCAAAAGCGAACATAAATTTGGTTTCTTTTATTCATGATTTGGGAGTTATGTGATTTTGATTCAATTAGGGTTTGCTTTTTTTTATTCTTGACTGTGTTATGTGATTGGTGATTTTGCAGGTAGGTTTTGGGATCGTGAAGGTAATAAAATCCCGAAATTGTGATTGGGCGAAATTAGGGTTTTGATCACTCGGGAGAGTGAATGGGTGACGTGGGTGGACTTCGATCTTCTGGGTCGAGGTTTCAAGTTGGCTGCGACAAGTTTTTTGAATTTGAGTAAGTGGTAATGAAATATTGAATTTTGGAATTAGGGCATGGAAGAGGATTGTAGGTACTAAATTTGGCTACTTGAACTTGGGAAAAAAAAAAAGAAGCTCAGTTTAGTTAGATGGAGAATTAGGGTTTCTGAGTTTTGTCCTATTCTGATGTTTTGATCTGGGTGATCTTGTGATGCTTTAGTTCATGCCGAAGAGAAGTTTTTCTCAAATTGAACTGAAGCAAATATAAGATATCAATCAATAAATAGTTTTGAAGTTTCTTGTTTGGGATTTTGTAGTAGAAGGTGTGTGTATGTTGGATTGAGGAAAGAAGAGTTTGTGAAGCTATCTCTGTGCTTTATATTCTGTGGAGCAGCTATTTTGTCATAGAATAGGTATAGGAGTGATATCAGGGATTGATTTGAGTAGTTCCTGGGACATAGCTTTGCAACACATTAGTTTTTTTACCATAAAAGAGGCTTGACATTGTTGGTTCTCGAATACTTGATTTATTCAAGTGTTTGAGTAATTTTTTAAAGCTGGAAGTGATCTGGGATATGGTTGATGGACAAGGCTGCTGTTTACGGATTGTTGCCATTTTGAAAAGGCACTACTGAAGAGGAAGTCAATAATATCTGTCTCTGCAAGTGGTTCGTGTTTCGGTTTTTTAGAATTTTGTGCAATGTCGCGCTGCTTTCCATTTCCACCACCAGGATATGCAAAGAAAGCCCGGACGGATGATGTTGACTTACTGAAAAAGGTGAATCTATCTATCTTTTTCTGGTTTTACTTGATAAGCGCCATAAGATTCTTTTTGGGCATGGAAATGTCATATTTTTTTTCCCTTAATTGTCACCTTAGTGTATCTAGCTTTGGTGTCATGTGGGTTCTCTAGTCCATGACATTTAAGGAGCCTTTTCTTTGTAAGTCATTGAAATTTGATATGCATGCCTGTCTCTTAATAGAAAAAAAGTTTGCATCTTCATGATGGCTGTACTCTAAGGTTGGTATTTCTTTTTTCTTGGCTGCTTTGGCTGTCTCAGTTGGTGCCTTCATTGACTCCTCATTGATCACTTTCTTGTTTCCTATCCTTGGTAGTGTCTACCGAAGTTGAAGAGTTTCTTATCATTTTAAGTAAAATTGCTTGCCCATTGTGATCAGGAAAAACGCATTTCAGTCATATGTTTTGAGCAATTTAAGAAGGCTGCTTGTCTCTTTAACTTAGGATTGGTTCCTATGTGGTAATTTGGGATAGAACTCATATTTCCATGGAAGCATATGGCATACACAGCTTGGAACAGAAATTGTGTTTGATTCTTCTCCGATTTTTCTAGTCTGCAGCTTATTGTTTACATGCCTCCAATATGTAGATTGGTAGGTTAATTGGGCAAATAGCACTGGAGTTGTATAACATTTTTTTATAATTCAGGTTTATCTGGTAAGGTAATAGGAGTTTTTAATTGCCTTTAGAGGCAGGGCTGCAACAAAGTGGAAGTACTTGGGCTAGTTATTTGTTCATGGATCCTGAGAAATGACAATCTGAAGTTACATCAAAATTGGACCAGATATTTTTAACTTATGGCTTGACATAGTAAGCAATGCTGTAATCAATTTTCCTAAATCATTGCTTCTCTTGATGTCAAATGGTAGAATTTATTGTTACCTTATGCACTAACATGATTGTCTAATATATATATAAATGTGTGTGTGCGTGTGTGTGTGTGTATGTATATATATATATTTATATATTGTAATTGATCTGTCAGCCAGTTATGAATTTTCATGATTCAGATTTTATAATATGTAATTATCAAGGAGTTGTTATTGCTGTATTTTATAACTTAGTGGACTCTGGAAAATAAAAGCTATGAATAGTTCCTTGGTAGCTTAAGATTGTTGCTTATTGGGACCAACTCTTTTCTTTCTTCCAAAGACATTTGGCTTTCTATGCCATTTTTTTGTGGCATTTCCTTATGAAAGAACTTTTAATATTTTGTTACAATCTCTGTTTGGGGGGAATCTATCATCTACTATAAGTTGACTGATAAGGTTGCCTCTGTTTCCAGTCAGCGATCAGTGACATTTCAGTTCATAGGATATGTAAATATTCATGGAAGGAAGGTCAAAGTGCTTTTTTTTCTTTTATATATATAAATTGAATTCTCATAAGATCATAAGGAATCACATCATCTATCATCTATGACATTCTATATAGGTGTAAATATTTTTAAAATACAAATCTGTAAAATCTAGAATCTGTATGGAGTCACAGCTATGTATAAATTGACTCTGTCTCAACACATTGAACCTTTCCTTGGGGAATCTTTTGGTTTGTCTTATGCATTGTAAAGGGAAGAGTAGGACAATTTATTACAGCCAATGAGAAGGGTGACCTCCTTTACATAGATGTCCCATCTTCACATTTTTTTTCCTTCTTGCTGTTGTGTCTTATTAATTCATGGAAGTAATAAGTGAAAAATGGGTTAGCATCAGAATATGGCAAGTCAACCCAAGTCATTGCAGTGCCCTTTGAGTAACTTAAACCATGTCTTTCATTAAAAGGGTTTTCTTTAGCTCAGGAAACACTTGACCTATAATAAGGCTTTTGTCATCTTTTATTGTTATTGCTCATATATCAGCCATGACAAAAAGTCACTTTTATGAAACATCATACAATGTTACATCAGGCATCGCTGCTTCTCAGTTTGTAGTATAAAGCAATTCCCTTGAGTGGGTGCTTGTTATCGTTGAAGTGGGAAAAATCTACATGACTAAATTGCTGCAGCTCTTGATGGGAGGAAACAGAATTTAGATAGTCTCAAACCATTTCAACTCTTGAATGTATCGTATTGCAAGTCAGAAGATGTGCAGCAAAGCCAAAATAGAAAATGCATTGTCAAAAGCCAAGCTGAAGATGGATTAGGAAGTATAAGAATGTATCATATGATGCATCTCTTTGCTGATATATGGACATACAAGGAAAAAAGGTGATTAGAAATGTGTTTTCTGAGAAGGATAGAGCAGATGGAAGATGATGTGACCATTTGAATCAACGGCATGATGCTGTAGGTAAGTGATGTACCTCGGTCAACATCATCTTTACATGTAAAATTTAATAAATGACTCCATTGTATTGATCTCATATAAAAACCCATGGTTTTGGATCAACCTGGCATAATCATGGTCAGTACACTTCGGATTCAATGGAATTGTTTCTACCTTAGTTAATCAAATGCTTGCCCTTTTATTCCACATATCAATTCTTCTTTTTTCCTCATGGGAGAAAGAAATTGTACAGTAAGGTGATAGAAATCTATTTTATGAAGAGTTGGTCTGTTATGCTGATTATACCTTGGAGCAAGATTCTTTAAATGTCCTATCCAGGTAGTATCTTATATCCTTCAGACCCCCTTTTTCTTCAAAAAAGGATTCCAGCATGCTTTCAAAATGAATCTATCTTGCCAAAGTGTATATGAAATATATCTACTACTTTAGAGGATGGAGAATTAGGTTTTGGAGCTTGATTGAAGGATTTTGTCATAAGTAGACTTCTGCCGGTTTGTATTCTAAGGAAAAGATGGGTAAATATTTTTTTTGGATAAGGGATGGGTAAATATTATCATGGCTGGATTGGATTAAATGTTTGATGTATAAGAATGGAGGTCTAGAAAATCGAAACTCAGAGAGAAAGTGACTTAGGTTGATGTTCTTCAAAATTTATGATCCCATTAAAGAAAAAAAGGAACTTGTGGTGAGGAAGAAAGTGAATTAAAATGAGAGGATAATCACCTGAGAACTAAAATTCTCTGGACTGGTGGGATAGGCATGTCTTTGTAGAAGTGATAGTATGTAATTAATTTAGCAAAAGAGGGTTACTAAGTGGCATTAACAAGCCACCACTTCGAAATTCTCAAGATGTTTCATGATGTCACAATCAAGTCCAAAGGGTTAGTCATAAATGAATTTGTTATTGTTGAGATTTATGTATTCCAGCTTGGTGACTGCAATATTTGAAGCATTGATCTTAATGATGGCCATATTAAATCAGCAATGATGAAAATAATAACATTGGCCGTACTGATGGCTATATCAAAGAAATTTGTTCTTGAACACGTTCAATTATAGAGGTTATTATTGAGAATGGGGCATTTTACACTTTCTTTTTGCATTTCTGGATTAGCCAGCAGTACCTTTGAATTTTGGGGCTATCTTGAGGTTGATAGAAGCTATATCTTGCATATGATCTCATACAAGGTACATACTCCTAATATTACTCCCATTGATATATAGGCCTTACTTTTTTTGGGTTAGTTATATATGCCTTCTACACAGTTGTGGTCTATGCTCACCACAATTGAGAAGTTTATTGGATGGCTTGAGAAATCACTTTTTTAAATTATCATGGTAGATGTAGCCCTGATGGTAGCTAGAACAAAGACCTAGTTAGACTTTTGTGCATTATGACTTGCATGCCTTTGAAGTTGGTGCTACTTCTACAAGTTTTGGGTATCCTACTTTTGATGATGCCCTCCATTACCTTAAATTAGGTCTCTAATTCTATGAGTCATATAATCCCTGTAATTTGTGAGATGATTGATTATGTTCATCGTGGTTATGTATGCTCCATTCATTTTGACTTGTGTAAATTTAATGAGTTTGCAGTTTCCTTATTCTTCATCTCCCTCCTATACTTTCTTGTATACCATTATGACCTCTTCCACTAAAATTCCTCATCTCAACTACATGTATCTTTATCTTGTTGATATTTACTTGGTTACTATTTGTTATACATCTTTCCAATTGTCCTCTTTTTCTAGTTCTTTCATCATAAACTCTAGGGGTATGAATTTGGTTGTGTGATGTAGCTTTGCTTTGAAATTTTGTTAGAGATTACAAAATATCGAGAAAAGAAAAATGGGATTCTACAAGATGTGAAATCGAATATAGGAACATTAAAATTTAAGTTTTCTGAATCTATAGGTTGCATATTCAATAAAAAAACATTTATTTTCCTTAACGTTGATCACCAATTAGGAATTTTAAGCGTTTATAAGAAGTTTACAACAATATTATGTGACGATTGAGAACAAGAAGAAAAGAGAAGACTGGGGGTGGGTTTTTTTGGCAATTTTATTAACTAGAAAAGGTAACCTTGATGTTGTGTAACTGGATTACTAGGTGCTAGCCAAATCTGGCTAAAGTAATCAATAATAATAATAATAATAATAAGAGTAAATTCTGTTGAGTTTCAGAAGGATTCAAAATCAATAGGTGTACATTGAAGTACAACAGTGACAAATAATTTGCTTCATATCTAGGATGTCCAGGCATGATAGAAGTCCACCCACCCTAACTTTGTTTCTCTCTCTTCACAGAAAGTAGGTTTTTGCCAACAATCCTTGCTTCCATTTAGGAAGTCTTCCATTCATTGCTCTTGATAAAAGTAGTTTTTGTCCACCAGCAGTGCCCACCATCCAAAAAAAGCTTTGGAGGATAGTTGGTGTAGCCTTTTTTGGTTTGCCAACCACAATATGAAAGAGTGCCTAGGAATTGAATGTTTGCACCTGATGACCCTGGTGCATTTGTCTAGTTTCCTGTTGGTGGAGAGATTCGGAAAATTTTTAATCTGTTTGGAGAGAATTTATCTACTAAAAGGCTGTATGCTTATCTGAAGCACTCTTTAGAGCCCTCATTTACCCATGTCCTTGTTCCCCGTTCGAGCTTCTTTAACAGGTTGGAAGCCATTCATCTCAGATTTCTAAGGGTAGTGGTAATTATCACTTAAAATATCACCTGGTGAACTGGGTTCTGTTAAACAACCTCTGCTTGTTGAAGTATTGGGTCAAAAAGTAGTTCACTCCAACAAGCTTTACCAGGGAAATAACTTGGTGGTTAATGGTGTTCAGCTTGGTGATATGGGGTCACTGAAGCTAGTTATGGTCTCAGGTAGCTGGATGGCTTTCTGGTCTTATTAGCTTGCCCAGATGTGGGGCCTGCTTTGATCAGGTGCTTTTTTTAACATGATAGCTAGATGGGATATTTATCCTGCAAAGGATTGTTCATGAATGTTTTTGCGGTTGCAAAATGCTAATTTTGTGAAGTTTTCCAGCGGATGGCATGAGACACACGAGCCACTTTGGATCTTGAATTTTCAAGGTCTTTAAGGCAAAGTCCTCTTATTATTCCTTACAACTGGGTAGAATCAGAGTTTCACTTCATGGAAGACCATGTCAAATTTCTAGCTTGGACTAAGTTGCTTTCCATGCATGAGGAGCCATTTGCGAATGAATTTTGACAAATGGAAATCTTCATGGAGGGGATGTATTGACAACTAGTTGGTCAATCACCCCAGTGGGTTGTTTTGGGTAGTTTTGAGGGTTTGTTTGGATCGTCATATTCTTTTCTGTGTCTTATTTGTGTTTTATTCTTATCTTAAGTGGTGCTTCTTTTTTATTTTTGGGTTGGGGAGGTTTTATGTATGACTTATTGAATCTGTTTGGACTGTTTTAGTTGTCTTATTCTTATCTATGTTTTGATTGTGTCTTATGTTGGTTAGCACTTGGGATGGAAAAAAAAAAGATGAAATTAAGAATGGACAAGTAAAATCTCGAAACAAGCTCATATAGTTTATGATGTTCTGGAGTTATTTTATTTATTTTTTGTCTGTGAGTATAAGGCTTAGTTAATAAGAAACTAATATAAGTGCATGAAATGTTCAGTTATTCCTGTGGCTGCAGAGATATTATAGCATATTGTAGAGGATGTTATAACTTAAATTCTATGCAAGCTCTTGTATTGTATGCTTGATTCATCACAAGTTTCAGTTTTGCCAATTCTTTGCTTCTTTCACAGAATGTTGAGTGATTGGAATTCTTACATGTTTTATGGTTTTTGTTCACTTGTGGAATCATTTATTTAGTGTAAATTTCCTGAATCCACCTTTCTTTCCCCCCCGTAACAGGAGAAACATAGAGAGAAGAAACACAAGAAAGAGAAGAAGGATAAGGAAAAGAGAGAAGGAAAAGAGAAAAAGGAAAAAGATCAAAGTGATGAGAAACACAAGGAGAAGAAAGAGAAAAAGGATAAGCATAGGGATAAAAAGAAGGACAAGGAGAAGGACAGGGAGAGAGACAAAGTTGGTAGTTCGAACAGTGTGGAACGACCTACCCAAAAAGAGAGAGACAAGAGCAGATCCAGTCTTTTAGATGAAAAGAGACCGATTGGACAAATTTCTGATTACGATGGAGAAAATCGTGGTGGCAAAAGTTCTTTGGGTGTTGATGTTGGTGATGTTAAGTATGTGCAAGAGTTGGAGAGGAGGGTCAAAAATGAAGATAGGGGAATTGGGAGTCAATTTACTCAGAACATTCTTGTTACCAATCAGAAAAAGGATGAGGGAATGCTGCGCATGCTGGGTAAGGATGCTGGGGCTAGACCTGAAGGTAAGGAGAAGAACAAGATGGGGAGAGGTGATGAACTGAAAATAGATGGCTTGGGAACAAAAGATGAGAGGAGATTCAGTGGTAATGCAGTGGTTCGAAGTCTTAGTGAAACAGTTCAGAGTAGAGAAGGTCTACAAAAGCTGCCGGCAAAGCCTATTGAAAGAAAAATGGATGGGGGAGCAGGTTTGACAGTGAAAGAAGGTAGTGATAAAGTAGTTGATAAACAAAAGAGCAAAGAAAGAGATAGAAAGAGCCAAGGGAAGGTAAAAGATCAGCAAGAAGAGAAGTCAAAAGAAGAAAAAGCAAAGAAGAATGATTACAAACATACTGGCCAGGAAAAAATCAAAGAAAGCAAAAAGGATGAGATTCTTGGTGCTCTTAAGACAAATAGCCAGCCTTTTTTAAAGGAACCCATGAAACATCCAGTTAGTGAGGGAGTTCTCAAGAAGAGGAAGGTTTCAGAGACAAATGGGTTTTTGCATGGTGAGTTCATATTTTAGTGACTTACTATGATATATTAGAAACATATTGCATATATTATTTCACACGACTAAGGTGTGGATAGAAGATTTTATGCATGTATCCTTTAATGTATGTCTTATCCTTGTCCATTGGCATTTATGATATTTGGAAGCTCTTTACTAGATGTTATTTTTAATGACTTGGGCTTTTTTGTTGATTGCTGTCAAGTGATATTTTCTCTGAATTCTTCTTATAGGAAGTGAAAGCAGGTCCAGTAAGTTGCCTAAACAAGCGGTGGTTCCAGATCCTTTAGTGGAGAATGGAAGGATACAGGAACATAACCAAACACCTAGTCAAGCGACTTCTGATGTCCGGAGGCCCACTAATGATCTTAGACCAGTTGATAAAGATGGAGGACTAAATGGCACGATAGATCACCCATTATCTGCTCCTTCCACTCCTTTGACATCCACGATTAGATCACCACATCGAGATCTAAAGTATCTTAAGGAGGTTCTTACCGTTCCAAAAATGGATGATTTGCCCGTCTTGGATGATGATCAAGCTTGGCTATTTGACACAAGTCATGACCAATTGAGAAATCCGATGGTGCAGTCTTTTGTAACCGATGAGACACCACAGGTTTGGGGAGAATCTCTGCACCTCGAGTCAGCTGACATTTATGCATTGCCTTATGTTATTCCCTATTGACTAGTTTTACAAGTGATATGGTTTTTCCTCATTTTTGTGGGCAACACTGAGGACCATGAGCAGTGTGGATGGATATGAACTTAGCAGCCCCTCAGCTGGACCATGCATTTTGGTACAGCTGTTGTGTTATATCTGCTTCTCCTGATGCTGGATTCGATTCCTAAGTTGCTGTCTCTGGCTGTTTGGCTTTTGCTGTGATCCAATCGTGTGTTTGCTTCTGCCCACTAAGATGTTCCATTTCGTTCATCCATTGGACACGGATGGGAATTTTTTGGTCTCCCACTGCAGAAACTAATTGTTCATGGAAGTTTGATGAAACAAGTGAGCTGGGTTGCATAGGTGTGGTTAGGTGCAGTGAGACAGGAACTTGCTGCATTTTGTTAGTTTGATAGTGCCGAGAAGATTTCTAATTTGAAATGTGAGGGAAACTAGAGCTGTGGCATTTCGCAACCCCACCACAATTTTGATATGTAACATAGAAAGTTTTATTTACAAATGTAAGATAGAGGGGAAAATGAGGGGAGAAAAAAAAAAGATTTATGATCAATTTATTCAATTCTCTTGTAATTGCTGTTATAATCCCAATATAAAATTTTCTAATTATTTGTTTAATAAACTAGGTTTCAGTGGTTGTGGTATTCAATATATCCACCTTTTAGTGCTTTTCTTTCAATACCGTTACATGTTGAACGGCATGAATTGAGGAATTCTTGAGCTGCAACAACTGTGAGATAGCTTGGCCTCAGCAGCTGTTGGTAAGAGGGCTGTGTGGTAGTATGAAGCATTGATAGATCAGCACTGCATTTGAAGCTTCCACTGGCTGTGTTATCCCGGAATAGGTTTTGCAGTTAGTTCAATGCTGGTGCATATTCCAGCGTACTCATGCTGATGCTGGTACTGGAGCTCCACCATTCCAGATCTCTAATATGGAACAATGAAGCTGCAATTATGTGAGTTAAGGAGCCGGCTTATCAAATAGGTATCGGAGTCGGTGTGCACTTCAACATCAGTTGTGATGTTCTTGTGCTTCAGTTGAGTGCTGACATCAGCCAAAAAGAGCTCGTGTAGGTGGTGATGGTGAATTTGTGATCACTTTGATAATCCTTGTAGGGAAGATCTCAAGTTTTCTTGCTGGTATCGGAGTGGAGTCCTGATCCCTTTGCCGTGATTGTTTCCCGAGAAACGGAAGGAAAACAAATGTGTATGATGGTGTTTAGACAATCTAATGAGATGATTTTTTTTTCCTTAAAAAAAAAAAAAAACCTTGTGCTATTCTTATAGACTATATATTGTAGAAGGTGTAAGGTTTAGAATGGTTTTAAAATATTATATTTTATTAGTTCATTCCAATTTCAAAATTTGATGGTAAGACTTCATGTCCTACTACATATCGTTTCTCATTAACTTAATGAGCATATTTGATGTCAGAGTAATATGGATGGTAGCAACAACTCTGCTGCATATTTCTACACTTAGTAGGAACATTGTAAGGCTCAAAAACTCATCATGAAAATCCATAGAATCTGGAGATGATAAATCATATTTATTTCTTCTTCCAAACCCACAAAATACTGAATTGTCTCCAATTCAAAATCTCAACTTGTAATTTAGGAATCATAAATTTTATTTTATAGCCATTAAAGAAGTCCCAATACATCATTCAACTAAAAATTCACCATTCTCATAACTCTAAACTAATTTTTCTTACTACTCAATCATATGTTGCACTATTGCTACTCCCTTTCCTGCTCTAGAGATCATATCAAAGGCATTCATAGGTATCAATTCCCTGTAACTCACTAGTACTTGAAATCAAATATATAAAAAATGGGTGAATTGTGATTTCCAACAATGAGAAAATTGCCTAATACACATGCATATGGCACATTGAATACATATTTAAATGAATATATTGATGCATAAATAATAGCAAATATCATACACAAATCTAGTTAATTATCTTGTTTAGATGCGGGCAGCAAGCACAAAAAACCCAGCATCCCAAGCAAAAGTGGAGTCTATGTGTCATAATATAGTCCTTATATCCTAGAGTTAAAGAGTATGAGATGCTTTCACCCTCTTTCTTGGGTATAAACATGCGCTTTCAACTCTAAGCAGGTAAAATCTCTCAAAATTCCTATTCTTTTATGTTATCCACTGGAAATCAATAATGTCCCTTAAGGAAAATCTCCTTACTATGTGTATGAGATGAAAAAAAGTGCAAAGAGTTACTAGAATGCCAATAAGTCAAGGAGATTTCACGTGAATCCTTTCTTTTGAATACGACTTTCTAGACAAAAGGAAATTCTTGGTTGCCAAAGAATTGATTTTGGAAGTATTGGCATTAGCGGACAATCAAGAAGGGGGGATTGAATTATTTGTTATAAAATATTTCAAAACTTTTAACTTAGATAATAGAAAACCCTTTTTAAAACTTATCCCACTTTTTGAAGTTCGAATTTGCCAATGATTACTAAACTTATATTGTAATAGTAAATAAATAATAAAATAAATTTGCGATAAAATAAAGAGTATAGAGTTTGAGAAAATTAAATAGTAGCATATAATAATTCTATTTTGTATGTCAATCCACTCTTTTAATACTAAGTATTAAAAAATCGATCATTTTTTTAGTTCATCCTATTGAAAGAAATCAAGATAAGATATATAGTTTACATAATCTTATCTTATCTTGCACTTTTACTTAGAAATATCACAAGCCTATAGAATCTCCCTTCTTAAGAGCGACTCCGTAAGAGGTTTACATAGATTCCTCAATAATTCAGCTCAAATATCTCAACAAATCTATAAATCAAATCTCAATATTCTCATTCTTTTTCTTGTTCTATATTCTGATTTGTTTGATCTCTATTCTTTATATAGTGTTTTCATCCACTGTTCAAAAGTTGTAAACTTGGAAATAGATGTTGATGATTGATTTTCAATTGATTTTTGTCGAGATTTCTTTGTTTGTCAGATAATCTTATTCATTGTATATCTATGGTGTTTTAGGTGGATAAACAGGAGATGATTCTCTTTAACTCGTAAATAATAGATGACAAGTGATAAATTCACATCGACAGCATATATTAACCGAGTACAAAAGGTTTGGTGTAATGTTGGATATCTTGGACCAAATCATGAACCAAATGTTAACTCATATCGAAAGTAATGTTTCCCCATTCAGTAATGAGGGACTGAGTGTAAAAATTTAATTGAATGTTGGGTATCATGGACCATGTCATAAATCAAATGTTAGTATAATGTGATTCTAATCTTAATTTCTCAAAATTAAGAGAAAAAATGAAAACAATTGTGAGTGTAAATCAGCAGTGATTTATGAACAGTTGATGTAGTTAACATATATATAGCAATTGTATTTTTGATAAGTCACTATAGATTTTTTTTTTTTTTCATTATAACAATAGCTAGTACATTAGGAATATGTTTAGAATCATGCAATATAAAAAAACTATTGCAACATGTTGATATTTTAATATTTCTAGCACTTTTTAACAGCCGATACTTAATCATGGTTTAAAAGATTTTTTTCATATTGGAACAGCAAAGGACATTTTGCGAAATATAAAAAAAAATCTTAAACTATGTATTTAGTAAAGACATCATTGTTGCCATGAATGGCAACTGCAATAATTATTTCTAAACCTTCTCCTTATAGTCATGGTTACTTTTTATTTTTTATTTTTTCCTCCATGGTGATTACACATGAACCAAGTTACTAAAACTTATTATACTTGCTAGAGAATAAACAAGAGCTTGCCAACTCAATCTATTAGCTATGAAATATTCAATAGAGATGATGAAAATGATGGAAAAAAAGGCTATGCTACTTCTTTCTTTTCCTACAATTGATTTGATGGAATGCTAGATATCTTGGACCATCTCATGAATTAGCTATTAATTCATGTCAATTTCCCATTTGGTATCAATGGATTGAAAATAAAAATTCAAACTTTTTGATGGGATGTTGCATATCTTGGACCGGGTATCCTCTAATATCTAATCCTAACTTCTCAAAATTTATTATAAGAAAAAAGAATAACTACAACAGTAAGTTAATGGCGATTTATGAATGATTGATTAATGTAATTGACAATATATAGTAGCAATTCTAATTTTGGTATGTACCAACAATAGCTAATTTCCCCCCCCATATTATAGTAATTGTTGATACATTAGGAATATTTTTAAAATTTCGCAATATAGAAAAATTGATGCAGAACATATTCAACATTTTAGTATTGCTAACACTTTTTAATTTTCAATACTTAATAATGATTTAAAAGGCATTGAGCAATGTACAATAGTAAAGTACATTTTGTGATGGTTTCATATATTGAAAATTCTAAACATGTCCCTATTGTACTAGTTAATGCTACAGTATAAGAAAAATTTTGCTACATTTATTTACTAAAAATAGATTTATAGATATAAATGACAAATGTAGCAACTATTCATGTACTATCACTATTTACATTCATAATTACCGGTGATTGTACTTAAACCAAGTTTTAAAACAAATAATGAGAAGGAAAAAAGATTTAAGTGATGAGAAACACAAGGAGAAGAAAGAGAAAAAGGATAAGCACCGAAGGACAATGAAAAAGATGGGAAGAAAGACTAAGTTGTTAGTTTGAATAGTGTGAAACAACCCACTTAAAAAAAGAAACTAAGGGAATTTTTTTATTACAATAGAGAAAACTACATTGGTAAAGGTTCATTGGGTGCCGATGCCAGTGGGGTTAAGTATATGCAAGAGTTAGAGAAGAGCATGGGGAGAGGTGATGAACAAAAAATATATAGCTTGGGAACACAAAATGAGAGGAGATTCAACAATAATGCATGGTTTGAAGCTTTAGTAAAATAGTTTCAAGAGAAGAAGTTGACAAATGGCAAAGCATATAGGAAGAAAAAATGGATAGGGGAGCAGATTTGGAAGTGAAAGAAGTGTTGATAAACAAAAGACAAGGAAGAGATATAAAGAGCCAAAGGAAGGTAAAAGACCAGTGAGAAGAGAATTCAAAAGAAAAAAAAAGTAAAGGAGATAATGATTATAAACTGACTAGTTACTATAAAAAAAAAAAACTAATATAGAATTAGTAATAGAATGTCATTCATTAGTCAATAGAAATGAAAAGAAAATAGTGGAAACAGAAAGAATTGTAGTTTCAATTTTGTGGTTGTGAATATATGAAAGAAATGAAGGAAATGGAGAGAAATATTTCCATTTCTTTTCTTTCTTTTTTTTTGGTTTTATAAAATGTAAATGAAGAAAAATGGAGTTTGTATTTAACAAAATTGCTCCTATTTTATTTTCATGAACATTGTTGTAACAGGTAATTATGTAATTGCGCTTCTGTTTCATCCATTTCCACCCATTTTTATCTAATTTTGGAGGGGAAAAAATGCACTTTAAAGTAAAATGTTTCCACCCATTTCCTTCATTTTCTCTTCATTTCCACTTTTCACTCAAATTACCAAACACAACATTTTCCTCCATTTCTATCAATTTCCTTTGATTTCCACTTTACAATAACTGTCCAAACACAATATTAATGTATATCTAATCTTCTTCTTTTTTGGCATTTATGATATTTGGAAGCTCCTTACCAAATGTTTGATGACTTAGGCTTTGTAGATTGCTATCAAGTGATAATTTCTCTTAAATCTTCTTATAGGAAGTGAAAGCAGGTCCAGCAACTCTTGATGTATGGAGGCCAATCTTAGGTCAATTGTCAAGGATTAAGACCAAATGGCATGTCAAATCCTTGCCATTTTCTAATCCCTCCATGTCTTCTTTTGACATGCATGGCACAAGTAGATCAACTATTTGGAGTGTTGGATAGAAAACCACATTGAGATGTAAAGTATCTCAAGGACATGTGCGGATTTAGGGGATCGAAGGATCACTAAAACATTGAAAAATGAGGAAAAAATATGTATTATATGTATAATATTATAAACCAATTTTATATTAAATAAAGTGCATGATTAAGTGGTTTAGTATTTTATTTTAAATATAAGTGAATATGAGCTCAAATCCTATTAGGAGTAATTTTCATTTTCAAGAAGTATTTATTTTTATGTTATTTGAATAATATTCTCTTTTAGCTTAGTTTTTATTTTTTTCTCTAAAACTTTTTCTTCGTAATAACTAACAGTATTAAATATTACTCTTTACAAAATTATGATTTACTAATTAAAATTTTCTAAGTTGCTACTTATTTATTACTATTACACTGTAAATAGTAGTTACATTGTGAATGTTACAAATATTGCAACTTTGTCAAGTAGATATTAGTCAATGAGTTCATTACAAAATTAAAGTCAACAAAATAAAAAATTTTAAGTCGCTATTTATTAAATATTACTATACTATAAGTAATAGTTTCATTTTGAATATTACTAATATTTAAATTTTATCAAGCAAATATTCGTTTGTAAGTAATTTTACTAATGACTTATATAAGTTAAGTTTACCGCTCCCCCATCCACCCCTGCTCAAGGAGGTATTTACCATTCCAAAAATGAATGATTTGCCCTTCTTGGATGATGACCAAGCTTAGCTATTCGGCATAAGTCATAATTGATCAAGAAACCTAATGGTGTAGTCTTCTATAAACATTGAGACACCATAGGTTTGGGGAGAATCTTTACACCTTGAGTTTGTTGATGTTTATGAATTGCCTTATGTTATTCCTTATTAACAAGATTTTCAAGTGATATGGTTTTTCCTCATTTTGGACAACACTAAGTACCATGAATCGTGTGGATCATGCCTTTTGGTGCAACTGTTGTTAGTTGTGTTACATCCGCTGCTCATGACACTAGATTCGGCTCCTAAATTACTATCTCTAGTTACTTGGCTTTTGATGTGATTCGATTATGTGTTTTCTTTTGCCCGCTAAGATGCTCCAATTCTTTCATCCATTGGACTTGGATGGGAATTTTTTAGCCTCCCACTATAGAATTAATTGTTCATGGAAAAGTCATGAAACAACTGAGCTAAGTTGCATAGGTGCAACTAGGCATAGTAGGACAAGAACTTGTTGCATTTTGTTAGTCTAATAGTACTAAGAAGATTTTTAATTTGAAATGTTCACAATTTTGATATGTAGTATAAGAAGATTTATTTACAAATGTAAGATAGAGGGGAAAAGAAAGATTCTTAATCAATTTATTCAATTCATTTGCATTTGCTATTATAATCCTAATATAAATTTTCTTAATAAATTATTCAATAAAATAGCTTTCTATAGCTATTGTAATATATCTAGGTTTGTTTGAGCCTATTGGTATTTGCAAAGGAGATTGCTTATAGATGTGAGTCCCTAAATTTTGAAAAAAGAAACTCATTATTAGCTTAAGAGACTTGAGCCATAAAACCTTAAGGGTCGTAATTAGAAACCTTATTTGGGCCAAGACTTATATCCAAGATTAGAATTAACAATTAGCTTAGTTAATTTTTTTTTTCTTTTTGGCAAAAGGCCCAATTGATAATAATTAAGGAGTCATAATTTGGTCATAGAATAATGAACAACGAAATTAAGCGAGCTTGACTAATAAATGGTGGGCCTAGACTTAATGTTTATAAGGCTAGTGTAACTTAACAGCCTCAAAATTTTGGGCCTAGAGTAATGAATTGGGCTTCAAGCTAATTTAATAAATCAAATAAGAGTACCAGGGCATAGTCTTAAGTGAACTAAATGGCTAGAACCTAATTGGGCATAGGATAACATAATGGTCCTAAGCTTTGATAATGAACTTAATCAATAAATAAGCAAATAGTAGTTGGGCCTATGCCCAATCAACATGATGGGCTTAAGTTGGGGCTCATAACTAATTAAATAATAATGGGCTTAAAGTAGCTAAATGGATTTAGATTAAATGGGTTAGGCATAATAAAACCTAGTTAAGTCTACAATAATTATAATGGGCTTAAGTAATAACTCTAAATATATGCTTAAAGAAAGGACTTAATGGATAAACTTAGTATTTGAGCCTTAATTATGAACTTAATTAATAATTTCAATTCCACTAAGATTATATCAAGAACTAATATTCTAATTCAATTAACTAATCGGTTATCTCTTCTTCTTAATTGCATACAACTTGGTAATCACGTTTGTTTAGGGATGACTCCTCTACTTTGGTAACCTTCGACTCTCTAAGTATGTAGTGGCTTGTATGTTTCATGTTAAGATAGAAACATATAAATCGAGCTAATAGTAAAACTCGATTAATCTATTTGCTAGCTGCATGTGCATGTTCATGTCAAATTAGTGGGTGACGTCCTTGAATTGAGATTATGGCTACAATTAGGGCTATAAATGAGTTGGGACAATATGGGTATGAGCTCAAGCTAGATTCAAAATGTCAAAACTTAATCTTGACAAGCTCACTTGAACTTGTAATTTTGAGATTGAGCTTGACTTTAAGTGGTACTTGACGAGTTTTAGTTCAAGTTTGACTCGATTAAGCTTATTTAAGATTGATTTACGTAAAAAAAATATTTTTTTAAATAAAAAATAATACTAATATTCAAATTCAACTAATAATAAAATTTGACTCAAGCTCAATTAGACTTGCAAGTTAGTTAAGCTAAACATTAAGAAACTCGAGCTCAACTAGATAAACTACTTGAGTAGTTTAAGTTTGAGCATGACTTCATTAATGTTGAATTAAATTCAAGTTTTTATTGAACTAAACTCAAGTACTTTGCAAATGAGCTTGATTGACTTACATCTTGGTTGTGATAATAGTTTTGGGATGATAAGATAGTTAGGCACTCATGCTATCAAGGATAGCTCAACAAGTAACTAATAGTCAGAATTGCATTGGCATAACAGTCACTGGAAGCGGAAATGAGTTATTAAGGGAGTTGTTTGCCATTTATGGGACACGGTGAGTGATACAGTATAGATAAACTGTGATTACTAACATTTGGATAACTACATTGAGCCTTAGATGAGGCTACTTTTCATTTTTTTTTTTTTTGGACATAGAGTCTAACTGTTTTTGTTAATCCTTAATGGTTGCTACAATGACATTGGGCCCTAGGTCCTTTGTTGTGTTTTTGAAGTCATGAGTACTTCCATATTGTTTGTTTATTTATTCAAGCAAATATATCATTTGAAACTATTGTTTGTTGCATTAGACTTAGGCCATATGTGACGTTTGTTCGTGTTGGGCTTTTATAGCTTATCCTTTTATTTTTTTTAGGTGAGAATGATCCTTATGTTGACTATAACTACAAATCAATGGGTTATGGTTTTGAGGACGATGTATGTGTATATGAGAGTAATGTAGTTGATGCCAAGTAGATATTGGATAGCTTAAGGACTGTGGATTGATATTTCTTTCAAAGACCGTTTATCTTTATCTAGACTGTTTATGATTTTTATAGACTGTATCATAGATTGTGGATTTTGATTTTAGGCTAGTGAGCCTTAAACTTGTTTAGCATTTGACATACGATCTTCTGATAAAAAGGTTTTCAAGGACCTTCAAAAAATAATTAACTAGCAAAACAAAACCAATCACCAAATGTTTTCCAAAATTTTTATATGATTTTAAAGTTATAAAACTGGTTAGAAATCCATTTAGTAAATTATACGTCTTTGTACTTTACTTATGTAAGTTATGTGGCAAAATGTAATCATCTTAAATTTAAGGGCATGATAATGCACCCGCGATGTGTGTGCTTGAAGGCAATTGATTTTTTGATTGTAAGTGTATATACCTTAAAAATAGGATGAGAGAAAATTGCCAATGATAAGATGTGAATAGATCAAAAAGTGAAGTCAAAAGTTTAAACTTTATGCATTAGAGAAATTTAAAGGGGTATGAAGTTCAAAAAGAAATATATTTGCTTAATATTAATATGTATAGGTATGGATAAAAGGAAAATGGAGGAATTATGGAAGTTAGAGTTGTAATAGGGAATTGTCACTTTAAAATATATACTCGCTTCTTTTTTTTTAATCAAGCACCTACTATAAAAGCTTGTCAAAAGATACAAAAAGATAAAAATAAGATAAAGCTGGGGTTTTACTATTTCTTTCTCTCTCTTAGCTCAAAAAGGTCTTCACTCCTAGCAAAGGTACAAATATAGTTCCATGCCAATTAACTATACTTCCCTAATTTGCATCATAGGTGGAGCCAAGTGTGTTGAATGATGAAAATGGCCACGATAAGGATTATCTATATGAAGAGGTATGTTACTTGTGTTTTGTTACAATAGATAGCACAATCTAGTGTAGCACATTAGAGTGTAGTGTAAGGCTTATGGTATACTGATGTAGAATGCATTCGACTTAAGTATTGATTCAGTTTGTGTAACACCTTGAAACTCGGGCCGCGCTACTGCTTGCCACGTGTCCTTATCTCACAAGAACAAGTTAAGGCTCTAAATCAACTCTGATACATTTTGACCTATAACTCCTATATAAAAATATTTCATACATCCCTAAAATTTCACATAATTTCATAAACGATATTAAACATCTAATACAACGAAAGTCTATCAACTCTAAATTAACATTCTCAAAGAAATAACATCTATTACATTTAACTAACATAATTTTTCCCAAATCTAATCACCATAATAGTAATTGTAATTGTCATCTTCCTCTCTCTGTGGTTAATCTAAACCTAAGTTATCTTATGGGTTATCATCTCTCTTAGCACCTACATCTAAAAATATTTCCCAAAGGGTGAGCTAATGCCCTAGTACGTATAACACAAATACATACGTATGAACAAACATACACAATTATCACATGCATTATGTAGTACTTAAACACAAGCACTGATTCACAATACAATTTATGTCCACAAGCAACAACAAGGTACTCATGACCCCCTTAATACACTGGAACACGATTTGGTGATGGGAACTATCACTATGGGCCGCATACCCATGTCGACTTAAACCTCTTAACCAACATTTAGCTTAGATCATTTCTAAGCACAACTCCATTAGGGACAACATCACACAAGGATCATTGGGTTACCCCCTAAGGATCTACCACTATGGGCCCTTATGTCAAGCCAAATACATATAGCATACAACTTAAACACTTAAGCCAAATCAATCAATTAAATCAAGTTCAATGCATAAACTAACTTAAACAAGCACAAATCATTATACAAGTTACATATACCTTGAATCATAGCCTTAAGCACTTCTAGTCTTAGAGTTAAGCTAAATTGAAATCTGTACACATCAACAACCTCTTCTTAGTACTTAATCTAAGATTAATATCATTCTCTTAATTCTCTTAATCCTATTTATTTAATTTCTTTAGGGTCTTACTAGCTATTTAGGTTGCATGGAAATTAGCTTAACTAGAAGTTAAATGGATATATAATTAAATTATATTTTATTCAACACGGCTATGTTGGAGGCCATGTAGCTCAACACGGGCTGGAGCACGATCGTATTAGGGTCATGTATCTTTCGGTGTAAAGTTTAGCTTCAACATAGTTGGAACACGGTCGTATTGGGAGGTCGTGTTTCTTTTGATTCAACATGGTCGAAACACGACCGCATTAGGAGTTCGTGTATCTTTCAATGTAACTTTCAAACTCAACACGGTCGAAACACGACTGTATTACCCTAGACAATCTCCACGAACTCCTAATTCTTCATTCCAAATTCTCTTAAACTCGATTCTCTCCATTCTTATGCTTGATTAAATCTCGAAAACATGTAATTACATATAAATTACAAGGATTTTCATACTTACATCCAATTTCCTACGGTTTGAATCCTTAAACCTTTGAGTCCCTTCTCCATTATGCCCTTCTCAAAACTTCGAATCTTAAAGCGCATACGATACTCATAAGTTTCAATTTCAATAACTGAAATTGAAATTCATATAAGATTCCTTACCTCTCGTATTTGAAATTAGATCACGCCTTTTTCCTTTCTTTGTCTTAGGGTTTGTTCCAAGAGAGCCTCTCCTTCGTTTGCCGTTTTTACTGTGAGAGGTGTAAAAGAAGGAACGCTAGGTCATCTAGGGTTAAATACTCCCTGTCATGAAATTTCTAAATTGCCCCTCTCATTTTATATAATTCCAATCCTTGTCCTTAGCTCTTTGTGACCACACATATATTAAAATAAATAAAAATTTTCAGATATTACATTCTCCTCTCTTTAAAAAAACTTTTGTCATCAAAAGTACCTGATTCTAGAAGAGTTTTGGGTACTTCTTCCTCATTTTTGCTTCCAGTCCTCATGTCGCTTCTCTTTTTATTTGGTTAGTCTATTGCACTTTAACATAGGAGATTGTTTTGCGTCTTAGTACCCATTCCTTAGTATCCATAATTTTGATTGGCCTTTCCAAAGATGTCAAATTTGGTTACACATTCAATTATTCCAAAGCCACTATTTGATCTAGGTCGGGTACATATTTCCTTAGCATTGATACATGGAATACATTATGTACTTTAGCCAAATTTGGTGGAAAAGCTAACTTATAAGCCATAATGCGTATTCTCTCCAAGATCTCAAACAGGCCTATATATCTTAGGTTTAACTTTCCTCTCAACTTGAATCTGATCACTCCTTTTGTTGGAGAAATCCTCAATAATACCTTATCTCTTACTAGAAATTCCAAATGGCATATTCTTTTGTCTACACAGCTCTTTTGTTAAGACTGGGCCGTCTATATTCTCTACCTGATTAGTTTCACCTTGTCTACCACTTCTTCCACTAATTTCGGCCCCATCATTTGTCTTTCTCCCACTTTATCCCAATGTAGTGGGGATCTGCACCTTCTTCCATAGAGAGCTTTATATGGTGTCATCTGGATGATTGCCTAGTAACTGTTATTATAGGCAAACCCCACCAGGTATATGCTCATTCCAATTATCTCCAAAATCTAGTGCACATGCCCTAAGCAAATCTCCCAATATTTGTATGGTCCTTTCAGATTGACCATCTATTTGTGGGTGGAATGCTTTGCTAAACTGCAGTTTGGTGCCTAATGCCTTATGTAGGTTACTCCAGAATCTGCTCACAAACTTTGTGTCTCTATAAAAAATGATTGTCGTTAGCATTCCATGCAATATGACTATTTCCTACATGTATATCTGATCCGGTTTCTCTAACTTGTATCATACTCTGATAGGTATAAAATGAGCAAACTTGGTCAATCCGTCCACTATACCACCTAAGCTGTAATTCTCTAATTGGTCTCTGATGTTCTATTTTGATCTGCTGGCATGTGAGGCATTTAGCTATATATTTAGTTATTTCTCTCTTCATGTTTCTCCACCAATAGCAGTTCTTCAAGTCCTTATACATTTTTGGTACTTTTAAGGTGTATGGTGTAGGCGGAGTGATGTGCCTCTTTCATTATTTCTCTCTTCAATTCTGCATCCTTTAGTACACAAAGTCTTTTTTTGTACCTTAAGATCCCTTCTACATCCAAGCTAAATTTTGGTGCCTTGCCTTGTTCCATTCTGCTCTTGATCTCTTAAATGTCTTTATCTTTCATCTGACCAGCTTTAATTCTGTCCATTATGATTGGCTGAGTCCTTAAGGTAGCCATTTTTGCTCTCACTTCTTGTGTTAAAACTTTTAGCTTCAATTTGCGCATGTCTTCTAATAACTCCTTATGTGAAGTGATGAGAGTGGCTACATTGCCCTGTTTCTTTCTGTTAAGGGTGTTTGCCACCACATTGGCTTTTCTTAAGTGGCATTGTATCTTTAAGTTGTAATCCTTGATTAACTCCAACCATTTCCTTTATCTCATATTCAGCTCTTTCTGTGTAAATATGTATTTTAAGCTTTTGTGGTTAGTGAAACTTTTGCACCTTTTGCCATATAAGTAATGCCTCCATAGCTTCAATGCTAGTATTAAAGCTACCGATTTTAAGTCATGAGTTGGGTAGTTTGTTTTTTCATACGGCTTCAATTAACGAGAAGCATAAGCTATTACTTGACTACCTTGCATCAATATACACCCCAACCCTTGAACAGAGGCATCATTATACACTATAAACTCTTCTCCACTCTTGAGCAAAGTCAAAATTGGCATCGACATTAGTTTTTCTTTTAGCATCTAAAAACTGGCTTCGCATCTGTCATCTCATTCAAATTTCACATTTTTCTTTATCAATCTGATGAGAGGAGTTGCTATTTTAGAAAACTCTTCTACAAATCTTTTGTAGTAACCTACTAGACCCAAGAAGCTTCTTACCTTTGTAATTGTTTTCAGTCTATGTGAGTTTACTATTGCTCTTACCTTTTCTAGGTCTACCGATATCCCATCTCTATTAACTAAATGACCAAGAAGACTACTTGTTCCAACAAAAATTTACATTTACTGAATTTGGCATACAACTTCTCATCTTGTAACTTGCCTAATACTACTCTCAAGTGTTCTTTATGCTCCTTAGTGCTTTTAGAGTATATCAGGATATCGTTTATAAAGACGATTACAAATTTATCTAGAAAATCCTTAAATACTCTGTTCATTAAATCCATGAATGTAATTGGTGCATTCATTAATCCAAAGAGCATTACCAAAAACTTGTAACGCTTATACCTAGTCTAGAATGCTATTTTTTGGATGTCCTCTTCTTTAATTCTTAGTCGATGGTAGCTTGATCTCAAGTCTACTTTAGAGAACACCTAAGCTCCTTGCAATTAGTCAAATAGGTCATCTATCCTGAGAAGAGGATATTTGTTCTTGATTGTGACCTTGTTTAACTCCCTATAGTCTACATAGAGTCTCATGCTTCCATCCTTCTTCTTCACAAATAGGACTAGTGTATCCCAAGGAGAGACACTGGGTCTTATAAAACCATTATCTTGTAGCTCCTGTAATCGTTTCCTTAATTCTTCTAATTCCTCTAGTGCCATCCTATAGACTAGTTTTGATATGGGTACTATATTCTGTATCAAGTCAATGTTGAATTCTATTTCCCTGGTTGGGGGTAAATCGGTAACCATGAAGATCTCTTGGAAATACATAAGGAAATTCCCTCACTATTAGTACTCCTTCCATCTTAACTTCTTCACTGGCTTCAACAGATATAGTTGCCAGTAAACTTTTTTCCTACGTCTCAAAAATCGGCAATCTAGTATGTCTCTATGCTTTTAACTTGTATTCAAAATATCCATCTCCTGGTATATTAAACTGCACCACCATGTTATGACAGTCAATGGTGGCATGATATTTTAATAGCTAATTGACACAAAAAATAATGTCAAATTCTATTATCTCCAATACTAGGAGGTTTGTTGACATCACCCTACCATGTATTTCTATTTCAACTCCTCTGCATATCTTACTTATTCTTCCTCCTACTCCGAAGGGAGTACTAATAACCAGACAATTATTCATGTTTTCAACATTTAAAGCACATGCACATACAAAATTCTCAGACACATAGGACATAGGCACACTGGTATCGAATAGCACATATGCATTGCAAGAGTGTACTGGAAGCATACCTGTAATGTTGTCTACGTTAGGGATATCCCGTAATTGCTACTGGTGAATGGCAAACATTCTGGTAGGAACTCTCTGTTTTAGACCTCCTGCTTGTGGTTTGCCACCCTGTCCTCTCACTAGGGGTCTAACTGCTTGTTGAACTGGCCCTATCTGATTTCTAATTTATCCTTGAGGATAGTTAACTACCTTGTGTCCCCTCTAGTTACACACATGACAGAAGATTAGGGAGACTGACCTCTCAGTGCAATACCTACTAATGTACCCAGTCTTCCCATAATAGAAACATACGTCATCTGGCCATCTGTACTCTCATAACTCATGAGGCCTATAACATCTAGGACATTTAACATTTGGGCTTGTTGTAGTGAGTGCCAAAGGTACTTGTCCGATCTAGAGAGGAGGGGCTGCAACACTCGTTGTTCTGCCTTGCAGCATGTGATGTCTTTTACTCTTGTCTTATCCCATTCCACTAGAGGCAAGTCTTTTTCCTAAAGCTATTACTGCTCTGCGGCTCCTCTGTTTTTCTATGATCTTCTTATTTTGCTCGAGGTACTTTGCTTTGTCAACCATTTTATCATATGTATTTAGTTTAAAGGCCGCTACTGCAAGTTGTAGGTCCAATTCCAAACCTCTTAAGAACTTTCTAGCTCGGGACCTATCATCATTACATAAATTTTTCAAAAGGAATTGGATGAGCCGATTCGGCTCTGCCTCATACTCTTCAACTGTTCGGTTTCCCTATTCACAATTGTAGTATTTATTCTCCATTCTGTCTATAGAGCTGCTAGGGAAGTATCTCTGATAAAACAACTCCTTAAATACAACATGATTCATGCATTCCCCTGCAAGTTTAGGAATTAAAGCCCACCATTTTGCTGTAGTTCCCTTTAGCATGAGTGTAGCATAATTTACCTTCCTATCTTCTGGTATTTGGAAGGCAGCAAATTTTTTCTCAATTTCCTATACCCAATCCTTAGCTTCGATTGGGTCATCCACTCTGGGGTTAAACTCTTTAGCCACTCTTATGAACCTATCAAAGCTAATGGGTTCGTTAGCATTCCTGTGCTGTAGGACATTAGGGGTTTGGTGTTGTTGTGCTAGTAGTCCCATCAGGTGGTTCACAGTATGCAATAGCTGAACTATCTCTTTAGCCATTTGACCTCTTTCCCCTTCTGGTTGTGAATTTTGAACTTCCTCCTCATTGGGGTTATCACGTCTAGCACCCCTTCCGACTTCTGATCTGGTGATTCTTCTTGGAGGCATTTTGTTTAAGAAAAGACAACTGGATCTACTTGAGTTAATATCAGTCATTATCAGTTTCATAGTGTGTAAGTATATACACATATACCACTACACATGGGTCTACCCATATATGTAACTTAGCAGTTAGAAGAATGCAAATAAAGTAATAATACAAGAAAATAATTACATAATTAAGTAAATGTCCCTTATTTTACCCACTCTCTTCATGTCTCACTATCTTACGAATCTAGTGCTTAACTCCTCTAAAGATCTTATCTTAAGCTCTATTGTTTAAAACTTATGTCTATTGATCATCGCTTAGTCATAAGGATCATTACCTAAGCTCTTTAGGATCAATAACCTATACTCTATAGATCAAAATTTAAGTCATAAAGATCATTAACCTATTCTTTATAGATTCAAACTTAAGTTTCTAAATATCTTAAACCTAAGGCTCTGATACCACCTAAGCTATAACGCCTCGAAACCTAGGTTGCGCTATTGTTCGCTATGTGTCCTTATCTCACAAGAGTACATTAAGGCTTTGAATCAACTTTGATACATTTTGACATGTAACTCCTATATAAAAACATTTCATACATCCCCAAAATTTCACATAATTTCATAAATCATATCAAACATCTAACATAATGGAAGTCTATCAACTCTAAATTAACATTCTTAAAGAAATAACATCTATTACATTTAACTAACATAATTTTTTCAAAATCTAATCACCATAATAGTAATAGTAATCGTCATCTTCTTCTCTCTATGGTTCACCCAAACCTAAGTTGTCTTATGGGTTATCATCTCCCTTAACATCTGCATATAAAAATATTCTCTGAAAGGTGAGTTAATACCTAGTACATATAACATAAACACACATACATGAACAAACATAAATAATTATCACATGTATTATGAGGTACTTAAACACAGACACCAATTCATGATACAATTTATGTCCACAAGCAATAATAGGGTACTCATGACCCCCTTAACACATTGGAACACGATTTGGTGATAGAAACTGCCACTACGCCCCCCTACACCCATGGTATACTTAATCCTGTTGATGAAAACTGCCATTACGGGCCTCACACCTATGTCCACTTAAACCTCCTAACCAACATTTAACCCATATCATTTCTAAGCATAACTCCACTAGGGACAATGTCACACAAAGATCAATGGGGTGCCTTCTAGGGATCTGCTACTACGGGCCCTTAAGCCTAGCCAAGCATGTAAGGATCTAAACTTAAGCAATAATGTTAAAATTAAAATAGTACATATATATATGTGTGTGTGTAAGGTAATATATATATATATATATATATATGTTATATGCTAAAAATAAAATAAAATATATAAAATAAAATAAATATATATAAAATAATAATAATAATAATAATATGAATTATATGGGCATATATATATATATATATGGAATATATAAATATGTAAAAAAAATGTACACATTATATTATATTATAGCTAAAAAAAAGAGAGAGAGAGAGGAAGGAAAAAAAATGTAGAATAGCACCCTCATTCAATGTCAACAAAATTAAGTAATATTATATATATATATTAGAATAGAGAGAGAGGAAAAAACAAATCATCAAAAATTAGAAAAAAAAAAAAAAAGAAACCAAAACTCTCTCCATTTCATCCGAATTTTCTGGGCAAATTGAAATTGAAATTTCCAACATGCAATCATCAGGATAGGAAGAAGAACAAGATTGAAGTAGGATGCAACAAGAATTTGAAGAAATTGAAGAAAAAAAAATCAAATTAAATAGGGAGGATTTTGTCTGTTCGTTCGAAGGGGTTAGGGTAAATCTGTTGCTAGGCCAAGTTAGGTTTAAGTTTTTGGGAAGGAGAGGATTCCGGCCAATATAGTGGTTGCCGGCTTTGGTGATCGGAGGCCGGTGAACGGAGTAGCCCTCGGTAATGCCTGAAACTTCCTATTTTTGTTAAAAATATCAAATATTGATGAAAAATTATGATTTTTGGTATTCTGGAAAAATTTTGTATGAATATTAATGTGATAATTTTATTTTTCTGAAATTTGATTCAAAAATATGTGGTCCTTAATAAATGCTCTGTTTTGGTCGTAAATTAAATTGGAAAATGAATAGGTCAAATGGTGTATTTTTGATGTAATGTTTAGTATATAAGATCCTTATATGATTTATTAGATCACCAAATCAATAATTGTTCAGATTGGAGTCGTTTTCTATTTTTATTGAATTTTTCAAGCTAATTACCCTATTCTGGCCGAATTAAATCCTTAGCAAAATTAGGGAATTTGATTTGATTAGTTGAATTTGATGTTCAGTTGAGGTTCATTGAAGTATAATATGATTTTAAGAAGCTTGGGTTAGTTACGAAACAAAAACAGGAGTGTTCAGTGCAAGATCGTGATAATTTAAAACCATACGATTCAATATAGAATCAGATCGAAATTTAATTACATTAACATATAATAGAGCGTAGTATACCTGTATGTATATGAATTAGAAATTGTAGGAAAATGGTGGATTATACGAGGTTAGGATGGAATTTAGGGATTTGGAATACTGAATTAGCAATTTAGGGTTCAATAGAGTGAATGAGGTAACATTGATTGGTATACTAATAATTCAGGTATTTCTGTTGAGTAAGGAGGACAAAGGAACTTGGCCGGTGCGACTGTTTGGATTGGCATATATTGTTTTAGGTGAGTATCCCCTTAACTCCTCTCTTGGGTACAAGTCGTTGATAATGTGGATTACTTGTTGTTGGCTGAAATTACCCTGTATGATCATTTACTGTGATCAATGCAGGAGGATTGTTGAATTACATTGGTTTGCTGATGGCTGGTTGTGTGTCATGATATGGTTGGATTATGAGGAAAAAAAAAAGGGAACATTCTAGAAAATCCTAGAATGAGAGTTAGGTGCGGGATTTGATTATACTATTCCTGATTGTATGTGATGTAATGAACTTAAATTATTGAATGCTTCATGATTATGATGTAATACTGGGTTATTTTTAGCTTATTAGATGAGGTTTATATGACTGGTTGAGTTCATACTATTGTTGTCTTGGTAACGATGAAATATCTAAATGGGGTTTAGGCTATAAGTACCTACTAACTTAAAACACTTAATGTAAGAAAAGTTCTGTTCCCTGTCTAGTAAGTTTGTGGTACGACCTTTGAGTCGACTCGGATGGGTTTGAGGCACGGTTAACGAACCGACCCGGTTCAGTGACCTATGGGGGTCTGGTCACCTCTTTTGTTCGAGGCAGGTGAAAGGCGAGCTGAATGTTTCTAACTAAAAAGAGTATATAAGGATGTCTTAATTGGTTGAGAAAACATTAAGTTTTGAAAAGTACATGAGGGTAGTTTATCTACTAGTTGACAGGCTTTGCCTGGATTAACTAAAAAATATTTGTAACCTGTGAGTAAATAGGAGTGATTGAAATGGTCTCCAATGAAAAGGTTATGAGTTTAGCAAAATGGAATTACAGGGAAAATATCATTAAGTAAGATCATGGTGATGTTAAAATGTAATAAATTAAATTAGGTTCCTTGCGAGTATAACTTTGAGTTGAAAACTTACTTACTTGAGTAATCACTTTCGAGGTATTTGATAATATTGTTGATTACTATTATGTGATTTTGTTGTTTGTTTTTGCTGGGTTGCTTGATTTTGTACTCACTTTGCTTCTTAAGAAGCTAAGGGGTTAGTGTTTTTGCTAACCTCAGGTACAGGTACTAAAGAATAAGTTGTCGGAGACTTGGGTTTTTGAAGAGCGTCAATAGAGGCAAAGAAGCCCTTAGTTCCATTTTGGAACCTCTGTTATTTGTAATAAGATTGTCCTGTACATGATGTTGTAGTGCTTGTAAATAAGATCTATAGGTGTTAATCTTCATATTGTAATGTAAATATTTGTGTGTATAAGGTTGGATTTGTAATCTTTTGAGCCACTTAAGGCTATAGGATTAATCATGGGTTGTGCCTACTTATTGGGAATACAGATCCCGATGGTATATATATATGATGTATGATGTGATAGGAGATTTTAAGTACATGTGTTTAGATATGATTTGGATATGAAATGATAGCGCTGTTAGCGCCATTTTACGGGACGTTTATAAAATTACATACAGGTTGGAGTTATAGGTTCAATATTAACAAAATTTGCCTTATCTCTAATTCAGATATGGCATAGCAACCCACCTACAGGTACTAAAGATAATTACAGGAATTTTGGAACAGGTTCAAGAATCAGACTTAGTAGGTGGGTCGCTATAAAGCACATACAACATACAACTTAAATATTTAAGCTAAATCATCATACAAGTTACACGTATCTTGAATTCTAGCCTTAAGCACTTCCAGTCTTAGACTTAAGCTAAATTGAAATTTGTACACATCAACAAACTATTCTTAGCACTTAATCTAAGATTAATATCATTCTCTTAATTCTCTTAATCCTATTTATTTAATTTCTCTAAAATCTTACTAGTTATCTAAGTCGAGTGGAAATTAGCTTAACTAGAAGTTAAATGGATATATAATTAAATTATATTTTATTCAACACGACCATGTTAGAGGCTGTATAGCTCAACACGGGCTAGAGCATGACCATGTTAAGCATCGTGTATCTTTCAGTATAAAGTTTGGCTTCAACATGATTGGAACACAGTCGTATTGGGAGGTCGTGTTACCCTTGACTCAACACGATCGTGTTAGGAGGTTGTGTATCTCTCGATATAATCTTTAAACTCAACATGGTCTAAATACGACTATGTTGGAGGATCGTGTTACCCTCGGCAATCTTCATGAACTCTTAATTCTTCATTCCAAATTCTCTTAAACTCGATTCTCTCCATTTTTAGGCTTGATTAAATCTCAAAAACATCTAATTACATATAAATTACAAGGATTTTCATACTTACATCCAATTTCCTACGGTTTGAATCCTTAACCCTTTGAATCCTTTCTCTGCTAGGCCCTTCTCAAAACTTCGAATTCTAAAGCACACATGATACTCATAAATTACAATTTCAATAACCAAAATTGAAATTCATATAAGATTCCTTACCTCTCGTATTTGAAATTAGGTCATACCTTTTTCCTTTCTTTGTCTCAAGGTTTGTTCTAAGAGAGTCTCTCCTTCGTTTGCTGTTTTTACTGTGAAGGGTGAAAAAGAAGGAACGTTAGGTTATCTAGGGTTAAATACTCTTTGTCGTAAAATGTCCAAATTGCCCCTCTCATTTTATACAATTCTCGTCTTTGTCCTTAGCTCTTTGTGACTACATATATATTAAAATAAATAAAATTTTTTAGGTATTACAGTTTGCCTCTCGAGGTAAACCTATTTTTAAAATATCGTTCTGGCAAAACTAATTTTCAAAATACCATAGCAAAATTGCATCTTAAGCATTTGATTTGCTGATTCATAGAAGTTGCAATTTAAACCTGCGAGTTGTGCACTATTTCCACCATAAAAATTGCAACTCAAACCCGTGATTGTTACCTGCATTTTGGGCTAACATACGGTGCAAATCATAGTTCTAACTTGTGATTATGTAAGTCATATACTTTGTTTTTTGAAACTAAGGAGGATTGGTTGGATGTGAGATGTTTGTGAGCTGATGAGTCGATGGAGACTTGAGCTAAACCAGTGGAGATTACATAGACAAACAATGGAGAAAGAGATGAGCCCTTGCCCTCTAGAGTTATGATTGTTATCACTCCACTTTTAGCTAAGGTAGGAGAAGAGAGAGAGAGGAAACAAGATGTTTTAATGGTTGCTTTTCGAGTTGTAGTGGTGGCCATTTAGAAGTTTTTTTGAAGTTCAGAGGGAACTTGCATGTTGGAGATGTGAATTGTGGAACTCATAGGTTGAACATGCAATTTGAACTCGCATGTTTCACAACTTGCATCTTTAACATGTGATTTCCACTAGCTTTTGGATAGAAATTGAACAAATTCAACATGCGATTTCGGGACGGTAATACATAAAATAGTTTCCTCGAGCCATATTTCAAAAATAAGTTTACCCCAAAAAGGCAAAATGACTCAATACTCTATTTAGCTTCTTGGTGGGTTGTTCAATATGTTTCATTAGAACAATCTAAAACTCACTAGAGATAGGCTTTGAAAAAAGATCAAGCTTCCAATTCCACAAGACCACCAAGAAGGGACAAAGAAAACTATCTTTTGTGAATTTCATGGATCTTTCCTAAAAGTAAACTTGTTTTTCCAAATTTTGATCTACATTACTTTGCTGCATTATGGATTTTATGATGTACTAATAACAAGAAACAATGTTGGGATTCTTTATATCGAAAATTTAAAGTTACTAAATGATGTACTTCATTAAACTTTTGCATATCAAATTTACTATTTTATCTCTTGTTATTTATACTTGTACTATTTGGCAAATGAATGTTTGCTATGATATCTTTCTAAAGATAACAAAAGTAGTAAATTTGATAAATAAAATTTCAACTAAATAGTGAAGACCGTCATAACTTAGTGATATCAATATATGTTTCTCAAAAAAAAAAAAAAAAGATCATGACACCTTCTCTCAACCGTGATAGTATTTGTAGTAATTGAACAAAAAAATTGATTGATATAACATTTAATAATTTCAAACTTTATATGTATTTATTTTAAAAAAATTAAAAGTTTTATTAAATATAAAATTTATCAACTTCAAGACCCATTTTCTCAAAATTCAAAAAACATGTTCGACGTTAACGTTATCACTTGAATTTTTCCTCAAGTATAAAAAAAAGATTGGATTTGATCTCTAAAGTTACCTCTCTTTTTTATCATAAATTTACTCCCTTTAACGTTGATGCATGTAATTAATGATTGAAATTATAATAAAAAAGATTACATCATAATAATATTAAAAATATTTTAAAAATAGATAATCTTAATTATTAATTTAGAAATTTAAAGAAAATGATATTATAGCGTCATTTCCTCAGTTTGTATAAGTATCCCAACAATTTAGCGCAAAAGTTGGTAAGAACAAATAAGCAAAGGCGCACCTGATAGAAACCCACTCTCACGATTATGATAATAAAAAATGAGGAAGATATTTTTGATCGGTGACTATAAAAGCCCCTTAAACCCTAGCTGTCCTGTTTTTCTCCTTCTTCTGCTTACTCTGCAAAACCCTAGTCTCCCTCTTCGGTAAATATCTCTCTCATTTTCTGTTTGATATTTTGGTTTCCTGCTGTTTTAAGATTTGTTTGATGCTAACAGTTTCAAGCACTGTTGCTTTGTTGCTTATTTATAGCAGAAGTTTATGTTTCATTTCATAATAAGAGATTAAGAAGAAGTTTCATTGTTAAATTTTTGGTTGAGATTATGGTTCTTTGAAGTAACGTTTTGAATTTGATTGTCAAATGGTTTGCTATATGTGATTTTTGTGGGTTTATTTGTTCACTTCAGTAGGTGCATAACCATTTTCGAGATATCAGTACTAAATGGGAATGATAGATAACTTATCAGGAGATATAATATAATTGAGAGACCATTCGTTGTCATTTCGTATTTCCTCTAATCACATTATACAATATATGAAAAATGTATGATGCAGTAACCGTGTATAATATCAGTAACTGGTGGGATGGGCGTGTGGACAGTGAACGGGAATAGGGATTGTTCTGTTGGATAATGCTAGTATGCGTACAAGGAAAGGGTAGTGTGCTTTATTGTAGTATCCTTTCTTTTACTTTTTTTCTTTTTCATTTTTGTATTTTGGGGCTGCAAGTGAATTAAAGTACGTGACTTGGTATTTGTCATGCTTACCTTGGAAATGTACATATAGAACGCAAGAATTTTTTTGTGCTTGCTTGCATCTTTTGGACCCATTTGTTGTTTATTTGTCAAGATTTGTGTAAACTAAAGTTCAGATGCATAGAATTCTTTTGCTCCATATCGTCAAAGCATTCATGTTCATTCATGAGCCTTTTGCATTTGTGGGAAGTTTGAATGTGGTATAGGTTTGTCTAGCTGTTGGGAGAGCATAATATGATTGAATAGTTACTGCTTCCTTAGTGATGTCTGCAGGCTGCAGCCGAATGTGTCAAATGTGCTGCAAGCTAGCTTTGAGATTGTATACTGACATGTATTGGATGAAGTTAGGAACTGAACAGATTTTCTCTATGTTTTGTCTTGCTGCTGGGTCATGTTAGCCAAAGAGTAGAGATATGAGCAAATGAAGTGATTATTTGTCCTAGCTTAATGGATGATATCACATTTGTGTTTTGCAAGGTGTTGATTTTTCTTAAAGATCTAGCAAATGGCATTTTCTAGTAAGCTTGGCAGCATTTTGAGGCAAGGGACATCTCAGAACGGGCAACTCTCAATGACGTCAATGCTTAGCTCAATTCGTGGTTTGGCTTCATCAACGAAGCTCTTTATTGGAGGTATTGTTTGCAAGTATGTTGGAGGACATTCTTGTTAGGGGAGAAAATATGATGCAGTTGGAATGTTGAGTCATGGTTATGTTGCTTACAATGGGCCTAATAGAAATTTCATGTTTCATGCAATAGGTCTTTCCTATGGAACAGATGATCTCTCTCTGAAGGATGCATTTTCTCAGTTCGGTGACGTGACTGAAGGTACTTGCTGCTGTACTTGTGGATCCAAAGTGCTCTATGTTGTTAGGACATGGTTGTTGTATCATATGGTTCTTGTTCACAAATGCAATAGCCTAGTCAGAGAATACCATAAGGCCATCTTTGTTCTATAAAATGGATGTTGCGTTAACTGGGCATTTTACATTCCATATTTTTAAATATTTTGCAGCTAGAGTCATAACCGACAGAGACACTGGAAGATCAAGGGGGTTTGGATTTGTTAATTTCTCCAATGGTGAATGTGCTAACGATGCTTTGAAGTCCATGGATGGACAGGTTAGAACGAAAGGTTTTTTCTTTTTTTAAGAGTGAACTTGGTTTTATCTTTAGTCTTACACAGTCATTTTGTTTTTCCAGGAACTCAATGGACGCAACATTCGTGTGAGTTATGCTAATGAGAGATCTGGTCCTCCTCGTTATGGTGGTAACAGCTTTGGAAGCCAAAGCGGTTTTGGTGGAGCTGGAGGAAATGACGGCTTCTAAGCTGCATTTCTGCATTTATGTAATCTTTACTGAGGTTGATTTGTTGCTTTACTGGATGAACTCGATGGTTTATGGATAATTTTGTGCCTCTAATTGCTTTCTAGTATGTATATGTAAGCAGCCAATTTTCAGTATGTGATTTGCTTCTGAGTTCTGCTTTGCAGTTAAAACTTACTATTGTATAATTCCTTGCAGGAATTCTGCATTGCCTCATGCAATGCTTTACAATTATATGGCTACTGGCCACCGCAAGGATGTGTCCCTTGTAACCCATTTTCTTATCCTGTTCTACATGTGAAACTTACTTCCAATGTCCAACAAAATATTTTCTTTCTATATGTCATTATATCTTCACAGGAATTCTGCAAATTATTTTTCCTTTTCCTTCTAAGACAGCTCCAGAGGAGTTTTCTTAGAAAGTTTGGTTGTAGGCATTTTTGCATTATGTTTGCTTTCACCCTCTTGTGGGGATGTTGAAAGATTGGAAGTGGGTGGGAATCAAAGAGTGTTACGGACTCTTGCCCTCTTCTTTTTGGTCAAGTATCTTGAATTATTGGTCCAAAGGGATGTCTGTAAGAGAAACTTATGTTCATGATTATTAAGTCCCTAAGTCCTTTTTTGCATCTACAATATAAAGTTTATGATTGTTTAAGTACCCAAATCTAGGATAACTAAAGTACAATCGAAACACGTCCAAAACCCTTTGAGCAATTATCTGATTGGATTTTTATTGTAATCGGTAGGGTCGTGTATGCCATATAAGAGTCGGCTTACTTGTGCCTCTAGGTTTTACAAAATCCAACCACTTTAGAGACTCGAATTAAACCCTAGGTGGTGTATGCCTTGTAAGAGTTACCGGCTTGTGCCCCTAATCTTGTCTAGCTTAGTGTGGTTGCTTATAGATTTCAAGATTAAGGTTTTATTTATTTATTTTTTTTCTTTTAGACTAAGAACAATTATCTTATTTATTTATCATACATGCTCCATCGTTATTTTCATCGGATTTGTTTAGCAATTCAAGGTCTACAGACCGAGGTGGGATCGTCAGGAGGAGAATCCTTTGGCAAGAAGTTGAATCCCTTTCCGTCGCCCACTCGAGTTGGATTTTGGCAAATCTAGAATTTGAAATCATAGAATTCCATCTCTTGCAAACGCACTAGAATCTTAGTAAAGATTTCACAGGCAATCTTACTAAAATTTCAGTCTCAAGGTCCTCTGAGAGTTTCTCCATGTTACTGATGGAGCGGTATCTATGGGAGACTCATTTTCTGATCAGGAGGACAAGAAATGAATCATCTTTTGGTATTTGAAGTTACTGCTGCTATTGATGAAACGAACTCAAAAAATGAAATGGCCAATTTAGTTTGCAAGTTGGTTATGGAAAATAAGAAACCCTAACAGAGGAAATAAGCTCTAATTGAAGCAAGTAAACGACAGAAGAAAGATAAAGCGGTTATGCTGTTACTATGGCTAAAAGGGTATAGCCACAAGCATCTCGGACAATTGACTACTCATACTCTTAATCTAATTATTTATATTTTTAATCTTACTATTTAGTTATACATGTTAAATCTTCGTTATTAATTATTTTTAATTTTTACCGTTAATATATCAATTAATTGTAAAATTAAATGATTAACTGTTCTTATAAAAATACAAATGAAATCATAAAAAATTTCAAATAAACATATATAAAAAAAATACATTTATATACAAAACTTTTTGCTATACAAAGTATGAATAAACTCTATCAGCTTACGTTTACTTATTAGGAAGGTTGCAAACTTTGTCGATCACGCATGGTATACCATCAAAACTTCCAAAATTACTATTTTACTTTCACTTATTTAATTACCTGTTTATTTATTATTTTCCCTAATGGTTAGAAAGGGAGCTAAGCACCCAACTTTTAATCAGTTTAAGCAATTGGATCAATTATTTGCGTATCTAAAATTTACTGCAGAAACGGAACAAAAGTTATGAGCACTAATCCTTTAGGGACTCCATTAAAATTCTTTATTGACTAATAAATTAAAAAAAAATGCGTATAGATTTTATGGATTTGACTTTTAGATTCTTGATATTAAATGATAGCTTATGCTGAATAGTTGATTTACTTCTTTTTCATGGGCTAGGATTCCTTTAATTTTCTATAAGTTTCACTTTGAAGAGCACTAAGATTGAAGATCTGATTAAGATATTGTTAAAGTATGTAGTATGATGCTCAACAAAAAAACCTTGCAAATATTCAGATAATACCAAGCACGCTGTTAACCAAGACGATATGTACTATTTCAAGGTCTAGTTGGTTCAAACAGTAATTAAAAAAAAAGATTAAATTACAATTACACCCCTAAAAACTATAGAATTTACAAAGAAATCTCAAACTTTTAGAGTAACACACTTATACTTCGAGAAAATATTGATGCCATAAATTTTATGCAATGTAAAATTGGTCTTTTTGCATCAATGTATACTTATAATAGTTTTTATTGGAAAATTCATTACTTCATTTGATTCGTATTAACTACTAAAATGTTAAACAAGTCAAAAACAATTTACATAAAAAACATATTGGCTATGAAAATAGTTAGGACTATCAAATAATTAATTCGGTATTGTGCTAAAAACAGAATAATAGGAAAATGGTTTGAGGAAATCTTTTTCTTTAATTCTTCTGCTGTCGTTTGCACAGGCGCTTGAATGTGTATAGGAGCAGTGTGTTCTATTATGCCTCCCCTGACTGCAAACATTTCATTCTCATTGAAGACATCACTCACATGTACTGGTCTGGCAACATCACTTTGGGATTTGGATGCGACAGAAGCAAAAGGAAACTCATTCTCATAAAAAACGACGTCTCGTGAGATGATGCATTTTTTGGTTTCTAAGTCATACAGCTGCCATCCCTTCTTCCCATAAGGATATCCGACAAACACGCACTGTCTACTTCTGCTTGCGAACTTGTCCATTGTCTTCCCACGAGTGTGTGCATAACACAAGGATCCAAACACTCTTAAATGCTCATATGCAGGCACCTGATTGTATAAGATTTCATAGGGAGTTTTTCCATGCAAAATTGAGGATGGGGTGCGATTAATCAAGTACCCTGCTGCCAAAATGCACTCTCCCCAGAAATCAATTAGGAGACTTCCTTGAAAACGCAGAGCACACGCTACATTCAAGATATGGCGATGTTTCTGTTCCACTCTGCCATTTTGCTGTGGCGTTCCAGCACAAGAGGTTTGGAAGACAATGCCTTGCTCTAGGTAGTAATTTAACTTGTTTGTTAAATTGTCTGTCAACCATAGAGAAAAAATTCTTCAAGGTTTGAGACACTTCTTTCTTATCCACTAACAGAAAAATCCACACACCACGAGAGTAATCGTCTACTACAGTTAGAAAATACGAGGCACCAAATGATGAGGGAGTTCGATATGGTCCCCATAAATCACAATGAATCAATTCAAAAACATCAGAGGCTCTATGATCACTAAGACAAAAATTATTTCTGGTTTGCTTTGCACGTTGACATATGTCACAGCACTTATTCATAACACTACTTCTATTCCTAACATCGTCTACTAGAATCAACTCGATTACTTTTGGAGAGGGATGTCCCATTCTCTTGTGCCAAAGATAAAAAACATTTACTCTATCTGCCTTCATAGCCTTTATGCGCGGTATGTTCCAAAAATAATAGAGTCCATCTCTTCGTTTACCCGCACCAATCAGCATCTTGGAGGCACGGTCCTGAACAACACATAGATTATCAGAGAACAGTACAATGCAATCTAAAGAATCAATCATTTGTGACACAGAGATTAGATTGCAGTTTAGTGATAAAGGCACATTTTACTCATATTTTATAGTATGATTTATGATGAAATTCAATGGATTCTATGGAATTCATGGGAAGATGGTACTTAATGGATGTATTTTGATTATTTAGGTCTTTGAGGACTTAGATTCAAGATATAAGCGGAGCACATAGAAAGATGGCATGGAAAGCATTGGAAGTTGGAAGTTGAACTAATTTTTACATCCAAGGCCGCCGGCCTTCATAGCCGGTTTACATCTAAGGCCGTCGGCCTTCACAGCCGGCTTACATCCAAGGCCGCCGGCTTTGATCCGGCTTTGGGCCGGCCTTCTTTCTGACGAATTGTCTCGTTTATCATTTGATATAAATAGCCTTGTTGCAACAAAGAGAGGGACCTTTTTGCTAATTTTTCGACCTAGAAAGAGTTCTTCTGGGAGAATTTTGTATTCAAGCCTAAATTGATTCAATTGAGTTGAGAGAAATCATTTATGGAGATTGAGTTATTGATTCTTAAAGCTTTGGGGAAGTTTTGCAATTGAGGATCTTCAAACAATTGTGTTACCAGATTGGTGATCTCTAAATTGTTGATTATTTATGCAATTGAGTAATATATTATCAATTACAATGAATCGTATTGCATGTGCTTCTATCAATTGTTATTCTGTTGTAATCTCCATGATGTTCTAATTTCTTTTGGTGGGAAGGGGATGAAACCCTAGACTGGTAGAATGATAATTGTAGTTATGCTATATAATTATTAGGCATGTGGAAATATTCATATGAAATTAACAAAACCCTAAATTAATCTATTAGCTTCCGCTATACAAATTAATAGAGGACTCATATTTACAATCATAAACTTTCCAGTTATATGAATAACTAATACCCCAAATAAATCTCTCCTAATCCCTTAGAGAAAAAACAATTAGAAGCATTACATTAATATTAAGATAATTTCTAACAAAAGTGACTAATTCAGCACATAAAGAACATTTTTGAGGAAAATGTTCTCGTTAAGTTGAACAGATCCTTCTCTAGTTGCTGCAGTATTACTTCCATCTGGCAATCCAACAGGACATCTGGGAATTTCTCGCGTTTTAGATAAAATTCTCAAACTACCTGTCATATGATTTGATGCGTCGGTGTCAATGATCCAAGGAATATTGACACGCTTACCAGTCATCTTTTCGTTCACCAATGATTTCTGATTTTCCAACATCTCCAATAATGTTTGCCACTGCTCCCTGTTGAGCTCAATATTCCCTCTTTTTTCTCCATCCTGTGCAGGCATTGCTGAAGAACTTCCTTCGACAGTATGGACAGCATTCGCACGCAAGAAACTCCCTCGTCCTCGACTTCCTCCTGCACTGGTTTTCTGTTGCTGTTGATGTCCTTTTCCCCGATTACTCGTTTTCCCATCTCCACGAGGCCAGTCTCCCCACCATTCAGGAAAACCAATGATTTTGAAACAATTTTCTGTTTCATGTCCAACACGCTTACAATTTGAGCAGATCATGCTTTTGTCCCTTCCTTCATTGCGGCTACGAATTGCATTTGCCCCTTGAACAGCAAAGGCCATAACATTACTTCGTTCTTCCTTTCCTCGAACGATTGTCTTCATTTGTTCCTCTTGCACCAGGATTGAATAAACCTTGTTCAAACTTGGCAATGGATCCTGAATTAGTATGTTAGATTGCACTGTACCATATATATCCTCATCTAATCCCATGAGGAACAGGTGCACTCTTTCTTCTTCTCGTTTCCTTTCCAGAATTGATCCAAGATCGCACCTGCACATTCCACACTTGCAGGTTGGCACTTGCTCGAAGTTAGCAAGTTCTTCCCAAAGTTTCTTTAGTTTTCCATAGTACTCCACGATAGCAAGTCCCTTCTGTTTACATTCGACAAGCTCCGCCTTTAATTGTTGTATCCTAGGTCCGTTTGCCACCGAGAATCTTTCTCTGATATCTGTCCACAAATCTTGCGCTACTTCCACATGCGATATGGTAGAACGAAGATTGGATTCAATGGTATTCCTAATCCAAGACACCAGCAACGAGTTGATGGTCCACTAATCATCGAGATCTGGAGACTCCTCATCCGGTTGTATGATTGTCCCATCAACAAAACCGAATTTCTTTCTTGCTCTTAGGGCTGTTCGCATAGACCGAGCCCATTCATCATAGTTGTCGCCTTTCAATTGGACTTGCGTTATCACAATTCCAGGATTGTCATTGGACGTGATATCGTATGGAGAAATAGTCTTCCTCTGGTTCATTCCCTCACCATTTGCATTGCCTTTCCTATCACTCTCGGCTATGTCTGCCTCTTCGAATCGGGTAGCTTCAACCTGGCTCTGATACCATGCTAAAAACAGAGCAATAGGAAAATGGTTTGAGGAAATCTTTTTCTCTGATTCTTCTGCTGTCGTTTGCACAGGCGCTTGAATGTGTATAGGAGCAGTGTGTTCTGTTACATTGCATAGAGGAATAAATTCCCTAATATCAACATTCTTCAAGGGTGCATGATGTCTATAATTTTGATACTTCCTATATCCTAAGTCGAATACATCTTCTCTCCTGTCTTGGAAGCTTTGCTTCAATCCCATGGAAAGAGTAAACCTAGAAGACATTGAAAGTAAAATTTTGTCTAAGTTATCATGGTAGCCATTGATGCGATTTAAATGTGTCTGTAAGCCATGGAAATCCTTAATCTCCAATCCCATATTAGCTAAAGTTCAGCTCAAGGTTTCTATTTCAAATCTTAGGGTCCTAATTACATTCAACCTTTCTCAAACCATTGATTATGGCTCACTATATAATAGTTTCAAGAATCATCCAATTGTAAGTGAGCTTGATGGTCCTATATAACAACTTGAGGAGGATTTCACATAATGGGTCCCATCTAGGGTCCTAGAGAAATGATTGGACAAGTTTGATATGGATTTTTAAAACCCAAACTCAATAATATATTACGTGTTCTAAGACATGTCCAAAACTTTATAGGGTCTTTTAGTATTTGAAACCCAATTGATAGCATTATCAAATGTCCATCTTGAAACTTGATTAATAAGTTAATAACATATTTAAAATTCAAATATACAAAGAGTGCTAATCTTCTTGGATGATGAAGATCTAAACAAATTGGCTTAAGTTTTCTAGCTACTCATAAGTCTCAGTCTAAGAGGTTCAAACACTACAGTTTAGGCAACTAAGGACGAGAAGACTCAGGCAGTTTTAATTTCTTATATGACCAAGCTGTCGCGGTCTGCTTGCTAAATATAGACTAGCTTTAAACAAGAAAAATCCTGATCTCGTCGCCTTAATTTTGCGGCAAATATAAAAGACATGAAAATGCTAGACAAGACTTGTTATTAGTTGCATATTGCAATGGTATAAAAATCTAAAGATATTAGTGTAGATTTGTTTTCCTTTCTCGAATCGACTTGTGTTAATATAAGATAGTTTTAGGTAGCCTTAATTATCATGATAGTACAATATAAAAAGAATACAATAGTATAATAAAAGAAATATAATACAATACAATTTTTTTGTACTATATTTGGTGATTTTTTTTTTTAAAGAGAACAAACAGTGGCATGTGCCAAGAATTTAAATTGATAAGTTGCATTTTCTTTCTCTATCTCTCACGCAGAACACTGATAAAATCATTTGACCAGATTCCACAATTAGTATTGTTTCCAGTAACACCACTCTACTCAGTTTACTTTATTCACTTGAGACTCAAAGAGACGGATGCTGGAAAAGAAAAAGAGAATCCAACCAGACATCTTCAAAACAAAAAGCGAAATTGGAAAGGACATGGATCCAATGAACATCATGCTAAGAAGATAATTCCTCAACTTCATTGTGCAAGCAATCTAAAAGCATGTTTTTGTATTATTTGTTCTTGTCTATATAATTCGAGTGTGTTTAGTGTATTTTATATATATGCTATGTTACTCATTCTTTTGATATTTTGTATTTTAGTTATTCCAACTCACAACCAAAACGACACCAATACTCAACTAAAATGATCAGCCAAACTAGCAGTGGAGGATGTCGGAACAAGAGTGTCACAAGTTGTAACAAGATTTAGCCCTTCACTCTACCACTTCTAAGCCATTGTAGAAGCTAGGATGGTGAGACTAAACTCTCTAAATAAGTGACACCATCACAAAAAAAGGTGGAATTCGTTCCAAAACTCGAAGCACTTGTATGAATTTTCCTTGGTGTCAAAGATAAATATCTCATAACCGTCAAAAACTACTTTCCCATCACTAGCGAAAGCCAGTGGACTCAGCCAACTGCTGCGTCTTGGCAAGTTGTCGATTGAAACACAGCATATCTGAGTCCAGGACGAACTCACACCATATTCATCCATCATCCATGCCTCGAAATTGGGTCCCCAGCCAAAATCATGATATACCAAAAGCTTTCCATCGGAAACCATAAGCCCGTCATGTTGAACGCTTATTATACCCTCGATGTTCAATGCCTCTTATAGGCTCTTCAGGTTTAATGCTTTGAGCAGCTTCTGGCAATACGATGACCTCTCGGAATTTCTCCTCAGAAAGATCAAAGGATATGATTCTATTGAATTTCTCTTCCCTCGATAAAAAAATGTAATGATCCAGCTAAATAAGTCCCCGAACCGTAAACAGTACCAGGCCCTTCTAGAATTGTTTTCCAGGATTTCTCTTTCAGCGAAAAGATGTCAATTACAGTTTCTTTAGTGCCATCAGACGCGTCAGAACATACACCTTTGATTACTTTGTAATCATCTGTTAATGGATCATAACCAAACCCATCAAAGGAAATGTACTCTGGGAAAGAATTCGTAGCCTTTGGGACGAAAGCAGTTTTTCTAGTAGTAGGATTCCATATAACCATTTCGGAATCATGATGTAATAGCACCAAGCCATTACAGGATCCTAGGATCTCATAACCCACCTCATCTTTCACTGGGGGACCTTCAAGTGGAATACTTGCTTCATCGCTATTTTCATCGGATTTGCATAGCAATTCAAGGTCTACAGACCGAGGTGGTACCGTCAGGAGGAGAATCCTTGGCAAGAAGTTGAATCCCTTTCCGTCGCCCTCTCGAGTTGGGTTTTGGCAAATCTAGAACTTGAAATCATAGAATTCCATCTCTCGCAAACGCACTTGAATCTTAATAAAGATTCCACTGGCAATCTTACTAAAATTTCAGTCTCAAGGTCTTCTGAGAGTTTCTCCACGTTACTGATGGAGCGGTATCTATGGGACATTGATTTACTGATCAGGAGGACAAGAAATGAATCCTCTTTTGGTATTTGAAGTTACTGCTGCTATTGATGAAACAAACTCAAACAATGAAATGGCTACTTTAGTTTGCAAGTTGGTTAAGAAAAATAAGAAACCCTAACAGAGGAAATAAGCTAGAAGCAAGTAAACGACAAAAGAAAGACGAAGTGGTTACCCTGTAACTGTGGCTAAAAGGGTAAAGACAAAAGCATCTGGTACATCTTACTGTTCATACTAATAAACTATTTATATTTTTAATTTTACTGTTTAGTTATATATATATATATATATATTTTATTATTAATATATCAATTAACAATAAAATTAAATGATAAACCAATCTTATCAAAAATAAGAATGAAATCATAAAAAATGTCAAATAAACATATATAAAAAAACTATATATATATATAAAACATTTTGTTATAGAAAGTATAAATAAACTCTATCAACTTACGTTTACTTACTAGGATGGTCACAAAGTTTGTTAATCACATATGGTATATGGTTAGATCTTCCAAAATTACTATGTTACTTTTCCTTATTTAGTTACTTATTTATTTATTTATTTTCCCCAATGGTTAGAAAGGGAGATAAGCATCCAACTTTTAATCAGTTTGAGTAACTAGATAAGTTATTTGCGTATCTAAAATCTATTGCAGAATCGAAACAAAGTCATGAGAGCACTAATCCTTTAGGGACTTCATTAAAATTCTTTATTGACCAATAAATTAAAAAAAAACATATAGATTTTACGGATTTACACTTTTAGATTCTTGATATTAAATGATAGCATTTGATTTGAATGCTTTTGTTGAATAGTTGATTTACTTCTCTTTCATGGGTCAAGATTCATTTAATTTTCTGTATTCCTTAATCTCTAATCTCATATTAGCTAAAGTTCAACTCAAGAGAATCCTGAAAAAGGATTCGGCTTTGGATCTTTAAGTCCTAATTATGTTTAACCTTTCTCAAACCATTGATTATGGCTCATTGTATAGAAAACCTAAGGAGGGCTTCACATAATGGTCCCATTTAGCATCATGGGAATGTAATTAGACAAGTTTGGAATGGATTTTTAAAACCCAAACCCAAGGCTAGGATAATTAAAGTAGAATAAAAACATGTCCAAATCCCTTTGAGCAATTATCTTATTGGGATCATATTGTAATTGATTAGGCCATGCGTGCCCTCTGAGAGCCGACCTACTTATGCCCCTATCTTGTCAAGCTTAGTGTGGTTGCTTATTGATTCCAAGACTAAGGTTTTACTGAATCTAACCACTTTAGAGTATAGAATAAACCCTAGGTTGCACATGTCCAATAAAAGTCAACTTACTTGTGCCTTTAATCTTGTCAAGCTTAGTGTGGTTGCTTATTGATTTCAAGGCTTAGGTTTTATTTATTTATTTAAGCTTGAGCTTTAACCTATAATTTTTAGATTTAGTAAAAGCTTAGCTCAGCTTATCTTGAGTTAAAGCTTGATAATTTTTCTAGTGAGTCAAGCTCGAGCTTTTAGAAGCTTGGCTTGGCTTAGCTCAACTCATTTACAATTCTATTTACCCACTATCTATAAAGCTTTTTTTCTCTCTTCATGAAGTTAAGAATCAAACGTCTTCTCTATTCCTTCTCTCAAAAACCTAAAAGGAAAAATTAAAAGATAACAGCTAAATAAAGAAATAAATTGACCCATCTAACATCAAGTATTACGTTATAAGGGCATTCCATTTGATCTTAATTGAAGCTATAAGATATAAGTAGATATAAATTTAAAAATAGATTATGGGTGTTTAATTCATGCACAAAATGTGGGATGAGGAGGAAATAGGAAAAAAAAAACTATTTATTGGCAAAATTATAGAATAATAGTAAATCATGACAATGGCAACATGTAAATGAATACAAAATTATGGCTGGAAGTTTATATTTTATGCTTTAATATGTTTAAAAGAGGTATAAAGTTCAAAAGTAAAGATATTTACTGAATAATAATAAATATTAGGGGTAAGTGGGTAATCTTGTTCGACCGGTAAGTTCCAGGTGGGTATTAAAGATCATGAGGTAAATTCTAAATACAGAATTTCTGAAATCTGCTTTTACAAGGTAAGGTACTGGTATAGGGTCTTCCTTCCCTATACATATTCTAGAAGATGTACTTTAATGTATATAAAATATAGATTCTAAGATACCTTGTATTTATTCTATAAAATGTTAATAAATGAATAGTAAATGACAAAATTATAAATTTTTAATGATAAATGTTATAGTAAATAAGAAAGAAAAAAGAAGAAGAAGAAAGAGCTAAAGTCCATATGTTAATAACCCTAAACAGTTAAACTTAATATTGTCCTTCTTTCTTTTTCTAATTCTTTCTCATTTTTCTATCTAGCTTTAGGCTTTTTACACTATTACTTTATTTTTCTCCCCCCATTTGTTAAGTAATAAGATTGTAGAACTTGAAATAATTAGAATAAAAAAAATTACTGTTTTTAATTTCACATTTTTTTTTTTGCAAGTTGCATAAATTTTACATATTAAAAACTTATAATTCACATGTAAATTACTTTTTTTTTTAATATTACATAAACTTGAAATTTATTAAAAGAAAGATAAAATTTATAGGTTTTATGATGAAGATGCAATTAGGGCAGGCTCGGGGATGGGTTTTAGAAAACTTAAACCCACCTCCATGACTTATAAGGTTTCCCAAAACTTGGGAAGAACCCTATAAGGTTTTTATAGTAAAACCCAAAACTTGCCCTAGTAACTCGAAAACCATCACAACTCGATCCACCCTATTTTACTTTTTTTTTTTAAGTTTGCTAGTATGAACGATATTCCCTTTGCATTTGTGCACTTTGGGCTAAAGTAATAGACTACTTAAAGACGAAAATGAAATGTGAAGATTCTAAAATGAACTTTCATCCTTCCTAAGAATTAAACAAGAGGAAGCTTCAATTTTATATAAATCTATCATGGAAAAACCAAAGGAAAGCCTTATAAGTGATAACAACAATAATATTAATATTATCCTATATAATGGTTATAAACATATACCCATATGAAAATCATAAACATCCTCACATGTGAAAAATTTATAAACAACATCACATATGAATTAGCATGGTCTTCTAACACACTGAAATAAAGACTTTTGCAGTAATGGATAAAATTAATGAAAAAACTCCTTGAGTGTGCATATTTGCCATCTCATGTCTAATTGTCCATATAAAAATACAATACAATAGAGTAACCACATATATCATTACTGAAACTTAATCATTAGACTTCATATCTCATCCTCTTCTTCAATTATCTCTGTGCCTATATATATATTAAAGTAGATAAAATAGGAATAGAAAATTGTTTCATTTGTAAAGAAAGCCAATACTGTGCAATAAAAAAAAAACATTACCTCTTTTTTCACTAAATATCCAACTTTGGAAACACATCAATGCCTCTATTGTATCTAGATTGAGCTGACTTCTATACTAGCTAATTACCTGTCCATTGGTACTAAATGTAGATTCAGAAGCAACTGTGAAAACAAGAACAGTTAATAAATCCCTAGCTATTTGTTGCAATGTAGGATATTTGATTCTATTCAATTTCCACTAGCCAACAATATCAAAATTATTAGTCCAAGGCAACATAAGCTCATCTAAATAGTGGTTTAACTCTTATTTTACCTTACCATTAGTATTAATGGTGCTCAAGTACTGCACCAACCTTGATTTCCTCATTAAATCAGTAGAAGCACCATCACCACCCATTGAAGGAATCGTAGAAGAAGTACTCACACTCCTACTATGGTGAGATTTAATTTTACATTGATATTCCTAAAGCAATTAATAACAAGTGTCTTTAAAATTTTGTATCTCCAATGAAACACTCACAACATAAACAATAGGAAATATAAAGTCCACAGACTTTATCTTAAAACGCGAATCTAAAACAGTATAGACAATCATAATAATATGCACATCACCTTAGTATTTTTCAAACTTTTCATACATTCCATCAGCAATTGTACTAATATTCATATCCAATGACTCCTTCCAACCAATCAAGGCTTCACTAATTTCAAAAACTTTCTCAAAATAGTAATTTGCAGTTAGATATTGAGTATTAAAAAAAAGATTAGTTACCTCATAAAATATGGCTAACTTCTTACAAATTTATTCTCCTAACTCCCAATGTTCATATGTGGAAAGACTTTTATAATGTCTATCTATATACTGAACTCTATAAAAAATTTCTCTGTATTTAGTGGCTATGAGAAGCATATAATATATGGAATTCCGTCGAGTCTTATGATCTAAACAAAGCTTCTTAATGTATCAAACATCTAGGTGCTTGCATGCCTCTACAAATTTCTCCACTCGTGAAGGTTTCATTGACTAAAATACGACATTGTCACGAATCCTCTCTATTGCTTTTTCTATCACAATTACATCTTCCTTCATAATTAAATTTAAAATATGTGCACAATGCTGCTTATGGAATATCTTCCCATGAAGAACCAATTCATCTCCTTGTAGCTTCAACATTAAGGTTGTCATCATGGCATCATTTGTTGAACAATTATCTACGATGATTATAGATAATTTTCTATCTAGACTCTACTTCATCAGTAAATTAAATAAGTAATCACTTAAAATCTCATTTGTATGAAGAGTTGAAACATACATAAAACTATATAAAATAATTAAATATAGTTAAAAAATTAATGTATCCCTTTTTTCTTTTTCTTTTTTTGAAACATACTTAAAACCTCATTTGTTCATGAAGTGTGTCATGATGGTCATGTATCCCTTTCTTTCTTTCTTTCTTTTTGATCTCTACACATATGTTGTGATTGTAATCTGAGAATGAACTCCTTTCAATGGCACTCTCGACTTTTCCTTTTCCCTTGGATAGATGCTCATAATCTCTTTTTTCATAGTGATTCGACTTACATGATTCACAAAGGGTTGAATGCTACTAATAAACTCCCTAAAATAACTCATATTCAATAATTGAAATAGGATACTCATAGACAATAATTGTTCTTGCAAGTTTCTGCCCAAAAGTTTCTTGATTAAATGACAAATTTTCTATGGTTAAGCTATCTCCACTCTCACATTCTTTTCTTTCTTTTTCTTTTTCTTTTTTTTTCTTTTTTGAACAAATAAAAAACATTACCTTATGTCCATTTGATCTTTTCTCTATAAGCACCTTGCTAAATAATTGTGCAAGTGTTTTGTTCCATTTGCACTACTTGCTTTCAATTTTCTACCACAGTGATTGCATACAGTATAATTCACCCCATTTATCATTTTCTTCACCACATGAATCCACACAATAGAAGTTAACTTACCTTTGTTAAGATTGTCACTTTGATCCTAATCACTTGCAACTTGAGAACTTGATGTAGATGCTATTTTCTTGATGGTGCTTCATTTTCAAATTTGGTTTTTGGAATTTCAATTTTCTCTACATCATTGACATCAACATCCATGTCAATCTCAAATTTATCTAAATCCATTTTCCCTAGGCCATTACACACAAAAAAAAAAGGAAAAAGAAAAAGTTTGAGCATAAAATATAGTCATTGCTCTCTCTTTTACAGGTAGACTTCCTCAATAAAAGTATTTAGCCATTGATATAAATGGAATTGGTTCATTGTAAGCCTATATATAATCTTCAAAGAGAATTAAAATTTAAGCTTGTAAATTAGGGATAATTAATAAATATGGGAACTTGGAGTTAGCATGTTAGATTGATCAAGTACACAATACATGAAGGATTAATTTGAAGTTTGATCATAATTGTTGAATTCATAGCTGATTCCTCACAAAACATAAGTCATTTATGATAATTTAAGAGAAGTTTTTTCACACATGTTGGGTAAGTGCAATAGACAATTTATTTCCACCATGTTTTTCCCTATAGTTAATATTTCTCAATCTAATAAAGCATGGTTCTTTCAAATGTCTTTCTTATCTATAATTTTTTGCTAAATGTTGTTGCATACACGTCATGCACACACATAACGAAAACAAGCCAACAACAGCAACCTCTACTTGTAATCAGGCTAACCAATGACAAGGAGAATTGATAAATATAATAAAAGATTATGCTTCCCTCTCTCAAGTAGAACCGAAGACTTAATTAAAAAATAAAAACCTTAAAAAACAATGATTGAATGTGCAAATGCAAGAAGAACTACAATAATTTACGTAAAATGAAGTTTGAAAAGGATGTCTTTAAACTAACCTATAGTCTAAGCAGTGAGGTTGAACCCAGTGTGAGAACAACAGCCAAGTGCGAGACAGCAGGAGTCGAATGCAATAGCGAGAGTGGGACAAAGGATAGGACAGATAGTCGAGTCCAAGTACAGAGTGCTTGGGGTTGAGCTCAGTGCGACTATGCGAGAGTTGGACAAAGCACAAAAGTCTTTTTTTTTCTTTTTTTGGCCGAAGTCAATGGAGTGGGTGGAGTATGCTTGTGTGCAGTGCCTATTGCATCCAACAAGAGTCCAAGTCTCAGTTCCAATTCGTCGTCCACTGTTTCGCGAGCGAAACAGTGCGTATGAGTGCTAGACAACGAGTGTGAAAGCGATTACCGAGTGCATGCAACATGCGAGTGCTTAAGCCAAGACTTGAGTGCATGAGCCAGAGTCAAGACAACAAGGATAGTGGAGTTTTCTTATTTCTTTTGGCCAAAGACTTAGATAATGGAGTGGGTGGAGTCTACTTAGTACTATGTGTGTGGGATTTGCAGATTTTGTTTCAATTGAATTTTTACTTTTGACAAGGACAGAAAGAGAATAGGAAAGTGAAATATAGCTAGCTGTTACTACCTTCTTATCGGGGTTGGGTTCTTGTCGGGTTTTCATTTTGAACCTAGAACTTGATCCAATTGCTATCAGGTTTTAAAATTGCACATGAAACCCATTAAAGAACCTTATAGGGTGTTTTAACAGGTCAAGCGGGTCGGTTACCCAACAAAGACCCACTCGCCTACATCCTTATTCTATAGAGTACTTTATAACTTATAAGTTTTAAAAGGTATAGATGATTTCAAGGTGTTATAAAATATGTTGTAATTCTAAAAATTAAGAACCTATACCTTATTAAATAAGGTAAGGGTAAAGTCTCATATCTTACCCATCTTGTACCCATTCACATCTAATAGATATTACAAATTTTACAAAATCTTTCTAGCATTCACGCTTCTCTCTCTCTCTCAAAACAACAACTCTTGAAATAAACCTTCCAAATTTCCTACAAATTCTAGTGTGCTAATTAATTACATGAGGTTGCTACTCATGTTCTATGTTGCTTAGTAGCATTATGAAAAAGATATACTTGTGACTTGTCCTTAGTAAGCTCATTGTAGTACGCATAAAACTTTTTAAAGATAACGATTGCATATCTTTAAGGGTTTGTTTGGATTTTTTTTTTTCTATATCTTATATGTATTTTATTTGCATTTATTCTCTATTTGATTTATACCTGTTTGAAATCCAATGCTTAGACAACTATTTTATCTATTACTGTTTCATGATTATGATGAAAATAGTGATTGTGAAATGAGAATTAAAAAGTGAAAAATCATGTATCTCTAAGAAAAAAGGTTTTAAAAAATGTATCATATTCATTGGAAAATAAAATTTTAATTAATATCTTTGTAAAATAAATAAAATAGTAGATGAGTCCAACTTTATAGAGATTTATTAGATATTTTATTTTATAAGAGGAATACATATGTATTTACATTTCATTTTTTTTTTATTTTATTCTTGGTGAACACACCATTTAAATAAATGACAAAAAGATACCCAAAAAAAAAAAAATGAAACAAACAAACACTAAATCTTCTTAATCTCGCCTACTTATTAAAACTCTTTTCGAACAACAATGCAAAATCAATATAAAAAATTGCATATAAGTAAAAAAAAAAAAGAAGAAGAAGAATTTACCCATATAATTATTTCAGTTTTGACTGAAATAATACATTACACTAAAAATATACAAATCGCAACTTATTTCTTTTATTGAAGTAGTCATTTATCTATAAAATAAATGAGAAAATATATAAGGCATAAAAAGATATAAAATCTTATTAAAAGTATGTATATGAACATATGAAAAAAATATAAATTTATTTTCTTTAATCGCATTTCCTTGATATCAAACCAAATAGTCAATTGGAATTCGTTAGCTTTTTCTCTAATTTTTATGAATGGACTTGTAGTAATGAACTAAAATAAGATAAATAGGAAAAATCACTTACCAATGTAATTTATGCTTCAATTTATCAATGAAGAAGAGATTTTTCTTTTTAGTAGAAGGGATATTATACTTCCATTCACTCTTTTAACAAATCTAGGTTTTGAATAAAGAGAGTAAAATAAATTAAAAGATGACAAATTGAAGAATAGGTTTTCTTTTTTTGGTTATTGAGCAAAATAAAGTGATTCATCAAATTTGACTTGCAACCCAATATCTTACATTATACATAACATTTTTTTTTCCTATATAAGAACAACTAAAAATGATGCATTTTAAATTCACCAACAGTCTAAGTATAAAAATTAAATTACTAACGTTTTTAAATGATGTTGTCATAAGGAAATCCTAGTCCTCGCCTTTCTGATCTTTACCTGTGAAGTGAGTGAGTTCCACTAGCATGTCAAATTTAAATAGAAATAATAAAAATAATGAAAAAAAATTTATCACTAGAAAAATCGGTGAATTTGCCCTGAGTATCTCAACTTAAATTGTCAGTTACAAATATTTCACTAATTGTGAATTTGACATTATAATGTTTCTTTTGCTCCATTGTAGCATAAAAGAAAAACCAAAAAAGAGAAATAGCACAAAAAGTAGAAGACAATGATAGCAACAAAAGCACAACAGATAATTACCTCTTGCATGTCATTGGTGGTGTTGAGTAATTTGAAATCCACATAAAGTGTAGGAAAAAAAAAACCTTCAATTCTATTATAAAAACTTGAAAAATACTAACATGAGAAAACTAAAAGAAAATAATACTTTCTATTATAAAAACTCGAAAAAAAAATACTTTCTATTAGGCTATATAGGATTCTTAAAAGAAAATTAAAAATCATGAACATGAGAAAACTGTTAAATTTCTCCAACATGTATAATGTACAAAAAAAGACTCGAATGGAATAGTGATTAACAAGAAGGTTTTAACTATTGGATAAATAGAATATTTGTTGAATAATATTAAGATTTTATTGATAATTTAGTTGAGGGGGTGGGGGTGTGGGGCATGGGTGGTTGTGGGTGTGTGTGGGTTGTGAAATTGAATAAAAAAATTAATGGCTTAAATATAATCAATCAATCTAAGCATGAATACGATCTTCTTCACTTGCATACTATCATGTTAATAAGTAGCATTCATTTACTAATGGAGCAACTGTGTGTTATTTTTCTTGTAATAATTCTCTAATACAACAATGCAAATAGAAATATTGGCAAAAAAAGAGAATCTTTATAGCGCTTATATATACACTAAAAATCTTTGAGGAAAATGAATAAAAGTGATGTCATCAATCAAAGAAGCTGTGACATAAAATCATAGCATTTTTAAATGTGGCAAAGATTTGGAGAGCAATTATAAGAGTCAAACTTTTAAAATTATAAAATAAATACTTTTGTTAATTGCTTCGTACATGAAAGAATCTACTATTTTTATATGTAAGAGTACCAAAATGACATGAAAATACAATAATAACCTTAGTGATTAATAAGAAAAATTTTAATCATCGGACAAATAATCAATATTAAGGTTTTATTGATAATTTAGTTAATAGTTTTGATTTTTAAGGAGTGTGGAGTCAAATAAAAAGTTGTTGGCTTAAATATAATAGATACAAAAAATGTTAAAATTAATTACTTATTAAGAATAATATGATTATGAAAAAAAAATGACAGAAAAGGAACAAAAAATGATAGACAAAGCTTTGCTGGGAAACATGTGAAAAAAAAAAAAAAAAAAAGAAAGAAAAAAAAGAGAGAAACATAGAAAGAAAAAAAAAGGAAAAAAAAAGTTATTTAAGAGAAGAATGCTATAATAAAAAACCAATTCAACATGAGAAAATATGGTTCTAATAAGAGTGAAACCCTTATCGTCATGAGTATTAGAGATGACCTAGCACATAACTGTGACTAATGTTATATAATTTATTATACTTTTAGATATAAATATAATACTTTTTTTCTTTAAAAAAATTAATATTCAATTATTCTTAGAGTTTGGAGAGGGCCGAGACCCGTTCTTTTTGGTCAAGGATCTTGAATTATTGGTCCAAATGGATGTCTGTAATCCTTTTGATTGGAGCTGAGATATTGCTACGCCATAATCTCAATCATATGGTGATGCCTTGGGTTATCTATTGCTTTAATTTTGCAGCAAATGGGAAAAACGTGAAAAGGCTAGACAAGACTTGGTTTAGTTGCATATTGGAATGGTATAAAAATCTAGAGATATTAGTATATATTTTTCTACTTTCTCAAATCAACTTGTGTTTATATAAGATAGTTTTAGGTAACTTTAATCATCATGATAGTATAGTATAAAAAGAATACAATAGTGCAACATAAAAAATATAATACGGTATAATATTTTTATACCATATTTGGTGATTTTATTTTAAAGAGAAAAATAGTGGTATATGTTGGGAATTTAAATTGATAAGTTGCATTTCCTTTCATTATCTCTTACACAGAACATGATATAATCACATGACCGGATTCCATAATGAGTATTGTTTCAAGGGAGATGCTACTCTACCCTGTTTACTTTACCCACTTGAGACTCAAAGAGACAGATGCTAGAAAAGAAAAAGAAAATCCAACCAAACATCTTCAAAACAAAAAAGAGAAATTGGGAAGGACAAAGATTAACCTCCATGGAAAGGATGATTTGTTTGTATCAACACGAGAGTCTAACTATATTATATTACCAAAATTCGTGTCATATATTTGAGAGAGGTTGATCTCTCTACTTCTCTTATGATAGAATCCTCTTCCTTTTGAACCCCTTTCTCCTTGGTCCACAAAGTTAAAATGCAGGACTGATGCCAAAATCATGCTAAGAAGATAATTTCTAACTTCACTATGCAAGCAATGTAAAAGCATCTTTTCGTATTGTTTATTCTTGTATGTATTTTATTTGTAACTAATTCGATTGCGTTTTGTGTATTTTATATATGCTATGTTACTCATTCATTTGATTTTTTTTTTTTTTTTTGTATTATAGTTTTTCCAACTCACAACCAAAACGATATCAATACGAAACTAAAATGATCGGCCAAACCAGCAGTAGAAAAGGAAATCATAATAAAAGCAGCAACTGACTTTCATAGATTTTGGAACAAGAGTGCCACCAGTAGTAACGAGATTTAGCCCTTCACTCAACCACTTCTAAGCCATTGTAGATGCTATGACCGTGAGACTAAACTCTCTACATAAGTGACAGCTAAAGCAAAAAAGGGGGATTCATTCGGAGACTCGAAGCTCTTGTATGAATTTTCCTTGGTGTCAAAGATAATTGTCTCCCATCCAGCAAGACGAAAAACAACTTTCCCATCACTAGTAAAAGCCAGTGGACGCACCCAATAGTGTCCGCTCGGCAAGTGGTCGATTGAAGCACTGCATATCCTAGTCCAGGACGAACTCGCACCATATTCATCCATCATCCATGCCTCAAAATTGGGTCCCCAGCTACAACCATGATATACCAAAGGCTTTCCTTCAGAAACCATAAGCCCTTCATTTTGAATGCACATCATAAGTCCTTCAGGTTTTCTTCCTTGAGCAGCTTCTGGCAATACGATGAAATCTCGGAATTTCTCATCAGAAAGATCAAAGGATATGCTCCTTCTGTTGAATTCCTCATCCCTCGACAAAAAAACGTAACGATCCAGCTAAATAAGCCCCCGAACCGTAAACAGGACAAGGCCCTTCTAGAATTGTTTTCCAGGATTTCTCTTTCAGCGAAAAGATGTCAGTTACAGTTTCTTTAGTGCCATCAGACGCGGCATGACATGCACCTTTGATTACTTTGTAATCATCTGTTAATGGATCATAGCCAAACCCATCAAAGGGGATGTCATCTGGGAAAGAAATCGTAGCCTTTGGGACGAAAGCAGTTTTTCTAGTAGTAGGATTCCATAAAACCATCCCGGAATCATAAAGTAATAGTACCAAGCCATTACAGGATCCTACGATCTTATAATCCACCTCATCTTTCACTGGAGCACCTTCAAGTGGCGTACTTGCTTCATCGCTATCATCATCGGATTTGTTTAGCAATTCAAGGTCTACAGACCGAGGTGGGATCGTCAGGAGGAGAATCCCTTGGCAAGAAGTTGAATCCCTTTCCGTCGCCCTCTCGAGTTGGATTTTGGCAAAACTAGAACTTGAAATCATAGATTTCCACCTCTTGCAGACGCACTTGAATCGCAGTAAAGATTTCACAGGCAATCTTACTAAGATTTCAGTCTCAAGATCTTCTGGGAGTTTTTCCATGTTACTGATAGAGCGGTATCTATGGGAGATTGATTTTCTGATCAGGACAAGAAATGAATCATCTTTTGGTAATTGAATTTACTGCTGCTATGGATGAAACAAACTCAAACAATGAAATGGCCACTTTAGTTGCAGGTTGGTTATGAAAAATAAGAAACCCCAAATTGAAGCAAGTAAACGACAGAAGAAAGACAAAGTGGTTACCCTGTTACTGTGGCTAACTATTTATTTATATATATTAAATCTTTTTTATTAATTATTATTAAATTTTTATTATTATTATATTAATTAATATTGAAAAGTATGTAAATCACACATGGGACGCGGTTAGATCTTCCAAAATTACTATTTTACTTTCCTTGATTTAATTATTTATTTATTTATTTTCCCTAATGATAAGAAAGGGAGATGAACACTGAATTTTTAGTCGTTTTAAGCAACTTGATCAATTATTTGCATATCTAAAATCTATTGCAGAATCTTAACAAAAGTCATGAGCACTAATCCCTAAGAGACGTCATTGAAATTCTTTATTGACTAATAAATTAAATATATATATATATATATATATATATAGATTTTACGGATTTACAGTTTTAGATTCTTAATATTAAGTGATAGCTTTTGATTTAAATACTTTTGTTGAATAGTTGATTTTTCATGGGCTAGGATTCATTTAATTTTCTATAATTTTCATGTTGAAAAGCATCAAGATTGAAAATTTGATTAAGATATTGTTAAAGTATGTAGTATGATGCTTAGCCAAAAACCTTGCAAATATTGACATAATACCAAACATCTTCAACGGCACAATATTAACAAGAACAATATGTGCTATTCCAAGGTCTGGTTAGTTCAAAAAAAAAAAAAGATTAAATTACAATTCCTCCCCTAAAGACTAGAAATTACAAAGAAATCGCAAACTTTTAGAGCAACACATTTATACTTGAAGAAAATATTGATGCTATAAATTTTATGCAATGTAAAATCGATCTTTTGCATTAGTATATACTCGTAATAGTTTTTATTGGTAAATTTATTACCTCATTTGATTTTATTGACTATTAAAATATTAAACAAGTAAAAAACACTTTACATAAACCAACTGATTGGCCTTGGAAATAGTTAGAACTATCAAATAATTGAATTGGTATTGCATAAAGAAATAAATTTCCTAATATCAACATTCTTCAAGGGTATATGATGTCTTTATAATTTTGATACTTTCTATATCCTAAGTCTGCTACGTCTTCTTTCTTGCCTTGGAGGCTTTGCTTCAATCTTGTGGAGAGACTAAACCCAAAACACATTGAAATTAACATATTGTTTAGGTTACAAGAAATGCCATTGATGCGGCTTAAATGTGTCCATAAGACATGAAAATCCTTAATCTCCAATCTCATGGTAACCAAAGTTCAACTCAAGAGAATCTTGAAAAAGGATTCAACTTTGGATCTTAGAGTCCTAATTACATTCAACCTTTTTCAAACCATTGATTGTGGCTCACTATATAATAATTTAGGAAACATCCAATTGTAAGTGAGCTTGATCATCCTATTTGAAAACTCGAGGGGATGTAATCGAACAAGTTTGGAATGGATTTTTAAAATCCAAACCCAACTCTAGGATAATTAAAGTAGAATCAAAACATGTCCAAAACCCTTTGAGCAATTATCTTATTAGGATTTTATTATAATCGATTGGGTCGTACGTGCCTTATAAGAGCTGACCTACTTGTAACCCTATCTTGTCAAGCTTTGTATGGTTGCTTATTGATTCCAAGACTAAGGTTTTATTGAATCCAACCACTTTAGAGTATAAAATTAAACCCTAGGTTGCGCATGTCCAATAAAAATCAACCTAATTGTGCCACTAATCTTGTCAATCTTAGTTTGGTTACTTATTGATTTCAAGACTTAGGTTTTATTAATTTATTTAAGCTTGAGCTCTAGCCTATAATTTTTAGATTTAGTAAAAGCTCAGTTCAGCTTGTCTTAAGCTAGAGCCTAATAATTTTTCAAATGAGTCAAGCTTGAGCTTTTAAAAGCTTGGCTCAGCTTGGCTTAACTCCCTTGTAGTTCTAGTTACCCACTATCTATAAAGCTTTTTTTTCTCTCTTCTTGAAGTTAAGAATCAAACGTCTTCTTTATTCCTTCTCTCCAAAACCTAAAAGGAAAAATTAAAAGATAAGAATTAAATAAAAAAAATGAATTGACCCGAGTACTCATCGACAACGGGTCGTCCCTCAACGTTTGCCCATTGGCTACCCTCGACTTATTGGGGGTCAATCCAAGCAATATTAAACTTAGCTCAACGGTGGTTAGGGCTTTTGACGGGTCGAAAAGAAACATAGTAGGGGAGATAAACCTGCCAGTGGAGATTGGCCCGCAAGTGTTCCACATATCTTTTCAAGTCCTCGACATCCCAAGATCTTTCAACCTACTCTTGGGAAGGCCTTGGATACATACTACTGGAGCCATACCCTCCAGTCTCCATCAGAGGGTCAAATTTATTGCGAATGGGCAGATAGTTACCGTGCTGGGCGAGCAAGATTATGCCATATACAAAGAAACTGCCATACCATACATTGGGGGGGATGGTTCAGAAGACCTTAGTCTCTAAATATTTAATGAGATAAATGTGGTGACCAGCAAGGAGGGCCATCAGTTTAAGGAGGGGCAGCAAGGGAGGTTTGGACTGGGGTACGTTCCTACAGCCCGGGAAGAAGCACAAGCGAGAGGTGTCAAAGGCAGGACGAAGGAGAAGCCAAGCAACACCCCGATGTGTATTCCACCCCTCCAGCAATCTTTCAGAAAAGCAACTGTCATTCAAGAGCTAAGGATAAGCGAAGATGACATCAGCAATGGGAGCCCAACCCCTCACACGTCCGAATAGCATCTGGCTCTCAATAATTGGTTCTATTATCCTATTGATAGCTTTAGGTCAGCTTAAGGATAGAGAACAATTGTTAAACAATTTTTATTGAGACTTCTTTATAATTCAATTACAGTTTGTCTTACTTATATATATCTGCTTTCATTTTACTTCACCTAAATCTCCTACCATCGAACATCAGGGACATTTCGCGCAGGTAGAAAATAAAAACGCTGATATCGTTTCCAACGCTGCTGGGTCAGTTGTTGAAGGCGATATCCGTGACCACGAAATAATACAAGAAAATTGGAAAAAATATGAACAAAGCGGAATTTCAATCGACAAGCCGGTGGAGACAGTAAATCTAGGAAGCATTGAAAAACCTAAAAACCTTAAAATCGGAACCAGTTTAAGTGCCGAGCAAAAGTGTGAAATGACCGAGCTGTTGACCGAATATGCAGATGTGTTCGCCTAGTCATATGGTGACATGCTAGGATTAGACTAATCAATAGTGGTTCATAGGCTTCCCACGAGGGAAGATGTCAAACCTAAAAAATAGAAATTGAAAAGATTTAGGTCTGACATCTTACTAAAGATCAAGGAAAAAGTCAAGAAACTACTAGAAATAGGGTTCATCGAAGTGTCTAATTACCCAGAATAGGTAGCGAATATAGTCCCCGTTATGAAAAAGAATGGAAAAGTACGCGTATGCGTAGACTTCCGGGACTTAAACCAAGCTACGCCAAAGGATAACTTCCCCCTACCTCACATTGATGTTCTAGTGGACAATACTACAGGAAACCATTTTTTCTCATTTATGGACGGTTTCTCAGGATATAATCAAATAAAAATGGCTGAAGAAGATAAAACCAAAACGACTTTCATCACAACATGGGGAACTTTCTGTTACAAAGTCATGCCCTTTGGTTTGAAAAACGTCGGGGCAACGTATCAGAGAGCTATGGTCGCGATACTTCATGACATGATGCATCGAGAAGTCGAAGTATACGTCGACGATATGATAGCCAAGTCTAAAGAAGAAGAAAGCCATATAGATATCCTGAGAAAGTTGTTTAAGCGATTGAGAAAATTCCAACTCAAGTTAAACCCAGAGAAGTGCACTTTCGGGGTCACAACGGGCAAATTGTTAAGGTTTGTCATAAGTCAGGAAAGCATTAAAATCGACCCTAACAAAGTAAAGTCTATATTAGAGCTACCTTCCCCACGCTCTGTTAAAGAAGTAAGAAGTTTGTTGGGAAGATTAAATTACATAGCCCGTTTTATCTCACAACTCATAGATAAGTGCCGGCCACTATTCCGTCTGTTGAAAAAGAATGCCGCAGTAGAATGGGATGACAAATGCGAAGAAGCATTCAGGATGATCAAAGACTATCTCATAAAACCTCCAGTCTTGATAGTCTCGAAGCAAGGAAAGCCCTTATTCTTATACCTCACGATACTTCCTGAATCCATAGGATGCGTGTTGGGGCAGAAAGATGGAGAGGGAAGAGAGCGTTTCATATATTATTTGAGCAAGAAATTCACATACGGGAAACAGAGGTATTCAAAGGTAGAGAGGACTTGCTGTGCTCTGATTTGGGTCATGCATCGGTTAAGGCAATATACCATTTACTATTATATTAAGCTGTTGACAAGACATGATCCCTTGAAATACTTGGCGGAGAAACCTGTTTTAATAGGGAGAGTATCTAAATGGAAAATGCTCTTATCAGAGTTTGATATCACATAAATAAATCAAAACTCGATGAAAGGGCAATCTTTAGCCGACCAATTGGTAGAATACCCTGTCAAGGGAGATTCCCAAGAACTACAAGCCCAATTCCCTGACGAAAACATATTAGCAGTGGAAGGTACATCAATAGAAGATTATGGGATAGACGGGTATTCTAAGTGGAAAATGTTCTTCGATGGAGTCGCCAATGTATTCGGTTGTGGGATTGAGGCAGTGTTGGTATCCCCAGACGGCACACAATTCCCTGCAGTGACAAGACTCACCTTTCCATATACCAATAATATCGTGGAATATGAGGCATGCATCCTCGGCCTCAAAATGGCTTGCCAAATGGAAACACCCCATTTTTTATCCTAAGGATCAATAATAATCAATAATAAGTGATTTTCAAATTTTTTTTCCATTTTTTTCTCTAATTTAGCAAAAATAGGAAAAATATTCAAATAAATAAAAATAAATAGGAAATACATCAATTGTAGAAAATAATATCAGAAATGGCAATAATAAGGGTTAAATGGTTTTTACAATTTTTTGAAATTTCAAAAAAAAATAAAAAATAAAAAAATCGCGTTACATATATGCAATTTGCGAAATAAATAAAATCGCGAAAGTGGGCTAGCTCAGCTGGTCCGGACCAAGGTTAGGCGTGCGCGCGGGGGTGCGAGGTCAGGGGTTAGAAACGCGGGGGAAGCAGAATCCACGTTTTGTGAATTTTTTCTTTACCTGGGACTTGTGGCAGCACCTGATTGGCTGGAGCGAATGCACGCACGGGCGCGTGATCGTCTTCAACCTCTGTCCGAGATCGCCGATGAGGAGAAAAATCCGAATTTCGGCCGTTTTGATTCGATTTTTTGCACAAATCCAACAGATCTTCAACGAAAATACGATAAACATCATCCAATTGGAATCAAATCTCAACAAATCGCTGGATTTACACGAATCGAAGTTGGTTTTTTTAATCGCAAATCTGATTTGCTTCGATCGGTGGAAATCTAAGCTTATCCAGCTCGATTTTGAACGCCTATAAATAGAGGATGAAGTGGAGAAGTTGGATCACGGATCAAAATTATAAAAAATTATGAAAATTAATAAAAATCATAAAAATTAATAAAAATCAATAAAAATTTATAATAGTAGAAGTGAGTTGAAAAATAGAAAAAATGGAATTTTATCACTTAGAAAAATCATTTTCTTAAATAAATCCAAAATTGGTGTTTTTCCTTAAAATTATTATTTTCACAAAATCAAATTATTAAGCTTAGGCTTAGATTTTTTTAACAAAATCCTAAAATAGTGAAAACATAAATAAAAAGAAATTTCATAATTAAAATTCACAAACACATTAAAATTTTTCAGGAAAAGCGAACTACGGCATGTTTGATCCTGAATAGTAGGTATGTAGGCACCCATTTGGGGCAACCCTTAAAAAGAATAAAAAATTCATTTTCTTAGAATAATTCACTCAAAAACACAATAAAAAAACAACAAAAAATAAAATAAAAGACAGTTTTAGATGGAGTAAATTTTAGGAGATTAGGTGGTAACCGTAAGGTTTTAATAGGTTAGCCTCCGAACTTAGAATCTCTGGTTTTCCCTTTTCCTCTCTTCACAAAAACGAGAAGAGGAAATCACGACGACTAGTGGTCTAAATTAGGACTGATCCGCTCCATTAGTCTTAATTCAATTTTTCCCAACAACAGTTGGGTGGCGACTCCAAAACTAAACGAAATTCCTAATTCAAGTCGAGGATCTACATTAGATGAGCATAGGGTTTAGTCGAGATCGGATTAGGAATGGGAAGTTCAAAAATTAGACTCGACATACGCAAACCGGATAAATGCTCTGCCTAACGAGTTGCACTTATTGTCAGCATCATGGCCTTTCTCCATGTGGGGAATCGACATAATCGGCCCAATCACTCCGACGGCATCCAATGGTCACAGGTTTATATTGGTAGCAGTTGATTACTTTACCAAGTGGGTAGAAGCTTCATCATATGCCAATGTCACCAAAGGGGTAACAGTCCATTTCTTAAAAAGGGATATAATAGCTCGATATGGAGTTCTTGAGTCTATCATCACCGACAACGCTACCACTCTTAATAACAAGTCGATGACAGGTTTATGTCAACAATTCCACATAAACCATAGAAATTCAACTCCCTACCGACCTCAAATGAACGAGGCAGTAGAAGCAGCTAACAAGAATATCAAAAAGATCATCGAAAAAATGACAACTACTTACAAAGATTGGCATGAGATGTTACCGTTTGCTCTCATGGCTTATAAGACTTCAATAAGAACATCTACTGAAGCTACCCCATATTCATTGGTATATGGTACTAAGGTGGTGCTACCAGTCAAAGTCGAAATACCATCATTCAGAATTCTGTCAGAAACTCAATTAACTGAATTAGATTGGGTAAAGAAGAGGCTTGATCAGCTAAATCTGATTGATGAAAAAAGACTCACTGCACTATGTCATGGCCAGTGTTACCAACAAAGGATGGCCTGAGCATTTAACAAGAAGATGAGGCCTCGATACTTCAAAGAGGGGGATCTGGTGCTAAGGAAGGTTCTCTCAAATGCCCAAGACTCTAGAGGAAAATTCACCCAAAATTATGAGGGCCCGTATGTGATAAAAAAGGTATTGTCGGGAGGAGCTCTAATATTAACTCAAATTGATGGTCCAGAATTGAGAGACCCCATTTATGCAGATGCTGTAAAGATGTACTATCCTTAGGCAAGGGAATTGAAATTTTGCCAATGTTTATAAAAGCCAATATTCAATACAAGTTTCGTTGAGTCTAGTTTTTATTTTTTTACAAGCAAAGTTAATGTCTCTGAATGATCGATAATTCCAACCAATTCTCATTACAACAAACATTCCTAAACACATTACCCATTACTTCGCCAATGAATGACAAACACTAAAATGATAATGAATCTCAATAAATTTTGTAATATAATTCTATCTACTCTTAAGCATTAAAACTTGGTGCATTAGTAGGATAACACTACCGTCAAAAGAGCCATGCGCATAAAAAAAAAAAAGGGAGGACATCAATATCTTCAACCCCGTGTCAAGATAAGAAGAAGTGAAGCAGAAGCAAACTAGCACGAAGGTTTGGTTGTTTGGTTGCTATCCACGATAAATTGGCAAGCATATTAAAATAAATGACTATCATCAAATCATTTAGCTCAGTCAGTAGAAACATATTCAAAAGCATAAGATTAGTCAGCTCTCAATAGAGCACTTGTCTAAACAGCCCCTTGAAAAGGTTAGTCAGCCCACATTGGGGCACTTCCTTAAATATCTCTCGTAGGGTCAGCACATTGAGGCACCTTTCGAGACGTGTTTTCCCGACATAGGTTAGTCAGCCCACATTGGGGCTTTTCCCTAAACATCCTCTCGTGGGGTCAGCACATTGGGACACCTTCCGAGACATGTATTCCTACCATAGATTAGTCAGCCCATAGAAGGGCATTTTCCTAGATATCCTGTCTCAAGGTCAGCCCACAAGGGCACCTTTTTGAGACGTTTCTCTATGCTATAGGTTAGTCAGCCCACAATGGGGCACTCTCCTAAATATCTTGTCTCAAGGTCAACCTTAGGGGCACCTTTTGAGACATTTCTCCCCCAGGGTCGTGAGTCTAAGAAGACACTTCCCGCTAAGGATAGTCAGCCTAAGAAGGGACACTTTCTTAGACACCTTTTCCTACAGTTAGCTCAGAGGAGCACTTTTCGAATCCATCGATTAGTTAGCTCAAGAAGAGCACTTTTCGAATCTATCAATCAGTTAGCTCAAAAGAGCACTTTTCGAATCTATCGATCAGTTAGCTCAGATGAGCACTTTTTGAATCCATCGATTAGTTAGCTCAAGAAGAGCACTTTTCGAATCTATCGATCAGTTAGCTCAGAGGAGCACTTTTCGAATCTATCAATTAGTCAGCTCATAGGGACACTTTTTCAAATTGTCGATAACCAATTAGTCAGCTCATAGGAGCACTCTTTGAAGGTATTTTTCCAAACAGTCGCTAGTCTAGTCAGACGTTTCTGTTGACAGGTAGCCAGCTCATAAGAGCGCTTCCTAAGATAATCTTCTCTTCAAGGTTACTAGTCCAATAAGACACTTCCTATTATCAGTTATTCTACACTCCTAAACAATACTTGAGATATTTCCTATCGCCAATTAGTCAGCCCATAGAGCACTTTTTGGGAGGATACATTACTCTAGATTGTTAGGACCAATCCCTAAACAATACCAACCATCACAAAAGACTCGTGGGATTATTAGCTCATGGAGCATTTTCCTACTAGAAATTCAATTCTAGATAACCAGCCAAACTAAGGCGTTATTCATTCAATTAAGAGGCCAAAAATGGCGTCTTTCTTGTCTTTGTAGTTAAGTTTTTCAAACTTTACTACAAAGAGGAACAGTTGTAAACACCCCATTTTTTGCCCTAATGATCAACCACAATTAATTTCCAATTTTTTCTATAATTTAGCAAAAATAGGAAAGACATTCAAAAAATAAAATAAAATAAATAGGAAAAATACATCAATTTTGGAAAATAATTTCAGAAATGGCAATAAAAAAGATTAAATAATTTTTACAAATTTTTGAAATTTCAAAAAATACAAAATAAAAAAAAATCGCATTGCATATATGTAAATTGCGAAATAAATAAAATCGTGAAAGTGGGCTAGCTCAGCTGGTCCGGACCAGGGTCAGGCGCGCGCCCGGGGGGGGGGGGGGGGGGGGGGGGGGGGGGTGCGAGGTCAAGGGTTCGAAACGCAGGGGAAGCAGAATCCACGTTTTGTGAAATTTTACTTTGCCTACGACACGTGTCAGCATCTGATTGGCTGGAGCGAACGCACGCACCGGGCGCGTGATCGTCCTCAACCTCTGTTCGAGATCGCCGACGAGGAGAAAAATTCGAATTTCGGCCGTTTTGATTCGATTTTTTTGCACAAATCTAACGGATTTTCAACAGAAATAAGATAAACATCATCCAATTGGAATCAAATCGCAATAAATCGATGGATTTACACAAATCGAAGATAGGTTTTTTAACCGCAAATCCGATTTGCTTCAATCGATGGAAATTCGAGCTTATCCAGCTCGATCTTGAACGCCTATAAATAGAGGATGAAGTGGAGAAGCTGGATCAGGGATCAAAAGTGAGAAAAGAGAGAAAATAAGTGAGATTAGAGCTTCGCCGGAGTTTTCGAGCACGACCACCGATCAACATCGCCTTGAAACGCCGCCTGAGGAGGTTTTCGACCGCAACCACCACTGATTTTAGGTTCGTCATCCTTGGAAGCTTTAGAAACACCCCTCATTCGACGAAAAGGGCCGTCGGAACGCCGACGACGAGCAATGCCAATCACCGCATCCGATCGACCCAACCCAAACCGACTCGACCTGCGCACCGACACGGATCCAAGTAAGTCGGATTTTCTTTTTTTTTGTATTTATTTTATTTAGTTATTTTATTTATTTCGAATTAATTTATTTACTTATTTTTTATTTATCATTCAATAAATAGAAAAATGTTAGAAATTAGATTTTTTTTTTAGGATTTAATGATAAAAAATAAAAAAATAATAATTCTAAAAATAAATAATAATAATGTAGAAAATTCATAAAGGAAATAATAAAAATATTAGAAAAATAATAGTAAAAATTTAGATTTTAAAATAGGATAGATAAAAATCTAGGAGAAAATTTTTCCAATAAAAAAAATTTATAAAAATTATGAAAAATTAATAAAAACTAATAAAAAATTAAAAATTAAAAATGAAAAGAAAAAAAACTTTAAAAAATTATAAAAAAAAATCAATAAAATTTTATAATAGTGGAAATGAGTTGAAAAATAGAAAAATGAAATTTTATCACTTAGAAAAATCATTTTCTCAAATAAATCCAAAATTGGTGTTTTTTGCTTAAAATTATTATTTTCAAAAATCAAATTATTAAGCTCAGGCTTAGATTTTTTAGAAAAATCCCAAAATGGTAAAAACATAAATCAAAAGAGATTTCATAATTAAAATCGACAAACACACTAAAGTTTTTTCAAGAAAGCGAACTACGGCACGTTTGATCCTGAATAGCAGGTACGTAGGCACCCATTTGGGGCAACCTTAAAAAGAATAAAAACTATTTTCCTAGAATAATTCACTCAAAAATACAATAAAAGATAACAGAAAATAAAATAAAGGGCATTCCTAGATAAAGTAGATTTTAGGAGATTATGTGGTAACCTTAGGATTTTAATAGGTTAGCCTCCAAACTTAGAAACTCTGGTTTTCCCCATTTCCTCTTTTCACAAAAACGAGGAGAGGAAATCACGCTGACTAGTGGTCCAAATTAGGACTAATCTGCTCAATTAGTCTTAATTCAACTTTTCCCAATAACAGTTGGGTGGCGACTCCAAAACAAAACGAAATTCCTAACTCAAGTCGAGGATCTACATTAGATGAGCATAGGGTCTAATATAGATCGGATTAGAAATGGGAAATCAAAAATTAGACTCAACACTACCCGAGTAAGAAATTTATTGAAAGGGAACAGAAATATTCAGAAATAGAGAGAACATGTTGTGCATTAGTTTAGGTTATGCATCAATTAAGACAATACACACTCTATTATTCAATCGAATTATTAACAAGACATGATCCCCAAAAGTGTTTAACAAACCAACCAACGCTAATTGGTAGGATTTCTAAATGAAAAATGTTATCATTTGAATTCAACATCACTTATCTAAACCAGAGTTCAGTTAAAGATCAGGCTATAGCTAATCAATTGGCTAGACATCCACTTGAAGGAACTTCCTAGGAATCATAAACACAATTTCCAGATGAACAAGTATTCATAGCATAAGGTGATTGATAAGTGTTAAAAAAACCTTATTTATAGTATTTATTGAATATGATTTTTTATGAATTTTGTATAAATTTATCAAGAAAAAGACACTTAAGTACTTAATATTTGATTTCAGGGTTTAAAAAGTGCAATTTAAACATTTAAAGAAAGTTAGAGCGAAAACGAGACAAAATCTAGCAAAATATAAGAAAATGTAATTTTCATGTGTACACACACAACCTTCAACATGGTCGTGCTAACGCTAGTATTGGAGAGCAAAAAGTGATCAGAATGCATAGTGAAATTGTACCTTGGCTACTACATGAGTGGTGCAGGGAGTAGCGCTAAAGCAAGAAATCTGCCCGAAGAAGAAACTGTAAGAATTCCAGAGTGCACAACCCCGAGCACGGCCATATAGGAGACCGTGCAAAACCTAGAACTCTAGAACTTTACTTTTTTTCCAGAGTACATAGCCCCGAGCATGGGCATGCACTAGGTTGTGCATGCTATCATGTTTCTTAAACTATAAATATTTGCTTTATTACGAAAATTAGGGATCTGGATTTATTTTTTCTTACAGCCACTTTAAAAACCCTAACAAAGCAAAATCACGAATTTTGGAGAGAAGAATCGCTGGAGCATCATTAGAAATCACCAAAACGTCTTTGAGGATTTATTCTTTTCATCTTGAATTCTTATTACTTCTCTAGATTTCTAGTGATTACTATAAATTTCATGGAGGAGTAGATTTATCTACCATACATCTTGTGAAACTCTAAATTATGTGATTGAATTACTTATTGATTAATAAAAGTCTATACCTTTGTATCTATTCATGTATTTTAATTGCTATGTGGTTAATTTATGCGTGCAAATTAATTACATGTCTGATTCTTGTTAGATAGAGAAAGGTCTCATCTAATAGGATAGATCTTCATGAAAAGAAAGATTGCATGTTTTACTTAGAGGTAGGAAAACTTTAATTTTCTATACAAAGGTTTAATCTTTATTTGGGAATTATGAACTTAATGAAATCTTATAAAGCGATAGTAAGAAAGATGTCTCCACTATTCCATATAAGGTTATTAATTAATTAACTCGATTGAGTAATTAGTTTTCTTGAGAATTCCTGTAGTGCAAAGCATAAGCAAATTGTTAATTAATACATTATTATATGAAAGCTAAGGTTTAGAGTGGATCAAGATGAATGGTATGTTTTTGTGATTGAATTCATTTATTATAACGATTATAATTAATCTTAGTGTTATTAGATTAGTTAATTAGTAATTTAATTTATTAATCTCACATTAAGATTTAGACTAGATAGTAGAAAAACAGTAATACTAGTACTTATTTTTAAGATCCTTAGTAATGACACCCATTATCATCTATATTATATTAGATAAGTACACTTACCTAGCTAGGTCATTAGATTTCTTTGGATTAATAAATTTATAATTTAACATGATCAGATAAACGACTCATTAGTGATCTTAACTCTAAAGAAAAAAAATTTCTCAAATGGAAATTGTATTTTGATGGAGCTACCAATGTATTTGGTTGTGGAATAGGAGTAATGCTAGTTTCACTTGAAGGCAACCAATTCCCTATAGCAACAAGGCTTATGTTTCCATATACCAACAACATTGCAGAATATGAAGCATGTATTTCCAGTCTTAATATAACTTTGAATATGGAAATTCATGAACTAGAGGTATATGGGGACTCATCACTCATCATTTGTCAAAGTCGAGGAGAATATAAGACAAAAGATCCAAAATTAGTACCTTATCACAAGCACTTGTCAAGGTTAATGGAGAACTTTGGAGAGATCACATTCGCATACATACCAAAGGTGCAGAATTAGTTTACCAATGCCTTAGCTACATTAGCCTCTTTGACCCAAATATCAAAGGGGTAGAAATCCAACCTCTCAAGATTGAGATTGAAGGTAAACCTACTTTTTGTTTAGCTGTTGAAGAAACATAAGATAATAAGCCCTGGTATCATCACTTCAAGAGGGAAGAAAGAATAAAAAAAAAAAAAATGCTCAAAAGGTGGGCAAGTCATTTTTTGCTAAGTGGGTCCACAATATATAAGTGCTCATTTGATAGCACATTATTGAGATGTGTGGACGAGAAAGAAGCAAACACTCTTATGAAAGAGGTATATGAAGGAATATGTGGTCCTTATATGAATGGCTACATGCTGGCCAAGAAAATCATGAGATTGGGTTATTACTAGTTGACTATGGAAACTAACTGCATCAAACACGTGAGACATTGTCATCCATGTTAAGTTTATGCCAGCGAAATAAATGCTCCTCCTAAGGAACTTCATACACTTTCTTCACCATAGCCATTCTCTATATAGGGTTTAGACATAATTGGACTAGTTAACCCAAAAGCATCCAATGGTCATCAGTTTATACTAGCACAATCGACTATTTCACTAAATGGGTTGAAGCTTCCTCATATACCCATGTTACCAAAGGAGTAGTTGTCAAATTCATAAAAAAGGACATTATTGCTCAATATGGATCTCCTAAGTCAATTATTACAGATAATGGCATAAACTTGAACAAGAAGCTCATGATAGAATTGTGCCAACATTTTGGAATCAATAATAGGAATTCCGCTCCATATCAACCACAAATGAATGGAGCTATAAAAGCAGCCAAAAAAAATATCAAGTGAATTATTAAAAGGATGGTCGTAACTTATAAAGATCGGCACGAGATGTTACCATTTGCACTCATGGCATATCGGACCTCTAGTAGAACGTTAACAAAAGCTACACCTTATTCTTTGGTATATAGCACTGAAGCAGCATTACCAATTAAAGTTGAGATTCCATCACTTAGAGTGTTATCAGAAACTCAATTGGATGAAGCTAATTAGGTGAAAAAAACTATTTGATCAATGGAGTCTAATTGATGAAAAGAGATTAACAGCATTATGTCATGGCCAATGTTACCAACTAAAAACAACTAGGGCCTTTAATAAAAGAGTGCAACCTCGAAATTTTCGAGAGGGAGACTTAGTTCTAAGGAAGATCCTCTCAAATGTGCAAGATTCTTGAGGGAGATTTACGCCTAATTATGTGGGGCCATATTTTGTAAAGAAAGTGTTATCTGGAGGAGCATTAATTTTGTCACAATGGATAGTTTGGATTTAAAGGACCTTATAAATTTTGATGCAGTTAAAATATACTATCCTTGATGAATCAATGGAATCTTACATAAGTTTATTGAAAATGTTAGCGATTTTTTGTCTCTTTATAGTCTAATTTTTATCATCTATGTCTAAAGTTGATATCCTCAATGGTCATTTGCACTGGACCGATCATCTCTCCCATCATTGATAAGTTTCTTCTTCCTGTACTCTTGTTTTACCTTACACACTCAAACACAAGAGAAGTTGTGAGGAATAAAACAATAATAAATAATGAAAACTCTTCAAATACTCCATCATGGTTTCACCTTTTTCGAAAAAAGAGTTTTTTTTTGCTATTTCAAGTTAAAGTCCCGAACAATAGGAGTGGAGATAAATTTGAGCAAAATGAATTGGAATTGTTAGAACTCTGGAATGAAAATGAATATCATACAATCATAGTTCATGCAACGAGGAAAGAGTTGATTCAAAAGGAAGGCAAGTGAACGGGTGCTTTTAAACTTCAAGAAGAGGGTTCATTATTTAAGCGCTATCTACAAAATCAAGTAAGATCTTTCATTATTAAAATACATTATGCATAAGTAGTAAAACAGTCAACCTACAAGGGCACTATTCTAAAATTCATTATTTCTGAAGATTGCTAGTCTGCAATAGACATTTTCCCATGTAAATTAGTGAGCCCATAATGGCATTATTCTGAAATTCATCATTTTTTAGGATTGTCAATCTATAATAGACGCTTTCATATGTAAATTAGTCAACCCATATGAGCACTATTCTAAAATTCATCATTTCTTAAGAATGCTAGTCTATAATAGACGCTTTCTCATGCAAATTAGTTAGCCCATAAGAACATTAATCTAAAAATTCGTCTCTTTTTAAGATTATTAGTCTATAATAGACGCTTTTTCATGTAAATTAATTAGCCCATTGGGGCACTATTCATCTTTTCTAGTTGGCAATGGATGCTCTCCTATTAAAATTAGTTAACGCACAAGGGCACTATTCTAAAAATCATTGCTTAGAGTTGCTAGTCTGTAATGACATTTTCTAGTGTAGGATAATCAGCTCATAAAGCATCATCTTAAACATCTCTTACCAGTTCATTAAAATATTTCTTGCAGGTAAAAATTGTGTATCTTCTCAATCTTTATAATAAGGTTTTCCTCAAACTTCACTATAAAAAGGGTAGCTATAGACATAAAATTTTTGTTCCCTCTTTATTTTATTATTATTTTTAATTTTATTATTTATTTATTTTGTTTTGCTCTGCTTTTTTTTTTTTTTAAAAAAAAAAGGAAACAAATGCAATTTGATTGTATAACAAACTAAGGCACAGGACAACGGCCTAACGGAAACATACACATGCAAAGTCCCCCTGGTTCTTGGTTTGAATCACGGAAGGCACATGCTGAATTTTTTACAATGGGAAATGTGTGTTCAAAACATGTTTCTTCTTATAGCAAACGATTAAGAAAACGTGTTTTGAACACGTTTTCACTATTCATCATCTTTTTCCTTCAATTGAGATTCGCTTGTTTTTCCTTCCTGAGATGGCCACTTTTAAAACATTTTTTTATCCTTTTTTCTTCATGATTTCACCAAATTAATAGTGAAATTTTGTTACACTTGTATCAAAGTACATAGAAATGCAATATAATATTAGATACTATACCATTTTTTGTATTTATTCCGTATTTATATGGAACAATGTTGTATGTATATTCCTCCGTCATCTACGAAACAATGTCCCATAAGGTCATCCCTAAAGCCAAATGGACCGAATTGTCATCTACGGTTTCAATGACAAATAGACCTTTTCCACCGAAAGTTTCTTTGGGAATTACTGTTGAAACAGTAATATTCCCGACAAAAATCACTGTTCAATACAGTAAAAAGAACTTTTACTGTTCAAACAATGAAAATGTTAAGTCTTTAAAAGAGGAAGCCATTTCATTCAGAAGGCATCCAATTTTTTGGGACATCCAATTCTTCAAACATTCCTCTCATAATCTAAACACTCTCCAAACACTTAACCCTCTTTCTTCTCCATCTAACCTCTCTTCTCTACCTCCGGCCACCAACCTTCGGCTAGTTCTTCCACACACTCCTATCCTCTCTCTTTATCCTAAACACTAACCGGTGTCTACTTCTATGGTTGATGAACCATAGGCCTTAAGTACGCAGACATACTTAGGTAATTATCTTTTCTTTGTTTTAACTAACCTTCGACTTATCTTCTTCCATCCTTTCTGCCTCTCCACTTCTCTACTTCGCACCTCCTTTCTTCTTTAATGTATTGTTTGTTTCACCAAATTAATAGTGAAATCACGAAGATCACATTCCCTAGTGTGCATCTAAGCTAAGAATCAATCAAAATACACTTGATTAATTAACTAAAATCGGCATAGAAGATTGATGCTATGACCGTGAGACTAAACTCTCGAAACAAGTGACAACTAAAGGAAAATAGTCGGATTCAATCTTCCTAAAATTTCAGTCTCAAGGTCTTCTGAGAGTTTCCCTATGTTACTAATGTAGTAGCATCAATGGGAGATTGATTTTCTGTTTAGGAGGACAGGAAATGAATCCTCTTTTGGTATTTGAAGTTATTGTTGCTATCGATGAAACAAACTCAAACGACGAAATGGTCAATTTAGTTTGCAAGTTGCCTATGTTTATTTACTGGGTAGGTTGCAATTTTTGTCAGTCACACATGGTACACAATCAAATCCTCTAAAATTACTATTTTGCTCGGTTATTTACCTCTTTTTTGTAGGCCAAGATTAATTTAATTGTCTGTAATTTTCACTTTGAGAAGCACCAGATTGAAAATCTAATTAAGATATTGTTAAAGTATGTAGTATGACGCTTAGCCAAAAACCTTGCAAATATTGACATAATACCAAACAACTTCTATGGCACGTTATTGACCATGACAATATGTAATATCCTAAGGTTTAGTTAGTTCAAACACAATAAAAAAAAAAAAACAGATTAAATTACAATTCCACCACTAAAACCTATACAAATTACAAAGAAATCTCCAACTTTTAGAGTAATGCATCTATATTATGAGAAAATATTGATTCCATAAATTTTATGCAATATAAAATCAATCTTTTTGCATCAATATATATTTGTAATAATTTTTATTGGTAAATTCATTATCTCATTCGATTTGTATTGACTACTTAAATATTAAATAAGTTAAAAACACCCCATATAAGATAACAGATTGGCCTTGAAAACAATTAGGAGTGTCAAATAATTGATTTGGTATTGCGTAAATGAATAAATTCCCTAATATCAACATTCTTAAAGGGTGCATGATGTCTCTATAATTTTGATAGTTTCTATATCCTAAGTCCACTACTTCTTATCTCTTGTCTTGGAAGCTTTGCTTCAATCCCATGGAGAGAGTAAACCTAGAAGACATTGAAATTAACGTATTGTTTAGGTTACTAAGTGGAAGCCATTGATGCAATTTAAATGCACTAAAAACCACCAAAATCCTTAATCTCCAAATCCCATATTAGTGAAAGTTCAACCCAAGAGAATCCTTAAAAACGATTTGGCTTTGAATCTTAAAGTCCTAATTACATTTAGCCTTTATCAAACAATTGATTATGGCTCACTAGAATCTTCCAATTGTAAGTGAGCTTGATCATCCTATATAAAAACTCAAGGATAATTTCACATGATAGGTCCCATCTAAGGTCATAGGGATGCGATCAAACAAGTTTGGAATGGTTTTTTGAAACCCTAACTCAATAACATATTGTGTGTTCCAAGATCCATCCAAAACCTTACGAGGTCCATTAGCATTTGAAACTTATTGATAGCATTATCAAATGCCCAATACTCATCTTGAAACTTGATCAATAAGTTAAGAATATATTTAAAATTCAAATATATAAAAATTTCTTTTTATAAAAAAGAAAAAAAAACACTAAATAATTTAAGTTTATACTAAGAGAAACTTATATTCTTGATTATTAAGTCCCTACGTCCTTTTTTGCATCTACAGTATAAAGTTTATGATTGTATAAGTACCTAAGTCTAGGATAACTAAAGTAAAATTGAAACATGTACAAAACCCTTTAAGCAATTATCTTATTGGATTTTTATTGTAATCGATAGGGTCGTGTATGCCATATAAGAGCTGACCTACTCAATCCAACCACTTTACAGACTCGAATTAAACCCTAGGTCGTGTATGCATTGTAAGAGTTGACTTACTTGTGCCCCCAATCCTGTCAAGCTTAATGTGTTTGCTTATCGATTTCAAGACTAAGGTTTTATTTGTTTATTTTTTTCCCTCGAAGACGAATAGCAATTATCTTATTGGGTTCTTATTGTGATGGATTTGCATATCCGAGATTTTCCGATTTTTCAAGAAGCCCTTTATGTTTGTTCTTGATTGGCCTTTTTCTCTTCCTAAGTTTAGCATGAGATCAGCATTCCTGTGGCTGTCACATTATGTGCCGTTATGTACAATTTTACAAATATCTAAGGGTATCATGTTTAGCCTCGAGCAGAATTTGATTTTTCTTTCCCAACTTGTCTATTGCTGTAATCTCTTTTCAAAATTAGCAATATAGATTTTAAATTTACACAATCTCACGCAACTTTTTCCAAAGTATGATAGTATTTGCCAAGTAACCCGACATCTATCAAGGCAGCAAATGTATTTACATGGCATTTATTAATTTTATTAATAATTTTATATTAATTTATGATTTTTTTTATTTTTTACTTTTATCATACAGCTATACATTAAAAGAATAATTCATACAAAATCACTACGCGTTCCTATCAAGAGTTAATAGATATACTTGTTATAAATATTCGTGAAGCTGAAAAGAGTGTAAGCCTATAAAATGTTAATGGAAAATCCACTTAATTTGTTAGGATATTGGAGATGTGTGAAGTTTTTCCAGTTATATCACAAAGAGTACTTGGTTCAAGCAAAAAAAAAAAATCAATCTAACACTACTTTACAAATTTGAAGGACCTACAATAAGTATGATTCGAATCTACTGATACAGATGCTGGGTAAACTAACTTCATAGATGTCGTAACAAGAGTGCCAGAAGTTGCAGCAAGATTTAGCCCTTCACTCAACCACTTCTAAGCCATTGTAGCTGCTAGGACGGTGAGACTAAACTCTCTAAATAAGTGACAGCTGAAGTAATAAAGGGGGGTTCGTTCGGAAACTCCAAGCTCTTGTATGAATTCTCCTTGGTGTCAAAGATGGCATTACGAAAAACAACTTTCCCATCACCAGTGACAGCCAGTGGACGACGCAACCCATAGTGTCCGCTCGGCAAGTGGTTGAGTGAAACACTGCATATCTTAGTCCAGGACGAACTCACACCATATTCATCCATCATCCATACCTCAAAATTGAATCCCCAGCTACAACTATGATATACCAAAAACTTTCCTCCAGAAACCATAAGCCCTTCAATTTGAATGCCTATCATAAGCCCTTCAGGTTTATTACCTTGAGCAGCTTCTGGCAATACGATGACCTCTCGGAATTTCTCCTCAGAAAGATCAAAGGATATGATCTTTATGTCGAATTCCTCATACCTCGATAAGAAATGTAATGATCCAGCTAAATAAGTCCCGGAACCATAAACAGGACAAGACCCTTCCAGAATTGTTTTCCAGGATTTCTCTTTCAGCGAAAAGATGTCAATTACAGTTTTTTTAGTGCCATCAGACGCGTCAAAACATGCACCTTTGATTACTTTGTAATCATCTGTTAATGGATCATAGCCAAACCCATAAAAGGAGCTGTAATCTGGGAAAGAATTCGTAGCCTCTGGGACGTAAGCAGTTTTTCTAGTAGTAGGATTCCATAAAACCATTTCGGAATCATCAAATAATAGCACCAAGCCATTACAGGATCCTAGGATCTCATAATCGCCCTCATCTTTCATTGGGGCACCTTCAAGTGGCATAATAGCTTCATCGCTATTTTCATCGAATTTTTTTAGCAATTCAAGGTCTACAGACCGAGGTGGGATCGTCAGGAGGAGAATCCTTTGGCAAGAAGTTGAATCCCTTTCCGTCGCCCTCTTGAGTTGGATTTTGGCAAATCTTGAACTTGAAATCATAGAATTCCATCTCTTGCAAACGCACTTGAATCTTAGTAAAGATTTCACAGGCAATCTTACTAAAATTTCAGTCTCAAGGTCCTCTGAGAGTTTCTCCATGTTACTGATGGAGCGGTATCTGTGGGAGATTGATTTTCTGATTAGGAGGACAAGAAATGAATCATCTTTTGGTATTTGAAGTTACTGCTGCTATTGATGAAACAAACTCAAACAATGAAATGGCCAATTTAGTTTGCAAGCTGGTTATGAAAGATAAGAAACCCTAACAGAGGAAATAAGCCCTAATTGAAGCAAGTAAACGACAGAAGAAAGACAAAGTGGTTACGCTGTTATTGTAGCTAAAGGAGTAAAGCCAGAAAAACATCTTGTACAGCTGACTATCGTCTATCGATACTCCTACTCTGCTGTACATACTTTTAATCACACGTTTAATTATATATATTAATTTTTTAGTATTCGTTATTATTAAATTTTTACCATTAACATATAAATTATCAGTAATATTAAAAATTATACCATTCCATCAAAAACACAAACCGAACCATAAAAAATTCTAAATAAATGTGTATACAAAAATTATATATATGTACAAAACATATAAAAAATTAGATGCTCAATACTTATCATGAAATTTGATTCATAAGTTAATAATATACTTAAAATTAAAACATATAAAAAATCCTTTTTATGCAAAAAAAAAAAACTTAAAAGCTAAATGATTTAAGTTTATATTAGGAGCAACTTATGTCTATAATATTATGTTTATGATTATTCAGTCACTAAGTCCTTTTTTCACATCTACCAAATAAGGTTTATGATTTTTTTAGTACCCAAGTTTAGGATAATTAAAGTATAGTTGAAACATGTCCAAAACCCTTTGAGCAATTATCTTATTGGGATTTTATTGTAATCAATTTGGTTATGTATGCCCTATAAGAGCTAACCTATGCCCCTAATCTTGTCAAGCTTAGTGTGGTTGCTTATTGATTCCCACACTAAGGTTTTACTATACCCAATCACTTTAGAGTTTAGAATTAAACCCTAGGTTGCAATCTACTCGTGCCCATAATTTTGTCAAAGCTTAGTATGGCTGCTTACTGATTTCAAGACTAAGGTTTTACTTATTTATTTACTTGAAGACTAAGAGCAGTTATCTTATTGTGATGGATTTGCATATTCGAGATTTACTAGTTTTTGAAGAAGCCCTTGATGTTTGTTCTTGATTGGCCTCGGTGATTTTCACTTAAGTTTCTTCTCTTCCTAAGTTCAACATGGCACCCGGGTTCGTGTGGCTATCACGTTATATGCCTTAACGTATAATTTTACTCACATCTATGGGTATCATTTTTTTATTTTTCTTTCCCAACATTGCTATTGCTCTAATCTCTTTTCAACATTAGCAATATGGATTTTTAATTTGCTTAAAATCATGCAACTTTTTCCGAATTATGATAGCATTTGACAAATGACAAGAAACCTGACATTTATTAAGGTGGCAAAAGTATTTACGTGGCATTTAATCAGATTATAGGCAGACAATAGACGTTTTCAATCACGCACAACGTAATTTTATCGATTTATGAGTTATTGTATCTTATGGCTTTACGTTAAATGGATAATTCATACAAAATCGCTTTACGCTCCTAACAAGAGTTGATGGGTTTACATCTTATAAATATTCATGAAGTTGGAAAGAATATAAGGACATAAAATGTTACTGGAAAATCCACTTAATTTGTTAGGATAATGGAAATATGAGAAGTTTTTTTAGTTATATCACAAAGCGTATAGGTTCAAGCAAAAAGATACCCAATATTTCATTACAACTTTGAAGGACTTACAATAAATGTTGATTTAAATCTATAAATATTGATGCAGTGTGAAGCGTGAATACCAAATATAAAAGTGTAATAAACTTGTAATATTCAATAATAATTAATTTGATTACATTGTTCATCAAGTATTTATAAGTTAGAAACTCTACAAGTATTGAGAAAACTAAATAAAATGTAATAGGAAACTAAATTAATCAAAATAGATTTTCCTAATCTAAACAGATATCCTTAGATGCTTTATCACGTAATAAAAACGTGCAAATTTGACATTGAAAATGAACTCAATCGGTGAAATGGTTTGTATTAGTTCAAAGTAGAGAAGTCAATCTCTATCGATATATTATGACCTCCAAAATTCTTTATAAGTAAAAAGTTATGAAGTTTCAAAGTTAAACTTTTAGAATTAAGTATCATCTTTGGAAGCAAGAGCTTCTAACTTTTGCTAGCAACCTCCAATAGCTTCTGATTGTTTCAAAATCTGACTAGCATTGTTTTCAAAGTTTTCAAATTTTCTGCTTTTGATACTTTTTATGATCATATTGCTCCATAACATGAAGTTGTAACCCATCTATGTCATATACCATTCTTTATATATTTTTACAATTGGGAGGAATTTTTACATAATAGATAATCTAGTGAGGGAATGCTAAATATATTTCAAATTATGTAAATGAACTTTGAAAATTATGAATAATGACTTAGAAATATTAATAATTAACTAAAATGCAAAATTTCCTATAGTTTAAGATTTTTCAAAATTGTATGGACCATTGTAGGTAGGGATCTAATGAGTTCAAGCCAAATAGCAAGAAGAAAGTTCATATTGTTTCAATAATGTTTGTTTCGTGTTTGATGAAGTGTTGTACCCATAGGTTGAACTTGTGTGTTGTTTCAATTCATTGAGTTGTATTCTTTTAAATGGATGGTTTAGATAAGTTGGCAACTAATTTAAACTTAATCCAATGATCAAAGTTAAAGTGCTTTCAATGATCATAATTTTGAGAGAGCCATAACTCATGATGATTGATGAAATGGATATATATACATGCATGATCACCATCAAGAGATACAAAAAAGTAAAAGAAAAAAAAAAAACCTTTTTCGAGCAAGTAGTTACTAGAGTGAAAAGGTGGGTGATATAAGCATTGCCATGGTTCCAAACTAGCCTAAAATCGCCAAGCCACAAGTTGGAGATTAGGGGAATCAGGCTCACAACCGGTAGGCCATGGGCCAGTTTTAGACTCGTGATCTTTTTTTTTCTTTTTTATTAAAATTTATAATTTTATAATTTTTTTCTTTTTCAATTCTTTTTCTAGTACAATTCATCATTCTAAAATTTACATATCAACAAATTAAATTGTTATACTAATTACAAATAACTATTTCTTGTAATATAATTACTTTACATTAAAAAATATTAAAGTTTAGATTATATGTTTCATAGTTATGTTAATAACTATTTCTTGTAATTCTTACATTTTTTTTTCTTTACAAGTCAGAACTATTGATTCCAAGGGGTCTAACAGGTAGACTCGCCTTAAACTCGTGGAACCTGCAATTCCTATACGAGTCAAGACCCATTACTTTGGGTTTTGGGTCCACTCCAAACCATGACAATGTCTAAGGTGATGCAATTGAGGATTTTTCCCCCAACGAAGCAATATATTTCTTTTTCCTTTTCTTAACTAGGACACTTAAAAGTTATAATTAGAACTCACCTTCTAAAAAAAAATTTGAAAATTTTGGTGCTACCTTTAGACCTTAATATAAAGAAGGCCAACCTTTTAGTATTCACTCGTAAGTGATATTGTACCGCAAAAAGTTCTCAAAGTTAACACAATAAATGCAAAATTGAGAAGTAACAATCTTCAAGTGGTAGTGAGCTAGTTGCTTATGCTTTGTATGATGAAGACGTAAACAAATTGTAAGGCCATTGTAAATGAGCTGAGTTACTCATAAGGTGCTTGAATTCTGCTTGACTTAAGCTTGATTAGTAAATGAGTCAAGTTTGAACTTAAAATAAAATTTATTTATTTAAATAAGTCGAATTTAAGCTCTTATTTAGACTCGTGAGCCAATTCAAGAGCAAACTTATGTATATTGCTAACGATTCGACTCATGAGTTTCTAAGTAGACATATTTATATTATTAACAAGCTGACTCACAAACAAACTTGTGAGTAGGTTGGCAAATACATTAATGAGTAGACTCTTGTTTATATTATTAATAGGCTTATGAGTAGACTTTTATTTATATTATTAATAAATTAACTCATCAATGGATTATGAGTAGACTCTTATTTATATTGTTAATAAGTAAGTTTGCTTATAAACTTGTAAGTAAGTTCATTTATTTAAACAAGCTCCTACTTAGACTCGTTAATCTAAACAAATCGAGTTTAAGTTTTAAATTTTTTAATGAGCTTGAACTTTTCAAGCTTATTAAAAGTTTGACTCTAACTCGAGTTTAGTAATTTTTCTAACAAGTTGAGCTTAAGTATTAAAAAGCTTGGCTCGACTTAATTCAACTTGACTCATTTATCGGCATAAAAGCCATAAAGGAGGCAATAAAAGCTAGCTATAGATTAATATGCACGGTATGGCTATCTTGACCATTTCTCATTATTTGTTATCATACAAATTTTTATTAGGATAGTGGAGTTTCGAATATAGTTGAAAGGGCATATAAAATCTACAGAAAGTACAACAACATAGCTTGTGTTTTTATACTTTTATAATTTTATAATTTATCGATCGATATTTTTTTCCCCAAATATATAATATATGCTATTTTCCATTAAGCACTCATAAATCCTCAATTAAAAGTGACATTCATGCCTTTTTCAATAAAATTCTAATTCATACATATCTTACTCGATACTTGTAAACCATATAAAATTCAAAATAAAATGTGCATGAATTGTGGTTCCGCTCTGTCATGTGTCCCTCCTAACTGAGCATTGACAATCCTTTTATAGAGAACAACATATTACATGCATTTATTAAAAAAATAAAATTACAGATTATATATTTGCTAAAAATCAAAATACAAATCACTTAAATATATTAAAATATAGGTTATGATTCGTGTTTTTGTAATTATCCTCTATGTCATATTGTTAAATTTACTTATTTAACTAGTTTCCACATGTTATTCCTTGGTACAGCCACTTATCAACATATGTAATGCATACCATTGACTAATGATTGCTTGATTTTATCTTTTAAAACGTATATGATGAATTCAATATGTAAAAATTTAATTGGTCATATGTCACAATCGGAAGAAAAATTACAAGTACTAGATGGGATAAAGACTATTATATATGGAATAGGGTAATATATCCTGAATTATACATAGATTATAATCATATTCCAGTAAATATAATTATAAAATAACAGAATAAGCAAAGGATATAAACAATATAAATATGAAAACAAGAAAAGAAAAAAAAAATACCACTTTACATCCGAAATTACTGTAGAGTTTCTTTTAGAGCATGATTGCTCCAATTTGTCAAAATCATCTGCACACACAAATGACCAGTGAAATAGTACGAATAGGAGTAGAAGAGGAAAAGAGATGACAAATAGGATAAGAAAAAGAGATGATATATCATAAAGAACATATATTTTTAAGTAAAAAGTGGTCCGATATTTAATAACTTTAAATTTAATATTTAAAAATTTAATTGAGTTTAATATTTAATATATTTAAAATTGATCAAGTATAAAATTAAAAACCTATATTTCTTTTGGTGTGTATTGATCTTAAAAAAGCTTTTTAATTTTTTTTTGTTTGTTGTTTGTTGTTTGTTAGCCAAATTAGGATACTAAATGCTAAGGAAAGTTTGTAAAATGCCTTTTCTTTTCCTTACATTTGCAATTGGCGAAATCGGGAGTTGATTTTGTGGTTAGCAAGCATTGATTTCATTTCCTTTAACGTCAACTCTAATTAAAGCTCCGATACGTTATGTCATTTATTAAAGGTCACATAATAGTGTATGGCAGGTTTCAATTCAATTGGATTGGCATTACGTATAGATTGTTGATGTGATATGCCCCGCGTGTAGTAAAACCGCCTTAATAAGTACCCTGTAGACACTGTTTGTAACATGGTCCTAGAGAAGTGGGTATATTTGAAAAATATGCATTCAAGGTGAAGATTCATTATACATGCAATCTTACAAGATTTTTTCCCTTCTTTTTACTAATATTTCCTTCATAAAAATGCATTTTATATTGTAATTAATTTCTAGTAACATATTATATATATATATATATATTTCACATTGTTGATATTATATTCATAAAAATTTATTAAAGTATAAATGTTATGGAGATATACACTCCATTCAACATAATAATGATTTGGGATAGAATAACTTATTTATTTATTTGTTTTACTAATACATCATGTTCCATAAATAAGGGAATTCGATATTGAGATGGTTTTGAATGGGTTTCAAGTATATAGCTACTATTATGTGATGTGTGTCCATGATAGGATAATTGGGGCTTGTTAACTAATAAATTTCTAACTTAAATAATGTATATTGTTTGTATATGGCCACTCCAATACGTGGGTGATAACCATTGACAAGAGAATAGTGATTATAGATTTCTAGAGTGATGTGATTAGATTGGATTAGATATGAACATTATTGTAGTAATTGAGTGGGTCACTAATATTAGAAAATTATAGCTGATACAAGTCAATTGAGAAAAATGAAGTTACAAGAAGGCTAAATGACGGAATGAATTTACATTATGCTTTGTAGGCATATAGGTGGTAAGACTAGAAAAAGAAAAAAAAAAAGATGTCTTCTATCCCTCCATAAGAGCTACTATACATGATTCATCTCTCGTCTATCCACTTTGTCTTTCTTTCCTAAACTCAATTTCCATTTCCATATGAAACACAAACATGATTCCTTTTTGATACCAGAAACCTCATACCCATATATGTACAACTTAGTACCACTAAAAATGAACTTTGATGCTTGTACATCACATTCGAGGGTGGACCCAACCTCTCTTTTCATTGTTACTTACGATTTTCATAGTTCATAGTTTGTTATCTCCTAGACACTGCATTTTGGGTTTTTTAAACCTAGTGGTGCATTTGCTTTTAGGACTTAACAATCACGACATCTACATTCGTTTTATTATGAATTAATTGTCTTTCCTTTTTTTCTTATATTCTTGTTTTCTCCATGATACTTTTTGTGCTTTTTTTTTTCTTTCATTAATTAATTCATGTCGCAATTGCCTTATCATTTGCTTAACTAACATTGCATTTACTTTGCTGGGATGGAATGCGGCTGCAAAAATGTAGTAATTTCTCTTATTTATTTTGCTTTACATTAGATATATTTTTGGAATAAAAGTTATATTTTATTATAATAACAACTCATTTAGTGAAAGGAATAAATGAAAATTCCTTATAAATTTTACTTTGTATGGATTAGGCATTACTTATGGTCTAATTTGAGAGTATGGAAGATTATGTATTGTGAAATTTTATTAACATGCGATACATATCATTTTAATCTATATCACTCTTGTGCTATTCATAATTAACTACATGAGATATATAATTAAATATATGTGATGAATAACATTACTCAATACTATATAATTATATTATATAAAACTACTTTATAATGTAAGTTTAGTTATAATGTTTTTCTTATATTTCTTTTAGTGTATTTGTCCGAGAAAAGCTTTTACTTAAAATTTTTTTCTTTGTTTTTATTTTGTTAGCCAAATTCGAATATTAAGATGCTAAGGCAAGCTTGTTGAAAGCCTTTCCTTTTCCTTGTTTTGCTATTAATGAAAGTGGGAATTAAATCGTGTATTTAGCATATATTTCACTTCCTTTTAAAACTATCATTCAACTCTAATATGCTATGCCACGTATTAACTAGATTGCAATCTAATACTTTTTTTTAATGATAATTGAGTAGAGTTAAATAAAACAATTGAAATTGATGAAAATTCTTTAAAACTTTAAAAAATACAAAAAAAAAAATCTTGAGAGATATGTAATAACACATTATTATCGAAGAAAACTTTATATAAATATTTAAATTTTAATTTGAAATAATTAATTTAAAAAAAAAATACTAGTGAGATGATTCTAATTCTATTGGCATTTTTCTTAAAAATTATAAATTATATTTGTACAGAGAGGACATGTGTACTAGGCTCATGTTGAGAAAACTTTCTTTAGGTTAAAAAGATATAGCGTTAAGATTAAACTCAAGTTTGATTAGAAAGGTTTGAGTTTGGTTTAATTAAGTTTATTTAAAATTAATTTATTTTAAAAATATTTTTTAAATTAGAAAAATAATTCAAATTTGATTCGAACTAAATATAGATATAAGATTGACTCGAATTGAATTGAATTTACAAATAAGTCAACTAGGGCTTATCTAGCTTGAGCTCGACCATGTCTCAATTGTCTAATTTTAGTTCGGGTAACTTCCAGGCAGTTTGGACTGAACATCTCTACCAGTACGGCATGCGGTTGGTTAATCGAATACGAGCAAATAATAATCTTGGAGCATGAGGACTGGCCTCGGGGACGTAAAATCAACGTTCAATCCGATTTAACGGATGGAAGAAAGCAATCATTTAAGCATTCTGGTTATATGTTGATAATCATGGTTGGAGATGGAGAAAAATTTGGGAGGTCCCGTCAGTGTCGCCGTCACTTCTCATTGAACACCGTCAACGGTAATCACCGTCTAAATTTGAGAAATATAAATATATATTTTATAACAGCCGTTGGATGGGTTTTAAAAAAAATATATATAAAAGGAGATCGTAGGCTTCGCTCCCCTCTCTCTTCTCTTATTTTACTTCTTTTACCCATTCTATCGACGACACGTAAACAGTCAAAATATAAATCCCGGGGGGAGAGAGAGAGATATAGTGTGTGTGTGTGAAGAGAGAATTCGGATGTAAGACGAACTCAGGAGAGAGAGAGAATGCAATTTTAGTGGACCGACTATCGAGGAGAGTAAACGCACGAAGGACAATTTCAGAAGCTTTGCGCAGTATAGAGAGAGAGAGAGAAATCGGATTGTTTGATTGCATAGCTTCGATCCTGTACGTACGTACGTAAGGTTTGTTTTGTTGTTTTTAGTTGACTGATTCTGGAATCATATGTCGTTGAGATTCTTCTTTTGTTGAATTCAAGTGCGAGAATGCAAATTTGGATCATGAATATGATGTGTTATTTATCTACAATGAGGCTTTCTCGTCGGATAAGAAGTGGAATACTATTGTTTTGTTCTGATTAATGAGGGAGATTTGTGTTTGAATTGATGAGCTGTGTGATCTACAGGAAGGCTTCCCCCCCCCCCCCCCCCCCTGTTTTTTGGAATTAGAAGGTGAGCAAAATATATTTTGAATTAAAATCCTTTAATGGTGGTTGTTTGGAGTGCGGGCAAATTGAATCAGCGTCATATGCTTGGGAAGAAGTGCTTGAGGAATTGAGATGGCTTAAATTAGTGTCATCGATCCATATTTGATTCCCCTCATGCTGTATAGATTAGATGAGCAATGTCGCTTCTAGAGTAGAGCATTGCCTCAAGAAGTCAGGTAGATTTTGGAGAGCTTGGCAGCAAGGAATAACCTGAGCAAAAGGTACCAAAATCAAATGTCATATAATCAAGCTCTAGAAAACATTGAAGTTTGCATTCTGAGAGGTTTGGTATGCTCGCGTTATGCTGAATTTCCATTAGTAATAGGTATCCATATCATTTTTTTAGTCCTGTCCACCTTTAGATCCCCAGGGATAGCATTTGTTATTTCATTATGAGCGTGAATGCTATCCTCACTATTGGCTACCTGTCTCTGGTGAATTACCTTGACATCTCCTGCAAAGCTTATCAGATTATCTTTCTATTCTTTACCGAGAAAGAATATCTTTCTATTATTTGTAGTTATTGGTCTCAGGCTTGTAGTATAAGTGATCTCACAAGAGAAATAAACAATCCAATAGTATGCAGTTGCTTTTTTTTTGTTTATGCTATGTGAGGCTTTTCTCTATGATATCTTTGGTTAGCAGACTAGGGGTTCTCTTTGATGAGCACTCAACTCTTTCTTTACATATATCGACTAGATCCTGCTTCTAGGCTCATAACACTGTGCACTAGCTTCAATTATGGCACATTTTCCACCTATTAATCAGTTTTTTGAAGTCTGGATTTTTGCTGGAAATTCATGCTACCCTTGTGCAATGCGTATTCAGATCCTTCGTCATTATTGCCTGCTACTTTCTGTAGTTTGCAAATAACACATGTCCAACTCTTCTTGCAATTATTGTTGTCTATTCTTCTTGTTTTTTTTTTTTTTTTTTTTTTTTGAACATTTTACTTGTAACATGGATTTGTTCAAATTTTTTTAAGGTGTATGCACATGATTAATCGCTGGTGAATTGATATGAAAAATGATCTTTGTATTGGTAAGAATAAGATAGCTGATGTGGGTTTTAACTGAATGTAGTTCTCTACAAAATGTGTATTGATTAATCTCCTACAATGTTGAAGTAGCATGAATATTAGAAAACCAAGCTCTGCTAAACGTATTATGTATTTCTATGGGGATCACTGATAGAAATATGAAGATACTAGATGTTCCTTTGTTCAATTTGATTAATTTTGACATGCATGTTAAGGACTCTCCATACTTAAGATTGCGGTAATAAATTAAACATAGCTTTGAAGTAGTACCCTGATGTATTCATGTGGAGAATTTCGAGGGAATGAAATAATATATGAAGCTATAGTCTTCATAATTGGCCAATCATTATTTAGTTCTGCCGCAACAAGTTTTAGTTTTTGAAATTCTTGTCCTTGTGGTTGTTAAGGTTATAATTCTTCCTCTTTTTTCGGCTATTCTTGGTTTTTCCTTCCTTGTTTGTATAGTGCTGGTGTACTTGATTCACTTCTCTATTAAAAAAGTTTATAGTAATCAGTTCTTTCAATAAACCTTTTTTTTTCCACTTTTAATTGTTGTTTTGTGCTTTTGGCATCTGAACTTGTGGATAGTTTATCATTCCATCTTTTGGTGTCACCTCTTACAGCTGATTGTCATTTACCCTTTTCCCATCCAGTTCTCACGCAAGATGCTGTGTTTGCTGATATAAGTGCTAGCAGGTGAAGGCTAACTGAAAATATGCCTTCCCTTCAGCTACTACAGCTGACTGAGCACGGACGGGGTCTTATAACTTCAAGAAGGTAATGGTATCCCCATTCGATTACTGTTGGGTTGAAATTATGACATAGAATTACCTTGACTTTCTAGTGATACAATATTATATTTAATGTCCACTTCACAAATTTGTGTCATAATGCAATTTATTTATTGCAATTTCAGATTCTTTATTGCTGGAGTGAGTGAGTAATTTATTTATTTATTTTTTATCAGAACTAATTTTCTTGTACATACATATAAATAATAGTTCTATCAAATGGGATGAAATGGTAAACATCATAGAATGTAGAAAAATCTTGAACTTTATGGCTGAAGGGAGGAGACAAAAGGATCTAGTTATCTCCCCCACATTAAATTGTAGAAGTGCCTGTTTGTTTACTGACAATATTGGGGCAAAAGGAAGGATGATTTTCCCATTCTGTGTCTTTTGAAACTCCTGAAAAGCTACCTCCAGGAAGTGTGCAATGTGATATAGACCCATTGAAACAAATCTCTAGGTCATGATGGTTTCTACCCTTTAGGCAGAAGACTTTAGTTTCTTTTAGTTGCCATCAGGGTTTTTTAATTTAACAATACTGGCTAAAACTGGTAATTCCATCTTCAATCTTTGTTTTCTTGATCCAAATTTCTTTTACCATGTATTGGAAGTGGGTGGGGTTAATTTCTGACACTTACTCAATTGGGTTTGGGACGCATATGTAATTGCTCAATCTCTTTGCAAAATGCAAGGGTAAGACTGCCTATATATGTATCCTGCATTTTATTACCCTGCACTGGTGAGGGAGTGGGCACTTTGTGCGTTGGGTGAGACCCCCTGTTCAAATTGCTCATTTGGCAACTTCTTGTTCTTTTCCCAGCTCTGTTTGCCCTATGTTTATACTTTTATTTCTATTGGGTTTTTAGCTGATGCTTACCTGTTCTTTTCCTGGCTCCTGTGTTCCTATGCTAGCCTTAAAATTTTATCCACTTGTCCATGAAGGAAAATGTCCCTAAGGGGTCATTCTCTATATATGAGGCAATGTTATTAATGCTATAAATGTATAAAGATTTCCAGTAAGTGGGACTTTAGTTGGTATTTTTGTGGAAATTGCAACTTACTGCATGAGCTTTCAATTTTTGCCACTTGTTTCTTCTTTCAGAGCATTTGTTTGCAAAGCCACATTTTTTATTTAGCTCCATTTCACTATTTTTAAGTGGTTTTATTACATGAATTGTTGTGCTGGTCCTGGATGCTTACGAGTTACATTTTATACTGCCTTGAGGACTAGTATGCAGATTCTGCAGAAGTATGCTCATGCATGGTTATAATTGAGTGCATTGTATCTTTTCACGATGAGGCTTTTTTGGTATTCTAAGAATGCATCTTCATACTATTTAATAACCAAATCAAGTTGCAGAATTCATATGTTCGGTTTATTTTGTGTCACCTATGTTTTCAAACTCTTCTCCTTGAGTTATAGAACGGGCAGAAAGACCTTTTCTTTTCCTTTATGATCAGGTCATTGAATTTGCATCTGCTGTCTGCCTTCTCTTTCCTAAAGCTAGATTTTGATATAAATTATATATAATTTTATGGGGGTTATTGCAGGAAAACTTTGCTGTTTGCCACTGGTATCTTTGTTGTGGGTGGTACAGCTGCATACTTGCAGTCCCGATATAATACGAAGCCCAAATCTTTAGGTTATTACAATGGAACTCTCAGAGAGAGAGGTGAACTGGGCAGTGTTGGGAAACGTCATGATAAGGGAAAGAAAGCTACTAAGAAGAAAGGCGGGTTGAAGTCACTTCAGGTCCTGACAGCTATACTTCTATCAAAGATGGGCCAGATGGGTGCAAGAAACCTTTTGGCTATGGCTGCAGCAGTGGTAAGGATCTCTTTTATCACTGGCAGTTTAGAATAATATGAGTTATAAATGACAACTGCTGATTAAGGGCTAGGAACAATTCTGGAAGTTTATGGAAGATCCATTCCTCTTCTTTATGCAGTGTATTTAGTTAAGAGTAAAATTTGTATATGATTTGACTTTTATGTCCAATCTCCTATGTCACATGATTTTTTTGGATAGCTTTCATGTGTTTTCATTATAAGTACCCTTTTCCTTTTGCTCTGGTTGTTTTACTGTTCTTTCTTGTCTTTTGTTTCTTTGCAATCCCTGTACAGGTGTAACTAAGAAGGGGATTTCTGATAACTGTCTTCCACATGTAGATCAATTTCATTTTTTAATCCTCTTGCCTAATTAAAACAAAGCTTGTGCTTATTTCTTTTGTTTTTTGTTCTTTCCCCCAAGTTGTTTGAGTTCCCTTTTTTTTTTTTGGGTCCAACTTGATGCTTATCATACATTTCAGGTGCTGCGAACTGCTTTAAGCAATAGATTGGCAAGAGTACAAGGTTTCTTATTTCGTGCTGCATTTCTTCGACGAGCTCCTTTGTTTTTACGACTTATTTCGGAGAACATCATGTTATGTTTTCTTCTTTCAACCATGCATTCTACATCAAAGTACTTAACCGGCACCCTAACGCTTCAGTTCAGAAAGATATTGACCAAACTTATCCATACGCATTATTTTGAGGTACCTTTTCCAGAGCAGTTCTTTTTAATTAGTTTTTTGGTAGTTAAGATTTGTCACTTATTGTATATTTTTCTTTTTTGAGCTAACTAAAGGCTTCTTCTAGATCCTTTTTATTTCTGGAAATCGTTAATGCTTCTTTATACATAGGCCATATATTAAGGCCAGGTGAATTGTTTTACCTGGAGTTTGTGTGGAAAATAGTTAATTCAGTTTGGGGGGGGGTTGGTTGGGTGTGGTGGGTGGTGTGTGTGTGTGTTGGGATGGTGGGGGTGGAGTGATGCTGATGCTAGTTTTTATGAATTAACTAAATGTATTGTTAGAAAACCTGATATAGCACATATGGAAGAGACATGACAAAGCACTTAGCTCTGTCTTAGAAGGCACTTGGCTTTTTGCTTTTCCTCTGCATGTCCTGATATTATAATCCATGTTATCATTTTTTTTAAATGTCTGAAAAATTCTCCTTTGGAGTTTCAGTGGTATTTGCTTCAAATTTTACCGTCATGCACTTAAAACTTGTCATTTGGAGAAATCAGTAAGCCCTTTTGAGCATTGCGTAAAATCAAAATAAAAGGGAAAGTTGACTTTTCTTATGCAATCTTTGCTATCCTTAAATATTATTTAGAAGTTCCATTGGACAAGTGGATTGTGGGAGTACGTGTTTAATCCCTTTGCTAATAGAAATGCCTTTTTGCAATTTTCTATAGAGAATATTTTCCTTTTATTTGTTAAGAGTATTTTTCTCTTCATGCTCAGAGTCCAGAGATTTTAGTGGTGTCTTTCTTCCCGTCTACAAATGTTGACTTCTGTTTGATCATTTGTGATCTTTGTCGAATTACATCACTTCACTTTCCTCTTGCAAGTTGCAATTTTTGTAGTCGGTAGTCCTGATTTGACAAGTCTGGAACATTGTAAGGGCTGGTGACTTAGCAGCTCTTCATGCTTGTTTATGCCTGTCAGTCTCATTTTGTGCTTCATCTTATGGTCTTTATTCTTCTCAAGGCTGGTATGTTTTGGTTGTTTCGATCAATGATGGAACTATCTTCATGCTTGTTTATGCCTGTCAGTCTCATTTTCTGCTTCATCTTATGGTCTTCATTCTTCTCAAGGCTGTCATGTTTTGGTTGCTTTGATCAATGAAGGAACTATCTTATAGTAATCTTGGATGATGGCTCTTGTGATTGAAACATTAATTTGATGCATTTTCCTTCAATGTGTACCCTTGACATATGTACATTAAATAGTGGGGAAGCAGAAGAGAGATGTAATCAATAGTGGGAGACACAGGTGCTGTAAGTTTCTTAACCTAGAAAGACAGATTGTGATCCCATTTCTTGGTAGCTTGGTAGCATTTAGCATCTTCCCCTTCTTGACTTCTGTTCTTCAAAGAACTATCTGTTCATCTTCTTGTCTCGATGTTATGTAATAAGTCATTGGGTGATCTTCTGAAGAGTTGGCAAATTCTCCTGTAATCATTAATCTTTCACCAAGCAAGGTCTTGAGTGACAGCTTACTCAGTTGTGTTTCCAGTTTCAATACCAGAGTCAGAAATTTTTGTTGGCATTTAAGTTATGATTTTTTAATAAATAGACTATATGGCTTGCATATTCACTTGCTTGTCTCTTTGTTGGATTTCAGAATATGGCATACTATAAAATATCTCATGTTGATGGTCGGATAACAAATCCTGAGCAGCGAATCGCAAGTGATGTCCCAAGATTTTGTTCCGAATTGAGTGACCTGGTACAGGAGGACATGACTGCATTAGCTGATGGAATATACTATACCTGGCGCCTCTGTTCTTATGCAAGCCCAAAATATGTTTTTTGGATTTTGGTATCTCTCTGTTCTTGATCTAGTTTTTGCTTACTGATGATTGATTATTTTGACAGACACCTTAGATTTGAGTAAAGTAGTAGTTCTGCTTCTCAGGAGTTGATATGTGTTTTAGGCATATGTAATTGGAGCAGGGACAATGATTAGAAACTTTTCTCCTGCTTTTGGGAAGCTAATGTCAAAAGAGCAGCAGTTGGAAGGAGAATATCGGCAACTTCATTCACGATTAAGGACACATGCAGAGAGTATAGCATTTTATGGTGGAGAGACAAGAGAGGCATCTCACATTCAGCAAAAATTTAAGAGTTTAGTCAGACATATGAAAGTTGTCCTACACGACCATTGGTGGTTCGGCATGATTCAGGACTTCTTGGTGAAGTACCTTGGTGCTACAGTTGCGGTGATCTTGGTCATTGAACCCTTTTTTGCTGGGCATCTTAGACCGGATGCATCTACTTTGGGACGAGCTGAGATGCTGAGCAATCTGAGATACCACACTAGTGTAATCATATCACTGTTTCAATCACTAGGAACACTTTCAATAAGTTCAAGACGTCTTAATCGTCTCAGGTATTCTTCTGATCTATAACTTGAATTTGCAAAGCTGATGTTTTATTTATTTATTTTCTTAGGGTTTTGGTGTTGAGTCTTTTTTTTTGGGTTGGGGGGTGGTGGTGTTGGGTGGGGGAGGTGGGGTTGTCTTTCTAAGAATAGGGAAATCTGCTCTTCTTTCCTTTTTGATATTTTATATTCACCTTACCAGAGTATACACTTTATTATTAGTTCTCTCCCCCTCTGGGTACAAAGGGGCACTTGACAGTTTAAAAAAGATAAAAAAGAATATAATATTTATTGAAAAATGGGCTACCTTACCTCCTATGTTGAATTTTGATAAAATAATATGGCATCATCTTCTTTAGTATTTTCCATGTCATACTCATTCCTGTCAAGTTTAAGCAACCACAATAGTTACCCAGCAGAAATTTCTCCTTTGAGGTAACTTGGTTGCTTGCTTTGCTACTTAATGTTATTAGTTGGTAAATAATGAACTTTACCAATGACCAAACTATTTCAGATTGTAAGAGCTATATATGAACAAACGAAAAATGGACAAATAAAATACTAAAATGACGCAATAATAGAGGTAGTTGGTCATACTATGGCCATGCTCCTTCGTTACTAGAAAAATAAAAAAGAAGCAAGGGCAACTTTGAAAGAGATAATAATTGAGTCTATGAGAGAGAATATAAATCCATAAACCAGCAAATCAGTCCTTAAGATTATTGTCTGTGTCATGTATAGTATGACAACCAGATTTCCCTTGCAAAAGTTGAGCAATTAATTAATTGTAGATGGCACTGCGGCATATCACTTATTCCTTCTGGACAATGAGTCTAGCACCTGCTTCTCCTCTCAATCAGTCTCTTCTTTTGCAAATTTTGACAGATATGGTGTCAACTTATGTCATATGTGAAGGTCCTGAACTTACTCCATGCTGTCAGCATTTTCACTCTCCACCTTCAGATAGATAGAAGTTTTTTATTTGTACCTTTTTCTATGCACCCATATTCTTAAGATATTTGTGTTGCTTATTTGGTACATCTTGAGAGAGAAGTGAAAATACTTACCAGGATATACTTATTATAATTATATAATTATAACTGGTACAATCGAGGTACCCATTCTATGACAACTCTCAATGACTTAAACTTACCTTCTATTTTTGTGCCTTTCATGGGCCTAATATTTCCGGCAATTGCTATGGCTTCTTTATCACTTCATGTTGGAACAACAACTGGAAACGGCTGCTAATACCCCAAGATGCAGAGGAAGTGATATTATTGGTTCTTAAAAGCTATAATAATATTCCATTTTGGGTAAATTTAACCATTTTGTTGACTCTGGAGTAACTCTGTTGTTTGCAAATGCATGCAACTATTGCATTGGTCTTTTTCTGTTGCATTTGTTGCAAGCTACTTCATAGAAGCAAGTGACACAGTAATGGATAACTACCTCTCTTGAGAACCTTGGACATATTTGGTAACTAGGTAAGAACCTGCTATGTGCAGATAGCAATTTAAAGTATATACTCATATGAATAAAAACAATAAATTTATTAAAAATGTTATCATGATAAATATACGAACGATCTATGTTTGTAAATTGTTATAAATATGGTGTGAAAATTAATATTTGTTTATATAAATAGATATCATGTATTATAGTTTTATACGGTAACTGAATAGTTTTCCTATATTTATGTAAATTGATGTGTCATTTCAAAAGAGTTGCATTCATTTAAAATAATAGGAATGCAACATTATGAATGTTAAGGGTTTTGTTGTTTTACACTGTTATATAAAGGTTGCCACTATTTTGCATAAAGGACATGTTTCCTTTTTACTTAAAAGGGCTTGCCTCTTGGATGCTCAATTCATATATAAAACGCTTCTCATAAACAAAAAGCTTCATAAATTATATATATAAAAGATTTAAGCTACTTTTATGAATAAAAAATGGAAATAAAGCCCATAGGAGCCAACACTAGTGAAAAGGATAGTTGTATTGAGTCCAATGATAGAATTGCTGTAATGTTCTTGCATAATCCCTATGAGGATTAAGTGTGCATGTGTCCTTTTGCCGACTTATGCCTTGCAGTGTATTTGTCTAGACTGCAATGCATCATTGGGGATCTTTGATTTGATTTTTCCCTGTTCTCTCAACCTTGGCCTTTTCTTTTAACATAGGCTTTGAAATGAAATGCATAGAACATTTAGATGTAGATAGCTCTGAGTTGCTTCTTGTATTTGTTTTCGTGAATGATTGATGCATCAAGGATGGCATAGATATGTGTCCATAGCTTCAAAGTGACAGCTTATACTTTAATCGTTGGCCTCGTATTTCTTTAGGTACTTATATGTACTTTTCCTTGTATATAATATGTATCTCATCTTGTTTTTATGACACTTGGAATCTATTCTCTGTTACAGTGGTTATGCTGACCGAATTCATGAACTGATGGCCATATCAAGGGAACTGAGTGCCACAGGCAACAAATTTTCTTCTCCAGGAAGTGGAGACCAGAGTTGCTTTAGTGAAGCTGACTACATTGAATTTTCCGGTGTAAAGGTGGTACAATAGGTTGTATACCATTTATTTCTTTCTATCTCATCTATGCTTATGTATGCCGTTTCTCAGGTTGTGACACCAACTGACAATGTTCTAGTGGAGGATTTGACGCTTAGGGTTGAATCTGGAGCAAATCTTTTGATTACAGGTGATTAGAAATTATTTGTGGTTTATTATATCCCATATGCATATTTTATTCCTCAAAATCCAACTCTGGAAATACAAAAGTGAAAAATGAATAGTGCCAATGCTTTTTGATTTTTCTTTCTCCTCTGTTAGTAGGGATATTTTTTCTTAGAAAATATTGTTATGTCTGCCATAATATTTGGAGAATCAAGGGATCTGTAGTCCTTCAGCATTTTTTTTTCTTTTTTTTTTTCCATCTGTAAATGAACTTTTCTTCTGTGGTAATTGTGAATGTATTTCATTTTTGTAGCATAATGCTGAGACAATTGCAAGAGATTTACATGTGCTAACTAGCAGTTAAGCCCACTGCATATGATCAGTAGGTGTATGAAGAAAACTATATTTTTCTTATTTAAAAAACGTATATACATTCTAATATATATATCCTAAGATGGCTAGTATACCAGTCTATAAAAAAGGAAATCAGATTTTTTTTTAATTGGAAATCTTAACAAAATAGGAAACTATACAATATCTGAAAAATATCTAATCTAAATAAAGAAACAATAACTAATTCTCTAAATAAATAAATAAAGGCCGAAATCTTTTCTACACTCTCCCTCAAGCTGGGTTATATATATATTATATAAGCTCAGCTTGGAATTCAATTCATCAAAACTAACTCTTGGTAGTGCTTTGGTAAGAATATTAGCAATCTGAAGTTTTGTTGGAACATAACTTAGTTGAACAATCCCATTGTTGACCTTATCTGATATAGAATGTCGATCAATTTCAATGTGCTTTGTTTTGTCGTGATGCATAGGATTTTTGGCTATACTAATGGTTGATTGATTGTCACTAAATATCTTGATAGAGTCTTTTATTTCCACCTTAAGTTCCCTTAATAGTCTTTGAAGCCACATTCCCTCACATATTCCTAGTGCGAGAGCACGATACTCTAATTCTACACTACTTCGTAAAACAACAATTTGCTTTTTGCTCCTCTAAGTGACAAGGTTGCCCTAGACATATGAACAGTAGCCAGTAGTCGACCTCCTATCAGTTAACTCTCCTGCCCAATTACCATCTGTGTAGATCTCTACTTCATGGTTTTTAGATTTTTTAAATAGCAGTCCATACCTTGGAGTCATCTTTAGATATCTCAAGATTCTATTTACTGCTTCCAAATGATCCTCACTCGGATTATTCATGTGCTGACTTACTGCACTTACTGAGTATGCAATATCTAGTCTTGTGTGTGATAGATAAATAAGTTTGCCAACAGGTCTTTGATATCTTCCCTTGTCAACTGGAATGCTTTCTTCACTTCTATTCGGTCTTTTATTGGAATCCATTGGTGTGTCAGTTTCATATAATAGATTCAAGATATACTTTCTTTGCGATATGACAATTCCTTCCTTAGACCGAGCCACCTCCATTCCTAAAAAATACCTGAGATTCTCGAGATCCTTAATCTCAAATTCTGTTGCCAGCATCCTTTTTAGATTGATAATTTCCTTTGAATCATCACTTGTCAAGATGATATCATCTGCATATACTATGAGAATAGCAATCTTACCTCCTGGTTTGGTCTTGACAAACAGTGTATAGTCAGCTAGACACTGATGGTACCTATTTGCAATCACAGTTTTAGCAAATCTGTCAAACTATGTGCGAGGGGACTGCTTCAAGCCATATAAGGATTTTTTTAACTTGCAAACTAACCTGCTGTTTGAACTGTTTTCATATCCCGGTGGTATTGTCATGTAGACCTCTTCTTTAAGATCCCCATTCAAGAAGGCATTTTTAACATCAAGTTGGTATAGAGGCCAATCTTGATTCACTGCAAGAGAGAGTAGAACTCGAACAGTATTGAGTTTGGCAACTGGTGCAAAAGTCTCTTGGTAGTCAATCCCATATAACTGTGTGAAATCCTTTGCTACAAGCCTAGCTCTGAATCTCTTGACACTTCCATCTGCTTTATATTTGACAGTGAATATCCACTTGCAACTTACAGGGTTTTTGTTGTGAGGGAGTTCAGTAAGTGTCCATGTATCATTACTTTCTAGAGCCCGAATTTCTTGCTCAACTGCTTGTTTCCATGTTGGAATCTTTAGCACCTCTTGGATAGAATTGGGAATCTGCACACTATCAAGATTTGACATAAAAGCCTTGTAAGAAGGTAGCAATTTCCCATATGCTACATATCTTTCGATTGGATGATCGGTACACCCTCGGACACCTTTCCTGTGTTCAATTGGTTGATTAGAGTCATTAGTCATTGGTACCAAAGAGTCATGAGTTGAGAAATCCATACCATTATGATTATCAGATGTAGAAGGACTTGGTTCTGATTCTTGACAGTCTTGGGTCTGCATAGTGGCCTCTATATGCTCAGTTGGTCTTCTCCTTCTATAGACACGAAGTTCAGGATTATTAGTATCAGGTTGTGGTTGATTTGAGACTATTGGGACAACTTCAGTAGTAGGAACTGAAGTGACAGCATTTGGTTCAAATGAAATTGGGGTAGAGTTTGGTTGAGTGTCTTGAATGAGATCCCAAATCTGATATTTCCTCGAATTCTTCCCTTGAATGTCAGATTTGGGAAAGTAAGATTGGTCTTCAAAGAAGGTGACATCCATGGAGTTATATATTTTTTGAGTGATTGGAGAGTAACACTTGTATCCTTTTTTATTAAAAGAATAACCTAGGAAGATGCATTTGAGGGATTTGGGATCAAGTTTGGTATGCTATTGTTGGTGGATGTGAACAAAGGAAGAGCAACCAAAAATCTTCAATGGTAGGTCGGAAGAAAAACACCGGATATGTGGGTATGCTTGCATGAGGACCTGATGAGGATTTTGGAATTTTAGGACACGACTAGGCATCCTATTGATGAGATATGTGGCTGTGAGAATGGCTTTCCCCCCAAAAGTGTTTAGGCACATTATTAGAGAACATAGTAGTACGGGCCATCTCAAGTAAATGTCTATTTTTTCTCTTAATGACACCATTTTGTTGAGGTGTGTCAACACATGAGCTTATATGAATGATCCCATGTTTGGAAAGATAAGAACCAAGGACAGAATTAAAATATTCCTTGGCATTATTTGTTTTAAGAACTTAAATGTTGCTTTGGAATTGAGTAGAGACTATGGAATGAAAGGATTGAAATATGGTTGCTGTTTCGGATTTTTCCTTTATAAGAAATGTCCAAGTAGTTCTTGTATGATCATCTATAAATATTACAAACCACCAAGCCCCATTTATATTTTTTACTCGTGAGGGTCCTCAAATGTCACTATGTATTACAGAAAAAGGATGTGAAAGATTGAATTTCAGACCGGAATATACATGTCTAGTATGTTTTGCAAGTTGGCAAATTTCACATTGATAAGAGTTGGAGTTTTTAATGAAAAACAAATGAGGAAACAACTTTTCCATGTATCTAAAGTTTAGATGACCAAGACGATAATGCCATAACATAACTTGACTCTTGACTGGACCGGACTTTGTAATAAACACAGAATTACAACCAAACTTGGTTGACTTGAACTAGACTCAGAAAAACAACTTGATGGATAAACTTGTCTATTGAGGAGATCATTATCTTTGAGTAAATATAGGCTACCACGCATCTCAGCCTTGCCAATCACCTTCCCCGAATCCATTGCTTGAAAATCACAAAGATTTAAATAGAACTTAGTTACACATTTCAAGTCACGAGTAATTTTACTAATTGAGAGTAGATTGCAATTCGGTTTAGGAACATAAAGAACAGAGAAAAGGTGAAGATCCTTTGTCAATTGGATTGATCCGATCCCTACCACTGGTGAGAAAGAGCCATTAGCTATTCGTACAGTAGAGTGACTAGTGCATGGGCGGTAGTTTTTGAGGATGTTGATGTCTCCAATCATGTGATCCGAGGCTCTCGAGTCAATTATCCAAGGTTTCGAAGTGCTGTTTTGGGCAATATGGGTGTAGGATAGAATACCTTGGTGTGTTAATAGGCTGGTATGTTGCTCAACCGAAGATTGAGATGCTTGACCAAAACTGGAGATGCCACTAAGCATTTTCTGAAGTGCCTTAATTTGCTCCTTGGTGAATAGAATGGCTTCTGCATTATCATCAGTTGTAATAGTAGCATTTGCACAAATTTCCTTGTCATATTGGCTATTGGATGATTTCCAATTTGCAGGTTTTCCATATAATTTCCAGCATGTTTCCTTCATATGACCAAGCTTCTTACAATGGTTGCACCATGGTTGTCCTTTCCTGAGCTTATTATTCTGAGATGAATTATGAGTGTACAATGCCGATCCTTCTACAGTAGGTGTGTTGGTTGTCATTATCAATTTCCTTCTGCTCTCTTCTCTCCGTACTTCTGCAAAGGCTTCCCGAAGAGTAGGAAGGGGTTTAATTCCCATGCTTCTCCCCTAACCTCATCTAGGTCTTTATTGAGACCAAGAAGAAAAATGATTGTCCTTTTTTGCTCAACGATTTATCTATATAATGCAAAATCTTCAGTACAATTCCAAGAATGAGTCTCGTACATATCCAATTGCAGCCAACAGCGAGTGAGAGTGTTAAAGTATTGAGTAACACTCAAATCTCCTTGATGTAAATCATATAATCTGGTCTCAATCTCAAACAATTCCAAAGAGTTTTCGGTGCTAAAATATGTTTCACGTGCTGCCTCCCATATCTCATTAGCTGTCCTAAAGAGTAAAAAGTTTTCTCCAACCTCTGTGGTCATTGAATTGATTAACCACGGCATGACTAGGTGATCATCAGTTTTCCACACTCTATATTTAGGATCTATAGTTTCTGGAACTGAGATTTCGCCAGTGAGATGTCTATCCTTTCCTCTACCACAAATATACATGAAGACTGATTGTAACCATTGAAGAAAATTATGGCCATGGAATTTATGATTTGTGAAAAGATGAGAGGAAGTATCGGGAACAATGGTGGTTTCTGAGGAGGAAGATTGTGAGGCCATGCCATATTTGGTCATAATTAGAGAGGCAGGAGTGATCTTTTCTGCAAAGAAGACGGTAGAAGGGTAGGAGAGAGGATGGCGGTGCAGCAGGCAGGAGAGAGGACGGCGGTGCAGCAGGGAGTGTAGCGATTAAGGTTTAGAGACTAAGCTCTGATACCATGAAGAAAACTATATTTTTCTTATTTAAAAAATGTATATACATTTTAATATATATAACCTAAGATGGCTGGCATACCAGTCCATGAAAACGAAATCAGATTTCCTTTTAATTGGAAATCTCAACAAAATAGGAAATTATATAATATCTGAAAAATATTTAATCTAAATAAAGAAACAATAACTAATTCTCTAAATAAATAAATAAAGGCTAGAATCTTTTCTACAGTGTAAGAAAAATGGAAAGGAGAGATGCAAAAACATGACACAAAACAATGAAGACTGGTGAACTTTATATATGGTTTTGCCCTCTATTAGAAGGATGTCTTGTGTTATTTGCTGCTTAATCACCTTTAGCTTTTTATGAAGCTTGAGGTTTTCCCTTAGTTTGACTCACTTCCTCTTGCTGATATAGGTCACATGGTCTGCGAGCTTTTGTCTTCCCTTTCTTTTAAATACATGACCTTAATGATTTCTTTGTTTGTTTGTCTGGTTTTTTTTTATGAAGGTCCCAATGGCAGTGGAAAGAGTTCACTTTTCCGTGTTTTAGGAGGCTTGTGGCCCCTTGTTTCTGGTCATATTGCAAAACCTGGGATTGGTTCTGACCTCAATAATGAGATATTCTATGTCCCACAAAGACCTTATACTGCTGTGGGCACACTTCGTGACCAACTAATTTATCCTCTGACTGCATCTCAAGAGAGTGAACCACTTACACATAGTGGTATGGTGGAATTGTTGAAAAATGTAATACCATCTGTCTTCTCCATCTCAGTTGATTCTTCGTTAATCTTATACTTCTTTTGGCATTATATCAAGGCCTTTCTGTGTATTCTAGGTTGATCTTGAGTATCTAATAGATCGTTATCCTCCTGAAAAAGAGGTAAATTGGGGTGATGAATTATCTCTTGGTGAGCAGCAAAGATTAGGGATGGCTAGGTTGTTCTACCACAAACCAAAATTTGCAATTCTTGATGAGTGCACAAGTGCTGTGACAACTGATATGGAGGAGCGCTTTTGTGCTAATGTTCGTGCTATGGGAACATCATGCATAACCATATCACATAGGCCAGCATTAGTTGCCTTTCATGATGTTGTTTTGTCCTTGGATGGTGAAGGAGGTTGGAGTGTGCACTACAAGAGGTGACCTGGATATGTCATTTTTATTTTGTTTTCTTCAGATTGGATTCCCTGTTCATTGAAGTGATAAAATTCTGCAGGGATGACTCCACAGATCTTGCTGAATCTGGTTTCAATAAGATGAAGCCATCTGAAACAAAGCGCCAGAGTGATGCTATGGCTGTTCAAAGAGCATTTGCAACAAAAAGAAAGGCATGAAATATACCATATTTTCTTTGGTTCCTTGGGTATCATTTTCCACCAAGATTAACATACTGTTTGCACATCCATGTAGGACTCTGCGTTTTCCAATACAAAGGTAGAATCAGATGTGTTTGAGCTGATAGCAACTTCTCCTTTGTTGAAGAATACTGGTCCATTGCCTGTAGTCCCACAACTAAACTGTGCTCCTAGGGCATTGCCACTGCGAGTAGCAGCTTTGTTCAAGATACTGGTGAGACTTTTCTTAACAGAACCTTCTTTCCTATGCAATTGTCATACATCTATTTTTCAGCTACTTTCTGAAAGCATCTCATAATATCGATCTCCATTTGTGTCAATTTATGTGAATCTTTCAGTGCCAAATTTATTCAGGTTATTTGTGTGCCGCTTTATTTCAATTCATTTTAGTTTGTTTTAGAAAATGAATGTAATAATGTGTCTTTTTGTGGTCATCTCCTTATAGTCCATGCTATTTGTTATTGTTACATTGTGAAATCAGAAATCTTTAGTACAATTATTTACCCAAAAAAAATCATAAGTACAAGACAGTTTAAATATTTGCCTCCATATTATTAGATTACTTGCTTGTTTGCTTCACGATTTGGAAAATTTGGATAAACAAATATGTTACTGCAAGTTTTCATTGAAACCCCATGTCTAGCTATGTTCTTGAGGCAAATGATTTTACTTTTGGTGATATATATACAAACACAAGGAAGAAACATTGTGAAACCCGCTTGAAGGAAGAGAATCTAAGAGGATACATAATTTTGCTCTAAAACCGCAATATAAAACAGAGGAAATTTATTTGGAAATACCATGATGCCTCATGATCAGGGACACCATGATTTCATTTCATAAACCCTGTGTGTTGGTGCCCATGTAGTTGGATGAGATTCAATTGAGGGTGGTATGTTTATTTATTTATTTTATAATGAGTAAGATGGTGGAGATCCAATTGCAATCTTCCATACAAGGCATAGGTGACACATCACACATGGTAGGTGAGAGAGCTGCTTTTAAAAAGTATTACTTATTGAGAGGTGCTGAGGAATGCCTTTTCAAACAAAAATCTAGAATGAATTGGTTGAGGCTAGGCGATAGAAACACTTCTTTCTTGCACAAGACTATGAAGAATCTCCATAATAGAAGTGCTTTGCATAGTTTGTCAAGAGATGATGGGAGCGAGCTGTACGGGAAACAGAAGTCAAGTCCTTGGTTGTCACTTACTTTCAGCAACTGTACAATACCACTCATTCCTCCATCAACCCTGAAGAAATTCATAACCTAGTTGATAAGGAACTATCTAACCAACAGAAGAATGAATTGAATGCTCCATTTTCAAATGATGAGGTTAAGAGTGGTTTCTTTTCCCAAGCTAATGAAAAAGCACCTAGACCAGATAGATACACAACCCGTTTCTTCAAGGAGACATGGGGGATTATAGGAAATGATGTCTGTACTGCAATAAGGGAGTTTCTTACTACAGGCCACCTACTCAGGGAGGTTAACTCCACTATCATTTCTCTAGTTCCAAAGATAGCTAATCCCTCACAAATGGGGGAATTTTGATCCATTGCTTGCTGCAACGTACTATACAAAGCTATCTCTAAAATATTAGCAGCGCGCTTAAAGAAAATACTTCCTTCTCTCATTGGTAGAGAGCAGGCTGCTTTCATTCCAGGGCATTGTATAACAGATAATATCCTCATAACTCAAGAGCTGATAGCTGGATATTATTCACAAAAAGGGGCTCTTCGCTGTACATTAAAAGTGGATCTCCAGAAGGCTTATGACTCGATCAGATGGGATTTCTTACTGGAAGTGCTTAAGGCTATGCAATTCCCTCTTCACTTTTGCACCCTCATAGAATAGTTCATCACCACTCCTAAATTCTCAGTTTGCATTAATGGAGAGCTAACAGGTTATTTTTCTAGTAAAAGAGGGTTGAGGCAAGGGGATCCCATTTCCTCTTATCTCTTTGTGATCAGCATGGAGGTTCTTTCCACCCTAATGAGATGTCTCACACTCAACCCCAAGTTCTCCTATCATTGGAGATGTAAACCTGAAAGACTAACCCATCTTTGTTTTGCAGATGACCTCCTCATATTCGCTAAAGGTGAAGTTGAATCTATTGTATTAATTAGGGATGTTCTTCAATATTTTCATTCACTCTCAAGGTTGGTTGCTAATAACAACAAAAGCAATATTTTCTTCTCCCGAGTTCCCCCATAGACTAAGGAAAACATCTTGCGGATATCCCACTTCCAAGAAACCAAGCTTCCTGTGTGTTACCTTGGTGTTCCACTCATCTCCTCTAAACTCAAGAAAGAAAACTACGATATCCTTATTGAACACATCATGGCACGCATCACATCCTAGACATCCAAATACCTGTCTTATGCGGGCAGACTTCGGTTAGTAAAGTCTGTTCTAACTTGAATGCAGGTGTTTTGGAGCTCTGTGTTTCTCCTTCCAAAGGCGCTAATAATTAGGATTGAACAGTTGCTTAGAAATTTCTTGTGGAGTGGCAACCCCAACGTTTACTCTAAGGCTAAGGTAAAGTGGTCTGAGGTTTGCAAACCAGTGAAGTGTGGAGGTCTTGGAATCCCAAATCTTTGCCTCTGGAACAAAGCTATCCAAATCAAGCACATATGACACCTTTGTAAGCCTGACTCTAGAAGTTTATGGCCGGAATGGGTACACTCTACCCTATTAAAGGGTAAAAGCTTTTGGTCTTCACGTGCACCAACCGTTTGCTCTTAGTCATGGAAAAAGCTGTTAAAATTACGGTCCTTGGTCAGAAACAGCTTTCAATTTGAGCCTAATGATGGGTTGTCCATATCATTATGGTCAGACTACTGGCTTCCCACTGTCGACTAAGCTTTGCTAACATAACACCTGGTGTTTACCTGCCACTCTATTCTGGTTGGACTTCGACATTCCAACCCACATCTAACCGAATGCCTCTAAACTTGATCAACTTTGTTGGATGCACTCTATAACTGGATATTACACTATCAAAAGCGGCTACAACTTCCTCAACCCTCCTGGAACCTCTGTGTCTTGGCATAAAGTCATATGGAATAGGACTTCTATACCTAGGCACTTGTTTATACTATGGTTGGCCTGGATGGGTAAATTATTAACTCTTGACAAACTGGTCGGTTGGGGAATCACTTCCTCTGCCACTTGTTTCCTATGTCAATATGGACTTGAAGATCACACCCACCTTTTCTTCAATTGTGGTTATACATCACAGATATGGGAATCGGTTTGTTCTATGCTACAGTGTCCACCATCATTCAAGAATTGGAGAAATGCTAAAATTTCTTTAATTGCAACAGCCGACTCCTCATCTTTGATCATACAGGTGTGGAGAGTGGGATTAGCTGCGACAGTTTACTGCATATGGAGAACTCGTAATGAAGTATGCTTAGGCAGCAGGCCCCCTAGTCCACATTATCTAGCTCACCAAATTAGAGCATACACCACACTTGTACTCACTTAGTGTCCTCTTGTAACACTTTCCTTAATGTTTTTTCGGGTTGTTTTCTCCTTTATATGTACTTTCCATGTACTATTCTCGTCTTTTGACGGTTGTATAATTTCTTTGGATCAATAAAGTATTAATTATCCAAAAAAAAGTATGATGGTGAAGATAGACCATCATAGCAAGTTGCATCTCAGGCCTCTCTATTTGTCTATTTTCTCAAGTTTATTGAGAAGTCATAAAAGGAGACATTTAGTTCCAACAGTTCCTTTATGCTTGTGACTCATCATTTGTATTGCAGGATATAATGATGTGTCACCTTTGGAATCCATCATTTCCCTTTTCTCTAGGAACTTGTGTGCCTGATGGAAGATAATAGAAAATCTGGGTTATGGGAAAATTTTAATTTTTCTACTTTGATTGACATCACTCTCTGATTTTTATTGTGCACACAAAAGGTTTTATTATGCTGTTGCATATGGATAGAGTTCTTGTTAAGCGATCTCACTTTTCAGGTACCCACGCTGTTTGATAAACAAGGCTCTCAAATGCTTGCAGTTACTTTCCTTGTTGTCTCTAGAACATGGGTGTCAGATCGTATTGCTTCATTGAATGGTATCCTGTTCCTTATCAGTTTATCATTGAATTAGCTTCTTAGATGATTATTTGGTATTGAAGTTCTACTGTTCTTTTTTCTTTTAGGCTTTTAGGTAATTTAGTTCCTGTTGTTCTTGTCAGGAACAACGGTTAAGTATGTCTTAGCACAGGACAAGGCATCATTTATCAGGCTAATTGGTGTCAGTGTTCTACAAAGTGCAGCATCTGCTTTCATTGCACCCTCTTTGAGGTAATTATCTGATATTTTTATAGCCTTAGTGCATACAGATGCCAGACTAAATGAAAGCTTTTTTGTTATTTTCTTTTCTAGTTATTTATTTGAATATTGTGACAAGTAGACCGATGGGGAAAATAAGAATCCCCACCCAGAATTGATAAAACATATATTGAAAAAAGATGAAACCTCGTAGATCATTTTCTGATTAAGATAATTTAATCAGTGTTTGCCTAGTTATTTGTCACACATAAAAAAACTTTTTGAATTCCCAGTCAAAATAGACTTTTCTAACAAAAAAGCTTTCAATGCTGCCCAATATGCTTTCTTTTTCCAAATATTTTTACAAATACATTTTTTTTGATATAGAAGTATGTTTTTTTGGAACTGCCATGAAAAATGTTTAAAAGTCATTAATTTCTCTAGTTGAATGTGAAAGACATCTATTGTTCAAACAATTCTATTTATTATTATTTTTTTCAGATATTGTACAGAATAAAAATTGAAAAACCATCTCAAAGTATGCAGGCAACATTGGTGGAGATCTCTTAATCAAATTTATACAGCTATCTATTTCTTGTGTGACTTTCATCTTACAAATTCAATGAAATTTTGTTCATCAATGTAAATTTCATGAATCTAGAGTTATGTGAAAACTGTTTAAAAGAATATATGATCATAATTTACCAAAAAAGAGAATATATGATCATACTTTTCTATAGAAATTTGAGGTCTTGACTTTGCCTCTGGATTGACTAGAAGTTACCATGCATATTGGTCTCTCAATTTGAAGGCTACTGGATAAGTAAGGCCTTAGAATGTGAGGGGGCTCTCAGCATCCTGTTCATTATAGTTATTGGAGCCATAATAATGTTGGCTAATTGAAATGATACTGAGTTGTGGTAACAATAAGTTGCCTAGTTTGATGATAGGTTGTGGGTATTGCATACCAAAGAGGCAGATTTTATGCAAATTAGCGAATATTTGATAAGAAGTGACTTGAAAATCCAAATTTGTTTATTTACTTTTTATTATAATAATAAGCTGTAACTATTATATGGTGAACATAATCCTACATTAATATCTATTAGTCTAAACCTTTGGAATAGTTGCTTGTGACTCTAAATTTAACATTGTTAGTGCAAAACCTGAGTTTGAATACCCAAGCCATTATTTCACCTCCTATTTAATTGTTCCATTGATGGGCTTCAATGAAGGGATAATGTCGAATTTATTATCTACACTTTGGTCAGCTTTTTAATCTATTGACTAAACTTTCAACATGTTAAATGTCATACCCAATGGAAACTTTACATGTTATCATCACTGTCCTAGTCACTTACGTTAATTGCTGTTAGCTTAGTTAGATTTTTCAACCACTGATGTGCTGGTACATATATACTTAGCCATTTAGTGTTAACTTGGCATTGATATGGCCATATCTACATAAGCAAATAATCAAATAAGTTTGAAGCATAGTAAATTTGTCAAAATAAATCAATTGAAGTAATCAGATGTAACTAAATTAATCTGAAAAACCTAAATCCTAAATTGGCCTTCTCTTCTTTTCTGTCTCTAACTACAGGATACGTCAGCCACTGCTTGTAAATCAACAACCACTGACCACCTTATCTAAGAACTTAGCTAACCCACTTCCATCTCTAAAACTGCCTATACCATCACCACCCTCTTCTAAGAACTTAGCTAACCCACTTCCATCTCTAAAACTGCCCATACCATCACCACCCTCTCTCTCTCTCTCTCTCTCTCTCTCTCTCTCCTCCCAACATGTTCGAATCCCTTTCCATCCGCAAGGTCATAAGTTCTCTCTTGCCTTAGGTTTGCTTGAGTGAACTTGGCTAGGCCTCAAAATCAAAGATGGGTTTGCTTGATAATGTAGATGCGAGTATTGCAGTGGTTCCTTTGATTGTTGATCATAGAACATAGATTTAGAGGTTCCAAGTTTGTTAGCTACTTTGAAGGACTTATGCTTAGCAAATGCCCTGCTTTTATTCGTCGGTTTATCTCAATCTAGGTTCATGGTCCATTTCCCAACTCGTCTTTTGTCTATTTTAATTTTTAGATCTTGTCCTATTTTTCTGGAGCCCCATTTGAACTGAAGGCTATTGAATGTTGCGAGGTCACTGCTAAATGGAGCAATGTCAATAAGTTGATGTTGGTGCTGTTTCATGCATCTAAGTCTGGTGGTTGAAGGGTGGTTTGTGTGTGGCTGACCATGGGTGTGTAGGTGAGTGGGGGTATTTGTTGTTGGTGGTGCTTTTGTTCAGGTTTAGGTTTGCAGTAGGGGGTAGTCATGGTTGTTTCAAGTTTGTGTTTGTAGTAGGTGGTGGTTCTGGTTGGTTCAGGTTTGGGTTTGCAGTAGAAGGTGAGGGTGTTTGGTTCGTGTTTGGATTTGCTTTAGGGGGTGGTGGTTGGTTGGTTCGAGTTGGCAATACCAGGGGTTTTCATGGTTGTTATGGGTATGTGTTTTTGGTAAGGTGGATGATGGTGGTTGTTTGGTGTCGGAGTTTGGAATAAGGCTGCCTGGTGGTGATTGGTATGGGATCATGTGGTTATGTGTTATTTCTTCGAAGAAAAATATTCTTTATTTATTTATTTTTTCCCCTTGTCTTGCCTCAAGTTATGGAAAATATTAATTATGTGTCCTTTCTTGGTTATTTTCATGTAACTTTGGATTTATCAAGTAATAGAATTTTATTTTCACTATTATTGTTAACATGTGGAACATTAAAGTTGAGTGAAATTTTAGGTAAGAGTACATTGGAAACTGACATGCTATCTTGAAGTTGTTGTCACAATCTTATTGGATGAAAATTACTCATAAAATGAAGGAGAACAATAGAGTTAATTGAGGCAGTAGGTTTCAACTGGGTATAACATTTGGTAAGTTGAAAATTAGATAGTAGATTTGATGTTGTCCCATGTTTCTTCAACAAATTTTCCCACCAAGGAGGAATATGGAATAACAAATGTGAAATTACACCAATACCTATAGGCTTAAACTTTCTAGTTGTGGTTCTTAACAAAGCTTTTCAGCACTCATTTTTTCTAAATTTTTCCTTAGGTTCAATTGTTCTCTTACTATGCATAATCCTTTCTTCTCAATGTGACTCCATCATGAAAGATAAAAATGATGGGCTTTCAGGATCATGAACACATTGAACAATTTGTTGCAGAGATTTGTAGTGCAGAGCTTTTAATAATCTGGAAAACCATTTAATATATTAACAGTGCCTCTATAAGTTCTATGTCCCAACTATTAGATGAGTGTTGCCGTATGCTTTCCAGAATTTGCAGTTGCAAGGCCTTTTTCTGTTGATGTAAAAGTTGGACGATCTAAGGGATATGATAGAGCAAAAAATGTCATTGATATCTATCGGAACAAAAGGTCAACAAAATAAATCAGTTTCATTTAATCTCTTTATAAAATTTTGTTGGATGATAGAACAATTGATGACTTTCTTGAGAAACCTTTGCTCCAATATGATATTGCTTTATAGGTTTGTTCTAATGTGAAGTATAATTGTCTTTTGCATATCATGGACAGTTTTTCTGTTAAAGTGTTGGTGCATTACAAATTACTGCAGACCATGTATTCTTCACCTATTCTTGGTTGTTGTGCAGATTCCTAACATCAATACTGGCTCTTGGATGGCGGAGACGTTTAACTCAACATCTGCTGAAAAATTATTTGAGAGACAATGCATTTTATAAGGTAGTGTAGACTGGTTCGTCCTGTTAGAGTATTGGACTGTTTTCTTCTACTTGTAAAGATAATGTTCTATCCTGGTAGATTTTATATAATGTTATTCTGATTAGCACTTTTTACTAGTGGGATTTCTTAGAGTACCACTGGTTTTTATGCTGTAAGACTAATTTGGCTTCCAAAATTTAAGTGTAATTTAGTGGTATATGGATATATCTCAGGTCTTCCATATGTCAAGCAGAGCGATTGATGCAGATCAACGAATCACTAATGATCTTGAAAAATTAACAACAGACTTATCTGGATTGGTTACTGGAATGGTTAAGCCCTCTGTTGACATTCTCTGGTGAGTTTTCTCGCTTCATTTTTTTTGGATGAAATGGTTTTCTCGATTCATGATTACCCTTCTCATGCACTTGTGCCATATGTTATGTGATGATGTCATTTGGCAAATGAAGGTTCACATGGCGAATGAAGCTGTTGACCGGTCGAAGGGGTGTTGGTATATTGTATGCTTATATGTTACTTGGTCTAGGGTTCTTGAGATCAGCCACTCCTGATTTTGGGGATCTGACCAGTCGAGAACAGCAGCTTGAAGGAACCTTCAGGTAGTAATTTTTTGCTTCATCTACTATCAAAGTTGAACTCACATTACCTTAATAATAATGGAAAACCTCCATTCTGAATTGATTAGGTTCATGCATGAAAGACTACGCACTCATGCTGAATCTGTAGCTTTCTTCGGGGGTGGTGCTCGAGAAAAAGCGGTGAGCACTTCTTTTTAATTTTATAATCTTGCTCTTATCTGTAGGATGGCAGAGTTTGCACCTTTAAAATAGTAATATAAACAAGGGTAATGCTTAAAATGATGAAGGTTAGATGACTCTGCATGTCGAAAATATGAATATAACAGGTTTGCAAGTGTAACCGTTGTAAGTGAGTTTGGTAAGTCTTGCTTCCTGAGTTAAACTTATCACAGATTGTTGAAGAAAAATCTTCAAAATCGCGCAAACATTTTAGTTTAACAAATGCTATAAGACTAAAAATGAATTGAGAATTCTTTTGATACCTTAGCATGGCTAACGGGTGAAATAAAGAAGCTAGATGACTGTCACATTGAAAACATGAAAATAATCAGTTCATGCCCATCATAAATGAGTTCAATGAGTCTTGATTCCAAGTTAAGCACATCATAGATTATCAAAGAAAAATCTTCAAAATCGTGCAAACATTTTAGTTTAACAAATGCTGTAAGACTAAAAATGAATTGAGAATTCTTTTGATACTTATTAGCATGGCTAATGGGTGAAATAAAGAAGCTAGATGACTGTCACATTGAAAACATGAAAATAATCAGTTCATGACTATCATAAATGAGTTCGGCAGGTCTTGATTTCCAAGTTAAGCATATCACAGATTGTGAGAGAAAAATCTTCAAGGTTGTGAAGAACATTTTAGTTTAAGAGATATTAATAAGACAAACAAAGATTTCAGAATTCTGTGTATAATAATTAAGTCTAATATGGTCTTCAACTAGAAGGAGCAATGATATTATCATAAAAAATAACTGACTTTTGGAATATATCTACCTATTAAAGTCACCATCCCACCTATCAATAATGCAAATAAGAGGGCAATTTCGAGGGATGGCAAGACTATTGTAATTTATTGTCATCTGCTCATACTCTATCTTAATACTGATATGTTTATTATGAGTTAAACAGCCTTTTTCTTTGTTTATTTATCCAGTAGCATTTAACGTTAGCTATGGTTAAACATTATGTATCTATTATTGAGCAGATGGTTGAGTCAAGATTCAAGGAGCTGTTGAATCACTCTCTTGTGTTATTGAAGAAAAAATGGCTTTTTGGCATCCTTGATGATTTCATCACAAAGCAACTTCCTCATAATGTTACTTGGGGTTTGAGTTTGTTATATGCCATGGAACACAAGGGAGATAGAGCCTTAACTTCTACTCAAGGTGAAAGCATTACATGAACATATTTACTACCTGCTAGCATATTTCCAAATTTTCATATATACTATGTATTACAGGTGAGCTAGCACATGCACTGCGATTCTTAGCATCTGTTGTATCACAGAGCTTTTTAGCTTTTGGAGATATTCTTGAGCTACATAGAAAATTCCTTGAGCTATCAGGCAGTATCAATCGCATTTTTGAGCTTGAAGAGCTTCTGGATGCTGCTAAGTTGGGTAAGTGTCTCTATTTCCACATGGGTTTACTGGGCATTTCTTCATGGTTATTTTACAAATGTAGGTAGGACATGTGGCTCACATGTGCACCCATGGAGGGATTATATATGCATCCTGCAGGTGAAATGTGTCACACCTACTGAAGTAATATTTATGGGGGCAGAATTTTGTATCTTGGAGGTGTAATAGAGAAGCTTGACTAGACCCCTTGTTTTTATTTTTTGGGATAAGTTTAGATTTTTTGTTTTGCTTTTTATTCAATGGAGGAAAAGTTACAAAAAGATACAAAAAAAGATGAAAAAAATATAGTGACAAACATAAAGAAGGCATAGCCAGTGGAGGACTCCTAGTCAAGAACATACAAACAAAAGGCTAAACAACCAGTCTAGATACTGGTACCTAGACCGATGGCTACTTTTGACAAATTTTAAAGAGATAAATTTATATTTTTCATTAATTGATAAAATTACAAGAAACATTAGTATATATAGATAATATACACCTAGTAGTTGTCCTAATAGTTGTTTTACCAACCTCTATTTAACACATCATTAATTTTCCCGTCTAAAAGATAAGAATAAAATACTATTTACAAAAAATTACAGCTCATAAAACATCTATCAGTTGCCTTCCTTAGGGAACATATGACATTCAAACTAGACCTTCCTTAACTTTTTTTGGATGAATGCCTATCAATCTCAATGTGTTTCGTCTTATCATATTGTATAGGATTATGAGCAATGTTATTGCTAATTTATTGTCACTATAAAGCTTCATAGGTCTCTCCCATTTAACTCTCAAGTCATTTAAAATAATCTTTAGCCATAGTAGCTTGCAAATCCCTTAGGCAATTGCCCTAAATTTTTATTCTACAGTTGATCTAGCTACAACATTCTGTTTCTTATTTCTCCATGTTATAAGATTTCCTCCAAGAAATGTATAGTAGTCCAAAGTTGACTTTCTGTACACTATTGATCTTGCAAAATCCACATCACATTAAGCTTCTAGTGTGAGTCTATTGCTCTTTTTGAACCCTTTCCTGGACTTCCTTTAAGGTAGTGCAAAACCCCATAAGCTACTTGTAGATGAGAGTTTCTTGGATCATGCATGAATTGACTTATCACACTCATAGAGTATGCTATGTTAGGTCAGGTATATGCAAGGTATAGGAGTTTTCTGACTAATCTTTGGAGCATCTTTCTATCAACTACTGGCTCCTCTTTAGCTTCTCCAAGTTTCTGATTAGGATCCATTGGAGTAGAGACTGGTTTACACCCCCATCATTCCTCTTTCCTTTAAGAGATCAAGCACATATTTTTGTTGAGATATGAAGATCTCTCGAGTTAAATAAGCCACCTCAATACCAAGAAAATACCTCAATTTTCCAAGCTCTTTTAATTTGAATTCTTTAGTCAGTTGTTGTTTCAACTCCCACTTCTTCTTCTTCTTCTTATCATTCCCAGTCACAATAACGTCATCAACATACACTAATAGTGTAGTTACTCCCCTTGAGGCTGAGTGCTTAATGAACAAAATATGGTCACCTTGGCTCTGCTTGTAACCTGAAGCTTTCATGACTTTAGTAAACCTTCCAAACCAAGTTCTATAAGACATTTTGAGTCCATATAGAGCCTTTTTTAGCCTGCAAACTTTGGTTCCTGACTTTTCTTCTTCAAAACCTGGTAGAATGTTTATGTAAATTTCTACATCTGAGTCTTCATGGAAGAAAACATTTTTCACTTCATATTGCAATGGTGGCCAATCAAATTGAGCTACCAAGGATAATAAGATTCTTACAGTGTTCGTTTTTTCTACTAGAGCAGAAGTTTCCTGATAATGTACCTTTTTGCAACTAACGTTACTTTGTCTCTCTTAAGTGTCCCATCTTCCTTATATTTCAAAGTGTATAGCCACTTACAGTCTAATATGTTCTTTCCTCTTTGCTTATTGACTGCTTTCCATATCTTAGTCTTCTCCAATGCATCCATTTCTTCTCTCATGGCGTTCCTCCACACTCTTTTCGATAATGCTTCAAACACAGTATTGGGTATGAAAATGGTATTTAGACTTACTATGAATTTTCTGTAGGCTGGTGACAAGTGTTTTAAGTGATATATGGTTGGATATTGGGTATAGTGGTCTCTTGGTGCATTCTCTTGTGCCCTTTTGAATAGCAATAGGGAGATCACTATTGTTTATGGGTGTTTCAATTGTCTCTAATTGCAAAGAAGGATTGGTTCTTACCATGGTCTCATTTTCAGAGCTCAAGTTTGGTTTTTGAACCTGTTTCAGTTTGGAATGGATGCTCTTCTAGAATATACCTGTGAAAATGTTGGAAAACTATGAGTTGCACCAACTAACTCTAGAGAAGACACATGTTCTGAATAAAGGCCTTCTTGGATAGACTCTAGTATAGGACCTTCTAAAGAGATCGTTGGACTCATGTTGGATGAAGATTTAGGAGCAAGTGTAGGCAAGTCAAGAGGATTAAATGGCCTGAAAGTCTCATCTTCAACATTCACTTTCTGCCCCTAAACTTTGTGAAGTATGGCTTGTTTTCCGTGAATGTGACATCGACCAAGGTGTAGAATTTTCTTGAGGTGAGGTGATAGCATTTGTGTCCCTTTTGAGTAGGTGAATAACCCAGAAACACACACTTGATTGCATGGGATCTAATTTTCCTCTTTGTTGACTATGAACATGTACAACCAAAGCCTCAAAGTTTGAGGCCACTCAAATGTTCTAAAATGAGGGTAAAAATTCTTAAGGACATCCATGGGGCTTTTGTTGTCTCACACTCATGAGGGTAATCTATTTATCATGTGTGCAGCAATGAGAACGACCTCTCTCCAATAGGATTTAGGAACATTCCCTTGAAACAACAAGGGTCTATTTGTGTTAAGCAAATGGCCATTTTTCCTCTCAGCTATCCCATTTTGTTGGGTGTATCAATACAAGATGATTTATGAATGATGCCTTTGTTTTTTTTTGGGATGAAAATAAGGTGATAAAATTTAATTAAAGTAATCTCAAGCATTGTCAGACCTGAAAGTTTTGATTTTTAACCCCAAATTGGTTTTGAACTATAGAATGGAAATTTGGAATGATAATGCTAACGTTTGACTTTTGTTAGAGTAGAAAATCCATGTAACTCGTGTGCAATCATCAATCAATGAAACAAACCATCAAGCCTTAGAAATGTTTGGTATAGTTGAAGGTGCCCAAATATCACTATGACCCAAGTGAAAAGGCAAAGAGCTCCTTTAATTACTAATAGGAAAAGATACACAGGTATGTTTGCTATCTCACAAATCTCACAATGAAACTGAGAGATATCTAATACTTGAAACAATTTAGGAAACAGAACTTTCAAAACTCTAAATGATGAATGCCCTAAATGTAAATGGTGAAGCCAAATAACATCTTCATTAAAAGGATTGGGAAACAACATAGACACATTACTCATGGTATTTCGAGACAAATTCAAGGTAATAGAGCCTGTTCCTTTTCTTAGCAACTGCAGTCTTCCTTTCTGAGGCCTGATCATAAATAACACAGTTAGATTTAGAAAAAACAGCATGGCAATTATGGTCATTAGTAAACTTTTGGATAGAAATAATTTTGGCCGACAATTTTGGCAACTGAAGAACATCTTTAAGGACAATTGAAGAGGTAATATAGATATCTCCTAATTCGGCAACAGTAGCAAGGGCACCAATTTCTACTGAAATTTTTCTATTAGTAGGGCATGGAGTATATGATTGGAAAAAGTGTGAGAAGTGGTGGGTCACATGGTCTATAGCTATGGAGTCAAGAGTCCAAGAGTTGGTGTAGAACTTGTCTAAGAAGTGCATTTCATAAGCAATTAAAGATTTACTTGAGAAAGTCAATGAACTTGCTCGAGAGATCTTACCAGGTTCCTCAACTTTTCGATCTCTTTACGATTGAATCCCTTTTTCTTTGAGGCTTCATCAATATTGATGTGCTTTGTCAAGTGAACTTGAGGTCTAGGACAAGTAGTGGCAAAAGTGGAAGTGATGATAAGCTTGAAAAATAACTGGAATAAAATAATTGGAAGGGGATTGTAAAACTGGAAGTAATCAAGGGTGCAATTAAGGCTCCCTAAATAATTATCGTGCAAGAGAAGTTTTAAAGAGAGATAAATTTATATTTTTCATTGATTGATAAAATTACAAGAAACATCAGTATATATATATATAATGTATACCTAGTAGCTGTTTCAATAGTTGGTGTATCATCTCTACCTAACACATTATTAATTATCTTGTCTAAAAGATAAAAATAAAATACTGTTTACTAATAATTACTGCTCAACACTACTCTTTTACTTCTTCTTGGCATGTGAGATTCTAGACTTCAACTTTTGAGAGTCACGGCCAGAGATCTTGATACCGTCAAGGAAGTCTACTAGTGTCAAGTCAGAAGAAGGGTCTGTCTCTAAAGGCTCTTCAATACCAGACGCCTCACCCAAGCTTTGCGAACTGTCAAAGGCAGCCATAAGGCAGCCATAGAGGCAGTTGCTTCTCCCTGATCTTCGGAAACCAAACTCTAATTAGTTTAAGTAGCTTGTATGATATGATTGTTTATATAGTGGATGTTGCATTGTGCACCTCTAAGCATGGAATGAGAGGAGTTTTGAGTAGGCTTCAAATGCCAATTTGTATTGCTGATTGGAATATGATCAGATCATTAACACAGAATGTGCATGGTGTTGATAATTGGAAAGTTAACACTAGAAAACTGAGAGACTGATAGTCTGAGATTCATGAGTTGGTTCATGTTAGATTATGGAGATGAACATGCAGATACAAGTTTTTTGTATCAAATTAATTGCTTGTTGAGGTACTGATGAAATCATTATATAAGCAGGTAATTCTGCAACAGGAGATATTTCACCATCCAAGATAAATGACTACTCTGGCGATGCCATTTCCTTCTCCAAGGTTGACATTGTTACTCCATCACAGAAGTTGTTGGCAAGGAAGTTGACATGTGAGATAGCCCCAGGAAGAAGTTTGCTTGTCACTGGTTGGTGAAGAGCTTTCATATTCTTCATAGGTTTATCTTTGTGTTCGCAACTATTCTGACCAAGTGGAATGTTTGCTAGGTCCAAATGGGAGTGGAAAGAGTTCTATTTTCAGAGTTCTGAGGGGTCTGTGGCCCATTGTCAGTGGCAAACTCAGCATACCATCCCAATCTACTAATGCAGTTGGGTCAGGTTGCGGCATCTTTTATGTTCCACAGCGACCATATACATGCTTAGGGACTCTGAGGGATCAGGTTATATATCCACTTTCTCATGAGGAAGCACAGGCCCAGCTATTACGGTTTGTTGAAGGTAAATGCTACATGTTATACTGCATTCTTTGAACTGTTTTTTGTTATTCCTTTGGCTGTAAATTGTTGACCCAATTATTTTATACTCTGAGAAATAGCTATATAGATTCATTGCATCTAAAGACTTGATAGATTGTTGATTCATATACACCAGCTTAGAAAATAGTTATTCTGCTGTCCAGTTATTTAGAAACCACCAAATTTCACTGCTGCCCAGCATTTATTGCTGAGGAGAAAATTGTGGGGATATGGTGTATCTTCTTATTCTTCTTCTTCTTTTTTTGGAGGGGGAATGGGGGTGGTTGTGGGGGACCTTAGCACGAATTTGTGATTTTGTATGGTGATGCCTTTATGCAAATGTAATCGCATTTTCCATTACAGTACAGCAGTGTGGAGGATAAAAGTGTTTCATTGTAGTCTCCATCATATTTGTTGAATATTCTTATTGTTTGAATTTCAGGTCAAAGAATTTCAGGTCAAAGATTGGCTGAGACAGGTTACATGCTTGATTCGCATCTCAAGACTATTCTTGAAAATGTTAGATTGAGTTACCTGCTCGAGAGAGAAGGTGGTTGGGATGCCACTCAAAATTGGGAAGATGTCCTCTCTCTTGGAGAACAGCAACGATTGGGCATGGTAAGATTTATTGCACCTGTACCTTCCCTTAGAATATTTGATTGTATCACTGATGTCTTAGTTTCAGTGCCACCCCTTATTATATGACATGATGCCTTTCCTTTGCTACTAGGCTCGGTTGTTCTACCACAAGCCCCGATTTGGTATTCTTGATGAGTGCACCAAGTATGTGAATGATTTCAAGCTTTCATTCACGTGTAAACTCCTTCCAGTTTCATATTATATGGTTTATATTCCTTTGATGACCCTCCCCTTCTTATGGGCAGTGCAACCAGTGTTGACGTAGAAGAGCACCTTTACAGACTTGCTACTGATATGGATATCACAGTCGTTACTTCCTCTCAGGTAAGGGAGGACTTCTAAAAATTTGTGATTATAATATTGATACTGTTGGAAGATCATGACCCATGATTTTGTTTATTTTTAGAATGTAACTTGTAGTATTCCTTGTAAAAAGTGCAGTGTTGTGATATCTTTGTCCCAGTCCTAGCTTATGTTGTTTATGTTTTTGTATTATTTCAACACCTCTGATTGATTAACATGCTCATGTTATGTCATCTCAGCGTCCTGCTCTTATACCATTCCATGCGCTTGAATTAAGGCTTATTGATGGTGAGGGTAAGTGGGAATTGCATCTAATCAAGCAATAAAGGTCTTTGTGGTAGTATCGGCATCTTTTTGGCTTCCTGCAAAGCTTCCACTTCAATCGATTGCCTTGGAACAACACACAGCAAAGACTGTTATTTGAAGAAATAAATGATGCAGTCCAATGAAGGAAGCTCTATTTATACTCCTCATATTTATAATGGGGGGAGTAGAGGAGGTTGTCAGCTAAATTGTTGCACAAGATGCGCTGGCATGGCCCAACCAAAGAATACATGTGAAACCCCAGCAGATAAGCATATTCTTGTACAGAAATTCCCTCCCCCTCCTCATCTCCCGCCAATTTTCTTTTTCTTTTTTTTTCCCATTTAGAATAATTTTCTCATTTTGTTGTATAGAAACATTGTGCAGATTATTATTAATATTATAGGGAATAAAATGCCCAAGAAGCATTATGCAGTTATCAGCTTTTGTAACTTTGAGATTAGATCAGGATAGAATTAGAAGTAGCTGTTTTAGTCTATGGAACTTACTCTACCATTTCCATTTCAGTTGCTTCAATTTGAATGTTAAGCTAATTTAAATAGTAACACTCCATTTACCAAAAGAAAATGCGCGTGTTAAACCTCCAGAGCTACATGCTGAATGGACATTGCAGCTAATGGATATATTGACATGGATCCCGCTTGTTCATCTTTTTGAACTAAGTGGTGATTCCTGCTCATTCTCTAGTTGTTTGTCAAAGGGCAGGAAGCCGCACTAGAGCTGTGGCACTTTTCTAGTAATAAACCAATAACTTGGGGCTAATGTAGGATCTCCTCAAGGACCAATTGGGTTGGTAGGTAAATATCTATCTAATGCATTACCTTTGAGTATGCTTCTTTCATCATGCAATTTACCTTTTTAGGTAACAAAACAAAAGAAGAGTGAAATGGAAGTCCTGGAGGAGCATAAAATGAAAATCCAGGAGTGATCGCGCTGATGACCAAGGTAGGTGGCCTTATATATAGTGCACCTAGAGTGGCGCAACGGGGGCTTCCTGCCAGAAAGAAAAATATAGCACGGTAGCATTTAGGTACAAGCTCATATTAATGGATAAATGCTTCCAAGATTAAAATGATTTTTTCTCATGATTTAATGTTGCAAATTTTGAGAGAATCAGCGTAGTTTTAAATCTTATAGCTAAACCGATAATTTTGCATAATTATATTGTTGTCAACCCTCTTTCTTTTGGATCGACAATTTGTCTTTTGCGAGTTTTTGTTGCCTGGTTGTTAAAAGACCAAACGTTTTTCACTCGCTTTCTTCATATTGTGGCGTAGCTTCGCTATAGTGTTGTTGGTCTTGGTAGGGTGAAAACATGCTAGTCAAATCCTTGGTTTTAATTTAACTATTTCCAAGCCAAACTTGCTTTCAAGTTCAAACTACTCAAATATAGGCCTTGTATCAATTTCACCAGCTCGTTAGTTTCAGCTGTAATGAATGTAATCTCTAATTTAGATAAAGCTTTGTATATCCGTAGCACATATCTATATATGTCAAAAGAAGCATCGGAATCGGAATGGAAGTAAAAGCAATAAAAACAAGACTAGTCACTAGGTGTGGGATTTGATTATATGACCATCCAACTATTTCTGTTCTTGTCCACTCTATATTGCCATCGAGTGATCCATAATTAACAAATAGCTTAAGAAATTGGACAAACCTAATGAAGATAGGTGGGACAGATTGATACTTCTATAAAAGTTATGTTTTTTTCCTTTCCTTCCTTTTCATTTTTTTCCCATGTGCATACACACGGTCTCCTTTAGCTTATTTCTATGGGTTGAGAAAACACACATTTGCTTCTCAATGTTTACTTTTTTTTTTTTTTTCAATCATCAACCTTTCTTCTTCTTCTTCTTCTTTTACCTATTTGACTCCTAGGCATTTTTCAACATTTTACAAAAATAGGACTTTCCATCAACTTGTTGAATTTTCCATTCATCTTAATATATGTAACTTTTTTATTGGTCCAAAGTAATTGATTTAATAAAATGATATTGTTAAATATATAAAATTAAATAATAAAATAAAAGTTACAAGAAAGGAAAAAAAAAAAAAGACAAGGAAGAAAACACAAATTTGTCAAAATAATTTTCAAAATGTTTTGGGCTTGGTTGACCATTCCTTAGTCCTGTTCAATATAATGTTGTGTTTGATTCATTAGAATGTGATTATCATTCTACCTTTAATATTATTATGGAATATTTACTCTTCGTTTGGTTTACAAAAAGTAACATTATAAGAAATGTTCATTCTATGTAATACAAGATAAATAAGGAATTTCTATTCATTATCTTTATTAGAGGAATTGCTACTCTTAGTAGGATATAACTTTTATTCTAAAAATGCTTTTGGTTTTATTATATTCTAATAAACTAAATGTAATGTTAAAAGATTTACGTAAAGAAAAAAAAATCTTTTCCTTTCCATCTTTACGGAATAAGAATTTGTTCTTTAATTATCATAAGCAACAAACCACTTGTATAGAGAATATAAGATTTGACTTGGTTCAAGATAGCCGTTTTTCTTTTTTCTTTTTTTTAAAAAAATACACTTTGAATTTTAGATTCAGTTCCTTGTTATTGAAGGGGCAAACAAGAAACTCTATATGAGTTCTCAATGTGAAATTGTCATTGTCTTCTATTGGAATGTTTTTTAAAGTCTTATTTTCTAGGTTAAAGCAAATCATCTTTCCATCAATCCACCAAACACTATTGTAATACTTTGTATAAATGCATTCCAAAATACTAGCAGGGTGCCTCTCAAGTTAGTTCTCCCTTCCTTGGTTGGGAAGGAGAATACTACCTTTATAAGAGGAAGAAGGATTGTGGATACTATTTTTGTTACCCAAGATCTACTTGCTAGATATGAGAAGGGGAAAGTAGGTGCGAGATTTGCTATAAAGTTAGACCTAATGAAGGCTTATGACAAAATGGTGCTTCCTTGAGCAACTCATGAGAATACGAAGTTTCCTCCACAATTTACATATTGGATCTTGAAATGTATATCCACCCCAATTTTTTTTGTGAATATAAATGGTGAACTAGTGAGTTTTTTCCCTAGTTCAAGAGGACTCAAACAGGACGACCCTATCTCTCATTATCTTTTTGTCCTACTCATGAAACTCTTCTCATGCATTATGAGAAAAGTGGGTATAAAGAAAGGTTTTTCTTATCATTAGATGTGTAAAAAGGAGCGTATCAATTACCTTTGCTTTGCAGATGATGTTTTCATTTTCATGAAGGGTGACCATAAATCAACTTTTCCTTGATTAAAGAGGGGTTAAAGGAGTTTTCCCTCATGGTTGGCCTTAAAGTTAGCCCTAGTAAAGAACATTGTTTTTGTAAGTGGGTTTTTTTGTAGAAGTTAAAAAAAGTATTCACTGAATATTAGGGTTTTCCCCTAGTGAGCTCTTTGTTAAATATTTAGGTGTACCTTTGTCATTGTCCAAACCAAATAAGTTCACTTGCCACTTCCTTGTTGAAAAGTTCTCCAATTGTATAAACCATTAGACTCGCAAGGTTTTATCAAATGCTAGCCGGTTATAGCTAGTTAAGAGTGTTCTTTTCTCTTTACGAGTCTATTGGTCATCCATGTTTATTTTGCCAAAGAGTACCCTTAAGAATTGACTATGAAAATGAAGAGATTTCTTTGGAACGGAAATGATGAATTTGAGGCTAGGGCTAAGGTGGATTGGGACACAATTTGTAGACCAAAATTACAAGGTAGCCTTGCTATCTTGGACCTGGAGTTGTGGATTAAGGCAACACAATTGAAACACATTTGGTATTTATGCTCGGACTACAAGGAAGCGTTGTGGCCTAGTTGGGTAAGCTTTGAATCGGTGAAAGACCGTAATTTTTGGACATTCAAATTCCCAGGCAATGCCTCATGGTCATAGCGTAAGATCCTCCAGGTGCGTCTGTTAGCTAGTTCCTGTTCAAATGAAAAGTGGGTAATGGTAATGCTATCTCCCTTTGGTATGACAATTGGTAGCCTAGAAGAGCGTCGGTATCTTAGTTAAGTGAAAGGGCAATCTACTCGTCTGGTTTTCCTAAGACAACATGACTCTGTAGCATTATAAATGGAGATGGATGGGACTGGCCCTCGGGTGATATGTGGAATCACATAAGGGAGGAACTAATTGGATCTTTATTACCACAAATTGACAGTGAGGACAAGTTTGTTTCGGCTGAGAAACTAGCGGCACAATTCTCTATCAAGCTAGCCTATGCCGCTCTCCAACAGCAAAAGAGCCTAATTCCTTGGCATTCCTTCATGTGGAATAAAAATTGGCTCCAAGATTCTCCTTCCTTTTGTGTTTAGTTGCATAGCAGAGGCTCCTCACTCTTGACAAGCTGATGCTTTGGGATTTGATAAACCAAAATAGCTGTTATTTGTGTGGAATGGAGGAAGAATCGCACTGCCACTTCTTTCTTAAGTGTCCTTTTGCATGTGAGATTTGGAGGCAGATGGAGGAAGCTCTAGCTAGATTGCCCCTGTTACCTCCTCAAGCTACGGATATCCAAGATCTTTTTAATTTTCTAGGTTCAAGGCTATTATCTCCTTGGAACTTAGTCACTAGTTACGTCATTTAACATGTATGGAAAGAAAGAAATGAAAAAAGATTAGGTTTGAGTATTCGAACTGTAGCGGATCCGTAGAGTTCTGTGTTTTTTTAGCTACTAGTAATGACTGCCCTTGATCTTCTTAGTCGAGTTCTTGATTGTAGTACCTTTTTGTTGTGTGGGTGCTAACATCGAGCTCATAGGTCTCTTTAGGAGTTCTCGTTTTGTACAGCAGCCTTTAGTCGGTTTTGGCTTTTTCGAGTAATGAATTATATTGACATTTCTTCAAAAAAAAAAAAAAGGATAGTAGCTTTAGATAATACTCATATTCGAGCAACCAATCAATCAAAAACCATTTGGTTCATGAGTTTGCATTTTCGTATATTCCTTCATAGTGCAAGTTTCTAACCAGCAATTGAAAGTCAAATTGTATATAAATAGATGTTACTCGTGAATCCTCAAATCTCGGAAAGGAACTTGTTACCAACTTTGCATGCCAGAAGCATATTCTTAAACTTCTTGTCCTCTAAATCAAATGAAAGAATGGAATTTGATTTGAGGTCACCATCCTTATAGTGTGACAAGGAATTAGGAAATGATAAATCAAATGCAGCAACGGAATGAACCTCGTATGCAAGGTGGTTAGCTCGGATGCAAGCTACTCAAATGGAGAGAGTGAATTTTGTATTGTATATATATATTTTTTCTGCTTTCAATTCCTACATGTAATATTATCCTCTTTTTTTTCTCTCTCTCTAAATAGTTACATAAAATAGTGTGTAGGTGCTTAGCTAATTGATACATCAGACTAACCATGTGCAATTAGTTATATGCATGAAGATCTGGAGAATAATTCTCCCAGCTGACCACATGGGTCTATTAGTATTATTATAATAATTTTTTTCTGTGAGCCACAACCGAAATCCACAACGGTCCATCCTTCCCACCCCATATCCATTTCGACAAACCCACCCGTAATTTCCACAACAAGCTCAAACCTCTTCAGCCCATGTCCACTTCGGCGACCCACCAACAATTCTAATCCCACCGAACAGCTGCATCCTTCAGTTCACTTTTCCCTTCTCCTTTATCTTGTCTATTAGGTACGCTTTCACTTTCCCCTTCTCCTCTATCTTGTCTGTCTAGCACACGATGAGAACCTCTAACCCTAATTCCTCATCACAATCCTTCCGTCTAAAATTTCCCTTGTCCACAAGGGTGCATGAGGAAACCTAAACTTCAGATCTACTAAAAATTCCCATGTCGCATCCGAAGGTGGTCGATCTTTCCACAAAACAAGTCCCATGGTGTCAACTTGGTTTCCCTTTTTAACCATTTTTCTTTCCAAAATTTGAATGGGTTCTAACTCTTCTTCTTCCTTTATGACAGGTAGCGGCGGCAAGCAGTCCGTTCTCTAGCCGTGGAAAAGCTTGAGCTGCGAGACATGGAAGATGGGGTGGATATTCGCCTCGCTCGGAAGATCTAAGCAGTAAGCCACTTTATCGATCTTGTCTATTATCTTATATGGCCTGTAAAACTTAGGCGAGAGCTTTTGATTAGGTATCTTCCTCACACTCACCTGTCTATAGGGTTGTATTTTTAGTAATACCCAATCCCTTATGTTGAACTCTCTTTCGGTCCTCTTCCTGTCAACCTGCTGCTTCATCTTATTTTGAGCTCTTTTTAGATGGAATTTCAGTATGTGTATAGTGTCTTCCCTTCCAGTTAGCATACTGTCAACGATGGTGTTCCTAGAATCCTTAGGAATGTAAGGGAGGTGGATATCCATATAGGATCTCAAAGGGTGTCTTCTTAGCACTAACATGGTAGTTAGTGTTGTACCAAAATTCAGCTAAAGATAGGTACTGTCCCCATTTCTTAGGGTTGTCACTTGTCATACACCTCAAGTAAGTCTCCAAGCATCTATTGACTATCTCTATCTGGCCATCCATCTGCGAATGATACGTTATTGACAAATTCATCTCAAATCCTTGCAACCGAAAGAACTCCTTCCAAAATTGACTAACAAATACGAGATCCCTATCACTGGTGATGCTTTCGGGCATTTCATGCAATTTGTACACACAATCCAGATATAATTGCGCCACTTGTGGAGCTGAGTAAGGATGTGGAAGTGACATGAAATGAGCATACTTGCTCAAGCGATCCACCGTTACCATAATTACCTCTCGTCCATTAGACTTAGGTAGTCCCTCAATGAAGTCCATAGTTACCTCAGCCCAACAAGTATTTGGTATTAGCAGCGGTTGTAACAACCCTGGCAGAGCCACGTGCTCAAATTTGTGTCTTTGGCAAACCTCACACTCCCTGACAAATTGCCTCACATCACACTCTAACTTGGGCCAATAGAAGACAAAATTTATCTTCTTATAGGTAGTATGAGCCCCTGAGTGTCCAGCTAATACTCCATCATGGTACATCTTCAGTAGTTTCTTTCTAAGTTCAATAGATGGCCCCACTACACACCTACCCTTCCTCCTTAGCAGCCCTTGATCCAGGGTAAAATGCCTGCAATCTTCTCCCTTCTTGAGGCGATCCAATGTGTTTTGGTAACCCCCAAGGAGTTACCAACTGTTTCTTAGCTCCTCCACCAATTCTGGAGTGGTTGCAGTGACTACTATTGCATTCAGTTCCAACTGTCCCATTCTGGACAAGGCGTCAACTGCTTGATTAGTTTGACCACTTTTATACCTTATTTCGTAATCCATACCCAATAGCTTGGTTAGCCATTTGTGTTGGCTAGAAGTAACTAGCCTTTGTTCTAACAGGTGTTTCAAACTTTGATGATCCGCCTTGATGACAAAGTGTATTCCCATTAGGTAGTGTCTCCACGTCTCTACTGCATAAACTAGGGCTAGGAGTTCCATCTCATACACAGACATTCCTTGCTGCCTACTGTTTAATGTTTTGCTAAGATAAGCTATAGGATGATGCTCTTGCATCAAAACAGCTCCCACTCCTTCTTTACTAGCATCCGTTTCCACCACAAACTCTTTACTTTAGTTAGGAAATTTTAAAACTGGTGAGCTTGACAGGGTGACCTTAAGCCCTTCAAAAGCAAGCTGACAATCATCATTCCACTTAAAATTGTCCTTCTTTAACAATAATGTGAGGGGTCTGGTGATGATACTATACCCCCTGATGAATCGCCTATAATAACCCGGTAGTCTTAAGAATCCTCTCAGTTGCCTTAAATTCTTTAGAACGGCCCAGTTAACAACTGACTCTATCTTCCTTGGGACTGCAGCCACTCCTTCCCTGGTTATAATGTGTCCCAAGTACTCCACCTTAGTAGCCCCGAAAGTGCACTTGGATCTTTTCAAGTAAAGCTGCTCCTGCTTCAAAATTGTAAACACTGACCTCAAGTGTACCCCATGCTCCTCCAAGTCCTTGCTGTAGACTAATATATCGTCAAAAAATACTAGGACAAATTTCCTTAAGTAGGCCTTAAAAACCTGATTCATAAGGCCTTGGAATGTTGAAGGGGCGTTGGTTAAGCCAAAAGGCATAACCAAGAATTCGTAATGCCTCTCGTGTGTCTTAAATGCTGTCTTGTAAACATCTTCAGGGTGCATCTTGATTTGGTGATACCCCGACCTCAAGTCCAACTTGCTAAAGTAAGCATCCCCACTTAGCTCATCAAATAGATCCTCTATTATAGGAATTGGAAACCTGTCCTTGACAGTTTAGTTTTTTAATTCACGATAATCAACATACATTCGCCAAGTGTTGTCCTTTTTCTTCACCAAGACAACCGGCGAAGCAAAGGGACTGTGGCTGTGCCTTATTATTCCACTCAAGAGCATTTCCTTCACCATATCTTCTAAGACAGTCTTCTGCATGGAAGAGTGCCTGTAGGGTCAAATATTAACAACCTTTGAGCCTTCTTGCAAGGGAATTATGTGGTCAAAAGCCCTCTGTGGTGGTATCTCATGTGGCTCCTCAAAGAGGCCATGAAATTCCTCTAGTAGATCCAACAGTACTGGATGCAGTTTCTGTTGCTTCCTTCTTTCATCCTCCTCAGTCAGAGCCCTGACTATCCAACATTGGCAGTGTAGCGCCCCATTCCCTTCAAATATCTTGGATAGCTCGCTTGCTCTAACAACCTTAAGTTGCTCCCTATCCACTGTCAATTCACATTCCTGTCCACTCCAAATAAAACCTATTGTTAAGTGCTGGAAATTCCAGCGGATTGTCCCCAACGACCTCAACCATGGCACTTCCAGAATCATGTCACAGCTAGACAAGGTCAGTAAGTATACTTCTGCTGTGAATTCATGGCCCTGCATCTTCCAAGTAAACTTGGGAATCTTGCAAGTGCTAGATAAGTTAGTGCCATCTGCCAATGTTACCTTAAGGGAAAGGACATCAGAGAAAGGGCAACTAAGCCCCTTAGCCAAGTGTTCATCAATAAAATTCAGTGAGCTACTCGTGTCAACCAGTATGCTCAGCCTTCTTTTCTTGTAATACCCACTCACCTTCATATTGTTTGAGCAGTGTCCTTGATCCTGGTTCAAGACATTGAGGGTGAGCTTAGCAAAGTCAGCCTCTACTTCCTCTAGTGGGGTGTCTTCCTCCTCTGAAATATCCCTTCCATCTTCAGCCTCTACCAACAACATATTTAACCGTTTCTTGCACCTATGACCTGGACCAAAAGGTTCATCACACCAAAAACACTGTTTCTTCCTTCTCTTTTCTTCTAGTTCCTTAGGGGTAAGTTTTTTGGTAAGTCGTGTTTGTGGGTTGATGGAGTTTAATGGTTTAGAAGTGTGGCTAGGTGTTTGAGAGTTCTTAATGGTAGTAGTGGTGATAGGTATGTTTCTGGTGTAAGTTGGGGCTCTGTTGGATGGGGAGTGTGTGTAGGAATTGGCTAGGTTAGCTGTTGGGTTTAGGCGAGGTGTTTTAAGGTATTGTCTAGTGGAAAGGAGGTTTGCTTCTTGCAATTTGGCTAAGGAATAGGTCTCTTACAGTGTTTAGGGATTAAACATGCGTATAGGGTATTGTATGGAAGGGTACAACCCACTCAAAAAACAACTTATCGGGTAGCTCTAAGGTAGCTTGACCTGAGTTACTAGGTGTTCAAATTCTTCTAGGTAATCTTGTAGAGTCCCATCTTGGTGTAATTCCTTAAGTTCTGCCATTGGATCTTCATACACTTTCTTCCCAAACCTAACTTGTAATGCCTTAACCAACTCATTCCAAGTGACAGCATTGTGACCCTCAAAAGTCTGAATATATGAATGATACCACTTCAAGGCCTTCCCCTCTAAATACATGGCAGCTAACCTAATCTTCCAGTCCTTTGGAGTTGAATCAATTTCAAAGTATTACTGTGCCTTATATAACCAGTCCTTAATGTCATTACCATCAAAAGATGGAAAATCCACCCTAGGTGCTTGTGTTTGCAATGGGTTCTCTACAGCTACAATATGAGCAAGTGCTAACCCATGTTTATCATCAGTTTCAGGTAACTTACCAAAATCTATTGCCGTGGAGCCAGATGCTTCCAACTTGTCAGACTTACTAGTCTTCAATTCGGCAATGGTTAGTATTTGTTGATCCATCAGCCCTTGCATTCTCTTGAGTGTGTCGTGGATGGGTTTGAGAGCTTCTTTAGTGTGCTCCTTCATAGCATTATGCACAGCCTCATCGAGCTTCTTGGATTCACGAGTCTCCATGGCATTAACTAGCTCTGATACCAGATGTGATAAGGAATTAGGAAATGATAAATCAAATGCAGCAACGGAATGAACCTCGTATGCAAGGTGGTTAGCTCGGATGCAATCTACTTAAATGGAGAGAGTGAATTTTGTATTATATATATATATATATATATTTCTGCTTTCAATTCATACATGTAATATTATCCTCTTTTTTTCTCTCTCTCTAAACAGTTACATAAAATAGTGTGTAAGTGCTTAACTAATTGACACATTAGACTAACCATGTGCAATTAGTTATATGCATGAAGATCTGGAGAATAATTCTCCTTAGCTGACCACATGGGTCTATTAGTATTATTATAATTTTTTTTTCTGTGAGCCACAACCGAAATCCACAACGGCCCATCCTTCCCAGCCCATATCCATTTCGGCAAACCCACCTGTAATTCCCACAACAAGCCTAAACCTCCTTAGCCCATGTCCACTTCGGCGACCCACCAACAATTTTAATCCTACCGAACAGCTGCATCCTTTAGTTCACTTTTCCCTTCTCCTCCGTCTTGTCTATTTGGCACGCGATGAGAACCTCTAACCTTAATTCCCCGTCACATATAGCAAACATACCAATGAGATCACCTAACATCATTCTCTATATGAAGTTTATAAAGACTGATTAGAACAAATACACATTTAGGTGCAAATTCCAATGGGGTAGATAAGAGTATATATTTCTTTTTTTTTTTTACTATTCTTCTATAAGCAACTTGCATTTAGTAATCAAATTTTAAGAAGTTGAGTTAAACTGATTTGCTTATTTTACCATCCCTTATACAGGACATCCTCTTCCATGCTAGCTGTCATTGGAAATACTTGGTAATTAGATAAAATGACTTGAGAATAATTTGGTTTGGAGCATTTAACATGGTAATTGCCATTGAGAACACCACACAATTGACATAAAGTGAGCTATAGCTAAACATAAGATCAACCCCATGTCTGAAAACTCCATAACCGACAATCAAGTCTGGAGCATTTAACAAGATAATCGACATTCAAAATAAATACTAAAAGAAAAGAAAAACTAAAAGAAAGATGGACATATTGAAATACCAAAACCGGATTAAACCGAAATTAAGGAGAGCTACCTTATCATATTGGGAATATAGCAACAATTACAAGAGAATTGAATGAATTGATCAAGAATCCTTCTTGTTGTTTTCTCATTTTCCCCTTGTCGAGTCTAATTTTTGATTTCTCATTCCTAATTCGATCTATACTAGACCTTATGCTCATCTAATGTAGATCATCGACTTGAGTTAGGAATTTCGTTTTGTTTTGGAGTCGCCACCCAACTGCTGTTGGGAATAATTGAATTAGGACTAATTGAGCAGATCAATCCTAATTTGGACCACTGGTCAGCGTAATTTCCTCCTCATTTTTTGTGAAAAGAGGAAAGGGGAAAACCAGAGTTTCTAAGTTCAGAAGCTAACCTATTAAAACCCTAAGGTTACCACCCTAATCTCCTAAAGTCTAAACTTTATCTAGAAATGTCTTTTATTTATTTTTTGTTGTCTTTTTATTTTGTTTTTGAATAATCTATTCTAAGAAAATGATTTTTATTCCTTTTTAGGGTTGCCCCAAATGGGTGCCTACATACCTGCTATTCAGGATCAAACATGCCGTAGTTCCCTTTTCCTGAAAAACATTAATGTGTTGGTGATTTTTAATTATGAAATTACTTTTGATTTACGTTTTTATCATTTTGGTATTTTTTTTTGAAAAAAATCTAAGCCTAAGCTTGATAATTTGATTTTTTTTAAATAGTAATTTCTAGGAAAAAAAAACCAATTTTGGATTTATTTAAAAAAATGATTTTTCTAAGTGATAAAAATTTCATTTTTCTATTTTTCAACCCATTTCCATTATTATAAGTTTTCATTGATTTTTATTAATTTTTATAATTTTTTATAATTTTTATTGATTTTTCTTAATTTTTTACAATTTTTATTGAAAACTTTTCTCCTATATTATTTATCTACCCTAGACTAAAATCTAAATTATTATTATTATTATTATTTCTAATATTTTTATCATTTTCTTTATATATTTTCACATTTTTATTATTTATTATTATAATTATTTATTCTTATTATTATTCATCCTAAATTAATTCCTAAAAAAAACTAATCTAAATTCTAACATTTTTTTTATTTTTGAATTAAATAACAAACAAATAACTAAAGAAATTTAAAATAAAATAAAATAAAATAAATCGAAAAATCCAACTTACCTAGATCTGGATCGATGCACGGGTCGGGTCGATCGAACACGGCAGCTGGGAGTGCTCGTTAACGGCGTTCCAATGGCCTTTCAAAGCGATCGAGATGTCGATTCCTAGGTTTTCGGGGGTGAGGAACTCAATTGTGGCTGTGGATTTCTCCAAAAACGCCTCCTAGTGGCAGCTCGACGCTTGATCGGTAGTCGCGGCTTGAAGGACTCCAGCGAAGCTTCGATTCTCTCTCTTTTCTCTCTCTTTCTCACTTTTGATCCGTGATTCTGCCACCTTCCTTCATCCTCTATTTATAGGCGTGAGAAATCGAGCTGGATAAGCTCGGATTTCCACCGATTGAAGCAAATCGGATTTACGATTAAAATCCATCTCCGATTTACGCAAATCTATTGATTTGTTACGATTTGATTCCAATTGGATGATGTTTATCCTATTTTCGTTGAAGATTTGTTGGATTTGTGTAAAAAAATTGAATCAAAACGGCCGAAATTCGATTTTTTCTCCTCATCGACAATCTCGGACGAAGGTTGAAGATAATCACACGCTCGGCACGTGCGTATGCTCCAGCCAATCAACCGCTGACACGTGTCCCAAGCAAAGAAAAAATTCGTAAAATGCGGATTCTGCCTCCCCCGCGTTTCGAACTCGTGATTGATCCCACTCCATCGCACACCAGACCAAGGTTTGAACGAACTGGGCTAGCCCACTTTCGCGATTTTCTTATTTTAGCAATTTGCATATATGCAATGCAATTTTTTATTTTTTTGTATTTTTTGAAATTCCAAAAATTTATAAAAATTATTTAATCCCTTTTATTGCCATTTTTGCAATCATTTTCCAAAATTGATTAATTTTTCCTATTTATTTTTTTTTGGATATTTTTCCTATTTTTGCTAAATTAGAGAAAAAATTGAAAATTGATTATGGTTGATTATTATTGATCATTAGGGCAAAAATGGGGTGTTTACACCCCTCTTCTCTTACATTTGCAAATAAAACTTTCTCTATGTTCCATACCAAAATTGTGGTGGGCTTGCAAATTACCACTACTCTAGTTTCCCTCACATTTCAAATTGGAAATCTTCTCAGCACTATCACACTAAACATAATGCAGCAAGTTCCCTTCTTGCTGTGCTGTGCTTATATAATAAACACACGATCAAGCTAAGCAGAAGAAAACATTTGATCAGATCACATCAGAATCCCAACAACCAAGCACAACAACTCAATAAGAGTTGCTGACATTACACACCTAACAACATTCCTTTTGCATTCTTTGATTTTCTCTTAGCTAGTATGTTTATTATCTTTCTTCGTCTCCTTTTCATCTTCTTTTAACTAAATTCAAATTAACAAAAACCCGAAGCTTGGGTATTCTCTTTTAATCACGCGTAAAACTGGCATTGAGCTCAAACCTCAAGTGCCACTTACCATAATACATGGATAAAAGCTATCCTAATACTTGAACTTTTGATTTTGAGTGATTAAGTGATTAAACTTTTATTTTTGATAATTTAATATCTATATTTTCAAAGACTAGTCATTTAAGTATCTTTATTACAAACATACGTTATATTTGTTGACGTCAATAGCCATGTGTTAATTTTTTACATGTATTACCCCCTAATTAATCAATATAATTATTTTAAATAAATAATATAATATTAACAAATAAAATTAATAAAAATTTAAAAAATTGCAGAAATTTGAAAAAAAAAGAAGAAAAAATAGAAGAAAAATGAAGAAACTAAACTCCAACTATAATAACTAATTTCATTAAATACTATATTTATATATTATTTAAAATAATTAATAAAAAATTAACATGTGACTATTAACTTCAGTAAAATTAATGTCCGTTTATAACACACTTAAATGATCGGTTTTTGAAAGTATAAGCACTAAATTATCAATAATGAAAATTTGTACCCTTAATTACCTAAAATCAGAAATTCAAACACTAAGATTGCCTTTATCCCCATTATACATATTGAAATTCATATTACCTTTATTACCTTTTCTTCTTCCGATTTGTTATATACATTTCATTTGTTGTTGGGGATCATATTCCACTACTATTCCCAGACCCTTATTGTTGTAATTGCCAAGTTAGGTGAATAAAATATCAATCATTCCCAACTAGAAATGATGGGTAAATAAACAGATAATATGACATTATGATAATCTGGTTCAAAGCTTTTAACACAAGAAGGGCTATTAAAAAACACGATATAGCTTACATAAGGTGGGTTATAGCTAAACGTAAGACCAACTCCATGTCTAAGAAGTCCAGAACACACAATCTGGTTCGGAGCATTTAACATGATACTCACCATCAAAACACGACATAGTAAAAGGTGGATGGGCTAGAGCTAAACATAATCAACTACATTGTGGCTTGTTTCAAGACATGCATCATTTCTTCATAAAATTTGGAGTTTTTGTACTCGGTCCATCATCACCGAAGGGGGAAACAAGACTCTCGACATAAATTGTGGATCTGAAAGTATCATTGGTTCGTATTGGAATGTTTGTAACAGTTTGATCTGCCGAATTTAAGAGAACCATCTCTCGTCCGTCCGCCTGACATACCACTTTACCACTAGCTCACACCAAGGCAACCCATCAGCCGATACATCAAGCCATTTGATCCATGAATTTCCATTTCCATATTCCATCAAAATCCAGGCTTCAAGCCGACATTGCCAAGTAGCACTGTATATGAATAGATGTCCCTCATGAATCCCCAAACCTTCGAAAAGATATCCATTGTCAGCTTTAGGTGTTGGAAGCACATCCTTGAATTTCTCATCCGCCAAATCGAATGAAAGAATGGAGTCTAATTCGAGATCACCATCCTTACGACGAACATAACAATGCAAAGCACCGTTAAGGTAGACTCCTTCTTCGTAAGCCACATCTGCATGTTGGTGATCGATCTGTCTCCAAGATTTGGATTTTAGCGAAAAAGCTGCCGCAATACTTTCCTCAGAAACATTTAGGTAATTAACACCATATAGTATCTTGTAGTCATCAGACATAAGATCATAACCGAACCCGTAAAATTCTTGGGAGTTTTAATCACAAAGTAATCCTGAATATTGGAACTTCCTCAATTCCCTAGTGCATGGATTGCACAGGATGAAATCGTTCCCAAGTGTCAGACAAATTAACCCATCGCAAGTTCCAATAAGTCTTGTCCAATCTTCTGCATCAATTACTGGAAAAGAACGAATCGGCACATCATCTTTTTCATCCTCTCCAAAATCACCATCGAATGCTTCATAGTAAATACACTGAAATGTTGGAATGGTGGAAGTATGGTCCTATTTTTTAGGAACCACAAACCACAACTTCCACTAACTACAATTCCCATGTTCCCACTATCCACTTAATCCTAATCAACCATATTATCCACTAACCCATTAGCATGATTTTAGGAAACTTTGATGGAAAGTTTCTCTATAAATAGCTATTGGATTCAAGGTCCCAGAGCATGAAAAATTCTATAAAAACACATTACCATCTTATGAGTTTTTTGAATGCTCTGAAGATCTTGAAGGTTCCGGGACTTGATGGTTTTGTTCCTCTTCGTATTAAGCAATGGCAAGAGGTTAGTGATTTCCCTATTTCCGCTGCATTTTCTGTGTTTGTATTTAAGTTACGGCTTTCATTTGGTATCAGAGCCGTAATTAAACCTTTGCCTTGCGATTTCGAAAAAAATTAATTTTCTCCTTTTTCAATTCAATTTTAATTTAAATTGGTTTTGATAAATTTTTATCAAATTTATGATACATTTATTTTTATCAATTTTTCTGGAGAAAATTAATTTTTTAAATTAGAGTTTTATGGTGCAAATTAATTTTTTATTAATTTTGTACTTAATTTTACTCAATTTTCAAGTATAATAATTGAGTAATAATGTTGGATTTTATTTGCCAACATCAAGTATTATCCTTTTTTTTTTAAAAAAAATTATGACATGTTAAATTGGAAATAAAATTATTTAGTATTTTTCTTAAATAATTTTTTCTTGAAATTTAACATGTCAATTTTATTTAACATTTTCACTTACAGTTTTGTGAAAAACTTTTGTGGAATTTTATTTTGTATTAAATTCTGTATTTATTTTAAATAATTTGTGTAAATATAAATTTATGGTTTATATACACTAGCTTGTTAATTATTTAAAATATCGTTAATGAAATTGCATTAGGATTTTGCAATTTTAGTATTTGTTCAAGGTGCTTAAATTGGTATGTGATTGTATGTATGTTTCGAATTTATTATGCATGCAATATATTGTTCATGTTTAAGTACATTTAGAGTTATTGCATGATGTTTAGCAATAGCAATTATTGTTGTCTTGTGATTAAATAATTCTAATAAATTTTGGCGTAGCCACATCAGCCTTATTTAGATTGGATTATTTATTAGAAATCACATTTAGTATTATAGACATTAAATAACTTCATAAAACATTAAGTTAAAAGTCTAAATTGAGTCAGATTAATTTTGTCTAAGGAGACATTATCGTGGGACAAATGTGACCCCTCCACGTCTTTCCTGGGAATTCGTTCGAATTCTATCTAAGGAGGCTGGATTTTAAGTGGGACCTTTTGTTTAACCTACGCGTCTTTCCTAGAAATTTATCTGATCTCAAGTGATAAAAATAATTTTGTTTGATTGAGGTTTAGCCAAAGCAGCCTCTATTGAACGAAGTTATTTATACGGTATCACATAAGAAATGTTTAGACTTTACATTTATTTTGTTTGATGATCCATAAAGCATTGAGGTATAGCCACAGCAGCCTTATTAAGGACGGATCTCATAAAGTGATTATGAAGTAAAAGAAATATAATGTCTATTATAAGGAATGAATCTTATTGAATTAAAAATTTAGCCCACAGGCAATTTTTATGTCGCTAGATTCATTATTGCATGATTTGCATTGGTAAATTATGATTTATGTTATAGTCTCAAATTAAGAATTAAGCATGTTTGTGTTTGCAGCTATGCAACCTTTGACTGATACTAAAGTAGAAATCCCTATTTTAACAAGTGAAAACTTTAAGACTTGGAGAGATAATATACTTCTTCATTTGGGGTGTTTGGACATTGACTATGCCACTATTAAAGATGAGCCACTTCTGAGTGAAGAAAGCACTCAAGCTGAGTTTGATCTTCATGAGAAATGGGAACGGTCTAACCGACTTAGTATCATGTTCATTAAGAGCAAACTCACTGCGGATGTCCGTGGCTCAGTGGATCAATATAAAAATGTCAAAGAGTTGCTAGATGCCCTTGAAAGGCAATTTAAGACTTCTAAGAAGTCTCTAGCTAGCACCCTAATTATGAAGTTCACATTTGCTAAGTTGACTTCTGTGAAAGGCGTTAGAGAACACATCAACAAAATGCGTGATTTAGCAAATCGCTTGAAGGCTCTAGAGATTGAGATGTCGGATGCTTTCCTAGTGCATTTTATTCTGACGACCCTTCCATCACAGTATGGACCTTTTAAGATCTACCTTCCACATCAGGTGAGAGATTGGTTGTTGTTCACAACACTCCTCGAGTTCAAATAGGTGTTGAACAACCAATCAATGAAAATCCACAAATTGCTGAGGAAATCATAGTAGATCAAAATCAAGAAATGATTGAGCAACATGATCCACAAGAAAATGTTGTCCCAATTTTAAGGAGATCTACTAGAGAAAGGAGATCAGCAATCCCTAGTGATTATATTGTGTATTTACAAGAATCTGAGTACAATATTGGAGTTGAAAATGATCCTGAGTCTTTCAAGGAAGCTATGAATTGTGATGAGTCAAATTTATGGTATAATGCTATGTTGGATGAGATGAATTCTATGAAGAGTAATGAAGTCTGGGATCTTGTCTCGTTGCCCAACGGTGTAAAAGCCATAGGTAATAAATGGGTCTTTAAAACTAAAAGAGACTCATTGGGCAACATTGAAAGATATAAGGCTAGACTTGTTGCTAAAGGGTTCACTCAACGTGAAGGAATTGATTACACAGAAACCTTTAGTCCTGTATCCAGGAAAGACTCCTTACGCATAATATTAGCATTAGTAGCTCAATTTGATCTTGAGTTACAACAAATGGATGTGAAAACAGCTTTCCTAAATGGTAATCTAGAGGAAGAGGTTTATATGAAACAACCTGAAGGATTTTCCTCTAGTGATGGTGATCACTTGGTTTGCAAGCTAAAGAAATCCATTTATGGATTAAAACAAGCCTCCCGTCAATGGTATTTAAAATTTCATGATGTTATCTCTTCATTTGGTTTCGTTGAGAATATCATGGATTAATGTATATACAAAAAGGTTAGTGGGAGTAAGATTTGTTTTCTTATCCTATATGTGGATGATATCCTACTTGCATCAAATGATAAGGGTATGTTACATGAGGTGAAACAATTTCTTTCTAAAAATTTTGATATGAAGGATATGGGTGATGCATCTCATGTCATTGGGATTAAGATTCATCGAGATAGACATAGAGGAATCTTAGGTCTATCTCAAGAAACATATATTAACAAAATTTTAGAAAGATTTCGGATGAAAAATTGTTCACCTAGCGTTGCTCCTATCATGAAGGGTGATAAGCTCCATTTGGACCAATGCCCTAAAAACGAGTTTGAAAGAGAGCAAATGAAGAACATTCCTTATGCTTCAACTGTTGGAAGCTTAATGTATGCTCAGGTTTGTACTAGACCTGACATTGCATTTGCTGTTGGAATGTTAGGAAGATATCAGTCAAATCCGGGACTTGACCACTGGAAGGCTGCAAAGAAAGTCTTGAGATATCTTCAAGGGACAAAAGATTACATGCTTATGTACAAACGGTCAGATGATTTGGAAGTAATTGGCTACTCTGATTCAGACTTCGCCGGATGCGTTGATTCTCGAAAATCAACATCAGGTTACATTTTCATGTTAGCCGGTGGAGCCATTTCATGGAGAAGTGCCAAGCAGACTTTAACTGCTACTTCTACTATGGAAGTTGAGTTCGTTTCGTGTTTTGAGGCTACCTCACAAGGTGTATGGTTGAAGAGTTTCATCGAAGGGCTTAGACTTGTGGATTCTATATCTAAGCCACTGAGGATGTATTGTGACAATTTAGCTGCAGTCTTTATGGCTAAAAATAATAAGAGTGGAAGTCGAAGCAAACATATCGACATAAAATATTTGGCCATAAGGGAACGTGTTAAAGATAAGAAAGTGGTCATTCAGTATATTAACACAGAGCTGATGTTAGCCGATCCTTTGACTAAAGGCATGCCACCACAAAGATTTAAGGATCATGTTGTCAGTATGGGACTTGGTTCCATTATGTGTTAGTGAAACTCTATAGAGTAGATATTTCTCATATTTGTTGTGCACATTTTGTTTATTTAGAGAAATATCAATAAAGTTTGGACCTAGAATAAACGTTGGGTTTATTCATTAAGCTGTTGGGAAAGAGGTTTGAAAACTTGATACATTGTAATACATGGAAGATACTACTCGAGTAATAAAGGAAAAATATCGCCATGATTCGTGTATTGTGTTTTCTTAAAGTCTAAGGATTTGTGGTATTAAAGTAAAATATACGGACTAAGTGGGAAAATGTTGGAATGGTGGAAGTATGGTCCTATTTTTTAGGAACCACAAACCACAACTTTCACTAACTACAATTCCCATGTTCCCACTATCCACTTAATCCTAATCAACCATATTACCCACTAACCCATTAGCATGATTTTAGGAAACTTTGATGGAAAGTTTCGCTATAAATAGCTATTGGATTCAAGGTCCAGAGCATGAAAAATTCTATAAAAACACATTACCATCTTGTGAGTTTTTTGAATGCTCTGAAGATCTTGAAGGTTCCGGGACTTGACGGTTTTGTTCCTCTCCGTATTAAGCAATGGCAAGAGGTTAGTGATTTCCCTATTTCTGCTGTATTTTCTGTGTTTGTATTTAAGTTACGGCTTTCATGAAACGGGTGGGTCTTGAAAATTCTCTGACATGAAAAGTAATCGACCTTAGACACTCGGTTCAAGTGCAATTTTGCGAAAGCAGGATTGGATATTAAAGAACACCACCCTTTGCTCACGCACTTGAATCGCATCAAGGACTTGACAGGCAGCCTAGAAAGGATTTCTGTGAGAAGTTCATCACCAAGTCTTGCCATGACTCAGGATGCTTGCTTCTTCGTGGCTTGTCTCCACTACGGAAGGTTGTCTTCTAGAAGAAGGAATAAGTAAAGAGGACTTTTGAGTCTCTTCCAAATGATCTTGATACTTTCTTAATGAATATTTTATTTAATAACATGATTCAGGGGAACATGATGAGCACGTGCTGTATTCCTTATCGGATAGCGTACGGGGTAAGCCAGTTTAATTTCATTTTATCCAATTTCTAAAGAAGAAAATGAATCCATGCATACACAACGGGCAATTCCGTAGTGCTGTTATAAAATTTTTCTGAATTATTATAAAAAAAAATTAACATAAATATGTACAGTAAAATTTTAAGAATATTTTAGGAGTAATTTTCATAATATATATATTTTATAATAATTTACAAACAAAGGCATAAAATGTATTTGTACTTTTAACTTTTGAAAATTTAGTATCTAAATTTTTAATTATTGCTTTTCAGTGCTTATTTCTTCAATTTGATTTTAATTTATTTTTTTTATACTTTAGTGTTTATATTTTAACTTTATTTGCACTTTTGTGTCTATATTTTAGTTTTAATGCATTTTAATGTTTAATTTTCAATTGAGCTCCGCTAATGGCCTGTTGATGAAGCCTGCTCATGCACATCTGCCCAGCTCAGGTGAGTGCTGCTACTAGCCCTGCGTGTTTTTCATGACATAATTTCAAACTAACGAGGTTGTGTGTTTAAAATACGATGTCAAGCCAAGCACATTATTTTTGTACCTTTTTCCTTCTAGTTCTTCCAAAGCCGCTGTCCTGTCTATTGTTTTTCGTTGTTTTGTTTCTTCTTATGCTATTTATCTGTCTGTGGGTGAAAAATCAGCTTTTGCTTGAAGAACGTGAGTGATTCAGAGTTCGTGCTACCGTTCGGGACATTCAAGTGTTTCAAAGCGCAATGAAACGATAGCTAACTCTGGTTTCGATGTTAAGGAAATTGATATTGTGCTGGAATGACGTTGAAAACGTGATTCACTATCCAACTGAAGAAATTTACGAGTGAGGCCTCACCTGGTTTCTGGCCAATCATCGTACTACAACAGAGTACAATCCAAATACGAGGCTGTTTTACTTGTTAATCTGAGCTTTGGAGGATGAATTCCACTTGAGGATGCACTGTCACTACTTAGTATGCAAATACTTTTGATCCTCTATTTTTATCAGATTCATAAAACATGGAATGACATTTACTTTGCTGTAAAATCTGAATTCTGGTTTGAGCATAACCCAAATTTTGTTTATCAAACCTTTAGCAGTGTTAGCCTTCGGACCTACGTATCTGGGTGGATTGGCATAGGAAATTCTATAAGAACTTTAGCTTTGAGCCTTGTAAGCGGCTGTTACATTCACAACAGTGCCGAGTTTTCAGATTATAATTTACCAGAATGCCTTTTTTGGCTTTTGGATTTGAGCAGCAGTTTTCCTCTTGCATTGAGGATCCAGTGCCTGGCATTGCACGTTGTGAAGATGTATAGAGAACATACATGAGATGAATCTGTGCCATTTTTCTGTACTTCTATACAGATACAATTCAGGGCACCTATTAGATACTGTCATACTTAATGGATGACTAACATAAAATGAAGAAGTAATAAAAAATTTAGGCTTTTTAAAGTATTGATGACAATATGGTCCATGATAAAACGCAGATGAAGAGCATTCAAGCAAATTAGTCCAATTTCTTTCACTGAAAACGGCAGGAAATATTTTGTTGGATTGAGTTCTACAAGGGACAGCTTCCTCCATGGAAAAAAATCCCTTCTCTTAATATGTTTTTAGAGGTAAATCGAGAATCCTATTTCATATTGTCACTTTTGGGATTCACTGCAATCAGAGATTGCCCTCAACAGGACCTAGCTGTGACCACATCTTGACTAATCAGTTAACTAAATAGATAATCCATTAGCCTTGTTTGATGTTTAGGACGAATAATGGGTGGATGATGATTGATTCCACTTATCTAAGGATGACAAAAAGCTCAAGAATAAAGGAGAATTATGCAACTAGACTTATAAATATATGTACAAGAAAGTAGAAACTGTAACCCCTTCAAGTAATAATGTGCACGATAAAACAATAACAGTAATTTGACCTAAAAAACTCAACTCTGTCTCAAATTGAACATTCATGGCAAAGAATATGGATTGCAAGCTGCAAGTTTCCATGTAGCCATATTAACTTGAAAAAGCTAAATGCATTTTCTCACAAAATACATTATTTTCATCACCATGGAAAGCACCAACACTTCTGCACAAGGAAAAACATCGAGTTTAGCAATATCTAAAAAAATGTTCACTCTACTGAAGCAAATGTTGAATGTTGGATGTGGATTCTTCTTGTTATAAATTCTAACACTACCATTGGAGATTGTCTGAGTGTGGAACTAAACTTAACATAGCATAATGACCATTTACCATGGAGGATGAGGCCTAAATGGATGTGAATGATCCATTCATGATTTACCAAGCCAAACAATCTACACGGTAACTTGTGAATGAAGCCTTTACTCGTGTTTACACTAGATGTAGGAGTAGGACTTAGTTACTATAGTGTATTTGTTAGTTCAGAAATACTCGTATGTTAGATATTTTGTCTTTGTATTTCTTCTAGAAGTTCCTAGAGAAATCTAGATTACTTTGTAATAGTTAGTAGGCTATAAATACTTGTACTGTAGCTATTCTGAAGGGAAAAAAGAGAAGTTCGGTTAGTTGTCTCAAGCGAGTGTGCTCAAGGAGGCTTCATAGCTGGAGTATGTGCACTATTTCTTTTTTTTTTTTTTCCTCAAATCAATAAAGTAGCCTATTGTTTTGCCCTAAGCTAGCAGAATCACAAAAGGAGAACCATCCAACTTGGAGTCTGGCAATGCATATGGCCCTAGCTGAGCAGATTGATCACCTTAGTGCATAACAAAGATGCATATTCACACAAACTACATTATTTTCCTCGCCATGGAAAGTATTAACACTTCAGGAAGATGATAAACAATTGTGATTAGTGAATTCTAGAAAAAAGGCTTATAATACAAGGTTCCCCCTTTTCTTTTTTATTTTGGGGGGGATAGTAGTAAGAACAAATATAGGTTCTATTTGCAAGAACTGCAGCTGAAACAAGAATATAACATGTCTCACATACCTGAGGCTTTTTATTGCCATCTGCCTTAACCTGAGTTCTGGAATGGTTTTGCTCTGTTTTCATAGCAGGGGATGTTGCTGCTCCATGTTGTTTCTCATCTCTTACGCGATTGAAGATTTGAGTATAACCATCACCTGATGAAGCATCCTTCTCATTCCATTCACCAAATTTTGGAACAGCTGCCTCATGATCAGGCTGCCACCAATAATGCACTGGGTTAGATTTTTTCAAAGGCTTTATGCCAAAAATAATATCCAGAAACTTGCAAGCATTGCTTAGAAGTAAAAACTTTCATGAGCAGTTCCCTTATTTGATTCCATCTCTACAAGTGAGAAACCATTTAGTTGTACTCAAGATTTCTGTAAAACTTTAGAACAAACGGATCTAAAAAATTGATAATTAGAAGGTTGCTGGAGATTCAACTAAAAATATGGTTCCTGAAGTATTCTGGCATAATGGCATAATAAGCTTTGTTCAAACAGGGCAGGAGGTATCACTGCTATGAAGAGGAGAAATCCAACACCAATACCTTAAAACTTAGAACGATTCCTACTTATAGATATATGGTTTTTCACTTTGGTTTATGTCTTTCTTTTGGACAATGATTAAAGATTTGCAGTAAACCTGATGAATAAATTTACAGCCATGTATTCCACTTAAATCTGACATTTAACCCCAAGAATCAAAGCCATTTTGAAAAGCAATCCAAGGGTCCCCTTGTGTGATTAGGCCATGGATATGCGTGTCATTTTCTGAGGATATTCTAACATCCTAGAGTATCAAAGGCATGAATACTGCACAATTCTTCCTTTGGGATAGAACATCTTCGGTTTCCTCCCTGATTAACTTTTCACTTTTACATGACCTAGAAAAATTCGTTGTACAATTTACTGCTGAAAGTATGGAATAAAGCACTTACAGTTTTATCTCCTTGTGCAACTGATCTGAACCGAGATCTTTGAGGAGTGGTAGGGGCAACACCATGACTACTTTGAGATGAACTCTCTCTTAACCTAGAGGGAGAAGCCTGATTATAGTAATAATAAGAAGGGGATTCAGCGCTATACTCAGACCCTGAAGTCCGCCGGGGGGACCTATTTGAGTAATTAGCTGATTTCCTCCGACCATCTTCACGGCTTGCCAAACGCTCATGCCTTAATCTTACCATATTTTGATGCTGCATCTTGTTTTGCACTTCAGCATCACTTTTTGGCATTCCTGCTCCACCATACGAACTAGGAAAGCCAGCAGGAGTTCTTCTGCCCATGGGGAAATGGTAAGTTGGTGAATCAGTCTGATCAGGCCTTGAAACTATTGCCTCTGGCTCATGCATTCCACTTCCAACTTTGGGAGAAGAAGCTCTACTTGACAGTTTACTTTGCTCATATGCATCTGAAGTTTTCTCAGGGCTATTTGAATTCATCGTCATATGATTTCTACCCTTTCTCACCCTCTCAAAGTAGGCAGAGTAGGGAACATTTTCTCCCTCATCCCAGTTTCCAAACTGTGGTGCAGGCGGATTTTGCTGCATCATCAATAACAGTAATAAGGAACTATTGAACTTGCTGTAAGTATAAAACATTTCAGAGATGGGAGTAAAAAGTAAAGAAATTCATTTTGTAAAGTTCCCGAGATTGGCTTCAACAATAGACAGAACTAGATAGAGTTTTTCTGTCCCCAACTGCTGTGCATGTTTGTGTGCCTTCCAATCACACCATGCCGTTATAAAGAACAACTAATAAGGGATATAAATCCAATTGTACGGGACATGGATGGGGACACCAATTGGGGATGAGAAATTTGGTCCAACAGGCAATTGTAGTGAATCAGAGACATGAACAATGAATTTTTGTGACTGAACATAAACAATGACTTGATGACATAATTACACATGAATGTCAATCGCATTCTTTCCTAGGCAATGTCCCATGACTTGGTGACATTCCTCCCTGCACAGAAGCAATTTCTTGTTTCCTATATAAGCTCACTCTACAGAAGCATTCTCGGCACATTGAAAACATGGCTGAGGCACCAAACAATCATTGTAAGACATAGAACCAGAGGCTCAAAATGTTGCCATGTTATGCAACCATAGAAGAACGTTTGATGCAAAGACCAGATACGAACAATCATGACATTCTAGCCTTGAAAGTGCCAACCATCAGTACAAAGTATTTGGATCTACACCATTCAAACCCTAAGGAAACTTTTATGTTCCAGTGAAACCATTTTCCAGGCAGACCGAGGATTTCACCCACCAAAAGGCGGATTACAAATAGAATGGGCGAAAGGACAACAAAATTAAAAAAAGAAAATCTAAATTCTTGAGGGAATTTTTTTTTTTTACAAGAATGTCTCTGAATTTCCCAACTGAACAACATTACCTGCTAAATCTAACGCTGAAACTCATTATACTATCACTAATTACAACATCAATCGATATAAGACAAACAAACAAGGAAGAAGCGGGAGTCGGTGGAAATTACTTATGTAAACTGGGTTTGTCGGCAACACTTCGGTACGTGAATAGTATGCAACTAAGCACATACCATAAATGTTCCTATAATTAGATATATGCGATGTGTCGGTGAGTTTGTGGCCGAATTGAATCGATTCACGCATGAATATTCTGAGCAAGACAAGTGTAAAGAATTTTGAGAAGAAGTAAACTTACTGTCATGATTATTCCAAAGGACACGAGAAGTAGATTGGTAGAATTACAGCCACATATAAGAGGAGGAACTAAATGTAACCAACTATGTCTCTATGTATGTATATCTTGCATATGTTTCAGCTGTAAAGGTTGTGATAAAAGTCAGAAGGTTGTGCTTCTTCTTAAATGTCAAATGCCAACTCACGTACAGGTACAGGTACCGACCGCAACTGACGTTATCAAGGCGGGCGTTGACTGACGTCTTGTCAGTAACTTTAGAAGTTTCTTCTTATTGTACCTCAAGCTTTAGGTGGTTGAAGTTTGATCGTGTTGTATTTTCTACGATTTATCTTTGCATGAGGTTACTAAAGTTTGACCAAAAATATCAAATCGCATGATTGTAATTTTTTACTAATATCACCATTTAGGGTTTGATGTTGGACCAAATTAACCATTTGTGTGCATATTTTGATTTAAATGGATCAATTTAATTGTCTGCTTGCTTAAGTATTGGTTTGAAATAGTGGGTTACAAATGAAATTGACTTGATAGGATTTACTTTATATTTATAAAATTCTAATATATTTATCATTAGGAAATATGGTAGCCTATGAATATTGAAAAATTTATAGGATAACATATAGTATGCATGGTGTAGGTTCTTAATGTGTTTCAAAATGATAAGGAGTCATGTGTAAGGAAAATTACTAAAATAACATAATTTTTTAAAAATATTTGCGAAATAGGATATTCGAAAATTTTATTCCCAACATAGGGTTAGCAATTTATACTAAAATGTACCTTCAATACAAATATACTGAAGACACATTTTTGGCATATGCTTTCAATACAACCTAATTTTCTTTTTTTAATCCAATAGTTAATAGGTCATGAAAATATAACAATTTGATCATCATAAAAATACTAAATAGTAACACATTTTGGTCTCAATTATAATAGACTCAAATAAGACTTTATATATATATATATATATTATAGGTTCTATAACTTTACACAAGCAAAAAATTATGATCCTTCAGAGTTGAAAAGCAAATCATATCAGTATTGGTTTTTTTTTCTTCTTTTTTTTTTGGATACTATAAAATAAAGCATAAAAGGTGCGAATTTTTTTTAATAAATTTTAAATTTATGAAAATTGTTTTTTTTTGTTATTCTTTATGTAAAATTTTAATTTAAAAAAAAACAAAAAAAATATTTGAGAAAATTTAATTTTCTTTACATGATTTTTCATAAAAAAAATTCAATGATAAATTTCCTCAAATTAAAAAAAAAAATCACGATACGTACTGAAAGCGTATACCTGGAATGCACTTTCAATACTATACTTAAGGCACATACTTGTATGCACCTTCAATATAAATTGCTAAAGGATTCGCACTTTCATAACCTATTTTTGGAATAAATTTTTAAGTATCCTATTTTGTGAATATTTGTTAAAAATTACATTATTTTAGTGGATTCTCCATCATGCGTATACTCACCATAAGTGTATAAATTCGAATGTAAGTTCCCGCCCTTTGGATGAGATTTGACTTTAAGTGCTACCTCGTCCCTAAAATTATCCCAATTGTGTCTATTGGACTTAAATTTAATTTGAAAAGATTTAATTAATCCATTTGATTTCAATTTGAATTCTTGAATTGGCTTCCATAACTCTATAAGATAAATGATGGATGTTAGGGATAGTCAAATCAAAATCTTATTTAGGCATATAAATAATGGGCAATAATAAAATAGAAAAAAATAATATGATATAATAATTTACATGGTTTGGCAATTTTGCCTATGTCCATGTATTAAGGAGAGTAGAAAATCTAATAGTATATTAAAAAAAGGATACAAAATAAGAGAAAATGACACTCAAACCTTAACCCAATTGCACCAAATATCCTCATAAGCTAAGGGTTTCCTCTCAATTCATTTATAGTTTCACACATTTTTCACATATGAAATAAGTTGCCACACTTATCTATTTATAGGCTCCATAAATTTGCATATGTAAATTGCCATGCATAAAAATGTGAGAATTTTTCACTTTACAAAGGAAATAATTTTTGGTCAATTGTTTGTCAATTGATTTGCTATTCATCAACAAATTGTGCATGCTTATTATGGCAATAAATTCGCCCACAAGTTTGTCAAAAAAGCCCACCATAAATCTTAGACAACTAAGATTCAATTTTATTTTTTTTTTACTACAATAGACCCAAGTCACCTATAACAACATCAACCTTAACCTGAATTTCTTTGTATCAAAAAATAGAAGATTTCTCTCCATCTTCTCTATATTAATTTTCAAAGGGAAAATTATCACAAATGCCAATCAACTCCAAATATTGTTTGACTTACTAAAAGTGACTTACTCAACATATTAGCTTAATTATCCATTGCACCAATTTTCCTGAAAACAATATTTCCTTAAGAAATGATATCTTGAACAAAATGCTACTTCACATCAATATGACTCATCCTACAATGGAACATCTTATCCTTTGTTAAGTGAATAGCACTCTAGCTATCAAAATGGAGAACAATCACTCCCAAATCCAAGTTAAGTTTATGAAACAAACCTCTTAACCAAATAGCTTTCTTTATAGCTTCAAGCAACTACCATGTACTCTATTTTTATAGTGGATAATGTAACCATAGATTATAAAGTAGCTTTCCAACCAATAGCACAATTGTCAAGGGTGAAGACATAGCCTATTATTGATCTTCTTTTACTAAGATCACCTACATTACAATCCCCTTACCTTTTCCAAATTTTAAAAATGCATTAGTAGTGCCCTTTAAATAGCGAGTATTATTAGATATAAATTTTATCAATCTAGCAAGGTTTTTTTTTTTTTTTTTGCCAACCACAAAATAGCGAGTATTATTAGATATAAACTATTGTTGAAGCTAGTACAAGTAGACCCAGCCTTAAACAAATAATAGTCTAAAACTAGTAGCTTTTGAAGAGAAGATAGGATGTTCAATCTGACAAGTTTTCTTTTTCTCTCTGTGTGATCTATTCCCGACAGTAAAGTAATTCTTTTCTTCTTCTACTAATTCTCATACTTTTGCAGAAGTGGGCAACTATACAAGGCTTTGTACAAGATCATTGTGTGGAGAAGATTTACTTTCCAACTTAAACTCAACCTTCTCCTACTTGTTATAACTCTAAACTCGTATTTCAGAAGTAGAATTGCTTAATATTTGGTATGTAAGTAATATGCAACAAAGCATTGGCCAAAGATGTTGATGTGTGTGTATGTGTGTCATATCATATCGATCAATTTGCAGCTGGATGGTTAGACATCTAATTCAAACATGAATTTTTAGAAGCATGAAGTATAACAAGAACAAGTAAACTGACAGCCACTATGATGACAAGAGAAGTAGATTTCTAGAATTGCTCCGGCATAGTAGAGAAGGAATTAAAACTAAGCTACGATGTATATGTATTATTTGTGATAAAAGTCAAAAGGTTGTGTCTCATCTTAAAGTGGGCTCAGCTATGCCAGTTGGTAGTGAAAAAGGGTGGGCATTGACTGCCATCATGTCAACAACTTAAAAATGTTTCTTCTTCTTCTTCTTGTCTTCTCTTTCTTATTTATTTATTGGGTTTTTCCATGTGGTTGGAATTTGGACCATTTCGATAAGCTCTAGATGGAAGACTTTCTACATTGTATTTTATATGATATCTTTACACACAAGGTCATTACGGTTTAACCAAAAGTAACAAATCGCTTGATTTTAATTTTGACTAAAATCAACATGAAAGCTTGATGTTTGAACAAATCAACCAATGTGCATATTTAATTGTCAACGGGGTACTAGCTGTAAATAGTGGGTTACAAGTAATATCAACAATCTGGATTTTGTTTATATTTATCAAACTTCAATATGTTTATTACCAATATTTTATTGATGGAATGTAAGGTAGGGTTTTAGACAAAGACAAGCATTATAACAGTTCCTAAAATGTATAACTACAACTATTCAATATCCTATCAAGTTAAAGTAGAATGCAGCTATCTAAATCATCATTAAACTGACATCTTTAAGCATAATAAATTATAGAAAATCGAAGTGACCATGACCTATGAAATGAGTATTAGAGAAGTTGTTCAAATTATAATTATCTTATATTTATCATAATTTATTCATAAAGTTTTATTGAACAAGTTTCTTTATATTTAAAATCTTCGTTAAGATATATTCAATTGGAGGAATAACGTCATATTATTATATCATGATCATAATTATTTTCGATGCTAATGAGATTATTATTAGTGGCATAGAAGAAAAGATATTTTTTATTTATATACTTTTTAATATAATCATAAACATCCTGTAAGTATCACATATATCAATTAATATGATATGATGTGTATATCTATACGTAAATGTTTTCGTCATGTGCATTACAAGTTTCTAAAAGATTATGACTTTGTTGTTTATGTGAGACAACATAACTTTTAAAAAGATTATAAGATTAAGTACAGAAATATGTGTTTACATTCAAGTTTTTATATATGTATAAACAGTACGAAAACAGTCAAGAGTAGTTAGGATATTTAATAAAATATAATTGTAGATAGTATAAATAATACTTTTCATATAAACTATATTACACATAACTTTGATTGAATAAAATTATTGCAGAAAAAAGAGAGAGAGACATTTAGTCTTACCTCTTATACATGATAATAATACAATGTAAGTAAATAATAGAAATAAATAAGAGAGTACTACTCCCCTTAAAAAGTATGTCTAACTCTAACCTGGTATAAAAAATAAATAAGGTAGTACTACTACCCTTACAAAATTATTTCGCTTATCCGATATTAGGATCTAAACCAATGAAAATTCCATCTGATAGGACGAAGTCGTTGAAGTATTCATCTTTTTCACTAGACGTCCCGTATGACTCTTGTGTGCAACTTCTTGCCTTCGACTAACCCTCCACACAAGCCAGTGCCTCAATGTTGACGGATGACAAATGTGATCACCACTAGGATAGGATAAGACCCGTCGTGTTGAATGTCTGTTCAATAGCTACCATTGATGCGGGAGCAGCCAAATCCTAACGAGCCATGTGAGAGAGTATGGGATACATCTTTTTATGCCTCCTCCGCCAGTCGAGAATGTTGAAATCTATGATACTACTATCACTAAATTCGAAGTGTGTATTAAAGTAATCGTCAAATTTAGTGTACTCGATTGACTCGGAACAGTGCTGCTTCAACTTTTGAAACATCATTTGTTGCGCAATGAGAGTGGGATCATGGGTGGTACCATGTGAGCTGAGGGATGGTGAGGGAGTTCGGGACACTTGACCATCGAATGTAGTGCAAAAGTTAGAATATAATTCTTCAGTTAATTAGACTGTTCAGTGTAGTTCTTGCGTGGCGATAACAACATAAGTGTCTTCCATGTTAGAAAATGCATCAACAATGGAATAATACAAATTAAGATATTCTAATAATGTGTCTTTTTTATATTGTAGATCGAAAATAGAAGCAACTAGATAAATTCATATAATTTGTCTATAATACTGCAACCATTTTGCAACCATATCATTTGTAGCCACATGCAAAAAAGTGTCATATTGGGAATCAAGCAGCACCAACAGTATATTCACCATATTCGTAAGGAAGAGATAAACACTAGTCTGGTACACTTGCAAAAATGTTATAATACAATCATAAAAAACTTTTAAAACATTCAATATTTTACTACATAAATCTCAATTGCTAAGGTGTAGTGGAATGTTTGGGACATTCATGGTAGTGAAAAGAGCATAATGCATCTTTATAAGTAAGTGTACTTTGTAAAAGTCAATAAGTGGAATTTCACTTATGCTTAACATTTTTTTTAAATTTTTTAGATCGTATTCCATTTCCAATATAAAATCTCTATCATGCCTTATTTATGGAAGGATAGCCAATTAAAAAACATACTAGTTGTCCTATTAGGGATATTTTAAAATCTAAACAATTCATACCATCCTTAACACAAAGATTTAAAATGTAGCAAGCACATCGAATGTGGAAAAACGTCCCACCTAATGTAGGTTGACATAAATATTGAAGTTCATCAATGGATGTCGTGTTAGCAGCTACATTGTCAAAACCAATTGAGAAAATATTTTTTCTCAAATCGTATTCACCTAAAATAATACTTATAATACGAAAAATGTTTTACGTCGTATGGTGATCGTTGAAAACCCTTAGAGCTATTAATCTTTTTTGTACCTGCCACACATCGTCTACCTAGTGGCATGTAACTCCCATGTATGAATCTTCTTGCTATAGACCGGTCCATATATCTACATAAATAAAAACATGCATCTCAAGAGAATTGAAAAAAGCAGCTAATTCACGCTTATCATTATGATACAACTTAATAGTGGTTTTTAATATGGTTTCTAAATCATAAGTCTGTGAGCTTGGATTTAGCACTTCTCACTTGTATTCCAACCAGTGCGAGGAAGCTGCGTGAGTCCATTACAGGTTATACTTTGTTAAGTATTGTGCAAGTAAAACTTATTGTCTACCAGTAGAATAGCAAAATAAGCCACCTTCTTATGATTCTATTGACTGCGAAATTTGTTGCTGCGATTTATTTATGCCAAACTCTGTGGGGTGTTTCGCTCGCATGTGCTTGTTAAGGATGACATACCCCTCTCCCTTTTTTAAGCATAACTTGATTGGCAGTAGTTGCAATAAGCACAGCTACTACCATCTTCCTTTGTAATTTTACGAAAATGTTTAGTAAATTTTTTTTATTTAAGTGACGCTGATGACTTATCCGTGGAGTTGGATGGGCCATGTAAGTGCCTTGGAATTTTTTAATTTGGCACTTCTTGCACATCGTCTTGCCCTTCACCTTCCGCCTCCTCCTTACTGCCCTATCGTGACAGCAATTCGCTTTGTCCACCAAGTCTTTCATGAAAGTTTAGGGGTGGCATTATCAAGTCTTCTAGGCGTTCGTTGGTAAAGTCATAGATATCGTAATCATTCACTTCAAAATATTGTTGGGGTAGCTCTTGTACAGATTTTCCCTTATCACCTTTGTAAGAATGATCTCTCTTAGAAAAACCCGAACTATCAAAATGACTTGCCATTTGTTAATATTAGGATAATTATAAAATATTGATATGGGTAGATAAGGGGATAGAATTTATTTTACAGTTGGTAACAAACACAACAGGAATTATCTAACAGTATAAAAGATGCAAGTACAACAAATAGAAGAGAAGAGCACACAGAATAAAAGATGAGAGTACAGAAATTGTAAGATGAGAATAAAAGACAAAAGTGAGTGTAATTTTTGTGCGTATGTAATTTTGCTCTTTACACTGCATTATCAATTTATACAGCATCCTTGATCTAACAACACACTTAATTTCTTTTGCTCCATTGCAACATTCAAATTTGAAAATTTGAACACTTGCATGCTATACCTACACCAACAGCTAAAACCTATTCATCAGTGTTTGCAATCCTATCCACCTACATAATTTTTTTCTTCAAAATGCGCTCAATACTTTTAAATTCTCTGAGCACAAATTTTATTATTTTCAACTCATACCCTCCTTCCACATTTTTCTCCGATTGTCTTTTCTTTTTCTTTGTTTTTCTTTCCCAACATTACAAAGTTACAACCCTTAACCTCAATATTTTCTTCACTCTATTCCTGCTTCATTTAACAATTTTTTCTTCCTTCTTTTTCAATATGTATTAGGGTACTGTTTTTCAATGTTTGCATTCTTCCGTTGTTCTATAATATATATATATATATATATTTACGTGTCTTGAAATATATCAAAGTATCTTTTTTATTATTATTAATCCATCTAAAGTTCCTAAAAAAATTAAAGTCACGAAAATGTTTTCTTCATAATCATTTCCTATACTTCTACAATGACTTTTTGAATTTTTTAGGTATTCCGTTTTTAAAATTATTAAATCCATGTTTCATTAGGTGAGAATGGACCTTATTCCATTTTGAGATGGGAATAAAATATTACTTAAAAAAAAACAAAAGTTACAAAAAAAATTATACTTTTTAAAAAAAAAATCACATGATTTCACTTTGACCTAAAATCTCGTTTTTAAAATATGATTTCATTTCACTTCGAACATGCTTTGGCTTGAAAGAAAATAGGATTTCATTCTTTGGCTTGAAATCACGTATTCAAGAGACAATTTTAAGTGCAGTATTTTTTAGATTATTTTAAAAAATATTCTTTTTTGTTTTCTTTTTTATAAATAATATGGTATTGGTTTTCCATTCCATTCTATTTCCACTGCCTATACTAATTAAATCATCCAATCAATACTGATATGTTCGATACACGATGCGGAAATCTACACGAAATTCGACACAAACGGTTCATAAAGCAATCGTGTTTTGTGATACGATAGAATAGTATGGAAAAAAAATTATTTTTACTAATACGTTTCGTGTTTGGATGAGTATTTTTGAGTTGATGTTAATCATATTAGGTATTTTGTTTTTAAATTATTATTTATATTTTTATACATTAAAATTTTATTAATAATTATGCATCACTAATCAAATCACTTGTTAATACATTATAGTAAGCACTATTGGAGACATGTATATCGATTTTGTCATCAGCAAAATTGACAGTCGTATTAGATTCTGAGGAAGTATGTATGGAAGCTTGCAACAAACGAGAAGAGACAAATAAATTACACAGCAAACTCTATATGAAATTTGTGATCAGTTTTCGTTGGTTCTACCGTTTATATCTCATCCTGCGAACCAGGACCTTAACCATGTCGATTGAGATGTCGTGCCTATTCATAGGTTGAGGTATGATAGTTAACATTCTAATCTATTTTACAGGTTCTTCTGCATTTGTTTACTCTCCCCTCATCTTTGATAAATAAGAATTAGCATGACATCCATCTGTTCATCCTGTAAATGGTTCGGGGTCGGTACCTGTTGATGCTCTCGAATGACATTTCGTTTACTGATTAAGAAAAGATGAATTGGCCGTGGTTCATCCAAGCTAAGTTTTCATAAGATATGACTGGGAAAGGTCTTAAAGCAGTGTGCTTAAAGCAGAGGATGCTTCCTCTGAATTTACTGCAGAGGAAGCTGTTTCCGTTTATCGTGGACACAGCTCTATTGCTAAGAGAACTTACTATAAAAATTTTGACCAACTCTAATGAAACTCCATTGATTGTTACATAGGATAGGTAAAGGGTACCCAGCAGTGTGCTTAAAGCAGGCTATACACTGCAGAGATCAACCAGCCGGTCGGGTCTCGGTTCAAAAACCATCCGGTGATGCTTTTTCATCCCTTCATTTGAAAGAAAGCTAGATATGATGATGGATTGAAAAGAAAATAGGGCACAACAAGAATTGAATGCTGAGCCGTATGAGATAGGAAACTTGCAAATATGGTTCTAAGGGAAGGAATTGACTCACCTATTCTTTGCTATTTTACAATATGCTTCTGCTAACACCGCCAACTAACTTTTACTATAAGCGTCAACATTTAATCATCAATCTGTTTAGGATGATCAGAAGTATTGTCATGAAGTTACTAATGGAAAAGTCTTTAAAGGTTTGCAATCTGGGCTCTAAGGAGAGATGAAATTGCAATTTTGAAATTCGAGGTTAAATTTCACACAACTTAAAAATTTTTAAACAGCAACACCTGCAGCGTATCTAGGTCTTAATTATAACACATTATAGAGCATAATAACATGTGTTGAATCCAAGTCACCCACCAACTACTATGGGCACAAAGATTTTGATGATAAAAATGGGGGAAAACACACGATATGATCGAGCCTCCAAATGTTCAAGCCCTAGTGAGCATACTTTGCTATTTCTTTGAGTGTGAGGTGATTGTGCCAAGCATTTTTTGCTTGTCTATGCTTATAGATTGAAGGCTTCACCAATGCTAAGATTAAGGTATAAATGAGCCAAACCTACTTGACAAACTACTTGAGTTTGGATACATATTTTCTGGATTTTGATTTGATTATGAACAATCAAGCGCCCTATTTGAGTATTTTATCAAGTCAAAACAGAATACAGCTATCCAAATCATCATCAAACCGACATCTGTGACTATGAGCACAATGGATTATAGAAAATCGCAGTGACTTCCATTGATGTTGATTCAAAATTTTATAAGTATGTAACGAGTATTAGAGAAGTTGTTCAAAGTCTTTACATTACATCAAAGCAATCCTACCACAGCAAAAACCATACATAGATTGATCTGAAAACAGTAAGGCCATATTTGGTGCCAACTTGCGATGATTTTAAAGAAAGCTTCATTTGAAAGAAATCTTGGATAGGTGGATCTTAGTGCCCCATTTGTAGTGTTCACATTCACTTTTTTTTAGAAAATTTTGAACCTTTCACATGAAGTATTTCCCAAGTTGGACAGACACACACTTCAATATTATACCTCAGGTTACTAGGCTTACTCTAGTTTCTTTACAAGTTTGCTAACCTGATACACAGCAATCAAAAGAGGAATGCAGTACGTAATTAATTAAAAAGCCAAATAAATCAATTACTAAAAGGAAGAAGGGTCAGAAACTAATTCATGCTACCTCTGATTTCCCACAAGATACACACATATTCACATTGTTTAAACTGCAGTTAAGAATTCCTATCTCAGTCTCATCCACCATCGAAGCCAAGACGACTCCAGACATTCAGAGCGGGTTCCCTTAATCTCTCTTTAACATTGTCTCTGCAAACTCCTGGTCCTGAACCTGTCAAAAACTATTCGTTCAAGTTCACCGTTCCCTTCCTTTTCTTGGGCACCACCACAACAGGGGTGGTACTGTTAAAGTCCTCCAACCAGAGATTCCAGTATTTACACTCTGAATACGGTACCATATTTCTTTTTCCATTTAGAAGGTATAGTCAATCTAAGATTCTTAGTCTTTAATAGCAGTAGTTTGTCCGTCTATGCATTCTGCAGGTCATATCGTAGATTTATGTGGAACTTTGACAATTGCCACCCCTCCCCCTGCTTGTACTCCATTCCAAGGTGGGGGAGGCGACATTGTCTTGATTGAAAATGTTCTTTTACGACCAAACTTCGCAATGCACAGAACAGTGGCTACTCCGCTGCCGTTGTCCTTGACAACGTAGTTGACGATAACTTAGTATCCAGTGAGTATTTATCATTAAAATCTTCTTCTTTTTTTTGTTATTATTACTTCTATAATTAACCATTGATTTGATTTCTTTGTTTGTTTTCAGTGTATTATGAAAGCAATGAAATTTCAATCACTGCAGTGTTTGTTTCCATTCTTAAAAGACCATGCTCGAAACGGCTAGGTAGAATGCTGTATAGTAGACGAGCGGCCTAACCTAGAGATATGGTTTATCGTGCTCTTTCTCGGCGTGTGGATTCTCCCTGATGCTTCTCTTCTAGTATATCTATTCATCGAAACCTACGCTGCAGCTGCAAGTAATGAGGTGAGAAAACCTGCTGGCTTAATCAAGTAACTGAATTTCTTTTTTTTTTTTTTCCGTATCTAATAGTTTTTCGTCCTCTCACCAGAAACTCTTCTTCTGTATAGGTAAAGTCCAATAAGATAAATTCAACAGAATAGAGATCCCATGGAAGTAGGAAGGTGTTTTTCTTCGAGCTCTCAGTTACCCTTCATCAACCTTAGTTCAACTTACTTCTGGAGATGTCATTTTTCTAGATGCTATAATATGTTGTATGATGAACTTCCATAATGCATGTAATTTTTATATTCAGAGTCGGCTACGTAGAACTAGGTAAGCAGGAAGTATTATGATACTGAATCTCGTTCACAAAGTAATTAAGGAAGAAAGATATCATCAACAATTGTCTTTATTATAGTCTGTAGGTCCAAATTTTTACTGCGTGTATGGAGAACAAAATAACATCTGCAGAATCCAAGTCACCCACCAACCATTATGGACACGGATTTGAATGATATAATAATGGGATAACATACATCATGATCAAGCCTCCAAACGTTCAAGCACGAGTGAGCATACTTTTGCTATTTCTTTCAGTGTGAGGTGATCGTACCAAGCATTTTTTGTATATCATAAACTAGAAAAGCAACGCATGGAATACTACAAGTTCCTTAGGCGGTAGATTTACCGTGTATTCAACGGGAGATACTAGTGATATCAAAAGAATCTCTTGATACTCTCTTTTCATTGGAGAGCCACTGTATATGAGTTTTTCTTTTGCATTATGCGTCAAAGAATGCTATTCGCTGGGAAATGTATACCTTTATGATCCTCTGAACATTCCCAGTACCACCTTACAAAAAAAAGTATACAGCTTCAGATTTGTTGAAGTTAGCACTCTTTCTTCCCCAGAACTACAAAAACAAGGGAGAAGAAAGGAGCCTACTATCCTGGCTACAACATTCAAGGAGAATGGTCCCTGGAATCATTGTTAAGAAACAAAGCAAGAATCGTCAACCTTTAAATTGATATTGCTAACTCCCTGAACAAGTAATTTCTTATCTAATGATGTTTGCCTTTCCTACTAAAATTCAGTGGCATGCTGAAAGAATTGCATATGGAATGCATCTTCTCCTCTTATGGTTAAGTGGGCTTCAACTTTGATGTTGGTGAAATGCATATAGTGTGATTCATTGCAAGTACTTAATTTTCTTTGAGGCATCCAGAATTGTTTGCATCATTGGGCCTTGGCAAGTCAAGAGTTTCTCAAGCTGAAGAGCAGCAGCCTCTTGTGCTGTATGACTTGCTACTTTCAAAGCAAAAATGACCTCATTGAGATCTTCCTTAAGCTGGAGGGAGTAAATGTGGTTGAATACCTGAAAACATATGAAAAAACTTAATGTTGAAAATTGGAACACACCAACAAATTAAGAAAAGGAGTGACTATGGTAAGGAACAGGACATGAACAGGTGAAGCACAGACACACTGCCCATCCAGTGGAACTCATTACAGAAAACACTCATGCATTTTTCAACAGGTAAAGCAAACGATCTGAATACATTAACTTTAACCTTTTTGATCCTTGAAATTATGGGTTCTTTAATGGCTGCTGATCGAGAAACCAAGTTGACCACAAAAAGGCCTTTGTCTGAAATGGAATCTTTTGCATCTTTTAAGAAAGATTCTTCTACAAAAGCAGCAGCAGGACAAGACAACCCAGAGCTGCACCAGATAGCATATGGTGTGTTTAAGATCATAAAAGGTTTTCAGGATACTTCATGAAAATAAAACAAAATTTGCAGACAAGCACATCCAGTAGCCAAAGTTACCTAATGTCTTCAGAATCAACATCTATTATCAGTATGTCAAGCCGGTTTCTTTCTTCACTCTCTAGAGGAAGGGGCTCACCTTCACCATTCTTTTGAATTGCAGAAGCTGCTTCAGTTGCAGCACTATGACTGATCTTCTTAACATACTCAATCCCATCACTAGTGTGAACCTGTAAACACATCAATGAATGATGCATAACCACATTAATGTAAGAGGGAGATGAAAAAACAGAATACTATACAGAAATTTATTAAGTCAAATACTTGCATGGACAGAGCACATATCAACATTACCATAATTAATTTTTTTTTAAAGCTAAATTCAGAATTTTTTTTTCTTTTTATATTAATAACAAAGAAGCCAAAATGGTAGTTTACTAGCCCTTTTTTGCATCTTATTTTATTAATCCTTGTGAAACTTAACAGCTTAAGTTCTAAATGAATTATTTATGGTCCTTGAATCTATTTATGCATAGATATTAAATAAACAAGCTGAAAATATTCACAAACAGCAATTTAAAAAATTTCAAAGGATGTCCAAGAATTCCATTATAAAAGGAATGCTAGATTTGATTAAGAATATCTGTTTCACCTAACAAAAACCAATGACTGGAAACTCCTTCAGGCTTGAGCATTAGAGTAAAGTGCTACAAGTTTACAGGCTACATAGAGAAAAGCTTAGCAGGGTCAAAACATATGAGGCCATCCAAATCATTATCAAGCTGACATCTGTGAGCACAATAGATTATAGAAAACTGCAGTGACTACAATTTAAATATATATATATGTTACTTCCGCTGATGTTGATTCAAAATTTCAGAAATATAAAATGCATATTAGATTAGTCATTCAATGCCACTTTGAAACCGTTGCATCAAAGCCATCCTAACATGGCAAAAAACATACATAGGTTGTTCAGAAAACAGTAAGGCCACATTTGGTGCCAACATGTGATGACTCTATGACTTCCATTTGGAATTTCAAAAACTAGTGCAATAGAAAAGAAATTAAAGCAGGCACCTTCAAGCGGCTATCATCAGTGAAAGCAAAATAATTCCTTGCAAGTCCAACAATAACAGGATCCAGTTCCACTGCCTGTACAAATTAAATCTTCCAATCAATACCAATTTGTTCAATGTTAGACTTGATAAGCAGAGCACTGTGTGAAACTATGATGCCTTAATCACCTCAACATGAATGAATGGCACACAACTGTGAAGAAACATAGGAAGTAGACCAGCTCCAAGGCCTATAACTGCTGCTCTGACCTGGGAGAAAATAGAAATATACAAGTATGTCTTTATATAAGTATATACTGATTTTGTTTTATAAGTAATATGTTTGTTCCTTTTGGGAGAAAAATAAATATTTCATATTTTTTATGAATCTATCTGCATAAATAATTAAATCAAATGGAATTCCTCTTCTATCATTTAGCTATTATAACCTTGGAGTCAGACAATAATCAACAAGTGAACCCAACGTAAGATACCCAATATATTGTATTCTGAGTCATTCACCCTACAAACTGACTGGCAAATATCATTTTGGTCAAGGCCATTATTTTGTATATATAGTCACAAGTTGTAGCACTTACTGCTTTTCCACCTGATGCAGCTGCTTCCAAGTAAGATGAAATTAATGCAAATCCAGATATGATTCCAGAATGGTAAGGACTAGCCAAGTAGTTGTGACAAATCTTCATATCTTCTCTTGACCCTACAGCATGGTGGGCAAGGAAAGATGAACAAAAAGAGTAAGCATATACAGAAGAAATATACAGTGCAAAGTACATCTAGTCAATTGAATGGAACCAAGACTGGTTCATCTATGATGTTAAGCTTGAAGACATAGGTGCCACTTGTATATATACTTCTCCTAGAAACCATGTGAAATTTTAGTGGAACAACAATGAATTTGTTTAGTTTATACTTGTAAATGTAAGTCCGGCTTATTTATTTGATTAAAAATCCATCTTGCTATAGAACCAGCATCCACAGCTGGCAAAACATCTGAACTTCTCCATGCCCGTCCACAATAGCAAAATAAAGAAGCAAGGAATGACTAGCATGCCTGTGTTAATGGTTATTGATATTTTTTTTGTATGTTTTTGGTTTTTGTAAAAAAATTGGTATAATATGTGAGAGAAAAAGCACAAAATATTACACAAGAATAGTATAATACTTCTTATATCCAGTGTACCCAACATGTCTCATGCATCTCCTTTGATGTTATAGCAAGGACATAGCCTCATCAATTAATATTGATGCGCCTCACAAACCTTCTGAATACATAGAGTACATAGCATGGAGGAATGTGATGAAAGTGGAATTGAAATATATTGAAGAATATAGATGATAACAGGTAGGTCTCTAGCTCAGAAATTCAACCTCCTCAAGCTTGTTGCTCCTCCCTCAAGAAAATAACAAACTTAAAAGGAAAATATCTTTGATGATTTCCTCTCTCCCTAACTCTTTTATATCTTGGCTGATTACACATTGGTTACTAGCTGCAAAGAAACCATCAGCCACTTAACTCCTACAATTTCATAAATGCCCTCAGCACAACCTACACTATTACCTTATCCACTAAGTCTTCAGATTTTATCCTTGTGTAAACTTTTGTGATAGCGGGACAACTGCTGTGCAAACTTTTGTGATAGTGGAACAACTGCTATGTATGTCATATTCATATGCATCTAAACACATAATATAAAGACAAGGTGTGGAGAATGGGGAGTCTTTAGTAGGCAATCAACATCTCATAATACCAGTCATAAGCTTTTCTATGGGTGATGATATGATGATTTAGGATTCCTCACAAAAAGCTATCTTACATCCTCTCACAATTTTGAGTTTCCCAGAACTGTGCTGATGTATCAGATTAAGATACTATGTCCTCTAAGCTTTTGAATGCATATCCTCCATTCAGTACCTGGTGATCAAGTGAAGATCTCTCAAACTTCTTTTCCTTGATTATTACTTACCCAAAAAAAAATGAAGAGATAACAGTCAATGATATTCCCAGATATTCTTCTTTTGAAAAAGCAAATTCATACTTGAAAAACTTTAAAGGTGCTTTCACTAATAATCATGTTAGGCCATGCCAGTACCTTTCTTGTCTTTCTTCTTTTTGGATTTTGACGATGAACTACTTTTTTCTTTGTCACTGCTACTTTTCTTGGTAGTTCCTTCCTTCGGGAGAAAAGCTTCAGACTGCACTAAATCCTCATTTCTTTGAAAGATAAGACGACGGAATGTCAAGTCCCCAGAAGGCAAGTTGCTATTGAAGTCACCATTATGATTATTGTAAACCACATCATCAATTATTATTGATCCTGTTAAGGAAGATGACACCTGCACAATCAGTACAAGTGATGTGCATTAGAATATGACATAAAAGATGCTTTTTTTTTTAATGTTCACAAGGGGGGAAAAATGACTTCTGGGAGTTCCATAGGATTCAGCTATAAGGAACAGATGTCACTGCTCTTCATCAAAGCTTAGACAATCCAGTACAAGTCCATTGATAGAGAAGTACTTAGGTTTGCATTTCAAATTATCATGGACTGCAAATCACTTTCTTACATCTTTTGTTGGCAACAAGTCACTTGCCCAGTGCCAACCACATGTGTACTTGAGGTCCAATGGCTCTTAATATGCCCACTAATTCCAATCATGACTTTCCTTCATATACAGCCAACATACTCAACCTTCATATTTATTTATGTACTTTCTAGTGATAGAGAAGAGACAAATTTCTTGCTCTTGTCAAAGGAAGGAATAGACTATTTAAGTACTATTGTTAATTTCCCACAAGAATCTATGCCCCTTTGCTTTGCTTTTTGGCCAATCCATAAGCACATTCATGTATTAGCTGGCATGGAAAGCTATGATGGGAATATGCAGCAATAAGCGAAATATGAGGTTTAAAAGAGAAAATAGTAGCCACTTCTACCAGGCATTTCCAGGGGAATTAGTGACAGTTTCTGTTAAACAAAAATTGGCAACAAAACTGCTGATTATGACTCATGGGATTCTTGAGGAATAAATGTAGACATAGGTCATAGACCACTTTGGGACCACAGCTGTTGAGATCAAGATGCCTAACACTTGAGTATATGATTCTAAAAATAGCAATCGGTGCTCAGCCAACAAGTGAAAATTAAATGACAATAGGGTTACTTTGGTGACTTAAATTTTTGCTGTTAACAAGAGAAGATAAAGGAGGTAACTGTTGGAGAAAAGAGAATTGAACTTAAACAAAAAGATAAAGGAGGTAAATTGGTAGTGAACAGGAAGAACAGGCAAATGGAGAAAGTTTCTTTCTTTGCTCTGTAATAGTATGGGTGCAGCAAAATGCCCCTTGTAGAGATCAAAGACTGTTCTCTGCATTGCTGCCCTTCCCAGTAGTCAGATTCTGAATTCTCAGACTTGCTCATTAATATGTTAATGTAAAGAAAGTGCACCCATGTTCAGTGTTGCCTATTCATTTAATACTGCCAATGCCCATAACTTTGATATTTCCTAAATCTACAAGCAGTAATCATTCATCAAATTCTCCTATCTTGATCATTTATTTTAGCAAATCAAACCATGGGATAGCATCTAAACTCTAGGAATTGGAGGGATTTCAAACCTGGTGAACAACTTTGCGCTCCTTTAAAGGATCAGCCACCTTCATGAACCTGAATGATGCACACGAAGTTATAAATACAAAACAGCTGAATCCACATGAAAAACCACAGTATCTAAATAGGCAAAACCATTTTGAAATGTTAGAATGGATTATCCACTTCATGCAAGTTGAAAACCTCTAAAATGAAAGATGATTCATCTCTAGTAGATAGCTGCTTTAAATCTGGCATTGATGAGGCTTACATTATCTATTTTTCATCTTATGAGTTCATATATCAGAATATATGTGTTAGAGAATTGAAAGGAAACAGGAGATATCTATCCCATTACAAAGGCTGTCCTAAGTATGAATTCTATTTCTCCACGTGTGTGTATGTTTTCACTCCTTTCAAAAAATTAAGCTGATGTGAATTTCTAAAGTTTCAAGAAGCACCGGACAAGCTGTCCCATGTATCAAAAAAACTTCAAATTTTTTATCATGAACAAACATGCATGCCAAGTTAGAATAGGAACAAAATATTATTGTTTCAACTAAAAGGAGTGAAAACATTAGAAATGTTGGAGAGGGAATTGGAGATAAGGACGTAGCAGTAAGGAATACAACCTTATCTTCACTTGGAGAGTCAAATGAAGAAGAGGTTGAAAATGTAGGGAATATTGTGAGAGTAAATGAAAGGGATAAATTGCAGAACAAAAAAGTGCACCTTTTAGTGCAGTTTCACTTTCCAGTATGAACATCCAATTTTATCCCAAGTAGATAGAATAAAGAACCTCTGTTATCTCCCCCAGTCAATATTGCTTTACGACGCACATGATACAAAACTATGGAGCAGTACTAGCATATTATTTTCATTTTTATTCATTACCTTAACACGTGATGGAGAAGCAGAGAGTATGATGTAATTTAAGCAGAGTATGAGAGGTCTACTTATCTTTTAATGTGCATAGTATGTCATCAAACTTCAAGATTTCTTAAAATTGTAGAAAGGAGAAAAAAAGAGAAGAAGAAGAAGCATTACGGAATTTGAGTTCCATAACTCTTGATAGCAGGTGCCAACTCTTTGACAAGAGGAGACAAATCTTCCTGAAAACATGCCAGACATATGCATTAACAATGGAGCATGAAAACATTTTTATTTAAAAGAAAGGATCATTTCACTCATGACAAAACTGACAATATTACCTGAATATCATCTGGGGAAATGTTCTGATGACGATTGCTCAGAAATACCTAATTTCAACAAATAACAAAGGATTCAGAAATGAAAATCAAAAAAATATATACAGGAAAAACTGATGCTTGTGCATTTATGGAATGTTCATAGAATACCACTATTAAACGAGCTGTGTTAGCATTCTCAACCAATGTCCATTGTCCTTCTTCAGAAGAGTACAACCATCCATGAGCCCGAGCCTGGAAACAAATTAAGTTGCTAATTCAAAACGGTCATCTAAAACCCATCACCCAATATTGCATAGAACAGATCATGAAACACAATTTTCACCAATATTTACGAATTAACCCTATTTAATTTTATAAGATTACAACACTTAAAACATCAAAGCAAGAAAGTGTTTTGTACTTCTTTGAATAGTGCATGCATGTGTGAGCATGCCTTTGAAATGCTTCTGAATTCTCAACACCTTTAGGACAACAGGTTTCTTATTCTACAAAGTTAATCATCACAAGCAATTGAATGAACCTGCCCCAATTACCCGAAAAAAGATCAGATCTATCATTGACTGCCATGGACTTAATACAATCATTATCCAAACTTTGAAAGGTTTTGAAGTGTATCAGTGCAATATAATTATGCTATACTCCCATTTTTCCTCTTTGAAATTTACTGAGAAATATAGCTGAAAATTATACAGAGCAAACAATAGGTAAGCAGTCAAAAGGTCAAAAGAAAAACTTAATCAGAATAGAAAAATTTTTAAAAAGCTGTCATATAATTATCCAAAAAGCTGTCATATATGCCAAAGTTAGAATTGTGTACGTGACTAAGAGCACACAAGATTTACCACTAGACTGTATAACTAGTAGTAAATGACATGCAGATGGCTTGCAGTGTAATGTTTATGCTTTTTCCTCATCAATCACTTGTAAATTAATGGACACTTTTAAAGACTATGAATTATTGCATTTTCTGAACAATGTCTCTGTAATCCTTGTCAGGCATCCGTTTGGTGCCTTTTGGCTTCTATTTGATGGATGAAAGAGAGTATAAGATATAAATAAGTCATTTAGCTACCATGACCAACTAATGTAGACACTCAACCTATAAATAGGCATGAGTTTTAACATTTTTCAATTCAAGACACTAAGGCACAACACATGGAATTAAGTAAATGGGAAGTCATCACTTAGCAATACCATGACAAATATTGAGTTCACAGAGCTTTAAGCTTTCACATTTTATATCTCAATGGGCTTAAGTTAACCAACTTAAATTACGGCATGCATACACAAAACACACAAATACATGAACAAGACAGAGTAGATGTATGACTTTCCCATTTATCAAAACAACACCAAACAGACCTTTGGCACTAGCAGGACACCACAATTATATATGAAGCTGTCAGATTGCTCCCGCGCATCAAGTATCACAGCTCGATAACTGAAGCGAGAATTTTGGTTGCTTAAGTTGAGCTCAATCCGACGACCAGGAAGCAGCTCTTCCAGGTTAGGTTTATCTCCAAGATGCAGATTTTCAATAGAAAGCAATGCAGCAGAAGCGCAAGACCGCTCTGTCCTGATTTTGTTCTCTTTCTCAAGCTCTTCAAACAAACCACGCACCTGAAAGTATGGTCAACAAGTAACACAAGCTTCAGTTTTTTTTTTCAGCATAAATAATAGCAGGGCAGCCCATTTTTTTCAATTAAGAACAGCCCCCTTCACATTTTACTGCAAATAGGAGTCCACAAGCCTTTTATATGATGCTTAAATGCGTGTTCAAAGAAATTTTGTCAATTCCCTACATTCAACAAATTTAGATTTAAAGCCCCAATCTCTGATGTCAAATGAAGATTCATTACCTGCTGATTATTGTGGCGAAGTGAAGATTGATCGAATAATGGTGTTATTTGATGCAATGATGTAGGACTCCCTTTTTTAGCAACAACCATAAAGGTAAAAAGCCCAGGCTTTTCAAGTGATTTCTGAGGAATAACATGAATATTCATCTTCCAACCAAACCTGAGCTTAGAGAAAAGCAATCCTGAAAAGTAGTCCACAGCAAAAGTGAAAAAGTGCAACATCACTGCATCTGATGTCGATATGAGAATTAGAAAAGGAAATTCTGCCAAAGAAAAAATGAGCAACAGAACATTGGCCACAATCAGGTTATATTTTAAAAAATTAAGGCTTAAGGTAATTACCAAGAACATGTGATTCTGCCAATGTTAGACAAAGGAATTTCCCCCCAGGTTTCAGAACTCTTTTCACCTGATGTTATAACATAAAAGAAAGTAAAAGCTCATTTGACACTCCATTATACATGTGTATAGAAGGAAAAGAAATATGGCCCAGAAGAGTTCCTTAAACCTCTGCTAAGTATTGACTCCCCAGCTTCTCTCCATGCTCCGGTTCCATTAGTGCATCTAAACCACCTTTATCAAGAACAACATAAAAGCTGCTATCCTGAAACTGATAAAACATGAAGAGCATGGATCAGGTGTTGAGGGATCATATGCTCGGAGAATCAAATTATTGAATGTCTATACAAAGACCTTGGCATCTGTGTGCGTGTGCGTGTGTGTGTCTCTCTCTATGACACACATGCGCAAACATGAACTCACATTCAGGAGAACCATACATCTCTCCTAGAATCATTATTACCTAACCAATCTTAGCCCCTTAAACACACATTAAGACACATATCAATAAAAAGAATTCATGAACTGCAATATGGCTTGAAACACATATAGTTTAACACCTAAATACACATATTAATAAAAGATTAGCCTCATGAAACAAACCTCAATGCCACAAAATACACACAAATGTATATGAACACAGCACCATATAATGCAATTTTACAACTCAAATGAAGAAAACGTAACCTCATATTACTGCAATAGTGCCACTCAAAATACATGTATTTAACAATAAATTCCACATATCTAGAAAAAAAATAAAATAAAATCATCGGAAGATTAGCCTCATAGTCATAGAACCAATCTTGCTGCACATGTTCACAAATATATATAAACACAGCCTTGTATATAGCAATAATACGACAAGAACATGAAGATACAAACCAAATCACACACATAAATTGAAAAAATAAACAAATAAAAGAGCATGCGAAGTATTGAATTTACTTGCATATTTTCCATATCCATTACGCGCCACCGCATAGCAGGCCGATCTCTAACATTCCTCCGAAGCATATCCGCAATCACAACTCTAGAGAAATCGATATTCGTAATGTTATGAAAGCCTTCATCGTATAGCTGCTCGGAGAGCCGAGAGTTGCCGCAACCAGGAACGAGGATTTCCCGCTTGGTGACATCGATCAAGGGAATGAGAACCTGTTTGAGCTCCGGCCACTCGGCGTACCACTCGAAAGAGTCTTGGGAGCCGCGGAGAGTGAAGAATTTGTCCCAGTTCTCTTTACTGGTGAAATCCGTTAGGGTTTCGAGAAGTTCCATGGAGTGAGATTGAGATTGAGGATTCTTGTTCGCCTCCATTTTTGCTCCGCAGGTTGAGTAAGTGAGTGAGTGAGAATGAGAGAGGTGGAGAGAGAGAGAGTTGAAGTTAGGTTTATAGTTTGTACAGTTAGAGGGTTAGTTGTTCAGTTATGTTTCGGTTATGCAGTAGGGTTTTAAGAGGGGAGAGGGAAAGTTGGATTTACAAATTTACTTTATTTTTCTTTCTTTCTTTTTTTTTTTTCATTTTTCGCCCGAAAATTACCCACGCGATTGATGCTTTTACGCAGTTACTTGATCCACCCCTTCAAAGCACAAGGTCTTCCGGGGTTTTTTTTTTTACTCTTTTTTTCTTAATACAATTGATAATTCTGGCAAAAATAAAATAAAAATAAAATGGAAAAGGATTAAGGCTATGAAAACTATTTTATCGATTGTCTCCATGCTTTTCTTGTCAAGTGATTAAAAGTAGTCTTCGATTTAAGACTAGTTTTATCTATATATTTGCATTAGGATTCGACTTTTAGCTTTATTAAATCATTATCACTTTAAGGATCTTATTTGGGTTAATTAGGTACTATATCAATCACTTTTTAATGAGTGCTCTCATTTAAAAATATCTTTATTTCATCTTATCATCCTTAAAAAGAATTTTTTAATATTTGAAGGATATCTTTCAATGCTAAAAGACCCCATATGGGATCTTTAACACTTAAAAAATGTGCTAAGCAAATGCTCTTAATTATATCCTTATCTTTTTTAGGCTATAAATAAGTTCTTGTCCTTTTCCTAAATTTATATAATCTACATGGATTAGCATAAATATTCCTTAATGGATGCTCTTGATGTACAAGTTAAAGAGAAATTTTACTATCTAATCTCTAAAAAGTGAGTATATATTATAATCACTTTCTAAAATACAGTAAAATCTCCCAAATTACAACAGAAATAAGATATACTAACAAAAAAAAAGGCTATCGATAACCTTTGAAACATTGTTGACAATGTTTGTGGCAGTTATCACTAGTTTTTTTTTTTTTTGGTAAATAGTAAATCATCCCTATTATAGTAAAATAATGATCATTAACAATAAAAAATAACTATATCATATAGTCATTTTTGAATTATTACACCAAAAAATTGTCTTAGTTAAAGTGGTTAAAATAATTTTTTATTTTTGATAAAAGGATTCATAAGAGACCCACTGTACTTAGCAGTAAACCCAAAAACACTCTTCCCCTTGGTCTTTCATCCAAAGATCATTGTGATACCACTTACCACAAATAGACTACCACATGTGGTACTTCAACTCTCTTTAACCACTGTTGAGATTTTAAGTCAATCTTTCTTAAAAAATACTCATGTTCATGCCTAGAAAGCAAAAGTTTAAAGAGAGAGGCTCTTTAAGAGTGAGAATGAACTCAAATATATTAAATGGTTTACAAATAAAGAGTAAATCCCTCATATACAAAGAGGCTTTCATTATGCATGGACCACTTGGTTCTACTTTATCTAATTGCTATGATCTATTTCTACATACCATAAACAACTACCCTTACCAACCAAAACTTGTTATATCCGAACAATTTTGTGACATTCTGGGAGACGAATCAAGCCTTGGTTATGGTCTTTACAAAATAATGACTCAAACATACAAAAGAAAAACGGGAAAGAATGCTTAAGGAAGAGCCCATAACACATACATTACACCCATTAGGCTACAATCAATGTAGGTACAATTAACAAATATAAACCCCTACAGGTTGCGAGTAAGATAGGTAGAGTGCTCACAATGCTCACAGGATTACTAGTCAGGATAGTGGGTGCCTATAAGTGCATGGATTATTTTTTTTTTTATTTGCATTATAAGCAGTGTAGGTTCAATGAAATGCCTTAACTCTATCCTTATTTAAGCTACAAAAGCAATATTAATAAGGCATAATTATAGCAAGTGAAGAAAGTAACAAATAGTTCAAACTAAGCCCAATTGGGCTAAGAAATTACGTCCCGTTTACTTCACCATAATTAGAATTCCATTACGGGTCTATTACGTATGGAATAACTATTGCGTTGTTTACTTCACGAAATAGGAATTCGTCATTGAATTAAAATTACATAAATCATTGAATCACCATTCCCTAGCCAAAGTAACCTAATAGCAATTCGGCCTTCATTTTTTTCCCAAGCACATCCACACCGAAGAAGCAGAGGAAGAGGGTGTTGCTAAATTTGTCATGGAGATCTCATTGCCAATTGCCATCAGTTGTCGATTGCTATTTGTTGTTAGAGGTGTCGTTGATCAATCATTGCTATTGGAAACGTCGTCAGTTACCTCCGTCGACTTGCAAAAAGGAGGCATTTGTCACGTAGATCTAAGTAATGCATCCCGTCGTCGCTTTTGCTAGCTATTTTTACTTGCACACTGTTGTCGCTAGTGTCCATCGTAGTTATTGTCTATTGATAACTACCTTCATTGATCTATAGGAAGGAGGTTGACGCTGCCGGATATCATATTGTGCATCCCGTCGTCACTTGCCCCCATCATCGTTGGTTTCTATCGTCGATAGTCTCCATCATGTTGTTGTCTGTCGAGTGGCATCAGATCTATGCATCGATTCATTAGTGGCTGCTATTGGTGGATCTGCAAGGAGTCAAAGTCGCCGATCGTTGCATGGTACCTATGGACATAACGTTGCTGGAGTTCAACGGATCCTAGAGACATCTACGTAGTTCATCACTATAGTCAACTAAGGATTACGATTTTTCGGAGACGTAATCTAATTTCAGGCTTTAATATTATGTATTATCACTTAAGGATTCTTTCGTTAAACCATTTATTATTCCACCCTTATTCCTTCCTTTATTCCCTCAAGTAAACAATGTAGTCCAAATTCCATTACATTTAAGTAAACATCATCATACCAATTTGTTGTAATAGTTATTTTATTACAATCCTATTCTATTCAATGAAGTAAATGGATAGTTAATGTAATCAAGGCATTTGAACTAAGCTAACCTAATAAAGCAAAAGTTGAAAAGGTAAAGACAAAAGGGAAGATTGTGGAAGCTAATATATGTGGACTTGAAGACAACAATGACTATTGGCAAATAAAAAAGGAAGAAGAAGAAGAAGACAACAATGTCTAAAATGGTGGAAAAAGTAATAAAGCAAATATCCCGACCCAACATAGTCATTTATGCATCTAGGGGCATCCTTTCTAATTTTGTTTCACTTTTATGTTCAATTGCATAAACTCCTTGCAATATATGAGGACTACCTTAAGTTGTCATCTTTGCGGCCCTCATTTGGCTAAAATGAAGGGTTTTTTTTATTATTTTATTTATGTGTGTAATACTTGACAAGTAAATGTATTTAATAAGTTGGGTCTTAATGTTAGAGATATGTTCCAATTTGCTGTCCTCGGCAAACTTAATTCTTAAAAAAGGGTTTCGGTCAAAGTATTTTGGTGAATACTATGGCAAAATTGCAAGTTGAGACTATGATTTTGTCAATCAAGAAATCATATTTGCAAGTTGCAATTTAAATTTAACTGACATGGAGTGTTTTGGAGATAAATTGTAGTGCCAACGTATAATTTGCTGGTTCATTAATTAAAATACAAGTTGATTGCAAGGAAAAACGAGAAAAGGCTAGCCCAACTAGTCTATGTGTATGCGAGGAAAGGGGTAGGTGTTGGGTACGAATTCAATAGAAGGCACTTTGTGCCATTTTCGTTATTTTTTTCCTCCAAGTTGCTAAGTGGTAGCTTTTGATTGGCTGGACTCGATTATGTGCTTGGCACATGATCGTCTTCAAACTTCAGTTGACGAATGCGAGAAGGAGACAAGACCGAATTTCGAACATCTCAAGCTCATTTTTTGGCACGAATCAATTGAGATTTAGCCAAAAAATGGATAAACGTCACCAGATGAACATGAATTTAAAAAAAAAAAAAAAAAAATCTAACCAGATCAGAAAGGTTCCACGTTGTTATCCAAAATCTAATTCGGTTAAATAACAATGTGGAACCCTCCCAGCCCAGTTATATTCGATTTTTTTTCTTTAAATTCATGTTTATCTAGTGGAGTTTATCCTTTTTTTTTTTTTTTTTGCTAAATCTAAGTTGATTTGTGCAAAGAAAAAAGAGCTCGAGATGTCTAAATTCGGCTTAGTCTCCTTCTCGCATTTGTCGGCCGAAGGTTAAAGACAATCATGTGTCAAGCACATGACCAAGTCTAACTAATCGAAAGCTACCATGTGGCAACTTAGAGGAAAAAATAATGAAAATGGCACAGAGTGCCTTTGCCAAATTCAAACCCAAGACTTGCCCCTTTCCTCGCATGCACACGGACCACCTAGACTAGCCTTTTTTCTTGTTTTTCCTTGCAATCAACTTGTGTTTTAATTAAAGGACTAGCAAATTGCACGTTTGCACTATAATTTACCTCCAAAACACTTGATATCAGTTAAATGTAAATCATAGGTTAGACATGTGATTTCTTATTTGACAAAATTGTAGTCTCAACTGTGATTTTGCTATGGTATTCGCCAAATTACTTTAGTCGAAACCCTTTTTTAAGAATTAAGTTCACCGAGGATGGCAAACTGGAACATCTCCTTAATGTTATAACATGAGTATAGGTTAAGATGTAAATATAAATAATTGGTAAGAAGATGCAACTAGGTGACAAGTCTCAAGTGTGGTGTGGTCATTACAAACTACACCATACTCATGAGAATTGTTGGTAAATTCATTTTAAGCTAGATAATTGGAAGGGAACAAGCAGAATGATAAGAATGTTCGGTGACTTCACATGTAAAAAATAAAAGTTGCTTCACTCTCCTTCTAGCCTTTTTTAAGGAGCAGATGGATCATCTTCTCAAACTGCTAAAGCATAACTCGGCATATGGTACTCATAGTGGCTCTTCATCATAAACAAATAATGATCTATATACTTTCTATAATTATGAAAATCACATTCCATGGATCATAGATTCTAGGGTTTTTGACCATTTGACATCAAATTCACTCATATTTTCAAATTATTCATCATGTTTTGAAAAAGGAAAGTGAGAATTGCAAGTAGCAGTTTCTCATCTATTGTAGAAAAAGGGCATATAACTATTTCTAACCTACATTATGCTCTTCATGTCCCTAAACTTTGTTGTAATTTGTTGTCGATTAACAAATTATAAAGACTTAATTGACATAAAATATTATTTGATATTATGTGTACTTTTATGAAATGCAAAGATTTCTTTTACCTAAACATGCTCTAAACCCTTTTATTTAATTTATAGTGATGATTAGGTCCTCTAAAAGTTATTGCCATAAGGAGATTTAAAGGCCTTATCTAATTAAAGACAAGTTGCATGTGAATAATGTATTTCAATCCTTTTATAACATGGTCAAAACTAGGTTCAATTAAAAAGTTGTATGCTTAGACTAGAAAATAAATAGGAATATATCAATTAATCTTTATGAATTTTTTTTCTAAAAAAGATATCTTATCTCATTCTATGCATGGTAGTACTCTCAATAAAATAAAATAACTAAATGAGAAAATAGACACATACTAAGTAGCTAAAGCCATGATGTTCATGAGGAATGTTCCAAAATATATTGTAGGGAGATGCAATCATGATAACAGTTTGCTTAATAAATTGGATGCACCACATCTTTACAAAACAAAATTCCTTGAATCATTTTAAACTTACTTTCCATAGTGATGAATGGATTCAAATTTATTCTTTTTTATTTTAATATTTTGTTTATGTCCATATGTTTACTAAATTGAGGACAAAACTCGATCTAAAGGCTAGGAATTGCATGTCATAAGCTATGCATGCAACCAAAGGGGACATAAGTTTTATAGTCCTTGCTTAAAATTGATGATTCTTTCATTGATCCTTAATTTGTATATATAAGAATCTAGTTAAGGGAAGTTATAAACTAAAGAAGAATGTCTTTTAAAAATTGTCTTCAACAAGCACAAAAACCAAATCAAATAAGGTTAAGAGCTAATAGTGGTACGACTAAGAAGAGGCAAAATACAAATTGTTCATAAAAGGTACATGGACAACCAAAACCCCAAAAGAAAGTTCACCAAGCGTATCTATACCTCTTTCAATTTCTAATTCTTCTTATTCCTTACCCATGTCTAGTAATAGTTTTAGTATGAATTTATCTATTTCTATTAGGAAAGGTGCTTAGCATATCAAACACCTTGTTTCTAATTCCTTGTCACATGAGAAGTTGTCTAGCAATTATAGAGATTTCACCTATAAAGCAAACAACTTGTTTGATCCTAGAAATAGTCGGGAAAATGTAGATGTGGGGATTCAGTGCGTGTGACGTGAATCTTGGGCTTCACCTATCCTCAAAGGAGTAACATAGAATTGATGTAGAAGGATGACTTGAATAGAGATGTGAGGAAGAATAAACAATCTCGGGGGTTTGAATGCATAAGTAATAAGTGGATGAGTTTTAGAATATCAATCCTACTCTTCTTGAGAAGAAGTGGTTTGTTCTTCATTTTGAGTCTTATTTGATCTTCCAATGTGGAAGCTTAATAGCACAACATTAGCAGTCAACAACAATCCTTCTTTTGATTGATCTTCTATGGGCTTCTCTTGAATCTAAGTTCATTGATGGCTTCTCTAAGTGCATGAGCTTACTTGAGAATGATTAGAAGTGGATAGACCAATCCAACAATCCTTATTTCGTACCCACTATATTAAGCCTCTTTAAGTTACCTTAAGTCAGAGATTTAACTTCTAGACCTTGTCACTAGCTTAAAGAGTTAAGTTTTAGCTGTTGTTGGGCTTGGAGCCTAAAATACCATAAATTCATTTTAGCTCTCTATAGAGAAATTAGAAAATTATTAGTGGAAATTAACATGGATATGAATGCTTTAAAGAATGATGATACATGATGAATAATATGGTTACCTGGTAATTAGAAGACAATAGGTAGCAAATGAGTTTTTATAGTTAAGTCTAAATCTAATAGAAGCATTAGGAGGTATTAAGCAAGAGTAATAGTGAAGCCAAGAACACTTTACAACTCTACATAAGATTCTAAGGTGCTAGAAAGGAACCCCAAGAAGAAAGTTATTGTTAAAAAAATCCAAACACTTTTGAAATAAAATGTTGATGGATATGGATTGAACTAGGAACTTTATTGAGACTTAATAGGAAGTCACATCTAGTTATTGTAAATCTTAGAGGAAATTTGATAACTTGGTGAAGTAAAAGCAGAATGTTATTGCAATTCCCCATAACCTAGTTTTCATGATAGGTGAAAGCAATTCATCAAAGAAAAATTGAAAAAAGGACTAATTCACATGCATAATGTTGCCACCGTAGAACGGGTGGCTAATAATATTTTTATGAAAGGCCTACATAAACCACAATATGAGCATTTGTTTAGAAAGTTACCCATGGAAGATATATTTTTAGTTACAATGAATCTTTTTACTTACTGCATTTTATGACTTCTATAATATGATATAAGCATTTATTTTTCATGGGGTTCACATGTGGATCTGAAAATTGGACAACATTTCACTTAGTTCATAACTACCATAGCACCTCATATATGCCTAACCATGTCAAAACCAACAAAAGCTTGTACAACCAAAGTTTAATTTCGCGGTATGGATATTTGTTAGAATATGTAATGGAATAGCTAGATAGTCATACGTGCAATATACAAACACGTAGATGAATATGTATATAAATAGATAGATAACAGACTTAACAACTAAAAGTGAAACATTTGTACTTGAAACAGAATATAATCTTTCATTTTTCCTTCAATACATGTATAACCAATACTCTACTCTACTTTTATGCTCTTGATCTTAAGGATGAACCTTTCAATATCGTATCAAAGCATGGTTCGTTAGTGATCTTGCAAGGTTCTTTGTGACTTTCATCAAATTTTTTTTTCGGTTTCTCTATGATTTCTTTCTTGAAATGAATACTACAATAAAGAATCAATCTATGGATTTTTTATACAATGATCCATTATATTTGTTCAAATCTTATAACTCTAGATCAGTGATTGCTAGTCTTATATTCAATGGAGTGAACTTCTTTAGTTGGTGTTGATATGTAAAGTTAACCTTGAGATCAAAATCAAAGTTGGGGTTTATTGATGAAACTTGCACGAAACCTAATGAAGAACATGAAGACTTTCAAACATGGGTCAAATGCAATTATATGATAAGATGTTAGATCTTAAACTCCATGACAAAGGAATTGGCTAAAGGGCTTATGTATGTGCAATTCGCGAAGGAACTTTAGGATGATATTGTTGAATGTTTTAGATAGACTAATGGTCCATTGCTTTTCCAATTGTAGTAAAAAATTATAAATGCAAGACAAGGAAATAATAATTTCACTACTGTAAACACCCCATTTTTGCCCTAGGAATCAATAATTTTCAATAATAATCAATTTTCAATTTTTCCTAATTTTTCCCAATTTTTCCTTAATTTAGCATAAATAATAAAAATATTCAAAAAAATGAAAATAAATAGGAAAACACTTCAATTTTGAAAAATGATTTTAGAAATAGCAATAATGAATAGTAAATAATTTTTACAAATTTTTGAAATTTCAAAAAATACAAAAAAATAAAAAAATTGCATCGCATATGTACAATTTGCGATGTAAATAAAATCGGGAAATTGGGCCAGCTCAGCTGGCTCGTGTGTGCGCATGGGAACCGTGTGAAGGCTGAAGGTCGCGAGTTCGAATCCCCCCGCAGGCGCTCGGCAAAAATTTTTCGTTCTTTTCCCTGGAGCTGCCACGTGGCAGCATGTGATTGGCCGAGGGAAGTCACGCGCGTCGCGCGTGATCGTCTTCTTCGCGAGCCCAGCCGGAGGAAAAAATCCGACAGAAGTCCGACGAAGGCGAAATCGGCCGTTTTCTTTTTAATCTTCTAGATTAAAGTCGAGATAAGGCCAAATCCATCAGATAAACCAAAGGAGCACAAGAGATTAACATCAAATCGCCGGGATAAAATCAAATCTAAAAACGAAAAAAATTCGGATTTATCCAAATCGGCCGATTTGAGCTTATCCAAGAGGTTTTCCGGACGCCTATAAATAGAGAAGAGCAGGAGGAAGCCAAAGCACGAAGAAACACGAAGAAAAAGTGAGAGAAAGAGAGAGAAAGGAGTGAATCGGAGTACGCCGGAGGAACTTGAAGCCGAGACCATCGATCGGAGTTGAAGCAACCGCTAGGAGGCGATCTGGGAGTAAACCGCCACCACCATCGGATTCAGCACCCCCAAGAAGCTAGGATTCGACACTTCACCCGCCGCAAACGACCGCCGGAACGTCGTGAACGAGCCAACCCCGCCGCCGTCTCCGACATATCCGACCCGATCCGATCCGACCCGATTTGACCCGACAGATTCGACCCGCGCACCGACCCGGATCCAGGTAAATCGGATTTTTTCGGATTTTTTTTATTTAATTAATTTATTTGGTTTATTTATTTATTCCGAATTTATTTATTTATTATTATTATTTTGTTAGCCATTTATTTATTTATTTGTTTTTATTTTCAATAAATAGGAAAAATGTAGAAATTAGATTTTTCTAGAATTAAGAAAAATGTAAAAAAAATAATAAAATAAATAAAATGTAAAAAAAATAATAAAAGAATAAAAAAATAAAAAATAGAATAAAATAATAAAAAGATTAGGAAAAATAATAATAAAACTTTAGATTTCAAAATAGGATAGATAATAACTTAGGATAAAATGTTCTAGCATAAAAATTACAAAAATTTATAAAAAATCACAAAAACTTATAAAAAATCACAAAAATCATAAAAATCATGAAAATTAATAAAAATTTAAAAATTATGAAAATAGAAGAAAAATTAAGTTTTAGCACCTAGAAAAAATCTTTTTCTTCAAATAAATCCAAAATTGATGTTTTCCCCAAAAAAAAAAAATCATTTTCAAAATAAAATCAAAGCTTAGGCTTAGAAATTTTTAGAAAAATTCCAAAAAATGTTAAAGACATAAATCATAAGAAATTTCAAAATTAAAATTCACCAACAAATCTAAAGGTTTTCGGAAAAGCGAACTACGGCTTGTTTGATCCTAAATAGCAGGTACGTAGGCACCCATTCGGGTCAACCCCTAAAATAAAGAAAAATCATTTTCTCAAAATAATTCTCAAACATAATAAAAAGTAACAGAAACACCATGAAACACATTTCTAAAGATGAACAGTTTTGGGAGATTAGGTGGTAACCGTAAAGGTTTTAATAGGTTAGCCTCCGGACTTAGAAGCTCTGGTTTTCCCTTTTCCTCTTTTCACAAAAACGAGAAGAGGAAAGAACGACGACTAGTGGTCCAAATTAAGACTAATCCGCTCCTTTAGTCTTAATTCAATTTTCCCAACAAACAGTTGGGTGGCGACTCCAAAAATTAAACGAAATTCCTAACTCAAGTCGAGGATCTAGATTAGATGAGCATAGGGTCTAGTTTAGATCGGATTAGGAATGGGAATTCAAAAATTAGACTCGACAACTACATATTACAATTGGTTAAAGAAATTATCGAATGAATTAAATAGTTTGAGTGGTCTTCCGAATTTCTCATTTGGTGTTCTAAAAAATTGTTCATGTCGTCTATTGAATAAGTTGAACGAAATTGAAAATAGGAACAAATTGTTACAATTCCTTATGGGGTTGAATGAATCGTATGAAAATGTGAGGAGCCATACTTTGTCCTTAGAACCTTTACCATCAATCAGTAAGGCATACTATTTGATCTACCAAGTTGAAAAGCAAAAACAAATATTCAAAGGTTTTGTTAATGTCAAAGATGTATTAGAATGTGTAGTGAAGTTGCAACAAAAATCTTTTATTGTAGAAAAGACAGATAGAAAAATAAAACCATTATCAAAGATTCTTTACACACATTGTAAAAGAAATGGCCATTCAATTGAAAATTGTTTTGAGATAATTGGATACCTTGATTGGTACAAGGGAAGCAATGATAAAAAGAATCAAAAATTTGCTAGTCACGTGAATCAAATGATTAACAATCCATTAGACAGTAGTGCTAACATTTCCACAAGAAAGTAAGAAGTGAATAAATCTAAATTGATAACAAAGATATGCAATGAAGTTATTCATATGATGAAAGGAAAAAATACTAGGACGGTTTCAGATAGCCAAGATTCCTTACCACTCCATTTTCCATGTCAAATTCAAAAGTATGAGTCATTTGTAGGATCTTTTTATAAGAATGATGGTTCTAGAGCCACTGACCATATGACACCTTGTCCATATCTTTTAAACCATAAAAAAAATCTTCAAGAACTAATTCATATTAAACTGCTAGACAAAACTATGAAAGGAGTTGGAACCGTTGGTTAAGCTTGAATAAATGAATTCATTATCCTAAAAAATGTTCTTAGTTCCATCATTTCATTGTAATCTTTTATCCATTAGCAAATCAATACATACGACTAACTACATAGTATCCTTCTATCCTCATTGTTGTTTATTCCAGGATACGAACACTAAGAGGGATATTGTACAAGCTAATGCAAGAAGAGGGTTGTATATTTTGCAATTAGCTCATCAAAATGTATGTTATGAAGAATTTCAATTCCTTATTCTTCATGTAATAATGCTCAAGTCATTTCCTTTGACTTGATGCATTGTCATCTTGGTCATATTTCTTTTGACAAGTTAAAACATGTAAATGGTTTTAGAACCATTAATAAAAGTAGTTCCTTTTGTGATGCTTGCAAAATGGGAAAGTCTCATAGATTACCATTTTCTTTTAGTAAATCTTCTTCTTCTCATATTTTGGAGCTTATACATATTGATTTATGGGGCCCTTGTAACACACCATCATTATCTGGAGCAAAATACTTCTTAACAATAGTTGATGACATAAGTAGACATACTTAGACCTATTTGATTCAAAGTAAACACCAAACATTATCTACTTTGAATCATTTCATTTCTTATGTAAAGAATCGTTTTCAAATCATTCCAAAATTTATTAGAAGTGATAATGGAGCAAAATTCTTATCATTTGCATCTACCTTCATATAATGATTTATGTACCATAGGATTTTTATGTTACTCTATTATTATGGATAAGTCAAGAGATAAATTTGATGCTAGAGGTCGTAGATGTGTGTTTTTAGGTTATCTATCAAATAAAAAAGGCTACAAACTTTATGATTTAGATAATCATATGTTGATTGTAAGTAGAGATGTTGTTTTCGTTGAAAACATATTTCCTTACAGGCATGATAGCAGTACAAAACTCTCTTATCTTCTTTCCAATTTGTTCTCCTCTGATAATAGTTATGATACAAAGGATAATGTGTCTTCTTCTATTCCTATTCACTATTCTCCCATTCAAAGTCATTCTGGATCAAATTCTAACCATAATTAAGTTTCTGTTCCAATTTATCCTTCTTTAATTCCTAATCACTCAGACTTAAGTTCTACATCCGATACACAGATTCGAAGATCTAACAAAGTCAAACAAACACCTAGATGGCTTTTTGATTCCTTTACTAGCAAGAAAGAAGACAATAGGATCTAAATGGGTTTACAAAATCAAATATAAACTAAATGGATCTATTGAAAGATATAAAGCAGTAGTAGCTAAAAATCAAATAAAAGGAATTGATTATGTGCACACCTTTTCTTCGTTTGCCAAATTAACCATAGAGCACTTGTTATTGGCTTTAGCAGCTATTAAAAACTGGCATGGACCTCAACTAGATGTTAATAATGCATTTTTGCATGGTCATTTGGAAGAAGAAATTTACATGGACATCCTAGATGGATATTGTACTTCATCTCTTTATATGGTATGCAAATTAGTCTTATCCCTATATGGACTAAAATAGGCTTCTCACCAATGGAATAAAGAATTTACTCATTTTCTTTCTTGCATTGGTTTTACACAATCAAAAACTGATTATTCACTTTTTACTCATATTTAAGGAATTGAATTCATAGCAGTATTAGTATATGTTGATGATGTTCTTGTTACTAGTAATTCACTTTCGAGTATTACTGATGTGAAAGCGGCTCTTAACAAAGCTTTTACAATCAATGATTTAGGAGAGTTCATATTCTTTCTTGGAATAGAAGTTTGTAGAACAAAAGCGAGTTTTATGCTCAATCAAAGGAAATTTTTGCTTGACATATTAAAGGATGTTGGACTTACAGCTGCTAAACCAGTCAATATCCCATTTACTCAACATCTTCGACTAGATCAAGAATCAGGGAATTTATTATCAGATCCTTCGAGATATAGACGAATTGTTGGTCATTTGTTATATCTTACTATAACAAGGCTTGATATTACTTATGAGGTTCAACAATTTAGTCAGTTTGTAAGCAATCCACGCACTACACATTATCAAGCAACTATACGTATGTAGAAGTACTTGAAAGGAACTTTTAATAAAGGAATTTTCTATTATGCATCTTCAGATCTTTCTCTTACAAGCTACACTAACGCAAATTGGGGATTTGGTCTTATTGATAAGAAATCTTTAACCTGTTATTGCATACTCCTTAGATCATCCTTAATATCATGGAAGACAAAGAAACAAGCAACTGTATCAACATCCTTTATAGAAGCAGAATAAAGGAGCTTAGCATCAGGAACAAAAGAACTTCTTTAGCTTTCATATTTACTCAAAGATTTGTATATTTCTATTCCATTGTCGATTTCCTTATGCACATATAACAAATCAACCCTACTCATTGTTGAAAATCAATGTTTGCATAGCCGCACAAAGCACATCGAAGTGGATATACAGTTTACTCAAGATCATTTAGCCAGTGGTTTTCTTAAAATCTATCATGTCATTTCCATATTACAATTAGCAGATTTATTAACCAAAGCTCTTTCGAATACTCATTTGTGTTTTTTACTATCTAATTGGGTTTAATAGATTGTCTAACTTGAGGGGGGAATGTTAAAATATGTAATAGAATAGCTAGATAGCCACACGTGTAATATACAATACTTGTAGATGAATATGTATATAAATAGATAGATAATAGACTTAACAACTAAGAGTGAAACATTTGTACTTGAAATAGAATACAATCTTTCATTTTTCTCTAAAATAAAGGGATGATAGAAAGAAGAATGGAGTAATTGGGATATATTTTCTTCATCAACTTTGAATAGAATATATAAATGAGGATATAAGTAGCATATGGCAAGTTTAGTCTATGGCTAAAAAGTTGTGATCCCTTTTTTATGAGATTTGATTAGCCTAATTCTAGGAAGTAAATAACAGTAATATACAGTTAATTATATATAGCTAATACAAGTAAAGTAGTATATTTTCTAATACTCCCCTTCAAGTTGGAGAGTGAATATTGCAAAGTCCCAACTTGTTGCATAAATTCACAAAGTGCTCATTTTCCAATGCTTTTGTAAATACATATGCCAATTGTGAATGTGAAGGCACAAAGGAAGGTTTAATCATCCCATCTTGCATTTTTTCTCGCACTATATGACGGTCTATTTTGATGTGTCTTGTATGTTCATAAAAAACTAGATTTGCCGTGATGTGCAAAGTTACCTGATTGTCATAGAACAATGGTGTAGGAGTTTTTTGAGGAACCTTTAAGTCTTGTAGTATATAGTATAACCAAGTTAGCTCCCAACATGTGTTTGCCATGACTTAATATTCAGCTTTAGCTAATGATCTAGAAACGTTGGCTTGCTTCTTGGACCTCCATGATATGAGAGAATTCCTAAGAAAAATACAATGCCCTGTAATTGATCTTCTTGTGGCACGATAACCTCCCCATGTGAATCACAAAAAGCTTTTAAGGATAAATTATTATTTAAAGAGAGCAATAACCCTTAACCCGAAGTACCTTTGATATACTTAAGAATTTGAATGGTAGGATCCTAATGAGGTACTCTTGGCTCTTGCATAAATTAGCTTAATTTGCAAACTAAATAGACTATGTTTGGCCTTACCACTATCAAATAAATCGATCTCTCTATCAGTCTCCTATATTTTCTTGGATCTTTTAACAGTGTTCCATCAATAGGAGTGAGTTTCAAATTTTGCTCCATCAAAAAACTATCGAGGCATGCACTTAGGAGTCATGAATCTTGTAAAATGTCCAACGTATATTTTCTTTGTGACATGAAAATACCTTTTCTAGATTGGGAAAATTCAATACCCAGAAAATATTTCAAGTTCCTATGATCTTTAATACAAAAGCGTTTAAGAAGAAATTTTTTTAGGTGTTCCATTTCATATAAATCATTTCCTGTAAGAAGTATGTCATCAGCATATATGGGGATTGCTGTAAAAGAGGTATCTTTAGCTTTGGTGAAGAGTGAATAATCAAGCTTTGATTGTTGAAAGACGGCTTTTTGAATGGTGCTTGAAAAGGTGGAAAACCAATTTCTTGATGCTTGTTTAAGTCCATAAAGAGACTTGTTGAGTTAACATACAGTGTTCTCCCTCTATCGATAAAGACCTGGTGTAAGCTCCATGTAAACGACTTCATTTAAATCACCATGAAGGAAGGCATTTTAGACATCTAATTGGTGGATGTACCAATTGCAAGCAGTAGCAATAGTGAGGAGACATCGAAGCGTTGTAAGCTTGGTGGTAGATGAAAATGTTTCTTGATAGTCAATGCCTTTGACTTGATTGTATCCCTTAGCAACGAGACAAGATTTGTAGTGCTCAATGGTGCCATTTGATCTGTATTTGATTTTGTAAACCCATTTACATCTAATCAATTTATGATCAATAGGTAGATGGACTAAGCTCCATGTGTTGTTAAGTTGCAATGCTTCTAATTCTATATTCATAGCTTGTCGCCAATGTGGATTAAGGACAGCTTGAGCATAACTTGTGGGTTCAATGTCATTAGTAATGTTGGCTAGAAAAGTAGAATGTGAATATGAAAGAAAATGGGAGAGTGGATATTGAGTACCTTTTACAAAACTTGGTACTAAGGTAAAATGATTTGCTTGAGATGACATTAGAAAGTCTTTATGCCACACCGAAGGTCATTTAGGTTGTGTTAATTGTCTAGGTGGTGGAGTGGAAGTGTTTGGAATTGGTGATGTTGCATTGGTTTCTAGTGCTAACATGGGAGATTGAGTAGTGCTAGTGGATACAATGGGATCGGTTTGTATATCTAATGGAGTGATGGGATCATCAATATTGTTTGTTTCTTTTTGCCGAGGTTATGTAGGGGGAAAAGTTGGTGATGGAATGGGGCTAATTTCTATTGTTTTAGAAATGAAATTAGGAATAACAAAATATGAATTTGATGGATCTAATGTGGATGAAAAAGGAAAAGTGGTTTCATGGAACTTGACATCATGACTAACCAATTTTTTTTTTGTTTCCATGTCACATAATTTGTATCCCTTTTGTCCAATCGAATATCTAACAAAAATGCAACATTTGGCATGAGACTCAAATTCATGAATTGGGTGCACAATAGTTGCATAACATAGACAACCAAAGACTTTCAGGTGACCAAGTGATGGTGGTTTGTTGTATAGCATTTCAAAAGGTGTTTTATTTAAGAGCAATGGGGATGGTAATTGATTAATGATATAAACAGCAGTTAAGACACGTTCAACCCAGAATTCTAATGGTAAATGGGATTGAAAACATAGTGCTTGTGCTATAATGAGAATGTGGCAATGCTTTCTTTCAACAACTCCATTCTATTATGGAGTGTAAACACAAGTTCGTTGATATTCTATGCCATGAAATCTAAAAAAAATTCTCATAAACAAGAATTTTGATCCATTATTTACTCTAATTGTTTTAACATAAGCATGAAACTGAGTATAAGTAAAATCAATGAAGGATTTCAAAATGCTTTGTGCTTTTGACTTATGTTACATAAGTAATATCCACGTACATCTTGTAAAATCATCTACAATGGTAAGGAAAATTCATCCTAAGTGTGTGGGTACTTTGTAAGGACCTAAATATTACAATGTAATAAATCAAATGGAGCATGAGTTGATATAGAACTTAACGGAAAAGGGAGTCTGGTTTGTTTTGCCATGGGATAAACAATGCATTTATTGTCATAAGAAATATTATTTAAAGGTAATAATGAAGAGGCTAATTTAAGGCATGATGGTGATGAATGTCTAAGATGCATATGCCATAGGCTAAAAGGATGTGAGACATGATGACAGTTTGGTTTTCTTTGCAACTAAGGCATGTACTAGAGACCACCTTGTTGTTTACTCAAGCTAATCATCTTCCCCATAGCTAAGTCCTATAAAACACAAAAAGTGGGAAAGAATATGGCACAACAGTTTAGAGTAGTAGTGATTTTACTCACAAAAATTAAATTTAAGTGAGAACTAGGAACACACAAAACATCATCTAAGGTAATATCAGATTTGAAAGACACGGTGCCAATTGAAGTGATTAGAGCTATAGATCTAATTGGTAGATTAACAATTGGTATAGATGATGATTGTGTTTTAGTAAAAAGTGTGTAATCTGAGGTTACATGATTAGTGGCCCCGCTATTCAAGATTCATGGCTTAGTAAACACATAATCAATTGAAACATCGAGAAAAGGAGACAAACCTATTGTGTTTGCATAAACATAATTATCATTGACATTCTGATTTATGCTTATAATGGATAATGCACGGGAAAGTTGTTGAAGTTGTTCTATAAAAAATTCTTGCAAGATGTTGATTGGATCATGATTTTGGCTTGTTTTGCTTGTCTCTTGTGGATAAATTCTATGTGTAAATTGAGGAGAAACTATTACATTTGAGAAAGAATTCTTTTGAAATGCTCGTTGCTGCTGTTGTGATTGTCCTTGTCAATTGGCTGTGACATTTAGTGTCCATGTGCCATTTTTATATTTGCATCCATCCTCGGTGTGTCCTCTTTTATCACAATGTTTGCAATGAAACTTCAATGTTTGATGATTCTCAATTGTGTGGCCTTCTCTGTTGCAGTGTTCACAATGCTTACCCTTTGATTTTTTTTTTTTTAATTATTGGAATGGCTTTGAATTGCAACAACAATGGAGAAATTTTCATTTGTTTCTATTGTCATTTGTCGTTGCATTTCATCTTGAATGACAAGCAAATAGGCCTAATGAACATTTGGCAATGGAGTTATCATAAGGATATTGCTACGTACCACATTATAAGTGTCATTAAGACCTGTGAGGAATTGCTTTACTCTTCTTCTCTTTGTTCCATGTGCACCTTCATTTGGTTACAAGCGGGAATTGATCGATATGTATCTAGCTCATTCCAAAGACCTTTGAGTTTTGTCAAATATGATGAGATTGTCATTGTGCCTTGCGAAAGAGAGACCAGTGATTTTTGAATTTGATAAATTGCTAGAGCATTTTTTTGTGAAAATTGGTCTTGAAATCTTCCTAAACTTATCGAGTCGTTTGGCATGAATAACTCCTTTAGTTAAATCAGATTCCTTCGAGTGAGTGAGCCATGATAGAATCATGTTGTTGTATTGATTCTAAAGGGCGTATTTTGTTGGATGCATTGTTTTAGAGGGTGGCTCAATGGAGTCATCAATGAAACCAATTTTGCTTTTGGCTACAAGAGCATGAATCATGGATTTACTCCAAGATGGATAATTTGCACCATTCAGTTTTATTGGAACTAGCATGTGGTCGGGTTGATCTAAGTGATGGACATAATATGGATTGGATGAATCCACGATTGAAGTGGCATTGTTGCTGTTTGATTGTTTGGAAGGGGATCCTTCTATCATGGTGTTTTATTAGTTCTCAAGGCTTTGGAAATGATTAGCAATTAAACACTAGGACGTGGCTCTAATACCATCTAAAATAAAGGAATGATAGAAAGAAAAATGGACTAAATGAGATATATTTTATTTATTAACTTTGAATAGAATATATATACAAGGATATAAGCAACATATGACAAGCTTAGTTTATGGCTATAAAGCTGTGGTCCCTTTTTTATAGGATTTGATTAATCTAATTCTAGGAAGTAAATACCGATAATACATAATTAATTATATACAGCTAATACAATTAAAGTAGTATATTTTTTTAATATTTTCCTTCAATACACGTATAGCAAATACTCTGCTCTACTTTTCTGTTCTTAATCCTGATTCTTAAAGTCTTCAAAGGATGAACCTTTCAATAATATTCGTATCCTTTAGCTACTTCTTTGCAATGCTCCTTCAACTTGGTGTCAACAAAGTCTTCCACTAAACATATTGCTCTCCTTCAATATTCACATTCTTTCATTCCCACCTTCGTCTTCCAATGCCATCAGCATCCTCTCCTGTCTTTACCGCTACCGTCATCCTTGAAATTAATGTCATTGCAATCTCACTTTTAGCATATGTGTCACCAAAGAAATATCAGAAAAATATGTTACCTCTGTAAAGGGTGAATCTCTGTTAAAGCCGCTCCACATCTGCCTAAAAGGAAGCTACAATTTGAGAATGAAAAGCATTCAGTGGAGGAAATTGAGTGTGCGGAGGAATTCACCATGAAATCATGATTCATTGCTGCCCATCCCCGTAGTCAGATTCAGATTCTCAGACTTGCTCATTAAAATGTTAATGTAAAGAAAGTGCACCCATGTTCACTGTTCGCCTATTCATTTAATATTGCCACTGCCAGTAACTTTGGTATTTCCTAAATCTACAAGTAATCATTCATCAAATTCTCCTACTCCGATCGTTTATTTTAGCAGATCAAACCATAGGATAGCGTCTAAACTATAGGAATTGGAGGGATTTCATACCGGGTGGAAAACTTTGCGCTCAAGTTTAGGATCATCTGCCCACATGAACCTGAATGGATGGATATGAAGTCATAAATACAAAAACAGCTAAATCCACATGAAAAACCACGGTATCTGAAATGGTGAGTAGCTGAAATAAAAGCCATTTTCAAATATTAGAATGAATTATCCGTGCAAGTCGAAAGCCTCTAAAGATGATTCATCTCTAGTAGATAGCTGTTTTAAATCTGGCATCGATGAGGGTTACGTTATCTATTTTGCATCTTCTAACTTCATATATATTGAAAAGAAACCAGAGATATCTATCCCATTATGAAGACTGGCCTAAGTATGAATTCTATTTATCCACGTGTATGTATGCTTCCACTCCTTTCAAGCAGTACCAACATACTCCTTTTTACTTTTCCTTCACGCATAATGTGCGTAAAGTCATCAAACCTCAAGATTTCTTTATCTTGCATAAAGGAGAAGACAAAGAGAGAAGGGAGCAGCATTACTGAATAGGAGTTTCACAACGCTTGAGAGCAGGTTCAAACTCTTGGACAAGAGGATATAAATCAACCTGAAAACATGCCAGTATAACAATGGATCACGAAAACATTTTATTGAAAAGAAAGAATCGCTTCACTCATGACGAAACTGAGCATATTACCTCAATCTCATTTGCGTGAGCCTTGTGACGATCGCCCAGAAATACCTAGTTTCAACAAATAACAAGGGATTCAGAAATTAAAATCAACGAATACATCAGGAAAAATCGTGCATCTATTGTATGTTCAGAAACTACCATTATTAAACGAGCTGCCTTAGCAATCTCAACCTGTGTCCATTGTTCCTCTTCGGATGAGTAGAACCATCCATGACCCGGGACAAGGACCTGGAAACAAATTAAGTTGCTAATTCGAAGGAGTCATCTAAAATCCATCACCCAATATTGCATAGAACAGATCATGAAACACTATTTTCACCAATATTTTCCAATTAACCCCATTTATTTTCTTAAAATCACAATACTTGAAATGTCAAAGCAAGAAAGCATTTTGTACTTCTTTGAATGTTGCATGCGTGTGTGAGCGTGACTTTGAAAAGCTTCTGAATTCTCAACACCTTTAGGACCCAGGTTTCTCATTCTGCAAACGTAATCATCAATCTCAAGCAGTGAATGAACCTGCCCTAATTGCCCAAAAAAGAATAGACCTATCTTTGACTGCCATGGACTTCATACAATCATTACCTAAACGAGTACAATAAATGAAGAAATTATTTAGCTTCCATGACCAACTAATGTAGAAACTCAACCTATAGATAGGCATGAGTTTTTTTATATATTTCAATTCAATACTTTTCCTCATGTGTGGACCAAGATATTGACTGCAGCATAACACGTGAAAATAAGTAAATGGGAGGTCATCACCTAGGACCCCCATCTCTAATACTCTGCTAAACATCGAGACCATTGAGCTTTAAGTTTTCACATTTTATATCTCAATGGGCTTAAGTTGATCAGCTTGAATTCCGACGTGCATACACAAACACACGAATTCATGGGTAAGACAGAGGAGATATACTGCTTTCTTGTTTATCCAAACAACACCAAATAGACCTTTGACACTAGCATGACACCACAATCACGCAAGAAGTTGTCAGGTCGCTCTCGCGCATCAAGTAGGACGGCTCGATAACTGAAGCGGGAATGTTGGTTTCTTAAATGGAGCTCAACCCGACGACCAGGAAGCAGCTCCTTCAGGTTAGGTTTAATTGCAAGGTGCAGATCTTCAATAGGAAGCAATGTACAAGACTGCTTCCGGATCTCATTCTCTTTCTCAAGCTCTTCAAATAGACGACGCTCCTGAAGGCATGGCCAATGAGTAACTCAAGTTTCTGTTGTATTTAGCATATAGAAAAGAAGGGCAGACATTTTTTTTTTTCAATTAAGAACAGCCCCCTTAACAATTTACTGCAAATAGAAGTCCAAAAACCTTTTGTTTGCTACTTAGATGCATGTTCAAAGAAACTTTATCTATTACCTACATTCAACAGATATAATAACCCAAGCCCCAACGTCAAATGAAGATTCATTACCTGCTGATTATTACCGCAAAACGAAGATTGATCGAATGATGGTGTTATCTCATCCGATAATCCAGGACACTCTTTTTTAGAATCAATCATAATGGTGCAAAGCCCGGGCTTCTCAAGTGATTTCTGAGGAATTGCATGAATATTCATCTTCCAATCAGACCTGAGCTTAGGGAAAAGCAATCCTGAAAAGTAATCCACAGCAAAAGCGAAAAGGTGACATGTCTTTGCATTTGATAATAATATGAGAATTAAATAGGGGAACCCTGCCAAAAGGATATTTCTAGAAATGAAAACTTAAGGTAATTACCGAGAACATGTGATTCTGCCAAAGTTAGACAAACAAATTTCCCCTTAGGTTTCAGAACTCTTCCCACCTAATGTCATTATATAAAAAGACAGCAAAACCTCATCTTATACTCCATTATAAATGTGTAGGTACACAGAAGGAAATGAAATATGCTCCAGAAGAGTTCCTTAAACCTCTGTTAAGTATAGACTTCCCAGCTTCTCTCCACGCTCCCGTTTCATTAGTGCATCTAATCCGCCCTTATCAAGAACAACATGAAAGTTACTGTCCTGAAACTGATAAAACATGGGGTGCATGGATCAGCTGTTGAAGGACCATATGCTCGGAGAATCGATTATAGAATGTCTAGGCAATGACCTCGGCATCTCTCTCTCTCTCCCTGACACACATGCGTAAACATGAACACGCATTCACATAGACCATACATCTCTCGCAGAATCTTTATTACCTAACCAATCTTAGTCCATAAACGTAAACGAAGAGACGAATCGATAAAAAGATTTCATGAATCGCAATATGGCGTGAAACAGCATAAATTTTAACACCTAATTACACATGTTGTCAAAAGATTAGCCTCATAAAACAAACCTTAATCCCACAACATACACACACATGAATATCTACACATCGCAATATAACGTAATTTTACAACTTAAATCAACATAATAAAACCTCAAATTACTGCAACATCGTGAGTCGAAACACGTGTATTTAGACTCGCAATTCCACATATCTAGAAAAAGAAAAGAAGATCATCTGAAGATAACGACTCGATCACGAAGATATAAGCCAAATCACACACATAAAAGAAGTAAAAACAAAACAAACAAAAAGTAAAAGAGCGTGCAAAGTATTGAATTTACTTTCATATCAGTCATATCCGCTACGAGCCACTTCATAGCAGCCCGATCTGTAGCATTCCTCTGATGGATATCCGTGATCGCAGCTTCAGAGGAAGCAATATTCGTAATGTTACGAAAACCTTCATCATACAATTCCTCGGAGAGCCACAACCTGAAACGAGGATTTTCGGCTCGGCGACATCGATTGCAGGAATGAGAAGTTGTTTGAGCTCCGGCCACTCGGCGTACTGCTCGAAAGGGTCTTCGGTGCATACGGTTTCGAGAAGTTCTTTGGATTGAGATTGAGGATTCTCGTTCTTCTCCATTTTGCTTTGCAGGTTGAGAGAGAGAGAGAGAGAGTTGGTTTATATAGTTAGACGGGGCTAGTTGTTTAGTTACGTTTCGGTTATGAGCGGGAAAGTTCGTTGTGCAAGTTTTAAGTGGGACTTTTATTTTCTTTTTTAATTTTCCGGTTTTTTTTTTCCTTTTTATTCTATTTTTTTATATTTTTCAATACATTAAATAAAATCGGGCAAAGAGAATGTAGAAAAAGATTAGTAGTAGAAAAGTTATTTCATGGAAAATGTATTCACAAACAGTTGTCTTCAAGCTTTTTCTATAAATAAGATGTTGTCTTTAATCTAATATATGATTTTTGTCTATGTAATTTTGAAAGATTTTTTGAACCCAAAATTATTCAAAGAAACATAGTGGATAAGTCCTTGTTCTTTTTTGGGTTGCAGATAAGTCCTTGCCCTTAAGTTTACAAAATTGACACAAATTAATATAAGTATTTCCCATGATTGCTCTTAAAACACTAGAAAGAGGGGCTAAAAACAAAACGTTATAACTTTTAAAATTTGACTATATATATTAAAAATAGAAATACATAAAAAGATAAAGGAAATGATTTCCTTTAGTCTACTCTTACTCCTTAAATCTTTAACTCTTGAGTTCATTGCAAGGCTCTATCCAAAATCTTTAACTCTCACTATCAATCTAAATTTACAATATTAGGAACTCTTAACTGGTTGATTTTCACAAGGATCCTAAACTCCTTATTGTTTTTGGGTGATATATCATTCTCCATATATTTTATCAACGTTCCAATTCCTTATGACAAGACACTAAATTTGGTGTTAGCCTTATTAATTACCTTAATTGATAAGTGGAACGAAATAGAAAAAAAAAACGAAAACTACATTATAATAATCGCTCTTTGCACCACTTCTAGGGGAGAGAGAGAGGGTGAGAGAGTCACATGAAGGAGAGGGTAGGGACTAGGGTTTCAAGATCATTGATGGAAAATAGGGAAAGCATTCTTGTGCTTGGTTTTGAATTTATTTTTAGGGATATTTCATCTACTCAAAACACCAATTAATATTGTTCATTGTATAATATTTTAAAAATATATAAACTTAGTTAAGTTGTCATCTACTAGTATAGATGGTATATATATTTTTCTTTGTATTTTGGTTTTCAAAACAAAATAAGATAAGAGTATAATTGTAATTCTTTAAAAATATAATAGAGAAAATCATGGCTATTAGTACCAAAAGTTATGAGGGAGAAGAACACTTTTACTTCTTAGCATTTACCTACTTTTTTTATTTGAGTTTTCAATGTTTTCAAAATCCAACAAAAATAGAAATTTCATTAAATATGTTAAAATTTTTGTCCATCTTGGACATGCACTAGCTTTCAATTAGCTTTAAACTAGTTAATCAAGATGATTAGGATACTCACAAAATTTTCCAACCCCCTAATCTTACTTTTAACTATTATTTTTGTATTTTTTATTATATTGTATCATTAATGTATTTAATACTTTTTATTATATTACATAAATAAATATATTTAATACTATCATTTTATTAATTTAATTATTGTAGACCAATTTGAAGTTAATACATAAAACTTAATAAATTTAATAAATTTTTTTTTTGGTAAGGTTTTGAAATCATTGAAGACTAAAATAGAAGAAAAAAAATTAAAACTAAAATAAAAAAGCAGATAAAGTTTTAGGATTAAAAGTGTTATTTTTCAAAGTTATGATCAAATAGGTTGACTAGAGTTTTTGGTCTAAACTGTGATGGTTAGGTCTAAGTCTAGGTGGTGTGATCCTACTTTGACTATTTATTTGATCTTAAGAATGAATTACAATTTTTTATTTGAGAGCAATGTGAATTCCTTAAAATAATTATTCTATGGACAAATGCAATAATAGCCTCTCAAGCAGTAGATGGTCTTTCCATCTCCCGCCTATGAAATTAATTAAATAAGTTGTAAGTCCTTCTTTAGTTGATTTCATAGAATAGGACTACTAGGAATATTTTCCATTATCTTAACAACGATTGATGAGTATAAAAGGTAAGATGACAAAAAATAGGACCTATAGCTCTCAATTCTTCGCAACATATTTTCCTCTCTCACTAGTTATTAAGATTTCTATAAAACCTAAGGAACCTTTATCATCCTACCCTTGTTTAGATGTTTGTAATCAAGTCATAGAACTCAATAATCAAGTTTATTTTTAAAATAATTATTGGGATAAGATTTTATTGTACTTTTCTTAAGAAAAAAACTTTGCTTAGTATTATATCATATTAGTTTAATTTTATGAAAAAAAAATAAAACAATCCTTATTAGGGTCAAATATCACATTAGAAATTAATTATAATTTTTTTTTAAGTTTTAGAACGTCATTGATGAAATTAAAATTTTGATAATTTGATTTTAAAAGCTTAAAATGTTTTAGAATTTTTGTGTCATCCTTTCTAGAAAAAAAAAAGTTATCTCAAATTGGGTCAATTGATGCAACATGAAAAAAAAAAAATCTTTTTTTCTTTTCTATTTGGCTGCCCAGCAGCCCTTTACCCACACAAAAATTTAGGTCAAGCAACCTACTCTGATTTGATTTTAGGAGGCCCACAGCCTCTCTATAGGTGGCATTATTGGCTAATCTTAAGTGGCTATTTTTATGGTGGCTCATTGATTGGCTTTCCTTTTTAGCATCAATTTGCTATTAACTTAAGCCAATAGAATTATGATAGTTTTATCGTTGTAGTTACACATTTTTGGTATAATTTGTACAAAATTATAATGATAGAATGTAGCACAAAATCACAATGTTAGACAAAAGGAAAAAATACCAAGTACTTCTATCATTGTAATTTATAGTTACAACCTAAAAAGGTTATTCTATGATATGTGTTATCATCATAATGATATTACTATGTTTTACGGTGAGTGTTTTACTAAAATCCATGTAGGGATTTAAAAAGGTAGAAAATTCTAATAAAAAAAAATTAAGATAAAGGATTTAAATAGGGAAAAAAAAGTATGAATACTTAGAATGCGGAAGATTTAAGCTAAAAAAGTAACAAAAGGTGGAACTTTTTTTCTACTTTTCCAAACAAAATGAAGATAAGATATGTTAGCAAATAAGAAAGAGAGAATATATATTTTAAAAAGAAAAAGGAAATGCAAATTTAAAGTTTGGATGGAAATGTTCATAAAGGATTAAAGAACTTGTTTTACTGACTCATTCGGGATTGTCCCGTCAAAACAAGGACATGGGCCCCTATGAGGAGAAAAAAATAGGTAATGTCAATTATATTAAATAATTTATTTATCTTTTATTGAATTTTTAACACTTACGATAAGGATAGAGTTTCTTTGACAGTCCAATTTTGTTTTGTTTAAGATCCAATTTCTTATGTGTAAGAAGATTAATGAAAGATATAAACACAATTAGATGTAATTATCTATAAAATTAAGTTTCACTTCACAACCGACTGCATTATAATAAGGAATTGGATTAGATAAGATAATTATTCTCTTGTTTGATTAGTAATATGAATAGCATTGAACAAAAAGCTCATCATATGATAAGGTATAACTTAAAAGACTTACCTTTCTTGGTTTCCTTTATGAAAATGACTAAATGTCATTCTTAAACATGAATTTAACTTTTCCCCACACGCAAGTTCCGGACATCCCTAAAACGAAACACAAAACTGAAAGCATTTGTATGATATGTCAACTATTTCACTATTATAGATTCCTCAATTGTAGAAAACCTAGGAAGTATTCCACCCATAACGATCATCAAAGCTTTGGCTATCTCGATTCTAACATACAAGGGCCTTGATTCTTAATACGCCATATGTAATCGAGACATCGATTATCCACTACTTCATCTTTACATAAATATTCAATATAACTTGAAATATCCCTTATAAATAAATATATCAAAATAATGAATTTTTTATAACCATCGAAGCTATAAAAGAATAAGATTATTCTCTAAATATAAATAACATCAATCAATTCTTGATTGGTAGCAATAGCTGTACATAGTAGATAGAAGTAGGTTATAACTATTTAGTCTATTGATTTATAAAAGCCATTCATATATAAGGAAATCTTCTTTTTATTTATAAATCATTCAAGTTCATTCTTACTCTTATAAAGTCTTTGATGTGTTGAGATCGTGAACCTATATTTAGCACAATTGTGAGAAAAGCAGTGGATCCAATTCAAAGATGAAAAATAATGTCTTTGAGGGTTTTAGGTATAGAATAATAAAGGGATATAAATGTAAGTAATATTAGGTATGATGCATTAGTGTAGCCAAATCAACGATCGATTTTATTCGTGATTAATATAATTATGAAGAAGTGTTAAGTCTTATTTTACTTATTTTTATTTAAGTCTTCAATTTTTTTTTCTATTTTCTTATTTAACATTTTCAAAACCCTATTAAAAAAAAAGAGATTTCTATCAAATATATTAAAATTTCCATCCATCTATGATAAGTACCAACTTTAAATTAGTATATAATAATTAAATTAATGAAATGATAATATTAAATATATTTATTTACATAATATAATAAAAAATAAGATTAAATATATTTAATGATATAAGATAATAAAAAATACAAAAATAATAATCAAAATTAAGAAAAATGAGCTAGAAAATTTTATGTATACCTTAACTACCTTAAGTAATTAGCTCAAAGTAAATCAGAAATTGATACATGGTCAAGATGAGTAGAAAATTTAACTTATTTAATGAAAATTCTATTTTTATAAAATTTTGAAAATATTAAGGACTTAAATAAAAGAGAAAAAAAATTGTTAAGAATTTAACTAAAAAATAGATAAAATGTATTTTTCTTTAATAATAGTAATAATAATAATAACTCTTTTAGCTTCGATATCGTTGTAAGCCATCCGTGCTTAACAATTTTTAAAGATTACATATTATATGATATAGAATGGAATGAGATATGTTGACTTAATAATATAGAAAATTATGAGAGCCTTGGTGTCAAATGCTGCAATTAGTACTCCAAAAACTATGCGCTTCCTTTTCATGCATTTAGAGTTGTTTACTCGTTGGCTCACGTGTATAACTCAAACTAAAATATCAAACATAAAAATAATTATTTTCTTCCACAATTTAATACACAATCGCTAGCGATCATATATCATCAAGGCATGGTCTACTTCCTACCTATAATGTTGGAATCATCCTAATACATCAATCAATCAATTCTTGGTCGGTAGCTAGTAGGTAGGAGTAGGCTATAACTATTTAGTCTATGAATTTATAAAGGCCATTCATATATAAGGGAGTTCTTCTTTTTATTTATAAATCATTCAATTTAGTCAAGTTTATTCTTACTCTTATAAAGTTTTTAATGTGTCGAGATTGTGAACCTATACTTAGCACACTTATGAGAAAAGCAGTAGATCCAATTTAAAGATGGAAAATAATGTTTTTGAGGGTTTTAGGTATAGAATAATAAAGAGATATAAATGTAAGTAATATTAGGCATGATGCACTAGTGTAGCCAAATCAACGATTGATTTTATTCATGATCAATAAAATTACAAAGGAGTGTTAAGTAGAAATCAATATTACTTATGGTTTCTAAGTACAAGTTTGCCACGATCACTAATAATCAATAAGAACACAAGAAATTAAAGAAAAGTGCATCAAAAGAGAAATATCTCTCACATAATAATAATACATTACATGATGAAGTGAAAAGTACACTTTTAGTTACTAATGTTTATTTGTTTTCTATTTAAGTTATCAACTTCTTTTCTTCTTTTTTATTTTTATTTTAATCTTCAACATTTTTAAACTCTTATAAAAATAAAACTTTTATCAAATTTATTAAATTTTCTCTCCATCCATGGTACTTGCTAGTTTCAAATTGATCATAACAATTAACTTAATAAAATGATAATATCAAAATATTTAATTATATAATATAACAAAATAATTTTAAATAATTTAATTATATAATAAAATAAAATAATTAAAAGTAATAAAAAAATGGTTGGAAAAATTATGCAAACTCTCTTGCTGCCTCGAATGACTGCCTCTAAACTAGTTAGAAGCGCATAAATGTTTAAGATGTATGATAAATATAATGAACTTAATATAAATCTTATTTTTATAAGAATTTGAAAATGGTAAGAACTCAAATAAAATTAAAAAAAAAATTTAAAAGCTAAAATAGAAAAATAGGTAAATATTGAAATTAAAAATGCCATTTTCCCATCATGAAAAGGCTATAAATGAATCCTCAAATATAAACATAAGATGCCCTATAAGCATTTTTACAAATAATGAAAAGTTTGATGAGATAAAATTAAGCAAAACAAGTTTTAAATTCGTTACCATAATCTATTATTTAGATGGTAAATTGGAATGTTATGTAAATATTATATTTTTAACTATCGTTTGGATGGTAAACCTAGCATAGGATAATAGCTTATGAATTATGCTCACTAGAGGATCATAGATTCTACCAACCACTAGGTAAAGTCTATTTGACTATTAATTTCTCTTTGACAGCCTTAGTATATCATGATTATAACAAATTAAACGTGATAGATGCCAAATTTAAATTAAAGTAGATAAATCTGGAAAATAGGAAAGAAAGCTAAAGCGGATAAAATAAAATTTGATAGTTTTGCTAAACATGAAACATAAATTACACACCAAAAAAAAATAATAAAAGGACAAACCAAATTGACCTTAATAAAATGTTCCTTTTCTTTTAGGGTGAAATTAGACTAATTGATACGGTCAATGACAATATATATATATATATAAGAAGTGATCTATTTATATTCCATAAAAAATAAATTAGGGTTTGAATTTTAATTTCAGGAGTGCCGACTGACTGGAGAAGGAAACCCCTCCCGGTCGCTCCTTGCTTGTTCCCCCCCCCCCTCTCTCTCTCTCGCCTCTCCTTTTTTTTCTTTTTTCTTTTTTTTTTCTTTTTTTTTTTAATAAAATTAGGGCTTCGTCTTCTTCATCTTCTTCCTCCTCTTTCTCTTAGATCTTAGATCCCATCTCTCTCTCTCTTCTCTCCATGCAACTCCTGAGTTTTCTTCCTACCAGTTTACTCTTGCTCTAACCCTAACCCTGTTCCAAGCCTCAGTCCCAGATAATTTCTCCATCTCTCTCTGTCTCAACTCCAACACCTCAATTTGACGTCGATTTCGACACGTGCGATTCGTTAACTCCATCTTTCTTAATTCGAAGTCCAGGTAACGAAAAAACTAATCCTTTATCAGTACAAATTTGCTTTGTGTAGGATTCAATTGGTTACAATGTGAGACATATATGCAACTTTTCTGCTTCGGTTGCAATGTTGCTTAAGGATTTTGAAATGATAGATATATTTTGTGTTCTTAAATTGAAATGGTGTCGATGGTGCTTAACGATAACTGTCACAGTTATGAGTTTCGCCTGTGTTCGAAATGAATTCTGGTTTATGAAATGTGTGCGGTTTTCGTAAATTTGATTGTTGTGGCGTTCTCGTTGTTGATAATACTTCCATTCCCTACCCTCCCCACCCTTCCAACCCCAAAATTCCTATTCATATCTCGTCCTTATTCCCATTGATAATAGGACAAGCAGAGTGCATGAATGGCCCATCGAGTTTTAGAGGGACATGGATTGTGACAATATTCGGGTGTTGGTAGTAATTTGCATGATAAATCAAGGCAGGTACAGTTAGTGTATTATTGCTGTGGACAGGGGCAGAGTACTCGGATGTTGATGAGAGTTTTATCTTGAGGCAGAATTTACTATTTCGTTCATGTCCCTACCTATTACATGCGGGCTCATATTAATACTAAAGCAATGTGTGGGCTCCATTAAACATTTTATAGGGACATGGATGGTGACTGCAGACTGGCACTAAATGATATTTAATTTATTTGGGTTTAAGATAGTTGATTGTGAGGAATTTGTTCCAAACTATTTTTTTGCAAAGTATCGTTTTCCAAGCTTGTTTTCAATATTATATATGTTTCTCTCTGTGCAATTTGTAGGCTATGGATTGAAGGCTGTTGATATTTTTCTGGAATTTGATCAAGTCTATCAATTAGTAAGTTTAGAATTTGGGTGTAACTTGTTTACGAATGGAAGGTGGACTATCAAGTTTCTGGGGTCCTGTTACCTCTGCGGATTGGTGTGAGAAAAACTATGTCTACTCGTCATATGTTGCAGAATTTTTCAACACTGTATCAAATGTTCCTGGTATACTCTTGGCTCTCATTGGCCTCATAAGTGCCTTGAGACAGCGGTTTGAGAAGAGATTTAGTATTCTCCATATTTCAAATATGACGTTGGTCATCGGAAGCATGATGTACCATGCTACACTACGTCAGATGTAAGCTCTCTCCGTTCTTCTCTCTCTCTCTCTATCTCTTCAATGAGAGCATTCTTGGTTGATTTGATTAGAATCTGAGTTCATGTTTGATTAGAATCTGAATTCCTCTTTATAATTGTTGCTTACTGGGAGGGAACTATAATTACTTGGTGCGACATTTATCGGAAAATTCCATTTTTTGATCTCTAAAAGTCTTTCCTAGATCCTTTACTAAAATAGTTTTCCAACATTTAAGTTTCTCTTGGAGTTTGAGGATATATATTAGATTTTTTGCATTCATGTACATGTATTCTTTACATATCTTTTTCTCCTCATTTTCTTCCTCTAACGGTGTAATCAATCATCTTGTGGAATATTGCTCTCTTCATTTTAAGATAGTTTTTCTAGATTCTTGCTTCCTTCCACATACCCTTCTTTTAGAGGTGGCTTCATTTTTTGGACACCAATGATTGTGTATTTATAGATGTGATCATGTTCATGTTCATGTGTAAGTGTAAGCTTTGTTCTTGACTTTATGCCGTAATTGTTGTGGCATTATCTGATGAGCTATATCTTCACAAATATTGGACTTCTAAAATAAAAAAATAATGAAAGATATTTCTTTACTATCAGGAATCACTTGGTTTATATAGTTTTCTGAAAATCTGTATAAATTCTTACTTTGTTTCAGGCAGCAGCAAGGTGATGAAACACCAATGGTTTGGGAAATGCTTCTATACATTTACATTCTTTATTCACCAGATTGGCATTACCGAAGCACTATGCCCACCTTCCTGTTTCTTTATGGTGCCGCATTTGCTGTAGTTCATTCTTTGGTCCGTTTTGATGTTGGCTTCAAACTACACTATGCACTTCTCTGCCTTCTTTGCATACCTAGAATGTACAAGTACTACATCCACACAAGTGATGTCCTTGCAAAACGGCTTGCAAAGCTATATGTGGCCACTTTATTTTTGGGTACTCTATGTTGGCTCTTTGACAGATTGCTGTGCTGGAACATTGCTCAGTGGCCTTTTAATCCGCAGGGCCATGCTTTGTGGCACGTATTGATGAGTTTCAATTCATACTTTGCAAATACTTTCCTGATGTTTTGCCGGGCTCAGCAACGAGGATGGAATCCAAAAGTTGTTTACTTCCTGGGCCTTCTACCTTATGTCAAGATTGAGAAGCCTAAGACCCAGTAAAATGATTGACAAATGAGTCATGCACTCATCAATCACCAAGTCTATCCTTTCTGCTTTCTCATCTTTCTTTAGGGTTATTATTTTGTCAGCTGGGAACAACGTTTTTCCACTCCATGGGCGTGTAAATGATACTGAATGTTTGGGCTGTTGATTAGTTTATTTGTAAAACGAGAACTTTTAGTTTTGTCACTAGAATGAAGGAGACAGTTTTGGTAATTTATGTCTCAATACTTTTGTTTTGCTGATTATTTTTTATTTATTTATTTTGTCAGTCCACATTTGGAATTTATTGGTCACAAGCACAGAGTCTTATGAAAGTGTATTATTCAGAATGTACGCCCTTTGTCCTTTTTCTGATGTCTCAGTGGTTTCAAATGACTGGAAAACAGGGATGATATGAATTTGGGCATTACTTTGTCCTTTTGGTTAGCCCGAGTACACAGTTCCACTTGCAAGAGAGTTTTGGCACATTACTTCGGGTTTGCTTCCGGTACTGAAATAGGAATATTCTATAGGTGGCACCCGTTATGAAGAGCCAATCCATTTAAAATAGGATTCTTCGAATGAGGTTTTCTTGTATTCAGGTGGTCATTTTTGTTGCGCATGATAAATCTTTAATGCGTTTTTAGATTGAAGACTTTTTCTTTGAACCACCATCCAGTACCATCCTGATATGATGTTCTATCTACTAAAATGAATAAACCAGTGTAAATTTACAATTTCCAATCTCACTATGAGTGACATGCATACGAAGGAAACTTAGAAAAAAAAAATGCAATACTTCATAACCTATAACTTTCAGCTTTTCATTTCGGGGCCTGAAATTGAGAAACCAACGGTTTCCATCACTTCTCTTGTAAGTATTGATAAGGTAGCTAAGGTTTTATAGCTCTATGAACACTGCTTTCTTTTTAAGACGGAATAGATTCAAATTGTTCCTTTTTAGTTGTATAATTTATAGTGGTAAAAAATAAATAAAAAGACCTAAAAATGGTATTGATAAAGTAAGGTTCTGATGTGAACAACAAAGAAAAGGTTGGAAAATTAAATATAAATTATAAGATAAGTAATATGGTGAATTAAATTGAAAGAATTAGGAATTCAAAACTTAGATAAAACCTATAACTAATATAATGAGAAGATATTGAATCATGTAATTATGGATCTAAAATAATTGGGAGTTAGACAATTTGAAGGACAGAATAGTTATGGTTAGATGATAGTAATAAAATCTAGGAATAAAAAATTATTAATTAAGACTACCAAATTAATTAGAGATAAACTATATGGAAATTAGGATCTTAAATATTTCTACGAATTGTTGTAGCTAAATTAAATTGAGATTATTTAATAAATAAATCAAGGAATTCTTATGAACAAGCAAAATCAAGGATGGGGTGCAATTTAAGGTTGAGGATGAAAAGCTCATCGAATCGAAAAAGAGTCTGACCTTTGACATGGAATGTTTAACACGGATTAGTTACTTGCTTTGCTTGGCTAGTTGCTCTATTTTGGGGTATGAAAACACCCAACACCATCTTCCTTTTTCTTTTTTAGATGAAGGAAACACTCACATTTGTTACATTTATTTAGAAAACGTATCAGAAGCTTAAATTTTTCTTAATTTTTCGTTTGAACATCTCTATTTTAATTTATTTAATGTTTATTTTTTAACCTATGCCGTATACACATATATATCATTTCAGGACTTTATCCCTGTTTTCTCATTTTTGAAAAATCAAATCTTAAAATGAAAAAAAACCATATTTATCTTGATAATAGCTTATACATGCTATCAACAGACCTTTGACACAGTATAGTAATACAAATACGATTTTAATATAATTAAAAACATGATTACAAAAATAAAATATAAAAGTAATACAACATAGAACATAAAAGATATAATTACGATGTATAAGTACGATTATGAGGAAAACCAATTACTTGTAAATTCTGTTCAATTTTATTTTATGCTTTATGTTGATATGAAGTCAATACTGAATAAGTCATGAACTGTAGTGCCTTCCAAATTCCGCAAACCAAACTAAAGATGCCGAGAGACTTATTCAATTTAATTTCAAGTTATGCTGTAGACAGGCTGAATAGAATCAAAACACCTGCAAAGATACCATTGAGCTAAAATGAGCCTCCCTTACTTATCCCCCAAAGGGACGGGGGCCAGGACATAGACACAGACAGCTCATGCGTCTTCCTAGAACTCTGAAAAAAGCAAAAGCAAATTCTATGTGGCTTCCATATGAAGCATTTTAATGAAAAGAATATTCCAAGTTCCAGCCTCCTAACATTAGATGGGAGACTAAGTCTACATTCACTGCTATGCACATCTCTGCTATATTATATTTGATTGAGTCTAAACTCCTTTTAAAAATAAAGCTAATAAGGTAATTTTTAATACTTTTTGATGTCGATGATATAATTTGTAAAAAGATAAGTATATTTAAAAATAAAAAGTTTCTTACTCTATTAGACATTTGACAAATAACCCTCAGACATTTATTTTTAAAAATATCGTTAATTAACTTAAATTATAAACCTTCAAAAGGTCAATTATTTAATTCACCATTTTGAAAAAGGAAAATATTAATCGATATCATAAAGAACTTTTCAATTTTTCTCATACTCATATTTTCCTACAATGTATAGGTTATTTTCCTTAAAAATTTTATTCGACACCATTGTTATTTTAACTTTTGAAAGGCCAATTAATGATTACTCAAATACACTAGTTAACAAATCCAAATAAAATACTTTTCAAGACTAATTATACATTTTACTAAAGGTCATCATAAGAAATACCTAAAAGTCTCACAAGTGATATCAACATTTGATAATATTTTCTCCCTACAAGAAGATTCAATTATAAACCGACAAATCTTACCTGGTACTGCTTAACTCAAGTTTGGCTTGATATTTACTTAAAATTAACTCAAGAATAATCAAATTGAGCTCAAACTCAAGCTACTTGAATAAATCATCAAATTGAGTTTAAACTTTATAATATTTGACTTAACTAACTCACAAGCTAATCAAGTTCGAGTCAAGTATAGATATTAATAAAATTCAAAACAAGTTTATATATTTATATAGAAATTTTTTTAAATAAATCAAATTTAAATAAATTTAAGCAAATCAAGTTCGAATTTTGAAATTCTCAATCAAGCTCAAGCTTAAATTCTAAGCTCAATTGAGTTTAAGTCGTGCTTCAACTTAACTTGTTTATACTCCTAGTGCCGCTGCACTAAAGAGGTCATTGGCTGTCCCACTTAGTGCTTATCACAACAATTTGCAACAAAGCATTCTCAATAACCATTTTAAAAATACAATTCCTAAGGAATCTTTACCAAGCCACAACAACTCGCGTTGAACTTGGATAATGAAAATAATAAAATGACGTTAGCCTTAAGCTTTCACTATAATCATAAAGCAAAATCTACAACTTTATCAAATACCATGAAAAGGTGCGCGCTCCATTACATTTCTTAGAAAAGGGACATATCTTAATGGTAGAACCATGCCTAAATTATTCGATTCTTCTGCATCAAGGCTTCTTTTGCAATAATGAATCAGAAAACTTTGCATCCAGAGCAACTCATAGGGATGTGGTGTCGACAACAGCCTCCAGTATTTTTTGTTCCAGTTGAGATTCATCAATCCAAATTGAACTTTTGCGCCGTAACAGCTCGTGTGCCTCGTTCTTTTTGTCTCCCTTCATCTTCTCTTTCATCCTCCAATTCTCAAGCTTCTCTGCTCTTTCTTTTAACTGCACTCACAAAAGAGCACTGAGAACTTAGAAACTGATGGTACAGTACAGACCATAGGACTACAGAAATTTAGCATGTTTGGACATTATTACAGGATAATACAAGAATAAGGATGAATTCCTTGTTCATAACAATTGACAGTATTTCCTATAAATAGTAACATGAAAAGAGTAAGATTATCAGATAAAACTGTTGCAACGACTAACCATACCACCTCCAAATAAAGAGTTGGCACCACAGGCTGATGGAAATACCTCAGTCAAATCAATTAGATGTACTCTAGTTAAAACTTCTGTTTTGAGAAAAAAATTGCTGATTTATCAGGATAATCCCATAAATTGTGTGAATTCGAGAAGATAATCAAAATACTATCAATTAAGGAAAGTTGGGCAATTGATGGATCTTTGCTGCACTTTCCCACTTGTCGTTCCAATGTAGCACCTTGTAAATACAATGTAACAGTTTATTTAGGTATCCCACAGCCTCAAGAACAAGTTTAACTCAAGTCTATCAAAGCTATCATTTAAAGCTCTTAAGTTTGCCTTTCTATTAACATCACAGGAAAGCAGAAAATAGGTAAATATCTATTTCACTAGCCAACACTTGTCCAAAAAGCCCACTATTTCAGTTCAAGAGTTAGTTTCCATGTGAACACAGTAATGTGAACAGTTTCTCCTCCTTTTTAGTTAACAATTTCTCATCTTCTCCTTTCTAATTTGCATGATTTCGCTTCGTTGTCTATGCAAAAGTGGCCCCAAGACACTCACATCTCTGTTTTCAACATCCATTCTCAACTAATGTTTGGTAGTAGTCGTTTTTGCAGAAGCCATGAAGTTCATCTGGAAGAAGAGAAACACTGAAAAAGAAGGCAAGCTTAACATAATCCAACCATGGCAGTTAGTCTATAACGATTTATACTACTCAAATTGTTCCAGGATCGCCATTGTCTAATTAACATGTATGGACTGAAACCTAGTGTATGATTGTGTCTGTATGCAAGTTTTTCAAGGCCCCCATGAACCATAAATCTTATGTTGGAAAACTGTTGGCCACTTGGTAATGACATCATATAGGCAATAGCCTATGGTATATAGTTTTCTTAATCAACCTAGGTTCTCCTTCTTCTTATGAACACAAACTGCACAATTACCAAAGAAAATATTAACCAAACTCAAAATTTTCTACAGCTGAAACATGTCTGATTAACGCCTAGATTCCATAATTTTTTGAAAGGATTCACTTTGATGAGGAACCCCAACACTAACCAACACATTGTTTCTAGAGACATTAAATAATTGTAATGAACGTATCCTACCTCCAGCTAGACCCAGAAAGTCCTAAATCACTCCTAACATTACTATTATCTTGGAGGGTCACCAAATAATGTCCTCATTTAAAGCTTTTAAATTCTCCATTCCACACACCTATAGCCAAACTTCAGTTTCATCCAATCATGTTGGAATTGATCCATGGCACAACAATTATAGAGAAACAAGAATAAGATTTAAAAATGAAATATCCCGACAACAACATTCCTTTTGCACTGAAAGCATTTGGAAAACGGAGCAGAAGTCTACAAAGGTTTGTCCAATTTCTCTAAAACATTCTCCTCCTTAAAGCAGGGAAACCAATTGAAATGCTTTCCACTAATATAACCTCAATTAGCAATATATATAGCGCCTTGATTAGTGCCACACTTGTTCAGTGCCAAAAGATGAACCTCTTTACATTTTCAAATCTTTTTACAACATTTTACCAATAATCAAGTACACAAGAAGGTGAAAAAAAATTTCTTCCTTTGCCTTTTAACAAGTACTCGACAGTCAACACCTGTCCTTACCAACACGATCATACATTTCGCGAGAAGGATCAACATAACGCATAATTTAACGAATCCTCAAATTCTCACATCAAACATTCTAACAACAATTCAATAGAGAGATAGAGAGAGGGGAATTTACAAGCAATTGACGAAACTCCCGTTCAGCAACCATTCTTTCCTCAGCCCTAACCCTGGCTTGAGCTTCCTTCAACTTATTCCTCTCTTCTCTCGCAACCCTAATCGCTTCTCGTTTCGCTTCGTCTTTTTTCTGCTTCTCTAACTTCATTAAATCCACTTCTCTTATGTACTGCTTCCTCACTTCCTTCACTTGCTTTTTGTACTCTCTCCTTAACTGCGCTAGCTTGGCCTCTGCCTCTTTCGGGTTGTTAGGTGCATTCCAGCTTCCTAGGAACGAGTTTGAGGGCAGGAACTCATGGTTTTGTGGAGGTTGACGGCGATGTGAAGTGGTGGTAGCGGTAGCGGGAGCGGTGGTTGAGAGGGGGCGCAGAAAGTTGGTGTATACGGTGGCTGTACGGAATATAGAGCGAGGTATCGCCATTGCAGGAGAGAGAGAGAGAGAGAGAGAGGGTTTTTCTCAAGGGGTTATAGGGCTCCAGCAGTTAAAGGTTTTCTTTTTCTTTTTCTTTTTCTTTTCTTTTCTTTTCTTTTTTAAATTAATTTTAATCTTGTTGGTTTGATTTAGTTTAATTTAATTTTCACCCATATATTCTTAAAGTTATTTCGGTGCCTTTGATGTATTTAAGAAATAAAATATGAATCATATTATTAAAATACTTTTTACTTCTCTTAATACATTGTAGCTATTATATGGGTAAATATTATATTTTATACTTTAACTTTACCAATTTTTATAATTAATTATCTGAAAATTTAAAATATCAATTTGTTATATAAATTTTGTCTATTTTTATAATAAATAATCTGAACTTTACCATTTCTTACGATTAATTACTCGAACTTTACTTCTTTTTATAATTAACTAACCCATATAAGTATTATAAATGATATTGAAAAGTTTGTTGATAGTAAATTGACCTTTTTAAATTTCAGTTAGTTAATTACAAAAATAAACAAAGTTCAAATATCAAATGTGACGTTAACCCTTATTATATATATTAAATCCATATAAGAAAGTTATAGGAATCTATTTTATTTTCCATAAATCATGTCATGATCTACCATCACCCCCAACTTTTATCTACTCACTTTTTGAATATATAGACCATAGAGGTACTAAATCTAATTTAAGGGTTTATAGCTTGTTATTTTAATAGATTTGACTTTTTGTGTTGTGGTGATAGGGCTTAAAGAGTATAGTTCATGTCTTAGGATGATTAGGGGAGATTTAGCATACTAGACTTTGAGTAGGGCCCGTTGGATCAGTCATCCGATCTAACATTTCTTAAATAAAACTCATACACACACACTAAAGACCTTTAGTGGGCTTAAACTCGTATAAGGCCTATATGAGGCTTCATTTGCTAGGAACCATTGATCACCATAACCATCTGACGAACGGGATTTATAATAAAATACTATAAATACCTTATGCCTTCTCACTAAAAATGGGGGTTCTTTTGGAAAAAGTATTGTTACTCTGCCTTATTTTCCTCAGAAGACTAGAATTACCACATTTCCACATTAAACTTCATAAAACACACACCTGTCATCGTATAGTCGGGCCTTGTTTCAGATTGACTACTCCTCATCCCATCTCAATCACCCCCTGATCATCCTCACACACATCACTTCCTTATTAGGTCACGTGTAGTGCGTTTGCACATAATACCTATGTGACCCCGCACTTGAGTCAAAATCCCCACATTTATTTGGTGACTCCATTAGGGAAACAAGGAAATTGATAATATGGCACCTCCAAGGAGAAGAATATCAACTCTATTGATGGGAACAATCAAGAAGTAGATGTAAATGTTGAAACTATTGAGCAAATCACACTTGCCTTTAATAATGTAAACCAGGTGAATACCGCACCAAAAGGTGCACTCTATAGTACTCAAATTATTTAAGCTATCCAAGAGAATGATAGGAAGATGGACCTTTTTCATTACATGATAACTCAATTTATGCTTGCTATAGCTCTTACTGCTAATGTGCATCAGGGTGAGGCTTTGCCAAATCCCGTACATGCTACATTGCAGCGCGCTCCTCTGGCATCTTAACAAGTTAACCCTCATGTCATCAATGATCAAGTAGCAACTGAGGAGCAATAGCTAGTTTAATAACCTACACCTCCACAACACTTGGCTGCTGTAGGGAGAGAAGTAGGGATTCAAATTAGTGGCCCTTCATCTTCACACAGTACCCCATATGTTACTATTGTTGAACACTTAAATTACCTTAACCTTGTTCTTTTCACTCCAGTAAATCTTGGAGTCTCTACTCCAAGAGGTTCATTTGTTACAAAGGATGATTTAGATGTACACTTGAGAGAAATACAAGTAAAGTCTGTCATAGGGATTCTAGAATTGAAGCTCCCCTATTATCAGCGTAATGCTACAAAGCCTTACCTAAAGAACTATGTAAGCCTTAAGTTTATGCTCTTTAATGGCAAGAATGGAAGTGCCAGCATTTGCTGAAGTTCATTAAGACGCTGGAAGGCTATGGGTTAGATGAGGACTTGAAACTAAAGGAATTCTCTAAGTCTCTCACTGAGAAGGCATATACATGATATGTTAATCTTCCTCCAGGGTTGGTAGATTCGTAAGGGAACATGTATAAGATGTTTCTTGAAAAAATTCTCTCAAATGAAGAAAGGGTCACCCTCACTAACATGGGGAGAATCTGCTAAAAGCTGAGAGAAGACCTTATGGACTATATTGAGAGGTTTAGAGAGCGCTCCCTTAATATCCAAGATATTTGTGATGAAAGAGAATTAGTAAAGATTTGCACACAAGGGATGTTCACTAGGTATGCTATTCACTTAGAGGACCTATCGCTGGTTTCGTTCGTGGTATTAGTTGAAAATGCGCGATGAACAATAACTCTATTGCAAGGCAAAGGGGTGAATATACATGGTTTAATAAACGAAGCCCATCTGTGAATTCCATTCAAGGGAAATAGCCTAAGGCAAGGAAGAAACCTAGAGTGGAGATGTCCAAGCTTGAAAGTCCCATGTACCCTTGCCCGATAGGCATGCGATACTTGATATATGGCTCCGAGATGGAAATATTAGGCTCTCGAGGGTTGAGCGCCTTCCTACTCCTGAAGAAAGGAATGACCTAAAATTTTGTAGATTTCATAGAATCGTGGGTCATTCTACCAAAGATTGTTTTACTTTGAAGAAAATATTTAATGAGAGAGTTTGTACCAGGGAGCTCATTATTGAAGATAACAATATTCATAACAATCCTCTTCCAGCTCATAACAATCAACAGGAAGCGGTGAATGCCATCACTCATGACCCTACTACTGTTGATGTAAATGAGGAATCACTTGCTGAGGTAAATAAGAAAAAGGGAAAGCAAGCTCAAGTTAAGGAGGATGAGTGCCCTCCTGCCATTGTAGCACTCATGAAGACATTAAGTTTCAGAAATTTCTTTAACCTTCTCGAATTTGATGAGAAGGCAAGGTTTGTAGCAGCAACTGCACTCACATAGATCTCAGAAGATCAATATGCATAATGTAGTGCTAGCGCAGCTTGTGAAAAGAATGATTCATGCCCATGAAAGTGCAATCTTATTCATTGAAGCCGATATGTGTGTCAAAGGTTCAAATCATAACCATCCTTTGTATGTTGAAGGAATGCTTAATAGCTATTCAGTGAAGAGGATATTTATTGATGCTGGTTCTTCTTTGAACATCATGCTAATGTCCACCTTTAGAGCCGCTGAGATTGATATTCGAAAGCTTGCGAGACAACCCATTTTGGTAAATGGCTTTAGTCATTCTCCTACAAAGACATTAGGACGAGTTAATGTAGACCTCAAAATTAGCCTTATACATGATTCTGTAACTTTTCATGTGATCGATACGCTTGTATCCTACCACTTACTGGTGGAAGAAAATGGTTGCATGATCACAATTTGATTCCTTCAACATTACATCAATGTATAAAGGGCCATTAGAAAAGAAAGAATATATTTATCTCCACTACTAAGAATCCCTTCGAGAATGATGAATCATATTTCATAAAGTCAACCTTCTTTGATGAGTTTGCTAAAGAAGGAGAGACATCCATTACACGCCTGGTTGTCTATACCGATTGTGTTTCACTATATCAAACAAATTGAAAGGGTACAAAATAAGCCTCTTCAAGGCGAAGTCTCACTGCTGAGTCTTTCTAGCTTCTTCACTAAGCTAATCACTCAAACTACAGTGATGAAACAACTATCAATTCCTTCTACACGAAAGGAATTACAATAACAATGAGGAATATTAAATTTCCTCTATACAATAGATCACATGTATATGTAAAGATTTTTCGCTTGAAAATGTATGAACCTTTTCTTTTCCGTGTGTTTTTTTCTTACTCAAAAGAACGTTTTTTTTTTACGCACACTTTATTTGAATTAAACACTCCTTATATGAAGAGAACATAACGGTTACTTTCCACATGACAATCTTGAATTTATTTTTGAATTTTTTTAATTAAAAAATAAGTTGAATCTGTTGGAGAGGATCTGCATTCCATGATATTCTTGATGAGGATAAGCTTGGATAAATCAGTTTGACTGAGATCTTCTTTGGATATATCTCTTGAATCAAGTTTGTTGAAGATATCCCTCACATTGTGGAACCATATCTTCATGTAACAACCATATTTTTTATCCTTATCTTTGTAACTGCTGGATCTCCCAAAATATAGCATAAATATCTAGATTTAAATCTTAATAAAACTTGTAAATCTTATATGATCTCACTTTATCATAAAATGAAATCTTTGAATAAAATCTTGTAAATCTTTATGTAAATTAAAAAACCCATGATATAAAATCCAACTTTAGTAAAACACATCAAGTATATTACCCAAATATACTTGACACGTGGAGCTAGGCCTTGAAATTTATTAAAAACTATTGATATAAAAATCAGAGCAAAATCTGGAAAAAATCGTGACAGACATGAAAGGTTCTGAAAGTGTTTCTGAAACAAACCTGTCAACTGTTCTCCTATTGTAAAGGTTCTGAAAGTGCTTCTGAAAGATTATTACGAGAACTATGGATATACTACACAACTTCTAAAACACCTTTTGTCAGAACAAAAATAATCGATATAACACTTTTGAAGGTTCTGAACAAGCTTCTGTCTCCTTGTTCAATTTAGAAAAATTACGAAAATTACGTACTACCTTCTGAAATAACTTCTGACAAGCTCAAACATACGTTACACATTATTTCTCTTTTGTTAACATCAAAACTAAATTAGAGAACTTAACACGCCCTGCTGGTATTCCATTACCCACATGGGACGAGGTTCGGGAGGGCCAGCAAAAGAAGAGGAAAATGCATGGATGTCATGGAGGAAGAGAGAAAAATAAGAAACCAACCGAAATTGAAAGTTATGTTAGGAATGATGGGCGAATGGTGTACCCCTTATGACGGTCATAGGGATTTGATAGGGAGTGCTTATCTTCATCAGTTCCCATACTAGTCCAAGACGTCCAACCTGCCCTGCATCAATTATAGGATCAAATGAAAGCTTAAGTCGAGGAGATAGAAGAATTGGATCTAGCGTGACCTATAGAGTCACCGCGGCCAATCTTCATCAACAAGGGCTTGTCACATAAAATAAAAGGCTCCCTTTATGCTTAATTTAGAAGCCTTGGAGGAAAGGCGAGACACTGCTAAACATAAACTGATTCATTATCAGTAGAAACTAGGTGCAGCTTACAATCGCTTAGTGAAGAGAAGATTGTTTCAAAAGGGCAATGTTGTACTTTGAGTAGCAGATCATGTGCGTCAAGGTATTCTAGCACCAAAGTTTATGCCTAAATGGGAAGGACCTTAATGAACATGAGAAATGAGATCAATGAAAACACATATCAAGTCATGAGAACTTGCTTCTAATTGTTTTGTCTCAAAGATTTCATTTGTTGTTGCAAGGATCGAAAGTTAATTCCTTAGTACACATTACACACATTACATTGTTGCAGTTTGGTAGTAGATCAATCTCCCAAATGTGCAATGTCCTGTGGGTTATGCCATACTGATTAGTGAAAATATTATTTCCTAAGCACATAGCATAACACCCTCAATAAATGTGATGATTTTACTATTCAATAGACTTTCTAGTAATTTCATAAGCGACTTGTTAAGTAGTGGGTAATACCCCTTTAGCAATTGTCTCTAAAAGGGTAGAAGACAGGTTATTGACTTATGCCTTATCATGTTATTTATGTAAGTGTAACTACTATTAAGTACGCTATGAACAATATATCATTTATCAATAAAAAAATGGGGGAGGCAGAGAAGGGTATAGAAATTCTTGTGATGGCCTCACTACCTGCAAAGACAAACAAGGACGGATTAGCCTTATGATGGAAAAGAAGGGATGCTAAAAAAGAAATGCTAGAATTAATCAAATTTCATAAAAAATGTATATATACATTCAAGGTCACGTAAAATATATGAAATCAGAAAATACACACGAGAGATAATCTAGGTGTAAGAGTATGAATATAATTTTAAATCATGTAGACTAAAGACCCAATAAAAAAATAAAACCCACAACACGCCCCTATCACAATACATTAATACATACTATAAACGCAACAACAATACATTAGGGAAAGCAGACAAGAATAACTAATTTTGGAAGTCGCCCTTTTGTTTACGCATATAGACACACTCAAAAGGAATGGCTCCACCATGTTCCTACGGTCTAGCCGTGTGTGTGATTGTGCATGTAACATTACTCTCCCCTTGAAGAGCATGTGAGACCTCACGTGTGAAAGATGGGTATTGCTAAGAGATCATGGTTGCACCTTCCCATGAAGCATTCGCTAGTGAGTAGCCATCCCAGTAAATGAGTACCTTTGGTTTGGCGTAAATCTAGGACTATCTTAGTAATAGGTATTACCTGTCCTTGCTACACAATAGGAAGCACTGGCTGGGTATTTGGTTCACCTATAGACCTTTTCTTTTTAAATAGGAAAACATAAAAGATGAGATGGATCTTGACATCAGAGAGCAAGGTGAGATGATAAGCTGCACTGCCGATTCAAACTTCTATTGGGAACAAACCATTGAACCTAGGAGCAAGTTTCTCATTGCGTTTTGCTGCAAGTGATATCTGTCTATCTGGTTGCCGTTTAAGAAAGACTAAATCCTCCACCTAGAAGTTGATTTCCTGATGTCTCTTATCATGGTTGGACCTCATGGCCTCCTAAGCTTATAATAGGCGAGATCGTAATGCCTTCAATGCTTCGTCTTAGTTGATCAGAACTTGATCCACAGCTTTTACTTCGGCTGAACCTGGGCAGTAAGCTAATATCTTAGTAGGTGCTCATCCATACACTATTTCAAATAGAGTTTCCTTTAATGCGGTACGGTACCCTGTATTATAGGAAAACAATGCTTAAGAAATTCAGTCAACCCAGTTCTTCAATCTATCACTTATCAAGCACCTTAGATACATTTCAATGATTTGATTAAGTACTTTGGTTTGGCCATCACTCTGAGAGTGATATGCCAATGAGAAAGCCAAGGTATTACCACATAGTTTAAATAACTCTCTCCAAAAAGAATTTGCGAATCTCACGTCACTGTTGCTCACTATCATCTCTGGCAACCCATGGAGTTTAAGGAACCGACCTGCCATACGAAATTGGCAACCTGTCTATGAAAACCGTCGAAATGTTAGACCAGATTTGTGTGGGTACTCGAAGGGGCTGTAGTAAACTTGTTAGCACCAAGTTTTATGCCTTGTGGCATGGCACACGAATCTGATTTAGAGCCTAAGTAGATTCGTTTGTGGAAGAAGATTAGGCCCTCCTTTACCGTCCATTTTCCTTCCATTTCCTCTGCCTCATTAGGAGCAATAAACTGTTGTAGCTATAGAGAATTCTTATTTTCCTGTCTGATAAGCCCAAAGAGATTGAGTTGAGGACTAGAGATGGCAAAATTCTGACTGACCTCTTTATCCATCCTAGATAAGACATCTACCACCTTGTTCTCTCGACTCGCACGATATTTAATCTCAAAATCAAACCCAAGAAATTTGCTAATCCAGTACTACTGTGGCGAAGTGGATACCCGTTGCTCCAATAAGTATTTCAAACTATAATGATCAGTTCATACCACAAACCCCCTTCCTCGTAAATGTACTCGTCAATGCTTTATGGCCTTTGCCAACCTAATAAATTCCTTTTCCTAAGCAGCCAATCTAAGATGTTTCGTGAAATGTCTACTGGAAATGAAATGGGTCTTCCTTACTGCTATAGAACCTCTCCTACACTCGAATTAGACATCACATTTGACTACAAAAGTCTAAGTGAAATCTAGTTAGGCTACATTACATTTTGAGGAAAATTTAGTAAACTCCTCAACGATATTTGCTAGTTCAGCATCGACCATTCCATCTGTCATGCTAGCAACTGCAAGATAGTCCACATCTTCAGCCATTGGCTTCTTACGAGCATGGACCTTCAAAATTTCCATGCGACCTATCAAGCCAGGCTTCGTTATATAAATCTTCCCGTCAAATCGTCCAAGTCGTACAAGTGCAGGATCGAGAATGTCTAGTCTGTTTGTGGAGGCCTGTTGGGTTGTTGTTACTCTCTTCCAAGCCCAACCCACTACTCGGCCCTAACAATCCAGCAGGTGTTTGAGTAGAATATTTCACCTGTTGGCAAACCATACAACTCCGAATAAAGTCATAAACTTGTTTCCTCATACCATCCCAAAAAAATTCTCAAACAATCCGCTTATAAGTTTTCAAAAATCCAAAATGACCAGCACTAGGAGTCACATGATATTCCTGTAGTAAGGTTGGAATCATAGAAGATTGTGGCACCAAAAACAATCTGTTATGATAGTATAACAAATTATTTTTCCAAACTATAGGATGTTTAACTGTGTGGCCATGTGCAAAGTCAGAAATTATTTGCACAAAAGCAGGAATGGTCTGATACTCTTTCCTTAGTGTCTCTATGAAAGAGAAATGTGGAGAAGACCATCCACAAAACTGTCCCTCCTTTGTGAACTGTCTAGACAAAGCATCAGCTACTTGATTCTCTTGACCTGATTTATAAGTGATAGTGTAATCATATCCTATCAACTTAGAAAGATAGTGCTGTTGCTCAGGTGTTTGAATCACTTGTGTTAAAATCTCTTTAAGGCTTCTATGATCAGTCCGAATAAAAAAATGTGAGCCTAACACATACTGTCTCCACTTGCGTACCGCTGCCACTATAGCATAAAGCTCCCTTACATAGGCAAAAGCTTTGCGCAGATGTAAAGGGATCTTTTTGCTAAAATACGAAATAGGATGTGTATCCTGCAAGAGTATTGCTCCCACAGCCAATCCAGAAGCATCAGTTTCAATGACAAAGGTCTTTGAAAAATCTGGTAATCTCAAAATGGGGGCTTGTAATAAAGCGACTTTGAGAGTTTCAAAGGCTTGTTGAGCCTGATCATTCCAATGAAACCCGTCCCTCTGTAACAAATCCGTCAGAGGTGATGCAATGGCAGCGTAATTCTTGACAAATCTCCGATAATATCCAGCCAATCCCAAAAACGCTCGCAGCTGTTTTTGAGTGATAGGCACAGGCCACTGTTGAACACCCTGAACCTTAGAAGGATCAGGACTTACTCCAGCAGCTGATACTATATGACCCAAATAGTAAATAGTAGATGTTGTAAAAATACATTTAGAAGCCTTGACATAAAACTGATGTTGCTGTAACACTTGTAATATTAAATCCAAGTGCTGTAAGTGTGTAGTAACATCCTTGCTATAGACCAATGTGTCATCAAAGAAAACTACGACAAAATGTCGTAAAAATGGCTGGAAAATTCTATTCATAATAGCCTAGAAAGTGGCTGGTGCATTGCTTAAGCCAAAGGGCATTACTAGGAACTCATAATGTCCTTCATGAGTTCTAAAAGCTGTTTTTTCCACATCTGTCGGCTTCATTCGAATTTAATGGTATCCTGATCGCAAATCCAGTTTCGAAAAACATGTAGCACCAAATAATTCGTCTAAAAGTTCATCAATAGTGGGAATGGGAAATTCATCTTTGATAGTAACCTAATTAAGAGCCCTATAATCTACACAGAATCGCCAAGTACCATCTTTCTTTTTTACTAAAAGTACAGGTGAAGAGAATGGGCTAGTGCTATGTTGAATGATGCCTGACTCCATCATTTCTTTCACCTGCTTTTCAATTTCACTTTTTTGAAAATGTGGATATCTATAGGGCTTAACATTCACTGGTTTACTATCAGAAATAAGATGAATTCTATGTTGAACAGATCGCAAAGGTGGCAATGATGAAAGTGCTTGAAAAACAGATGCATATTTGCCCAATAAAATATCAATATCTTTATTGTTGGTGGATATGCATGAATTAGAACTAAACTCCTGAGCCATCAATTGAAAACATGAAGCAACTGAATCAGTTTTCAGTAATTTTTGAAACTGGTGATGTGAAATTTGAGCTAAGGCACCATTGTTAACTCCCTGCAATGTCACTGTAGCTCCTTGATACACAAATTGCATAGTCAAATTTGTGTAGTCAATAGTAACGGGTCCCAACGTTTGCAACCATTGCACTCCCAGAACAAAATCAGTCCCTTGGATTGGCAACACATAGAACAATTCCTTGAAAACCAGCCCTTGAATTTCCAATACAACATCGGAGCATTGACCTTCATAACATAGCTTACTACCATTGCCAATCATGACACCAAAATTAGCTGTAGAAGCTACTGTCAGTCCGAAATGTTTGGCTACTCTTGTTTGCACAAAATTGTGTGTACTTTCGGAATCCACTAACACTGTCACTTGATGGCCATTCACCATTCCATAGAATCTAATGGTACGAGGCACCAGATGTCCGGACATTGCATGATAACTAATTAATCTGTTATCCTGTGCACCTTCATGTCCACAACCCGAATCCTCTGCCAACTGCTCTTCACATGGATCCGTAACCGATCCCTCTTCTTCATCTTGTATTAACAAGAGAAATTTTGCCTTACATCTATGATTCTTGGAATATTTCTCATCACAGTTGTAGCATAAGCCTTGTTCTCGTCTAATTTGCATTTCCTCTTTAGAAAGTTTTTTGATAGGTAATGTAGTTTTAGGATTGTCGACTGTAGAAGGATGAGGTTTAGAAAATTGTAATGGAGAAGAAGTAGGATGAGAAGAAATAGGTATAGAATATGGAGGTCTGAAAGAATGGTCATGAAACTTGGATTCATGCATTTTTGCTAACCAAATTGCATGAGGTAATGATGTAGGACGAGAAATCTGAACCTCTTTGTGAATGTGAGATTTGAGGCCAGAAATGAAACAAGAAAGCAAAAAAGATTGAGGTATGCCTACAACTTGATTAGATAAAGATTCAAATTCTTTTTGATATTCAGTTACCGTTTTCTTTTGCATTAATTTCGCCAGAGCTCCTTAAGTATCTTCATATTCTGAAGGTCCAAATCTAGTCTTGAAAGCCTGCAAGAAAGCTTGCCATGAACCCACTTGGCTATTTTGCTCAAGCCACTATAAATACTGTAAGGCTTCTCTTTCTAATGCAAAAGATGCAATTTCTAATCTTTGTCCCTCCGGTACATTATGAAAGTCAAAAAACTTTTGAGTTTGATAGATCCATGCCAAAACATCTTGTCCGGAAAATTTAGGAATCTCTAATTTGATGCCTCTCAACAAGGGATTCAGTGCAGAATGTGATGAATGGTTTGAATCTGAATGAACTTGAGTTGCCTCCTGAGGAGACAGTCCATTCTGATTATGAAAATGATCAATTTTTTCTGAAAATTGTTGCATCGAAGTATTGATAGCGGAATTCAAATCATTCATCGATTGTTGAGTAACCAAATTGGCTTTAATAGAATCTTGCATCTGTGATTGCATTCCCTTCATAGTCTCTGCTAAAGAAAATACTAAAGATTGCAACTTGGAAAATTCTTCCTGTGATCTTGTTGAGGCCATGACGAGAGCACAAAAAATGTTGGGTTGTTGTTACTCTCTTCCAAGCCCAGCCCACTACTCGGCCCTTTTGCGACTTAAACCCGTGCTACTTCAACCGGATACTACTCTATTCCAGAATGTTCACTCCTCTCCGGATCGTCCTCTCTTCTTCTCACTCTTAGGGTTACAGATACTCTCTCTCTCTCTCAACTCTCTCCTCTTTACTTTGTTCTTTCTGTAGTTTTGTTAAGGTAATCTTTATTAGTGTTTGTGTGTGTGATATGTTTGCAAGTGGGACTTTCGAGCAGCCCTAAGCTCCACAGATTGAAACAGATTTTTCGAAAAGGGGGTAAAAAACCCTTTTCTCTTTTGAGCCGTTTATTTATATGCTCCTTTGTTTGTTACATTTGCATCTTGTTATGTAAACTGATTTCTAGTTATACAGTTACATGATGTAATCTTGAAATCTAGTTGGCATTTTGTGACTCTTTCTACTGTTCCGAGCAAGATCTGTAACAAGGCCATAGTAATTACCTCCCCTCTTCCTTCAAACCCATCTAAGCAAACAAGGAGCTAATTTAAAGTGGCATCACGCTGTTGTCCACCAGATCCCTTTATCAAACCACGCTTTCTTCCAACAGCATCCAATTCATTAATGAATACAACAGATGGAGCATTGTCCTTTGCTTCTTGGTAAAGTGATCGGACACGGGAAGCACCAACGCCAACATATATCTCACAAACTGAGGAGCAGAGATGGAGAAAAAGTTTACGCCAGCCTCACCAGCCACAGCTTTAGCCAGCAAAGTCTTCCCTACACCAGGGGGACCACAAAGAAGGGTCGATTTCACAGCAGGATCCTTCTAGGGTGTCGGTAGTACCAAGAAAAATCGTAAACTTCCAAAAGCTTCTTTATCACAAGTACATATAGGTATCAAAAGTATCTACAGGTTATTTGTTTTCTGCATAAACCAACAAGAAGACTTGTGTACACATAACTGTCAGGTAGCACACCATTTTGAACCATTTCATGAAAAAGACCCAATCCTTGATTAAGATTTCCCCCTTTGCACTTCTCAGCCAATAACGTGCTGTATACAGAAATGTCTAGGGGACATCGAGCAGCTCTAAGTTCAAAGAAAAGTTTATTTGCTTCTCCCATATTTCCACTTCTACATAACCCTTTAAGTAGACTCCCGTGCATGAATTTTTTTTTTTGGGAAAATCATACAGTTTTATAACTTCATCAAACAAAGAACATTCTTTTGACACATAACTGACATCTTCATAGGTACTTATGAAATGGCCAAAAGTTTCAGAGTCAGGAAAGAGACCAATTATTTTCATGTAATGCATGAAATGCTCTGGTGCTTCAACATTTCCAACTCTACATAGGGATGAGACAATTGTGTTACAAGTGAAACGGTTAGCTGTGTAGCCATATCGGTTCATAGCAGCATACAAGTTCAATGCATCTGCTACGTTTCCTTGCTTGCAAAAATGGTAGATTAGTGTGAAATAAATAATATCATTTGAGACAAACCCTGATCTAAACATCTTACAAATGATCTCCTTTGCACTGGTCAATTTTTCAATTTTACAAAGTCCATTCATAAGAACTGAAAATGAAACTAAATCAAGACTCAAACCATCCTTGAGCATTTCATTGGACAACTGAATGGCTCCATTAAGCAACTCTTTTCTACAGAACCCATCAATCAACATCGTGTGTGCAACAAGACCAGGAAAGACACCATTGCTCCTCATCCTTTCTAAAAGTTTTTTTTTTCTTTCTATCAAGTCAAACTTCACCTGTTTACACAAGCCATTTAGAAGAGCCACATAGAAGACCACTTGAGAGATCGATATCAGAATTATCATGAAACCATTCGCAAGTAAATAGCTAACAGGTGAAACGACAATAAATGTCACAAGTGGAGGAAGTGATTGGTCAAATAGTAGGGAAGGAAGCAAGGAAAACAAAATGGGTACAATGATCAAGATGGAAAATGGCAAAAGCATCCTCAAATTCCATTGAACAGCTGTCAATATTGAAAGAATAGGCAAATCAAGATCCCAGGCATGTGCTTGATGCATTAATGCAAAGAAGATGACAGCCATGGAGAGAGCAACTATCTTTGAACTATATAAAAGCAAAAATCTACCGGCAGCTGCAGTGAAGGAAACAATCAGAAATCTACAGTAGGCATGCCGTGATATTTGATATTCAATAACTGGATGACTCCTTACAGGGGTCCAAGGGACAAGCCAGAGATTCAACAATTGCTGGATGACAATAGATGCTCTCAGCCAATTCATGGAAGTCATCTCTATATGAAAGAACACCAGTATTTCGTGAGCAAACAGTACTTTGTTTTGAAGGCAATACCCGAGCCAAGATATGAATTAGAAGATTAATGCAAACTTTAGACAGCTTTGTGAGGTTGAATGGTGATGTGGTATCCAGGAATGATATAATCTCATTTAGCCAAAGCTGCGTATTTGTGCGCTAAGAAAAACTTAAATTACTTCATAAGCGCTGATGCTAGGGTTTAATACTGTGTAAGTATACACGGTAGCAGTGTAGCTATTTTACAAGCGCACATGCACCAAGTAATTTCCTAACCATGACGAAGGCTCATCTGATGCCCAAATCCCTTCGACTTCAATCAAACAACTTTGGTCAGGGGCAAAAATGTAGGGGTACTGAATCTAATTCATAGGCTTATGGCTTGTTATTTTAATGGATTTGGCTTTTTGGGCCGAGGTGACCGGGCCCAAAGAGTAAAGTCCATGTCTTGAGATGATTATGGGAGATTTGGCATGCTGGGCTTGGAATAGGGCCCGTTGGATCAATTCGCCCAATCTAAACTTTTTTTAAATAAGACTCATATATACACACACACTAAAGGCCTTTGGTGGGCCTAAACTCATACAAGGCTCATATAAGGCCTTATTTGTTAAGAACCGTTGATCATCATAACTATCCGACGGACAAAATTTATAATCAAACACTATTAATACCTTATGCCTCTTCACTAAAAAGGGGGGTTCTTTTGGAAAAAATATTGTTACTCTACCGAATTTTCCTTAGAAGACTAGAATTACCATATTCCCATATCAAACTTCATAAAACACGCACCTGTCACCGTATAATCGAGCCTTGTTTAAGACTGACTACTCCTTCTCCCATCTCAATCACCCCTTGATCATCCTCACACACGTCACTTTTTCATTAGGCCATGTGTAGTGCTTTTACACGTAATACCCACGTGACCCTGTACTTGAGCCAAACCCCCCACATCTAATTACAGCAAAAGACAACTCCTTATTTATCTTTTGAATGGATGCTTCACCCTCCATATAAGTAGTTGTTAAATTTTGAAAAGATATATTTTTTTGTTTCAATTATAGCATAAAATTATCATATTTTTAGATACTCATATTATGGGGCATATTTGCTAATGATAAATAAATTGCAATTTGTATAATTGTATGTAATAATTATGGATAAATGTCACATTTGATATCTTAACTTTACCCATTTAGTAATTAATTGTCTAAAGTTCCAAAGTATTAATTTACTATTTGCACTTTATCTATTTTTATAATTAACTACATGAACTTTGCTCCTTTTTACAAGTAACTATCTAAATTTTATTTATTTTTACAATTAATTATCATGTTCAGGTACTATAAAAGTTTGTAAGTAGTAAATCAACATTTTTAAATTTCAGGTAATTAATTATAAAAATTAATAAAGTTCAAGTATTAAATATGATATTAGCCCAATAATTATTATTATTAACATATTTAATGTTATGTTTGGTATGTTAAAATGGTCTCAAACGAATTTGAATGAAATGGAATGAAATGCAATCGCAACTCCTCCTCTCAAGAGTAGAAATTAAATCTACTTAAAGCTAAATTTGTTCATTCTAGGCAATCATGTAAAAGCCAGATCCTAACGTAGAAATTAAAGTAAAACTTGAAATTGTGATTTCATTTTAGTGCATCAACGTTAATTACATTATGGGTAAATATTACATTTGATACTTAAATTTTGTCAATTTTTACAGTTAACTACTTGTAGTTTAAAAATGTTAATTTACTACCTATAAACTTTTCGAGGTCACTTATAATACCTGGACATGGTAGTTAATTGTAAAAATGAGAAAAGTTTATGTAATTGATTATAAAAAGAAACAAAGTTTAAGTAGATAATTATAAAAATAGGCAAAGTTCAGGTAACAAATCAATACTTTAAAATTTTAGATAGTTAATTACAAAAATAAGTAAAGTTAAAGTATCAAATATAATATTTACCTTTATATTATCCACCTTTAAAAACTCTTTGAAATTACACCAATGCCCCCTATTTTTCAATTGTACACTATTTAACATTGAATCTCCTAATAAGTTTTGTAAATACATAAATGCTTCATTTACTTTCTTGAATATAATGGATAGGGAATAGAAAAAGCATTCTTTAGAAATAACTATTACTATAAATATCTTGGAAATGTACATTTAAATATTTATTTTGTGTAAATTTCCATTCAAATGAATACTTATTCTAGTGATATCCAGGACATAAACAATCAAAAGACAAAAGTAAAAAGATAGGGATAGAAGATTAGGTATAAGATTTTATAGAGATTATGTCTTATGTGTCAATCCTCTCTTCAATCATTTATCTTGGTACCGTTTTACTAATCCAATAATAATAAAGAGAAGTTACAATCAGTCTAGTAAACTTTGGCATTTCACACTTTCTACTTTACTTATCTAGCCCTTAATTTGGTTAATCTACAAATCTACAGAAAATCACTATAAGTTCTCTCAAACAATACTATTAAACTCTTAAGAAATAAAAAACTTGAGGAATACAATTGATGTGCCTAACCAATTGGGTGGTAAAAACATCAATCACAAGGCATGAACAATCAACTTCCTTAATAAAATGGCATGTCAAAATCACCTTAAATTGGAATCTAATTCGTGAGTTTTGGAACACTAAACAGATGTAAGATCAAACAATTGTACAATCTTTAATGGAATAATACGCAAATGAACTATAATTCAATCTCAAATTGAAATGATCAAATTTGAAATATACAACCCTAATTCACATGATAAATAAGTAATTAAGAAATTGTACTTAGATATTACTCACTAAACACAATTTGTAAACAACAAGAGTAAGATTAATATGACTCACAATCCACTCAAGTTGATTGTCACCACAATTTTATAAAAAAATTGATAAGAGATCTTTATATGCAAAGGATGACCCCCCACGACACAAAGTGTTTGTTTTTCTCAAAATGTCAAAAACTCTAGTTAGCAAATATTTATACTTGCTCTAATTAGGGTAAAAATATATTAAAAATTACAAAGATGCAAATAAGGTGGCTGGTTTTCCAAAGGACAAATTACAAATGCAAAAATAAAAGGTCGGTTCTCATAAGCAACAATTACAAATACAAATGGTCTTCAAGTGGCCAGTTCTTTACTTCAATTGAACAATTTATAGGCTGTTGGATATGACTCTAAGAATGTCTCACAAGTTGATCCTTAGTGCATATTATTTGGCCATCCTGTAAAATCGATAAATGTACCTACTAAAGTACAAAATAAAACATTATTAGATAAAATTTGGCCATATGTGGATGTTTGGGCTCATGCATCCAAGTCAGGTTTCCTTACTGCTGGAACCGCAGGGTGGATTCGCATCAACAATGATGGCAAATCCTCAATAAATGTTAGCTTTCAAAACAGAACAATAAATTGAATAATGATATAGTGCAGAAATGTTTCTAAGGAAGTTTTTGAGTTCACAATAGTATATAGTATTTTTGATCGAGTTGTATCCACTTTGATTTTCTAAATTGTTGGATATTTATCTTGTCTTCAATTCGTAACCTTTGGAAATGGTCATAAAAATCTTCAATGTTATCTCTAATTATCCATTACAGTTGTTATCCCTCAAATCTTAAACTTGATCTTTATCTCTTTTGAAATTTAAAATTTAAACATTGACTTACGTGCCTTGTTGTTACTTGATATTTTGATTCTTTCTATTTGTAAATTTCATTTGATAAGTTCAAGTCATTATGCTGAAGACTTCCTCATAATTTGTGGATAACCTTGGATTTGAATTTCAAATGGATATTTTAACTAATCAGTTTGGATATGCCTTAAACTTTTATCCTTACAAAAAAAAAAAAAAGCTCAGTCATATCTTCTTAAATGCAGTAACATCTTCTATTGATTCTCTATAAATATCTATACTGCTCGTAATCCCTGTAAAACTTCATTGAATTAATGTAAATGTCCTATTCTCAATAAAAAAATAAACATAATTAAAAATTTTCCTTAAAATCGATCCCCCATTGATTCATAAATCAACTTAAGTGAATGAAGTTGGATATATTTTTCAAATACATCCAATGAGTGGAGTTAGGTCTTCACTCTAATTATATTATCCAACTTAAGCTTGGATCAACTAATCAGTTCAACTTTCATTTCTTAAACGCACTCTCTAATCAATTCTCTAAGTATTAGCATTCTTCATTGTAGTTAAGAACATCTTTTGATATATTATCTAAGTAACTCTATTTTTGCTTATATAATAGTTCTTGTAATATTAAAAAAAATAAAGAAAAATAAAGTTACAAAGTTAAGGGAAAATTAAAACTAAAGAGCCTTTTAAGATATGGTTATTAGACTTTTGCTATGGAGGGTATAAAAATATATTAATACAGTCAATCCCACTCTTCTCCTCTCTATACACATACTCAGACTTTCTAATAGATAAACCCTAATATGCAAATCTAAACCTTAATTTGTAGATCTTTATCATAAGACCATGGCTTTTTTTTTTTTACTCAAATCCACCCAATTTGCAAGGTAAGCACTCTAACTCAATAAAGTATTGGTACTTTTCCTAGTTGTAATGGAGTTGAAACTCGCTTAGGGGTTTTGGTGCAGAAGGAACACAATGTTCTAAAAGGATTTAGATAAAACCATGATCATTGGAGCAATCCGAATAAGTAAGTAGTAGAAATTGGCATATAGTAGAGTTTTGGTATTTAAAATTATGTGATTATAGGCATGAAAGTGTTAAATTTGGAACTATGGTTGATGAAGGGTCAAATTTGAGAATTTGGGAAGAAGAAATGAAGGAATTGAAGGGTACATGAGTGTGTACCTACTCGTGCTAGGTTGAGAAGAAGAAATGTGCAATAAGGACTATATAGCTAGGTATATGCATATCTATTTGTCTATGTTGGTGTACATGGCCAAGTACATGATTGTGTACTTTGGTGTGTTGAGAAACGTTTTTGCATAGAAGGGTATACAGCCATTTACACAGTTGTGTTGCCCTAAAACTTTTGTAACTCTTTGTTTTCTTCTTTTTTCTTGATTTTTCAACGATTCTAAGTTAATTTAAGATAGTTGGAAAGTAGAATATTACTAGTAGGGTTTCGAGAATAGTTATTTATGTACTTTTAATTAGGTCACATATTAAGTAGATTTAGTTGCCAAAAGTATAGTGGAATTTTAGGTATGTGTTTACCTATTTGATGGTTGTGCTTGGTAATTTAGCATCTAAATGAACTTAAATATTACTCGACTAATAATTTGTTTACTATGTATGCATGGCTCGACTTAGGGGCTAGGTGGTGCAAATCCTTAGAGGGCACTCTAATGATATTTGTATAATGTTGTTCTTAATTAAGTAGCACATTAAAATGATCAGAATAAATTTTAGATGACTCATGGGTGTTAAAGTTAGGGATGATAGTTCTCAACACCATAATATTAGGGCTAATAGTAGTAGTATTCTAAATGTATCACACACACACACACACATATATATATTCAATAATTTTTTTTAATCACTATATGGTGTGACAGGTCATGAGTACCCTATGATATTTGTTGGTTTAAATAAAGATAATAAACCTATTGATTGTGATTTATTTGATGCATTACATATGTGTATATTGTGATCATTATAGCATCTACATGTGTTTGTAATATTCACGTACTGAGCATTAGCTCATCCTTTTTTGGAAAATTGTTTTTTTTTAGGTATATTAGACTTTGGGAGTGGGTTCAAAGACATATAATAAATTAGGTTATTATAATTAACTTTTGATTAAATAAGATTTGACTTTAGATTATCTAGAAAATTTTAGAATTATGTGTATTAACAAATAAATAGAAAATATGCATTTATGATACTTGAAAGTTTGATAAATTGTTTTATACTATGAAGAAATACATATACTGTGGTTTTAGTAATGATACATGGTAGATTGTAACATTTTAAGTTTTGAGATATTATAGTTTTTATATTGTATACTTTATAAATTCGTTAGTAAAATACTTAATTATTTTGTTATCATGAAAAATTAATGGTAGAGAACATAACACCTCTTTCCAAAAAAGACATGCTGTGGGGGAGTTAAAGCTCAGCTATGGACCTGACATGATCATTCTCCTCGATCAAAAGTTGCGATAATGAGTAGATGTGTGATAACGAGTGATGGGATTTTTTCCACAAAATTTGCATATGAGCAGATGTGTGATAAAGGGTATATGATAGAACAAATGGCGGATAGTAAATGGATTTGGAAAGCACCAGCAAATCCCAAAATGCAGCTATTCGTCTAGAAATGTATTCATAATGCCTTATCAACAAGAAGTAATTTAGTGAGGAGAAGAATTCAAGTGGAAGATAAGTACGTTTCTTTGCAGTCAAGAGCTGGAAACAAGGCAACGTTTATTGAAAGACTGTTGTTGGACAAGGCAAATTCGGAGATCTGTCAATGCATCACAGAAGTTCCAGGCATCCTTTAATCTTCTTGGTTGATTGAAACAAAATGGATCCTTAAAGAATAATGACAAGGGACAAAAGAGGGAACCGTGGTCTTGCTCATTCCCTTCTGTGTTACGGGGCATTTGGAAGGAACGTAATGGACGAATATTTCAGAGGGAGCAATGTAATCCTGACTAGCTTCAGGTTGCCCTTGCAAACGCAGCACAGTTCTGGGCAGTTGAAAAAGCAGCCTCTAAAGAGCACAATCCAATAGATGTAGCCTGGGAGCCTCCACCAACAGGTTGGCTGAAAATAAACTGTGTTGGTGCTGTGAAAGAGTCAGGGGTGGTCGGGATTAGTTGCATTATAAGAGACCATGAAGGAGTTTACGAAGGTGGCTTTGCTAGACGATTACATTCTGTGTTGCTGCCTCTTGAAGCTGAAATGTGGAGTATTTTTTGGGGATTAGAATATGCTCCATCTGGAAACTTGGATGGGATTATCATAGAGTTGGATTCAAAAACAACCATTGATTGTCATCTGCTAATGTCGTTTCCTTGTGCAGGCAAAGAACCCCCCGATTCCATAATCTGCAGATTGCATGGATACCGAGGAGTAGAAATAAAGTTACTGATTTACTTGTGGAATATAGCTGCCAAGTGGATGTGGATTTCTTCTTTGAGGATGTTCTTCCTAGTAATTTTTGTCTTCTTGCAGTTGTGGATGACAGTAATCCAAATGGGTTAACTTTTTCTTCGTTTTCTGTCGGTTGAAGCAGCTAGATAGCTACTGTTTTGTTTTCTGGTATTTACACCAGCTCGACTCCTCTTTATTATATGTTCAATGTTTAGGTTTTGTTCCTATCCAAAAAATAAAAATCATTGTAGTGTTTACCTCATAAGTTATAATTGGTGATTTATATATATTTTCAGCTTAAAAAAAATGGAATTTCAAAATAAGTAATTCAACTCTTTTTTATCTTAATATCTTCAAAAAAATATTAATATGATGCAATTTTTTATCCCCTCTCTTTCTTTTTCTTTTTTCTTTTTTTTTTCTCCTTTTTTCTAATCTTTGATATGATATATGTCATATTATATATGGAGATTTTGTTATATATTATTGTGTTTTCACATTGTATAGTATATAACATTACGGATATATTATTTGAGCAAAAACTGCAATTTATAATTTTCTCTTTGTAAACTTTAGAATAAAGTAATCGATGTCAAGACAACAAAAATAGATTATTAAATTAAATAAGCTCTTCAAAATTCTACAATTGTGATTGCGATCAAAATCTTTAGGTAGCAATAGCATTTGGTTTCCCTAGTTTTGGGAGACACGATGGGACAAAATAAATCGTTATTTGTTTAATTTATAATATGAATATATTACTAGATAAAAAATTCATTAAAAGATAGGATAAAATTAAAAAAAAAATTGTATTATCTAACTAATGATATAAAAATTCATGGATAAAATAAAAAAAAAACTTTTAGAAAACTCTTAAAATAGTTCTTTTATTTTGTAAAATTACAGACTAAACTAAGTATAAGGAATTGTACTATGCTATACCTTTTAAACCATATTGTCATGTTATCTATACTTTACTATTATGGTAATCAAACATTGTCTTAATCTAACCCATAAGTTTTTTTTTTCTTTTTTTTCCTTTTTTTTTTCTTAACTCTAAAGCACTAACCTTGATAATAAGAACATAGATTTTGTAAAAAGAAACTAAAAATGAAACAACTGGTTTTTCAAGCCCTAAATTGATTGAACATGGATTGCAAATCTAAACACTAGACCCAAGTTTAAGTGAGCCAAGGGTTCAAAATATGAAAACAAACTTTACTCAAGCCAAATCGTCTAAAGTGGTCAACTATTTATATTTTATAATATGTTCATCCATGTTACGTCCCAAATTAACCTCTTTAACATTTTGGTCGATAAAAATTGTCCTTTTCCTATCTATTTGATCACTTTGTCTTCCTAGTAGACTTAATCTCCTTATTTCATTCAAATTTGGTTTTAAACATTTCCTTAACATATTTCTTGATCATGAATCAAATTATAAACAATAGTAAACTTGTAAATTAACTATAGATTTTTTGTGATTGCATGCGAGAAAACTCCTAAAAGTAATTTTGCAGTGTCAAACAGAACAAAATAGAGTAAAGTAAGAAGACAAGAAAGAAAAGTAAAGTTCTTGTTTTCATACAAGAAGAAAAGAGTAAAGTAAGTACCCCCTTCACCGGGACTTTGTAAAGGCCCCAACTTGACACAAAAATGCTGAAGTTGTTGATCTATGACAACTTTTCTAATGAAATCGACAAGCTATGAGGTAGAAGATATATGAATGATACGCAAGAAATGAGATTACAAATGGTCTCAGGTAAAGCCTACATCCAACTCTATGTGTTTAGAAATAGAAGAAAAGAAAGCAAGAGCAATTCTTTTGTTATTGATGCAAGGCTTCTATTCTTAACTTCTACTGATGAAATAGCCATTGTGGTTTGTGTCTTAGTCTTCTAAGAAATAAGAGAATTTTTAAGGAGAATATAGAATCTAAATAATGACTTTTGATCCACTCGACTATTACCCCAATCAGCATCAGAATATCCCATAAGTGAAACGGGACTATCAAATGAGTAAAATAAGCCTCTGTTAATAGTGCCTTTCAAATACTTCAAGACATGGATAGCAACACAAAGATGAAAAGTGAGAGGTTGAGAAACAAATTGACTAAGTTATTGCACAATAAAGGATATGTCAAGATGTGTAATTGTAAAATACAATAAATGTTTTTGTTGCATAACAAAAATTTTCTCTAGTTTAACATAAAACCACTGGAATTTTGGCATACTTCAATACCTAAGAAAAATCAAACATCACCTATATCCTTAATTGTAAATGCTTTGTCAATAACACTTTTCACATCAACAATAACAAAAAGAGAATCCCTAAAAACCAGTAAATCATCAATGTATACCAAAACAATTATGAAATCATCATCATTATTGCGAGTAAATAAAGAGTAATCATTGAATCTAAGAGTAACTAGAAATTTACTAAATTCCTTGTTCCAGCCTTGATGCTTGCTTCAAACCATATAAAGAACTCACAAGTTTACATACTTATCCTGGTGAAGCCATGAAATACCTTTCTGGTAGCATCATGTATATTTCCTTATTATTATGACCATGAAGCAAAGCATTATTTACATCTAATAGACAAGCATACCACTTCTTAATAGATGCATGAGCAAGTAATACACAAGTAGTAGTAAGATTAGCAACAAGGGAAAACATATGTGTGTAGTCAATACCTTCAACTTAGTTGTATCGTTTTGCTACTAGTCTTACCTTAAACCTCTCTACTGTCCCATTAGGTTAGTACTTTATTTTGCATACCCATTTGCTTCCAATTGCTTTCTTTCTTGATGGTAAATTTGTAAATTTGTAAGTTCTTTTGCTGCAGAAGATGTGCTAGTTTGGACACAATGTATAAAGTTAGTTAACCAATAAGGTGGTCTTTTAGCTTAGGTAGATTGTCTAATAGGAACAGGTTGTGTATGAAAGTCAACACACTAACTATCATGTTTGGATCAAGACTGAATAGATGGATTGGACATTGGAAATGAATCTATACAATTAGAATGATCAAAACGGAATAGAGAAGTATCATGTGAAGAGGGACTTGATGAAGAATCAGATTTGAATGGAATTGTTTTTTTCAAAAAATACAACATCTTAACTAATGAATAATTGATTAGACTTTAAATCATAAAGTTTGCAACCATTTTGTCTATATGGATATCCTATGAATGCACATCTTCTAACCTCTTGGATCAAATTTATCTCGTAAATGAGAAAGTGTGGATGCATAACATAAGCATCTAATGACTCTAAGTTCATCATAAGTAGGTGGTTTATGAAATAAAGATTGATATGGTCTTTTCCAATTCAAGGATTGAATATGTATCTTATTTATGAGACATGTGGCAACTAGAAGACATTCTCCCAAAAAAAATTTAAGAGGATTAGCATGAAGTCTTAATGCTCTTGCTACATCTAAAAAATGCCTATGATTTTGCTCTACCATCCCATTTAGTTGAGGAGTGTAGATGACACTCCTCTAGTGAACAATTCCATGTGTATGAAATAATTCTTGACATTGAGAAGATAGAAATTCATCACCATTATCAGTACAGATGTATTTTGATGTGGTTTGAAAATGGTTTTTAACATGTGCCAAAAATTTAATTAAAATGGTATAGGTATTAGATTTATGTTTCATGAGAAATTTCTATGTGCTTTTTGTCATATCATCTACAATCTTGAGAAAAAATTTATCTCTGGAGATAAAAGGTGTATTATAAGGTCCCCATACATCCATATGTGACAATTGAAAAGGAAACAAAGAACATGTAGTGCTCAAAGAGAAAGGTAATCTATGGAATTTTGGCAACATGCAAGTATTGTATACAAGATTTGAATTTTTCAGATGTTCACAACTAACTAAATGTTGAAGTTTAGAAAAAGAAATAGACCTAGCCTACTATGTAATAGCTCTAAGGAAAATTTCTTTTTATCAAGAATAAAATGACTACAATGTTCAAAAGAAACATAGGAATTAGATTGACTAGAAGACTTAATATGAAAACCAACAGTTGATTATGTCTTTATTACATATAATCTAAAGGCAACATCTACTTGAGCAACAACTTTCTTAAAGTGTTAGTCTTGGAAGAAATACTGTTGATTATAAAAAATTGCAATTAAGCTATGGCTAGTAAGTAATCTACTAATAGAAAGTAGATTAAATTGGAAATTAGAAACAAGTAATACATTTGTAAGTGTAATGTGAGAATTAATCCACACATATCTAACAATGTTTACTAATTTGATACGACCATTTGGTAGTTTGATTTTAATTGGTTCGGGTAAGGTTCTTTTGTTGGTTAAAGGATGACAAAATTGAGACATGTGATTTAAGGCTCTTGTGTCTACAACCCATTTACCTAAAATATTATCTATTTGAGATGCAAAAGAAGAATTAGCTTGAGAAAAGATCTCAAGCATACTTGCAAAATTTGCAAAAGTCGAATGATCATCCATTTGTTGCTTTCCACTTCTCAACACTTTGATAACTTCTTGACAAACTTTAGAAATAAGATCAAATTATACACTGTTTATATTTGCAGTTGGTGCTGGTACATCAAATGAGTGATAATTAAGTGGATTATGTAAAATTATGGGACTTGAATCAACTAAAGCCATGACTCTAGTATTCTTCTTCTCTTTGGATCCTTCAAACTAGTCTAGATATCCAATTAACTTAGCATTTTTCCACTGTGTATTTGAATCTCTTGCAATGTACATATTGTAGCTTTTCCTAATTTTTAATTCATTTATCACTAGCAAAACCTTTAACTGTATTCTTTGCATAGCATGCAATTGAAACTTCATCACATGAACCTAAAATATCACTCATATACTTCTATTTCTCAACTTGACACACTGTAATATGCTTTACTTATTGTTGGTAGAGGATCCATAGACAAAATCTAGCTTCTAACATGCTCAAATACATCATTGAGTCCCATAAAAAATTGCATGAGTTTTTTCTTGTTTTCAATTTCTTGTATCTTATCTTTCAATTGTCAACTACATTGTCCATAAGCTCTACAAGTACACTTAGGATAATCACAAAAATTGTCCATCTCATCCCATAACTTCTTCAATCTATTGAAGTATATTGTAACATTCATAACACCTTGCTTCATAACCAAAAGCTAACCACCCTTGACAAGTTGGAAGCATGGGGCGTGACTACTTCTACTACATGCTTCTTGTGCCAACAGAGCCCAGAAGACCACACCCACCTCTTCTTCAATTGCAGTTATTCTAGCTTGATATGGACCACGGTTTGTGACTACCTTCGTTACCCGGCACACTTCCGAAACTGGCAAGGGGCTACATCTCTACTATTGGCCTCAACTGGCTCCAACTCTCCTAACTTCAATAGAAGATGTGCGGCACTAGCTGCGACGGTGTATTGTATTTGGAGAGTGCGTAACAATGTACGCCTAGGGAACCATATCCCCAGTTGGGGTTCTGTTGTAAACCAAATTAGAGCTTATTCCTCAGTCTTGTAACACTCTCATGTAGCTCTTTATTTTTGCATTGTTTTACTTTGTCCTTAAGACTATGATGTAAATTTTCCCGGCTTACGGTTATATACCTTTGGACATCAATAAAATTTAACTTATCCAAAAAACATTCATAACATCTTGCTTCATATTCACAATATCGTGTTATAGTTGATAAAGCCAAGGACCACTAGTAATACTGAATTTGTCACACCCCAAAAGAAGACCTCAAAGTTTCCACTAAAAACTATCATGTTACGTGTGCACCTGTTACATGGTAGTTACCTTACAAGTCATAGGTCGATAGACTTTAATTAAATATTAAATTAATTACAACTAATCATATTACATAGGATCATATAATAATAATATAACTACGAATTCCTTTATTCCACGGTTGACCAAAATTATAGAGAATTAGAATCCCCTACCAAAATAATAAAATGGAAAAACACATATAAGTTTTACGAATTTCATTTTTACATTGAGTTCCTAAGAGTAAAAAATTATCTAAATAAACTATTAATACACATTTTAACATGATCAATTAAACTACTCAAATACAATAATTTACAAAGTTGAATGCCTCTAGCATTCCAACATTTCATTCCATTTATTCCATGTTCATTGAAATGGATCACAATAGAATCTCAAAGGTAAGCTTCATCTAGGTCCCATCATAATATAAATTGAAAATCTCACATAACCAAATTTAAAATATTTATAAACATCTATCCTTTGATACGTACATGAACCTATGGAAGAAGATTATTCTAACTCTCACCCTTGCATCTTATCCCAGAAGTTTCATGACCTGTATTATAAAATCTATAGGAGAGTGAGCTAACTGCCCAATGAGATAGAAGTGCAATATCTTTATATTGTTTACACACATAAGCAATTTTAAACAAGTTTTTAAATCATATGCTATGTATGAGCAATCATATGAATGCAACATCACATATGATTTTTCAATAACCAACATAAAGTCTAAGGTTTACGCCCATTTGACCTTGGGTTGGGGATTCACATCACTATCATTAGTGCCCAAGTCTCTAACCCAATTAATTTACTCTTATCTCTAAGTTAAAATTTGTGTCTTAGCTTTAGTCCATAAGCTTAGGTGTGGTTAGCACATTGAGAAATAAACATCCTCAAGGATAGACCGGACTCGAAACCGTCAATATACGACAATCTCCTAATCACTTAATTCACTCTTGGCGAAACAATAATCCTTCTATTACTTTCGATATACCTTGTAGTAGTGATGACCTTTCAATACAATACAATGTCCTGTATAATGCGTGTCAAATTTTATTTAATTCTGAATAATTAATTTATTATTTTGAGGTGGTCATGCAAGATATAATCATACAAATAGCAAAGATACAGGAAACTTCAAGTATTACAACCATGAAATAATACTCACAAAATCACAATGCATGAAAAGTAGAATAAAAGCATTTCAGAATTTATCCGAAACCGGTAGATCGTGTTTTATCTTTTATAAATATATATTATTCCTTGAGACGTTACCTTACTTTTTCTTTTCTTCTTCTTCTTCTTTTTTTTTTTTATTTTCACATTATATTATATATATACATATATATTTATAGCATATCCCCGTGGCACCTATTCACTGCCTCTCTTCCATGTTGCAAGCTTGGTTTCCTATTGGTTATTTATTTATTTATTTACATAATTATCTAATAATTTCCCTTTCCATGGCCACTATTCACCTCAAGCTCACCAGATTCACGTTCCTTCACTAGAAAATTCCCCAACACACCGACTTCCTTTTTCTCCCCTCCCCCTTCTTTTTTTTTTTTTTTTTTTTTACGTTATTCATATATTTATATATATATATAGGATTATATGTTTAAATCCGTACATCCACTATTTATCATCCTTCCCTTTCGTCCCTCATCGGAATTCTCTTCACCAGATTTTCAAGCACTCACCGGAAACACTCTCGCACTCACACACCACGAACCAACACAATCTTAGCAATACCTCCGCTGCACCAGCAATAGACACCAAGCTCCACTTCCACGCACACGAAAACACACAGATACAATACAAACTTGACAATCACGAATTCATGCACAAGCAAAATTTGGATACGACAATTTCATGCAAAATTCACAATATCAATATATATACACATATACATAGTTAAACTACACGTCACATTACATATAAACAATAGTTCTTACTCATCTGGATCTTATCTTTAATTACTCATAATGACATTTGGGTAAATATGCAAGAAGGTTTTCTTCTCTTAAAAACACAAAAAAAAATCACACTATTATAAGTTATTCATGATTAATATCATCTTACTTAGTGTATTTCTAGTTATTTTAACTAATTTTTTAAGTTAAATCCTATTGTTTATGCACATATCAAAAGTATATTTAAATTCTAAAAGTAATATTTCTTTTACCATGTAAGACTAGTCTAATTTCGTAGGTCTCACCTTAAGGATTACGTAGATGGTCTTGAATTATGATTTAGACATCACAAGCGCAATTTACAATTTTTTTTCTTCGTGCTTTTTTTTTTTTCTATCTCTCGCTCACTTGCGCTCTTACGTTTTCAGTGGACAATCTAATGGAAACTAAGAAAATGAAAATTTTGGAGGTTAGTTATTATGAGTTCCTATATATATAAAGTTAATTTTTGGATTTTTGAGTTCGTTTATCATGTATGGTAAGTTACTTAAATTTAGTAACTTTAGTGTCTTAAAATGAAATCTTACGACTAAGCTAAATAAATTATTCCGAGTGTAAATATTTACTTAGAATTTTTATTTAACAATCATAAGTCTATGATTTTAATTTATTTTATCGTTTATTCTAGAATTTTCGATAATTCACTTTTCATATGATTATTTCTTTTAATTTAAAGTTACGCGAAGTATAGTTAAGGCTTTTAATACGATCTTTTAACTATTTTGATGTTATATGTAATCAAATTTTGCGGGTTTTACAAAATCTTTCACTAATATCCTCCTATAGTTCATGAGCTGACCTAGCATACATGAAAGCTTCGAATAAATATTTGGTCATAGAATTCAATAACCAACAATGAATCATATAATCACACTTTATCCATCTTTGAATTTCTTTAGTATCATCTTCAAGTTTCAAACAACTTTCGTCTATAAACCCTATCTTTGCTTTTGCTCATAAAGCCAAATTTTATAAATCAACTCCATCCAAGAAATATTGTTCCATTGAAGACTATACTAGTAATCAACACACTAGGATTATCAGATGGAGACAAGTATAATGGATCCAAATTAATTGTATCTACTACCATTTTCTCAATCAAAGATACCACAAAACCAAATTTGGAAATGAGACTAATAGAAGAACTGAACAAGCTTATTGACTTTGATTGCTAGTGCTCTAATACCATGTAAACTTCCTATGATTGTATGCAAGAAAACTCCTGGAAGTACTATTGCAGTATCAAACAAAACATAACAAAATTGAGTAAAGTAAGAAGACAAGAGAGAAAAGTAAAGTTTCTATTATTCACATAAGAAGAAAAGAACAAAGTAAGTATTTATAGTCCGATACTCTAACTAACCGTACACTACTAAAGTATTTACACATGTGTAACTTAAATATATCTACACATATATATGTTAGCATTAACCCAAAACCATATAAAATAAATTAAAATAATATAATTAAAAATTATTATAGGTTTCTTAGAAGAATGAAGATACAAGTTGCAAATTTTCTAAACAAACAAGTGCAAGTGAGTAACTATTCTACATGGCTAATGTCTATCCGTACTAGGTGTAATAAATGAATTTAAACTATATTTGACTTTAATAACTTAAGGTTGTGTGCTAGTTATGCTTCCATCGAGGCTATAACTAATTAGATAGGGTGGTCATGGATTCAATGTTTGCCATCTATTAAGGACTTGAGCATTGGAATGAAGTGGTTCGTAGTTTAATTCCTGAGACTAACATATATGGGTAGGTAGATAGAACTACTTTGATGTGGAATGGGATTTTTAAATAGAATATGTTAACGGGTTACACTAATGGTATCAGACACTAATATAGATAATGATAGTGGATTGGTTGATTAATGGCTTATACAAGTAATGAATCTTACATGAAACGATTTAACTTTTAGACTAAGAATTTAAGGACTTAATTTGACTTGTCGACTCTAATTATAGCCTAGGACTATGTTTGCTTGAACTTTCTACCCTCTACCTCACATAACCTCTTAATGGTATTATGTATGCTAGCTATATTGATTGTTTCATTCAATAATGAATTAAATCATGTGTGACTTAGCATTTTTGTGTTTGTTGTAGGTTTGTTAAATGTTTGGTATCATTGCTTACCCCTTTAATGGGGACTTTTTTTTTTTCATGTAAATATGAGGAATTAGACAAAAAGATTCTTAAAGAATAGGATATGGGTCTTATGTGACCTTATTGAGCATCAATAGCTCACAAACTAATAACATTCTTTGAGTTTAGGTAATAAACTTGTGTAAGGAATGATAAATAACTTCATTGTTTACAATTTTTTCTAAGCTTTTCTTGATTAAAGAATTTAAAAAATAATCTTTTTTTTTTCCTAAACTTAATTGAAACCATTATAGATTCCCAATTGTCCCTTTTGTTCTACCATCTTACTTTTAGCATGAGTTTGATTGTTTTTTTCTATAATCACTCTCTTTCTCAAAACAATTACAAAATACAATGCGTATAGAATATCTATAATGTGGTTTAATATATGAGTTTTTGGTATTTAAATATCAAGACTTAATTGTATTTTGGAGAAATTTCACACTCAAACTCTTATAGCAAACTTCGTGTTGGCAATGTAAATTCTCTAAGGACAATAAATTCATTCATACATCTAAGTGCTTTGATCTCTTTAGTTCACTAAACCAATCATCCATCATATTTTTCTTGATAACCCTTGATTTGAAAATATTATCTTAAGATTCGACTTGGCATTTGCAATTGGTCTGGCGAGATCTCTCTCTTATGAAAAGATTTCTTAGCTGCATTTTTTCCCTCAATTCTAATCTGTGGATTTTATCTGTCAAAGCTTGAAAATGTTCTCTCTCTTTGATTGACTTGATTTAGGGCAATCTTATGAAACTCCCCATTGTAATTTTGACAAGAACTCCTTGTGGTTTTTTCATCCCTAATCTTGTAGATTCTTCCCTTGAATATTTTAATTAATGCTTGTTGATTTGTACAAGTCTTCCAACAATTTCAAAGAATTGTCTTAAATTAATTAGAAGATGAGGAGTATTTCTTGCATTTTTTGGATGTGGTCAACCCCCATATAAAATAGGTATCTTTGTTGAAGGATTAGAAATACCAATCCATTAGAAATAAGATGAGGAGCATTTCTTGTATTAATCTCTGTTAATGGATTTGGCGTTTATCATCTATTAAGGACTTGACAATTGGAATGATGTGGAATGAGATTTTTAAATAGAATTTGTTAATGGGTTACACTAATGGTATGAGACACTACTATAGATAATGATAGTGGATTAGTTGATTAATGGCTTATATAAGTATTGAATCTTATATAAAACGATTTAACTCTTGAACTTTAAGAATTTAAGGAAATAATTTGACTTATAGACTCCAATTATAGCCTAGGACACTATGTTTGCTTGAACTTGCTACCCTCCACCTCACATAACCTCTTGATGGTATTATATATGTTAGCTATATTGATTGTTTCATTCAGTAATGAATTAAATTATGTGTGATTTAGCATTTTTGTGTTTGTTGTAGATTGGTTAAATGCTTGGTATCATTGCTTACCCCTTTAATGGGGACTTTTTTTTTCATGTAAATATAAGGAATTAGACAAAAAGATTCTTAAAACATAGGATATGGGTCTTACGTGCCCTTATTGAGCAACAACAACTCACAAACTAATAACATTCTTTGAGTTTGGGTAATAAACTTGTGTAAAGAATGATAAATAACTTCACAGTTTATAATTTTCTTTGAGCTTTCTTGATTAAAGAATTTAAAAAATAATCTTATTCTTTTTTCCTAAGCTTAATTGAAACCATTATGGAAATCCAATTGTCCCATTTGTTTTACAATCTTACTTTTAGCATGAGTTTGATTATTTTTTTTACAATCTCTCTCTCTCTTTCTCAAAACAACTACAAAATACAATGCACATAAAATATCTATAATGTGGTTTAATGTAAGAGTTTTTGCTATTTAAATATTGAGACTTAATTGTATTTCGAGGGAAATACATCTAAGCACTTCATTCATACATCTAAGTGCTTCGATTTCTTTAGTTCACTAAACCAATCATCCATCATATTTTTCCTAACAAACCTTAATTTGAAAGTATTATCTCAAGATTTGGCAGCTACATGTTTTTAAGAATTGCAATTGTTATGGCAAGATCTCTCTTTTATGAAAAGATTTCTTAGCTGCATTTTTTTCCTCAAGTTTGATCCACGGGTTTTATCTGTCAAAGCTTGAAAATGTTCTCTCTCTTTCACCGACTTGATTTAGGATAATCTTATAAAAATCCCCATTGTAATTTTGACAAGAACTTGTGATTTTTCATCCCTAATTTTGCCGATTCTTCCTTGGAATATTTTAATTTATGCTTGTTGATTTGTGCAAGTCTTCCAACAATTTCAAAGAATTGTCTTAAATTAATCAGGGGATGAGGAGCATTTCTTGCATTTTTTGGATGTGGTAAACCCCATATAAATAGGTATCTCTGCTGAAGGATTAGAAATACCAATCCATGATTGAAAGTTGAGTTTTCAAGATTGCTTAGCTAAGAGATCTGTGTGAATTTGCGATTAAGTGTATTTGAGTGAGAGTTGTATTGAGGTTTTTCTTCGTAATTAAGTGAATGATATAATAACAGGCTAGAGAAATTAATGAGGTTTTTTTTTTTTTTTTTTTTGAGAGAGAGAAGTAGCTTGTCAGGTTAGATTAGTTAGAATCGAGGAGAATATGAGAGAAGTACGAACTACGAAGGACGCTTAAGTTGGAAATTTTCTTTGGTTTTAAGAGTAGTAATGCTTATGTGAATAGAGAAAGTTCTTATACCAATTATTAAACTTTGAAATTTAGTAATTTTCCATTGGTTAAGCTGGAGAACATACATTTATGGGTCCACTTTTCACTTATTAGCTTACTTTATGTTTTCTTAATCGTACGCATTCGAACAATTTACTTGAGATTTTTAAACGCCAAAAGTCTGATCCTAGATTTACTAGCTCAATGATTTAACTTTTTTGGTTCTTTATTTCTAGTTTAAATGCTTCCATTTTGACATTTTTAGTCATCCATGTTGATTCAAACTATTGAATAACTGGAATTAATACAAGTATTGCCAAAAACCCTCTACATTTACATTAAAATTTATTCAAGCCATTTATATTTTGAGCGAGTTATTTACTTTAAATCCTCTGTTACTATCTTCCATCAGCAAGCAAAAAAGAAAAAGAAAAAAAATGAAAAGGATGGCCAAACAACCGAACACAAACGATAGAACTCAAACTAGAGAGGGCTAATATGAGATACCATGCATACATCTAAACGGGTTGATGATTGAATTTTAGCACAATTATGAGTTGCCATGTACTTTAATACTTACATTATCAATAAGCAAAGATAAGATCAATCTTCATTTCAGCATATATAATATCTCAAGAGCAAGTGTGGATCAATCTTAAGATAAACTGGACTTCAACCTGTCAAAAGTTAATTTCAATCATTGAAAAAATGAAAGTACAATGACATACAGGTGCATATCATATATCGATATCATAGGGCATTCAGTTAGGAGAAAAAAAAAACCTTCCCTTCATTGTTAAAACAGGAACGGATTTATTGTTGTCACTTGAATATATTTCTATCACGTATGGAGATACTACGCTATAACTATAAAGTAACAATCTGTTGAAGAAAAAGGCAAATATGGCTAATGCCTTTATTACCCAAAGAAAAAGAATAAATGAGCAATGAGAATCTATTGCTATTTACAGTCACTGCTCCCTAATAAAACTGGCTGACTTCCCCTATAGAAAGAATCAATGGGCACCCTAGCAGCCCTGACTGATTAAATTACAAGGGTCAACAATGAATTAAATAAACGAGAAGCAAGTCACAAAAGGAGCTTCTGTTTACACTAAAATCCTTGGTTTCCCCCATATTCTCCTCTGCCAACCTAACACTACAACATCATCCTCACTTTTTTTCTATCTGGTACTAATTTCACCATGAAAAATCATAAATCCAGCATCCACCATCAGCACTCACATGAACAACCTAGAAAATGTTAAATTTCCTACAAAATGCCTTTCCATCAGCAGTCTGGACACGTCTACTGACAAGTCCATTAAGGAACACCAGACTCGTTCTGCTGCCTTGGCATCAGAACAACTAATTGCAGCCTTCCCAGCTGGCATAGCTTTGTTGGGTTTTTGAATATTGAAACTGTTGCAGTACCATCTTCTAATAATACAACTCGCGCAATGCTGAAAGCTTCACCTGTTTCAGCTGCAAACTGCCACTCTCTAGATGATATAGCAAACCAGTCCTTCCTCCTAGATTTCGTTGCTTTAACTTCAATGTACTCTCTACCAACAACATCATCACCAATAACAATGTCATAAGGCAACCCTGTTTCACTGAGTTCGTTGATCCAATTGACTTGCCTACCACCAGCTATCCTTGCAAAATATTCATAAGCTACAAGCTCACCAACTCTTCCAGTTATTTTTGCTTGTGCTGCATTAAAAGTTGGACCATTAAGCTGATCTCTATGGTAAAAATATTGTGAACCCAGCCCAGGCTCCTCAGATGCCTTGACAAGATCAACATTGTCTTGTAGACTTGAAACAGCATTGCCACAATGGCTTTGGCAGAACTGATCTAACATATTAGAGTTCAGCAAGATCTGTGATTTTGAAGCAGAGCTAGAATCTCCTCCAGCCTTCAAATTTGCATCAAACTTTATTGGTATCACATTATTTGATTCTACTACAGCAACTTCTGGCTCATCTTCTTTTTTATCATTGAGACTGCTGTTTGGCTGCATAAATGTTGCCTTCACTCTAATACCATGTTCACGTGCATGCTGAAAATCTGGGGCAGTCTTCCAATCTAAAGGTGGCCAAGCTTTAATATTACATTTGGAATTCTTTTTTCCTTTTTTCTTTTTGGAAACAGAAGACAGTGAAAAAGACTCATCATGCTCTGGTGATGAACATGGGGTTGCAATAGACCAAACAGTTTCCCCTTCAGGCAGTTTCTTCACCTTCTGGCTATTTAATAGGAAATGCTCTGTCTGCTCCATGGTAGAACCTAGTTCCACCATGGAAGTGATCATGTGAAGAAAATTCGCTACATGCAACTCTGGAGTTCCATCAAACCACAACCGAGAGAGTTCCAAAAATAAAGCATGATTGTCTGACTCCTCAGCAACATACAATACATTACCCTGACAAGACCATAAAATTGTTACAAATTAAACTGTACTGGAAAAGTTACTATCTGGTTGAAAAAGTGCTATCAAGTGGGATAATAATAAACCTGCATATGCAACCAGGGGCAACAGTTGATCATCATAAGAAAGAAGATATCAAGTGAGCTAGGGTATAGAGTGCATGATTAATATAGCCCTGGCTTGGACCTTAATTCCAACTCAATGCCCTAACAGAAGTCCCTCTTATCAGATATGTGAATCCCAGTAAACCAAAAAATATAAAAAATCAAACGGTTCTTAGGCTCCTAGAATCTCTTTTCAGATAACTAGAAGCACAATGGGGCATCTGCATCCATTTATAGACAGAGGAAACTGGAGTGAGATTACCAAGCATAACATGGGTAGATTCTCCCCAAAATCAAGTTAAAAATTTAATACATCAAATTTTCTACTTGGCTTTCTATATAGAAGCTGGAGTGCAACAAAAAATCAGTTACCCAGCAAAACACCAATTATATTATCCCCAAATTCCAGCTAAGCTATTATCCATCAAGTTCCACAAGGCCAAGCATGTAAGGCTTATAAAGGGTTTTAGGCTCTATTTATTGACATTACCTGAACTACTGTGAAAACAAAACCTATTATGATATTATCGCAATCATTGACCATCAATTCATGCAAGTTGATATAAGAAGTGGTGATTCTTGCATAGCACCACCTTGCTATTGACAACATAAACTGTGAAATAATTAACTATTGGACTACATATATAAAGTGATCACATTTAAATGATACCTGCAGAACACAACAGCACTCATGTTGCTTCGATGATACAATGCCACACCTTTTGATGACATTTCGATAGAACAATGATTCCACAGTAAAGACTTTAAACCTCTTCATATGGAATCCTGACTCCTTCAACTCAAAGTATGTTTCTGGATGCATAGAGTATATGTAACGCTGTGCATAAGGAAGTGCCCAACTAACCAATGCTGATTTGGAGCTTCCATCAACTGGACCATAATATGATGCTTCACGAGTTACAATCTGCAAATAACAAGTAAAAGATAGACTCAAATGGATGTCATCAATTCGTAAGCAAGCCATCCCATACATCTTTGTGGCTACCCACAAAAGAACAAGAACTCTGAAAACCATTGTTTGGCAGTGCATATACCTTTAAAGCATATGAAATCATAAGCAAGACACAATCCCTTATGAGAAATATAAATAGAAAAAGATTGGCTGCTCTTAATCCCCAAGTTGGTAGAGCAATGCATGCTTTAATGCACCTCCATCACATTGGCAATACTGGAAATTAATTAATGATAGATAAAAGACATTATTGGGTTGAAAAGAGCACTAGCCTCATTACACTGTGAATTTCAAATGGTTCATAACTGACCCATCCTGAATTTAGTACATAGATAGATGTGTGGTTTCTGTAATTTGATTTGACATCCAACAAGGAAATTTAAACAAAATAAAACAAAGGATTAAGAACTTTTAAGGTGATAATATGGATTTTTGACAGGTATGTACAAGCTACAGTACAAGAAGCTTGAGTTGAAGGATCATGAGGAAATATTAAAAATTTCCTCATCAAGTCACATGAAAACTGCATTTTTTTTTTGGGTAAATAAGACTGCATGTTTTTTATCATTAACTTAACTGATAATACAAATAAACTATCAACTTGCCCTTATAAATGAATATCATAGGATTACATTGGGAGGTTAAAAAGTAATATTCATGTTTGGAGGCATTTGTTTCACTTCAAAAACACATAAAAGACTTCAACAGTAGCTGTTGGCTAAAAAAGGCAACAGTCTCATCTAGCATGATTATCGATTAGGGCAGGTGGAAATCACATCTAGACCTTCAACAAATCCACAATCACTCCACCCCACTAATATGCTTTGTTGGGGCTTCCAGTAAAATCATTAGGAAAAAATAAAGACGCATTCTTCAAATTCATAGATTTCCACTTATTAATAATCATTCAGAGGACAGGATAATTAGCCTCCAAAGGAGATATTTGCATATTAAAAGCACTTAGTGTGGAGGATGACAGTGAACTCTGCTTTTAGCTAGTGTAAATCCAGTTCAATCACCACAAGAGAATTACTGCATCTAAGTAAATTTGAATAGATCCTTCAAACCTCATATTCAACCTAACTCACTTTTTTGTTAATGCATAGCAAACACACAACTGGAGAAACATGTACTTGTATGCAGAGCTAATGGTATAAAGATTGTCTAACCTCTGAAAGAGACAGGACCCCCAATGTTCGTAAGAGGGCATTGAGTTTTTTATGAAGCGAACGATTGATTTTTTTATGAAGCAAACCTTGGTCATTGCTGTGATGTTCACTGAAGTATAGAAAATCAACACCCTCCATGTTCTTGAACTCTTTCCTTAATTTCTCATCATCACACCAGCAGAGAACCCCGTAAGAAGAATGCAAGGAGACCCACCTGTCTTGTACTGTGGGTAGAACCTTGAACTCGATTTTTCCTAAACATTCTTTTAAATAGGTTAGGTCTTCAGTTTGCAAGGATCCAGCAAGCAATTCATCATTCCACTTGGAGAATATCCGGAATACCTGAAAATCAAGGAAACCAATATAACGACTATGCAGCAAATCCTTAAGCCCATCCCAGTACAATCACTCATACGCCTCCCAGGAGGGCTTATTATTGAGGCCGTCAAATGCCACTTATGTGACCCGCAACAGAAGCGATTACATTCCTACCATTGCCTATGTTTACTTACAGCATTAGTTGCTTGTGAAGGTAAAGTAGTGGCAGACAGCTCCTCCAGTATATTGATGTAAATATGGAAGGGAGCTCCTACCCCTTTTGAAAAAGTTTATGTATATAAAGTAGGATTGCCTATGTTTACTTACAGAATTAGTTGCTTGTGAAGGTAAAGTAGTGGCAGACAGCTCCTCCAGTATCTTGGTGTAAATATGGAAGGGAGGGGTCTCAAGAACATGGCACTCCTTAACAAAAAAATCAAAGAGGCCTGGGTATATACTAGACAAAGTCCTCCAGCTAAGCCGATCACACACATCCATGGGACCTGGCTCAGAATATATTTCATTTAATAACTTCACTGAATCCGTCAAATCTGTCCAATAAACTTCTTCTGGAGAATGGAATATGCCAAGCACAGGATCCTCAGGCTTGAACTCTGATCCAGATGGAATAAATATCAATCGCCCTCTTCTAAACTCATCTGGAATTCCTTTACTCAAAGTAGCCACCTCATTCCAAACAAATGTGTATAATCTTGACATTTGCACAATACTGAAAAGTGAAATCATAAGTATAAAATAAGACAGCTGCTCTATGTAGAGTGATTGAAAAAACCTGTGTCATGCACAGTAAAATCTAACATTTTATTCATAGATGCAAAGCTTTAAAAAATATTAAATTTATAGTGAACCAGTTCTCTCCTACCAGCAACTAAAATAAAATTAACAAAAACAAATGCATTACAGAATCCCCTGGGCCCAACGAACTATATAGAGTTCCAGCAATGCTATTCCATGAAGCAATCCACCCAATCTATTTCATGTAATCTTCTGACAAGATCTAATTTTAGGTCCCAGATTGTAAGTAGTTGTAAGAATATCATTTATTTTTCTTATATCTGATTTATCGGAGAATTAGGCAGTATGTTATTTTTCATATCTTAGGTATGTGTAAATCTGATCAGATTGATCCTTATCTGATCAGCCTATCTAATGTTGTGTAAATGTGTATACACATCGGATCAATCTAAAAAGAAAGTAAGAGTTTACCCCCAATTAAATTCTTCAAGAAATTAGAGCTTTCAGATGATTATCCAACCTGATTTAACCAAACATGAGTGATGCTTCTGAAAAAATCCGAGAAGCATCCCAAAGATCAAATAAGGTTTGGATCTTTTGACGAAACCAAAAACCTAAGCATCTCATAGCAATGGGAGATCAACATTCCTTCCAGATTACTCGATACAAGTTGAAATGAGTGCATTTTCATGAGTGGTTTCAATCCACCCAGCAAGTACATTTGAGACATGGGGAGATTAAAATTGGATGTAATGGCATGATTAATTAATTCTATGAGTGAAAGATTGGCAAGATTTACATAGATAATCTAAAGTTGAATGAGATCTAATTTGTTCCAGAATTACGACGTAATTTGTCAACTGGAAGTAAACTAACAGGAGTATAAATTGCAGACTGACCCTTTTTTTTTTTTGAGTGACATTTTTTCTGACTCACTATGTTTATGGACCAATCCTCAGGACAATTGGCAACACTGAGGGACACAATGACCTCAACTATATCTGTAGAGTATATTCTCAGTCTAGAAGTAAGTCTGAGTATAGGTCCTCCATTTCTGTTAAGAATAACCAAGACATACTGCTATGACATAAATGTTTGGTCATCTTAGTATTTCATATGTGTCATAGCAAATTTTAATTGTGAATATTGCATCATAGAAATACTTGGGCACTCTCTCAAATATCACCCTTCTCCAGACATAAATGGTTTGCTACTTTTATCAATGATCATTCACGTGCTTGCTAGGTGTATCGCCTTAAGGAAAAAGCCAATGTATGTCGTATATCCTGACAAATCAACAAACTTGTCTTCAATGTCTTCCAAAAGCAAGTTCAAATACTTTGAAGTAACAACAGAAAGGTGTATTTTTCAAATGAATTTAAAATGTATCTAACTGAAAATGGTATTGTTTATCTAAGTTCATGTGCCTATATTCTGAATAAAATGGAGGCATTTGCTTGAAACAGATAGGTCCATGATGCTAGCTGATCAGGGTCATATCCTAAGAAATGCACCAAATAAACACAAACTTGAAGTTAGAGCCCTTAGTGTGCGTTTATTGGCTATATAAATTCTATCGCCATTCTTCTAAACAGTCAGTGTGTGGCCTCAGAGCATGAATCTTACTATGGCACTTCTTGTCAGGGGGAGTATGACTTACCAGAAGAGTAGTGGTGTATGCCCTTTGCCCTCCTAGTGTAAGCTTGAATTTTCTCCTTGAAACAAAGTCCAACACTATGATTCTAGTCCTAGTCCTTCACTATCCAGCTCACCCTTACAGCTGCTGGACAACGTCTCGGTTACCTACCTCATCTGATTCCATCACAAAGCCACCTCCACTGCTAAGAATTCCTTTACAATCTTCTTGCCAAAACCATGCTTGATAGCCATTCCAAAAACTCTAGGAATTCAAGCTTACACTAGGTCAGAAATTGCCAAATGGGGCCAATGATCTAACTCAAAGATCTAGATCCAATCTTTAAGTTGGGAATCTAAATATAGATCATAATGGGAGTGTATATCAATTAAGTACTTGGTACAAACCCAAGGCATAGGGTAGCCTAGTTTTAAATCCATGCATAATTATTTTCCTTTCATTTAATTAAATTGTCCACTTGATGAGCTGTAATCAATATTGCAATCCACAATTGAAGAATGCTAAGCAATAAATATAACCCACACCATATCTACAAATATAAACTTCTAAATTAAATGATTGCGGTACTAAACTTAATATAATATAATAATAGGAGGTCGTAAGTCCAAAACCTTGTGTCATTATCCAACATCTATCCAATTAAGTTGTCCTATTAAAAGGTTTTAATCAAATTCTCAGCCCATAAAGAAGGTGTGTCAAATAAGTATAAAGGACACATCAAATCTACAAATTTAAACATTTAGGTGAGATGGTTGTGATACTTATCTTAATAATATTGATTATGAAAAAACATTTGCTCCAATTGCTATATTAAACCCCCCAAAGTAATCTATCTCTCACCAAAAATCCTACCTAGCATATCACACTTAATTCTTACAGTATCTAACCATTATAAAGATTAAATTTATATACAAAATCATGTAATATTTTTTTACCTTGCTCATTAAAAGCATCACTAAGAATATTCCGCTAGATTGTCACTTTAGACAATGCATTCCATTTTCTTCACCTCTACCAACATTTCAAATATATTAATGAGATTCAGCTCCCCAAGCAATTGTTTTCCCAGCAGCAGAATACAGCCATCTGCACAAACCTAAGATTTGTCATGATTTGTGTTGCAACACAAATTTGCAGACTAAGTATAGTACTTCCAGCATACAAGTGATCTGTACTCTCCATTCAATTATCTCCCCCTAATTTTGATGGAACCTTATGCACCTTATGACAATTTTGAACGATTCCTTCCTACCCCGATGATTCCCTTATAAGAAATAGTAACAGGGATTAATACAGCAAAGGTTATCAACATTTTGGCCATGTTCATATAGGTCATCAATCTTATAAAAAAAATCAAACATTCAATGTTCTGATGATGCGTTAAGTAGCCAATATTGCTATAGTTCAGTCCATGCAACTACATTGAATGTAGAGGTTAAGTCCATCACCCAAACCTCTTCAAAAGTTTCAACTTAAACCTCCTTCACTCCAAATTAAAAGGTCAGCACATTACAGCAAATGATATATTTCCATCAAGCAATAAAAGAAAATTGCACTCAGAACCCCTTAACATTTTGGTTTGTGCTACTCTCAAAACGCATGCTTATTTGCCCAGCCAATCATACAATATTAAATAGAAAATGTGCACTACTGTCCCCATTTACCATTTTACTGATAGAAAAATAATGAAAATAATAACACATTATTCATCGAGCATGCTGGTTTTTTTTTTTTTTTTTTTTTTTGTGGGGGGGTGGGGTGTTGGTAAGATGTCAAGTTTCTGTTTTCGTTCATATATAAAAAAAAAAATTACAATCCCCCTATACAACAAAAAGATAGAACTTACAACAGAGCACGCCAGTTCTTTCTTTCTAATAGAATTATTGATTTACCCAAAATAATAATAAAACAATACTAAAGCAAAACAAAGAAAATGAGGAAAAACAGGGAAAAATAAAAAATCAGAAAGAAGAAGAAAACCGAATGCCATGGCAGATCAAATAATATTTTGATAACATTAATATGATAAGTTAGAAACAGCATAGAAACTTTTTCTTTCATATCATAATAGGGTAGAAACTTTGGAAATCACATAGTTCAAAATTTAAACAACATTTTTTTTTTTTGGGTAAATAATCTTAAACAATATTGAAAAAAACAAAAGGTCTAAAACAGATTTCAACCCAGGGAAAAACAAAACAGAATTGGGAGGGGGGAGGGGAACAAAGAGAGATAGAGTGAACAGAAATAAAACATGAATGCAATGTTGTAAAAGGGCCCCAAATCAAGAACAAGTAGAAATTAACATATTCCAAAACCATTAGGATAGGGTGAGGGAGGTTAGGGCCCAAGGAAGAGGACAACTCTTATATTTTGTTTCTTAGCTTTTTATCCCCTTGGTTTCACTTTAGTATTTTTTTCATTATTTCTTAAAGGCAAAATGGTGAAATGAGGATGAAGTACATGTTCTTAGAAATTCAACTTCTAATTTTGGATGTAAATCAGGAAAGTAAATAAAGGGATTCCAAGGAGTATAATCACACATTTTGAAAGTAATGGAGACAATGTGCAGTCATAGAAATTTAAGAGGAGTGTGCCAAAGAATAAAAAACAGTGAATTTTTTCCCTCATTTTGTGCTAGTGATGCCACATGTTTCCCTTACATATCCCTTATTTCAATCACCATCAGACCAACAGAAGAATGTATCAATAAAATGAGGGGTCAAAATGAGCCAAAGGACGATTTATGTGCTTACTAATTTGTACATCCCTTTGTGCCCAATTCCGTCTTAGAAGGGCCAACATATTGTTGGGCTACATATATTTCATCCCACAAGTTAGGGTTAAGTATTAACAGTGTGTTTAGACTGGATGCAATGGATGGAAGTGGTAGGAAATAGAAGGAAATGTATTTTTGGTAGATTGAATCGTAAAAAATTGGTGGAATTGGTGGAAATGAGTGAAAACATTTCTATTTTAAAGTCAATTTCTTTTCTCTACAAAATTGAAGAATAATGGGCAAACATGAGAAGACAATTACAAAGTTGTCCTTAACTTTCATCAAAATAAAATAGGGGCAATCTTACCAAATATTAATTTTACTTCTTTTCATTTTCTTTTTGTAGAACCTAACGATGGTAATGGAAACATTTCTCTCTATTTCCTTACTTTTCCTTCTCATATTCCTAAACACAAAATGGTAAATACATTTTTTTCCATTTCCACTCGTTTCTCTTCATTTCCATTCATTTCTATCGATTTCTCTTCTTTAAAAAAATTACCAAACACACAATAAAGATAAATATAAAACCATACTAGATCTATTACACCTAAGCTATTATAGATACAAACTTAAAATAAACACAAGCCAATATGTTATCATCTTACAGACAAAAAATCAACAACATATTACTACAAGTCCATTTCTATTTGCTTCTTGTTGTAGGATGTAAATAAGAATAGAAAGTAAAATCCTTTCTTATTTAATATATTTTCCTTTTTTCAAACTTTATCTTGTATATATAAATGTATCAAATTACTCAAGGAAATAAGATTAATATTTTCTCTCTCACCTTTGGTAGCATGGTATCAAAGCACTAAATTAGAAAAAAAAAAAAATTGTATTTCTTTTTTGGTTCAAAATGTACACCAGTATTTTTTAGGTCACCTCCGTCACGTTATCCATTTCAACACAGCCCACCCAGGAAGGAGCACCACCCACCATTCATGCATTCTGGAAATTTTCACTACCAAAAATGCAATGAGTGAGTCATGCACCACCACATGGGAGAGACAACCGACATAAAGTCTATAGTTGTATTCGACGTAGTTCTTGAGATGTCAAAGATCACGAAACATAAACACAATGGGTCTACTTATTTAGATTGGAGTAAAACTGTTAGGCTCTATTTGTGAAGAATTGATAAGTATGCTCATCTAACCAAAGATCTACCTAAGCATGAGTTAAAGCAAGCATGTTTGAAGGAGGAAATGAAATTCCATTGACAATGAAAAAATTGATTTTATTAATCACTGTGAATGTATTAAGGACTTGATGAAATATCTAAATTTCTTTTATTCTAAGAAGGGGAATGTTTTTCGTATTTACGAGGTGTGTAAGGCATTTTACTATGTGGAGAAACAAGATAGGTTTCTCACAAGCTACTTCATAAACTTTAAGAAAATTTATGAAGAGCTCAATATGTGATTACCTTTTAAACCTGATGTGAAGATTTAGCAAGCTCAAAGGGAACACCATCTAAATTTGAAACAACTAAATCTCACATTCTCTCTAATTCTAAGATCTCTTCATTGCAAGAAACTTTTAGCAGGATCCTCCATATAGAGAACTCCCAACCTATTCAGCCTAGCAATGCTCTTGTAAGTCGGAATATAATGACTCTGAATTTGGAAGGCAGCAATACAGAAATAGTAATAGAGGAGTTGACACTTGGAGACAAAACTCTAGAATAGTTGTGTGTCACTCTTGTCATATGCCAGGACATATAAAGCGTGATTATAGAAGCTTGCTGGATAAGAATCAGGGCATTCAGTTAGTTCCATCAGCACATATTGCCTCTACTAATGATGCATCTGAAAAGTCTATTTTGATTTCTGCAAATGAATTTGCCAAATTCTCCTAGTATCAAGAATCATTAAAGTCTTCATCTACTCCAATGAGTACCATTGCTAAGTCAAGTAAACCAAACACGTGTCGTGTTTCATCATCCTCCAAATGAGTTAATTAATTCTGCTACCACATCGTATAATAAGTAATTCTAGTCTATTTTCTACACATTAATCACATTCCTCTCTCTGTCCTATTACATTAGCTGATGGGTCAACATCTAGTGTTCTTGGATTTAACATAGTTCACCCAACTCCATTAATTCATTTGTCATCTGTTTTAAGTTTGCTTGGTTTATCCTTAATCTAATTTCTGTTAGCAAGCTTACCTGTACACCTAACAACAGTATCTCATTTTTCCCTAACTATTGTCTATTCTAAGATCTTATGACGAAGAATACTATTGATAAAGGACATGAATCTAGGGGTCTCTACATCCTAGACACAAAGGTGCCAAAGTCTATTGCTCACTCTAGAGTTGTAACCACTTTTATAGCACATTGTTAATTGGGTCATCCGTCTCTTCAATTTCCTAATGAAAATTTATCCTCAATAGCTTGGATTCATCAAATTATGAGTCTTGTCAGTATGCAAAACATCATCGTCTTAGTTTGAGTCCTAGAGTTAATCAAAGAGCAAATGTTCCTTTTAAGTTAGTGCATTCAAATGCATGAAATACTTGTCTAATAATGTCTAAAACTGGATTCAAGCATTTTGTTAGTGATTACTATCATATGACTTGTTTGTATTTAATGAAAAATTATTTTGCATTGTTTTCTCTTTTTTGTGCTTTTTGTACTGAGGTTAAAACTCAATTTAATGTTTCAGTTTAAATACTGCAAAATGATAATGCCAAAGAATACTTATCTGAATTCAATTTTACAACATTAGAAATGACATTATTCACCAAACTTCTTATATAGATACACCATCTCAAAATAGGGTTACTAAAAGAAAGAATAGATATTTGCTTGAAACTACTAAAGCTCTACTGTTTCAAATGCATGTTCCCAAACATTTTTGGGCTAATGCAATATCCACAACTTATTTTTTGATTAATCCTATGCTTTCATCTATTCTTAATGGTGAGACTCCCTATCATACTCTTTTTTCAAATAGATCTTTGTTTCCCATTGAACCAAAGAATTTGATTGTACTTGTTTTGTTCGGGAGGTTCGCCCTCAGGTAAAAACTAGATCCCAAATCATTGAAAGTATTTTTCTTGGGTGTTTTCATGCTCAAAAGGGATATGGATACCATTGTCCTAGCCTTGATAGGTATCTTGTATCAACTAATGTCACTTTTCCTCAAGATACACCAATCTCTCCATCTTCCACTTATGTAAGTCAAGGGCAGGATGATGATTTGTTAATTTATACTATTACACCTTCTATTTCTACTCCTAAACCTCCCATCAATTAAGTCTATTTTTGCAAACAACATACCTTTGAACTACCTCCTAATACATGAACTAAACCAACTCCTTCGTCCTCAGGTTCAATTTCAAATGATTATCTTCCCATTGCCCCCACAAAGATAAATGCCAATGTACTTAACCTGTTTCTTCTTTTGTGTCCTATGATCACTTGTTAGCCTTCTCTTATTCTATTATCACATCTCTTGACTCTATTTCTATTTCTAAAACCGCTCATGAAGATTCATACTATCTTAGCTAGCGTAATGCCATGATAGAGGAAATGAATGCTTTAGATAAAAATGGCACTTTGGATTTGGTAAAATTACTAGCAAGAAAGAAGGCTATTGGATGTAAATGGGTTTTTGCAATTAAACTCTAATGGATCCATTACTCGGTCGAAAGCATGTCTTGTTGCTAAAGGATATTGCCTAGACTATGGAGTAGATTATTCCAACACTTTTTCACTTGTTGCTAAGTTAACATATGTTAAGTTGTTTATTTTCATAGCAGCTATTCATAATTAGCTTTTACATCAATTAGATAAGAGTGCTTTTTTACATGGCGATATTCAAGAGGAAGTTTATATGGACAACCTCCATGATCTGTTGCTCGAGGAGAGTTTGGAAAAGTCTGTCATCTCTGTAAATCTTTGTATGGCTTGAAGTAGAGTCCTCTTGCTTGGTTTGGTAAATTTAGCCAAGCAATTGAGAGATTTGGAATGCGGAAAATCAAATCTAATCATTCTATTTTCTACAAATAGCCTAAGACTAGTATCATTGATACCACAAGTATTTCAACTCTCAATCCTTTCTTCATAGTCAACTTCAAACAAAGGATTTAGAGATGTTAAAATATTTTTGGTTGTTGAGGTAATGAGAAGAAATGAATCTTTCTTTCTCAAAGGAAACAAGTACTTGACCTATTATCTAAGGTAGGAAAATTGGGAGCTAAAACACATAGTACTCCAACGGTTCCTAATTTATAACTCACAAGAGAAGGTAAGTTATTTGAGGATCCTCAAAGATATAGAAGATTGGTTGGAAAGTTGAATTATTTTATAATAACTTGTCCAAATATTACATATTCAGTTAGTGTTGTAAGTCAATACATGTCTTCTCTAACAATTCATCATTAGGTGGCTGTAAAGCAAATTTTGTGCTATTTAAAAAGAGCTCTCAAGTGATATTTAGGATAAGAATCAAGGTCATACTAATATTGAGTGTTTTTCAAATGTTAACCGGATAAGATCTAAGGAAAACCCGAAATCTACTTCTAGATATTATTTTTTTTTCGGAGGAAATTGAATATCATGAAAGAGCAATATGCAAAATGTTGTATCACAATCTAGTTCAAAATTGGAATATAGAGCAATGACACAATCAGTGTGCAAAGTAATGTGGATACATCAACTTTTAATTGAAGTGGGCCTCAAGACTTCACTACTTGCAAAATTATGGTATAATAACCAAGCTGCTCTTCACAATGCGTCAAATCCCATATGCCATGAATGAACTAAACACATTAAAATAGATTGCCATTTTGTTCGCAAGAAAATTTAGTAAGGATTGATTTCCACAGGGTATGTGAAGACTAGAAAATAATTAGGAGACCTCTTTATAAAGGCTTTAAATGGGGCTCAAATTGATTATTTTTGTAACAAGTTGGGCATAATTAATATTTATGCTCCATCTTGAGGGAGAGATTATAGGATGTAAATAAGAATAGAAAGTAGGATCCTTTTTTAGGTTCTTTTGTCTTGTACATATAAATATATCAAATTACTCAAGGAAATAAGATTAATATTTTTTCTCTCACCTCTGGCAACACTTGCAAACAAGTCATTTTCCCTTACTAAGACTATCGTGAAATATGTTTTGTTACATCTTATTGTAAAGTGCATACACGTAATAGAGGAAATGCCAACATACAATTTCTTGTCTTGTTTACACATGGCCTTCTGCTTGTGTATTATCCTCATTCCACTAAATCAAAGAATACCACTTTGATGAGAAAAGGAGTTCACCCCCCCACCCCCAGCCACCAAAAAAAAAAAACCAACATATCAACCCTTGAAATTCACACATGTTATACATTAATCCCAGCATTGCCATTGCAAACTGGAATAATCATATAACTATAAAAAAAAAAAGAAAAACATATTTTCTTCTTCCATCAATGCTTTGATTATTATTGATTGAATGCAATAAGAAATTAAAACTAAGAAATGGATATTTCTATGTCCCCGCCCCCCCTTTTAACAGGAACAGTCCCATCCAGTCTTATTATGGAGGAAAGTACGTCACTGCAGTAAAATAGGAAAAACGAAAATGAAAAACCTCCCACTGGCAAAAAACAGTCCAAGTGTGGTGAAAAATCCCCAACTAGAGGAAAACCTTCCCTATGGTGAAAACATTCTTAGTGTGGTGGAAAAAACTTTAACACAAAAAAGTGAGACAATTGCCATAGATGGGACTGATCCAGTACTTTTAGAAACAGATCTAGCATGCAGAAGTCCAAATACTTTATCCCCTAACCTAAAAAACAAAACCACATATTCCCCCATGATTTCTCAAATGTACCTGGCTTATAATCTCAGCCCTGCTCTTCCTCTTCCAAGTTCCATGAACCCACCAGCTGCCATTACTAATCTAACCTGATATCTAAATACAAGATCGAGTAAGATATGCTTTTGTATTTCCTAGAATCTTAATTATGGGATGTTTTCCTCTCTTATATAAATACACATATTATGGATCACATAGAAAGAATGAAATGACATTATATTATCCAACATGGTACCAAAGCAAATTTCCCAAAGCTATACATCCTGTCCTTTCTCTAGACCCAATGGCCTTCATTTCATTCTCTTCTTATTTCATGTATTGCATCCACCATGTCACATTGTCCAAGTCCCTTCTATTCAATCACTGTCTAAACACCTAAATTATTTTTGTCTTCTTATAACCCATATTTCCTAGTTGACCTTCATTAACCAATTTCTTCATCTCAATAGCCTTGATAGCAAATCTACTCTCATTTATTGCATCCCATATTGGTCTTCTTGGCCTTCTCTATTTGTTCCGCTTTCTATTCTAAAATTCTATTTGTTGTTACTACCTTTATTTACTATCTTCCATATCATTAATAACATTCTTCATGTCTTCATTGCACACTTGTTGCTCTCATTGCCAAACTTCATCTCCTTTTGCTTACTGCTTTTGTTCTAAGATAATGACTGATCCCTCAAAGAACATTAAGTCCCATGGGTGAATCATTAGACTCAACCTCAATTCCAATTTGTGTTGACTCACAAAAACTCCATAGCACATAATCTAGCGTAATTGAGTAGCACCAGAAAGGAAGACCAACAAAGACACAAGGCGAGGCATGTTATTATTGAGGGTTTTGCCCCCACTTAAGAAGTTACATCATGGTTATCTTCTCTTCCATCCATTACTTGGCCTCCATTCTGGTCCATCTAGACCATTTGGTCACCATTTCCATACACACTATGCCTTTAGTACCCTATTATCCTAGAGGCCTAATCACTTCATTGCGTAAGGGATTCCCTTCATGGCCTTCATTGTCATTCCCCCTTCCTATTTGACATACCTGTTCAATTTCTTGTTGGACATCATATTCCACTACTATGGTTGAGCCCTGATTGCCAATCTAGAAATGATTGATATCCTTCTCCAGCTCATGGGAAAGTGTTGAGGGCTAGCTCTTCCTCTTCCAAGCACAATAAACCTACCAGGTTTCATGACTCACCTAACCCAATTTCCTAGAATAGGACTTTAATTCCTTTGTATTCCCAAACATAGGATTTCAATTTAGGATTGCATTATCTAGATTAGAACTTCTCTCTCTACATTCGCTATGGATTTTTTCCAAATAAATGATACATGAATGAAATTGATATGATCCCACGTGTTGGTGCTCTGGTGGTGAATGTTTATAGAAGGAAAGGAACAGAGGAGTAGTGTTAGTAGTGTGGGGGTGTTCTGTGTGTGTGAGTGGTGGTGTTATCTGTGTCGTGTAGTTATGTTGTGTGTGTTGTGATGGTGTTGTATGTGTTATGGTTGTGTTGTCCGTGTGTTGTATGACGTATTGTGGTTCGGTTGATTGGGGACATCTGTTAGTAGCAGGGGGTGCATATAGGGTGGTGACCTGGTGGGTGTGTAGTGTAGGGAGAAAGGTTATCTATGCAATAGCAGTGGCGGGTTTTGTGGTACTGACATGGCATGGTTGGGTCATTTAAATAATGGGTTTACTGGAGGGAAAAGCAGTTAGAAAGATATTTTTCCAAATGTGTTAGTTCTTGTTCAGAGAGCTCCTCTCTGGCTAAGCTTCAGCTCAGGTAACCTTTGGTTTCCATTTCCACTTGCTTGATTCTCTTCTTGTTTCGCAGTTAGTGAATATTAGTGAGCCCTAGATCACTACTTGATTTGAATATGCTATCTCGAGTCCTATCAAAAATCACGTCATATTTTTCTACAATACCAGATTGATCTCTCAGCATTGACATTGTCTCATGTCCACCCAAGCATTAAAAAGCCCGAAACTGAAATAATCATATACTTTTTAAAAAAGAAGCCAAGCAAATTATTTTTCTTTTAAACCATCCTTTCATTATTATTGAAAATTTTGCATGTAACAGTTTAATTAGAAAAATGAATGCAATAAGAAAGTAAAACTAAGAAACAAATCCCACCTATAAAAGTCCAAAAAAAATCAAGAGAAACTAGAAACATAAATATAAAATAATGCTACAAAATAAGCAAGAAACTGAAGAAAAAGGAAAGAACATAAACTCAACCCCAAAAAGAAAAAAGAAAAAAGGAAGAAAGAAAGAAAGAAAAAAGAAAAAATGAGTTACTTTAAAAACCAAAGTTGCACACAGGAAATGAAATAGTTTCTTCCTTTAGGAAGACCAATTCACAAGTTTTCTTGATGCTACAGTTGAAATTGATTTTCTAGGTGGTAAGAGTAAGAAGAAATTGCAAACCAGCATTAAGGAACAACAAAAGAACGTAGTAAAATAGTAATAAAAGAAGACAGTATTTGTAAAGTTAGGTGTGTTAACTGCTGTCGTACTTGTGTGCAATGAAAAAGGTGGTGTTAGGACTAAGATGTACTAACAGATACCATCTCTATATAACAACATATATGAGAAAATGGAGAGATCTGTATCTAAACATCAAAACTCATCTGCTTCTTTCATTCCAAAAGCACAAAAATAGGAGGGACCACATATTCAAACAAAAATAGTGCTTTGAGCTGTCTCTTGAGCATATAAATCAAAGGAAAATTGTATTCTTATTTTTTCACATAAGAAGCCTTCCCAAACCAAACCACAATATAAAAAAACCATGGTTTGCGGTTTGGTTGGATTTGGTGAACAGCCCTAGGCAGAAATATGTTGTGGCATTAAGATTCTTCGTCTTGGGAAAATTCAGTAACATGTAATATACACAAGATTTGCATTAAATCATCCAAAAGGAAAAAGAGATGCATTAAGCTCTCAAAACTCATGTAAATTGCCAAGAAAAACAATATATTTAAAAATGCATTTCTAAAATACTGATGGGGGTGCAAGAACACAACTTACAGCATCTTCAATGGCCAAAGACACAAGTACCAAATAAGGAAATCCATAGAGTATCCAAATATAGTACAAAAATCAGTATAAAAGAGACTTGTTTCTTTCTTCAATTAAGCTGTCAGAATATAAATTATAATATAAGCTTTATCCTTGTCAAGAAAGTATGGAATGGAAACAACTTGTTTGCATCAACAAAAAGCAACAAAAACAATGACAAAATCTATTATGAGATAACAATAAAAGGAAGCCTAAGAAGATAACAAGCCAAAAAGGGAATAAAAATAAAAACTTCATGTTTTAATACTATTTTCATTTTATGGCCTAGGTTTTGTGTTTTTTTTCATTTCAATATCTACGTTTTCAAAAACATAAGAAAGAAGGAAGGATGTTCATTCATTCTCTCTAGAAGAAAGCCCAAATATACCATCCATGTGTCATCCCATGTCAAATGTTTTTTAAAAAATCATAAATTTTCTGGCATGGCATGCACGTGGACAATACATGACATTAATTGGATACCACATCATCCATTTCAACAGCACTATTCATATGGATGGACAGAGGTCAATGACTTGCTTCTAGAAACACATCTTGAATAAAAAAACGGAAACATAGACCCTGAGGCAAAAGAAGGTAGCAAAAATGAAGATACTAGCAATGAATTTATTCCCCAAAAACAAATAATAACAAAAGAAGCCTAATAAGTGACCTTTAAGTCATCAAGAGAGAAGGATAAGCCCGACAGCATATGCAATACTTAGCCACAACCAGGTGAAATTTATCTCATCAAAAAGGATTCTAGAGAGAGAAAAACCTCTAGCTTCTCTCTAGATTCTCCATCCTAAGTTTTCCTTTCTTTCATTCCACTTCATTTTCTTTAATCATTTTTCTCATCTTTGTTCTTAGATCCCTCTTTCTTAGTTTCTGTTCTCTTCAGTTTTTACAGTTGGCTTGTTTTGTTTAGTGGCAGTGTTTAGTTCGAGATCTGAAAGTGGCATCACAGGGTGGTGCCCAGAATGAGAAGAAGCAGCTCCGGCTGGTTTTGTCCAAGGATTCTCATGGTGAAGTTCACTAAGATGGTTTCTGGTTTGGGTGGAGGTTTTGGTGCCTGTTCCTTCAGAAAAATCTGCAAAGGACATGGGGCCCAAAGCTGAAAAGCAATAGGGTACCTTGTTTTTTCAGGCCTTAGCTATGAATAGTGACAAAAAAAAAAAACCCAGTCTTTAACTGCTGGTCCAAAACCTATTGCTTCTTGTAGCTCAGCTTTTCGAAATGTTGAAGGAAAGTCTACCAAGTCCTTTCTCCTTTTAGAAAATTCTCAAGACTCTTTCAGACTCTACCCTAAATGAATTAAACAGAGTGGCTGAGGAAATTGAGTCATGCCAGGTAGTGTCTCCAATCAAGGGTTCTCAAAAGCCAGTTTTGAAAAAATGGTCTCGGGTTCTATCCTTTTAGGTTTTTGTCAGCGATCGCCCTTGTACATTTTCTATTTTGAAAATTAATGAAATCTGACCTTTCATCCCAAAAAAAAAATCTAATTGCTTCTCACTTGAGAGAGAAAAACAACACTTAGCCAAGGGATCGATCAGCCATGAAATGTCTATAGGATGAATGGTTGATCAATCAAATCTTAAATTCAAACAAGTTTATAATTGCAATTTGATTTTCCATGATAGAAAAACTTTGTAATGGCACAATTACAAATCCACAACCTTGGTCATTGGTAAGAATATTAAGAAAAAGAATTTATCAAACAACTCCCATATTTTCTAACATTGTAGAACTAAATATAGAAGCTGCATAGCCAAGTCGATTGTCAGTCCAATTATTTTTTTTGCTAATTGTTAGCTGTATTAACAATACTAAAAGGAAACGAAGTGAGCTTCTAATGTCTAATCAATCAAATAGAAATGAGATGTAAAACTAACCTCTGAGTAGCCTGATGAACCCTAATCAAAAGCAAAATGCACATCAAGTGCTCAATCTCACAACAAATTTTGCAAAACAAATCCCATATAACATTGGTAAAATTAAAATACCAACACACGCTTCATAATAGTAGCATAAAGACGAAGAATGAGCAGAATATTATCCTGAACAGAGATGAAGGGAAAGAAATAAAATTAACTTTATTAAACCATCCTAATCCAATGTAAAATAAAGAATAATATAGAGAAGCATTGTTTATAAATGTCCTCACTTCAATAAAATCAAATAATTCAAAGCTAATTTGCAAGGAATGTTGACAAAAGGTGATATAATTAGCACATTGACAACCTGTTCAAACATTTTATGGGTCAATAGAGGTGTATGGCAATAATTGGACCAGCTATCTCTTGAGACATAACATACCATAAAAATTTATGCACCAATTAAGTCCAACTGATCATAACAGTTCCTGGGCCGAATCCACTACACTAACTTAAGAAGGTTATCAAACCAAAAAAATTGAATAGTAATAAGAATAGGATAGCAGAGATTGCGAAAGAACACAAAAGTCGAAATACAAGAGAAAGTTATCAGACAACGAAGTAATGTGAACTAAGATCATTTGTAAAATATTTTAAGTCATAAAAATAGAAAAATAGCATTTACTTAATTTACTAAGCTGGATGGATCATGCTCATGTCATTATTACACACTTAACAAATATTTTACTTGAAGATAATGCCAACATACAAGGCTGTTAATCACTGGGTGAATGCGTATAGAAATCAAAGGCAGATCATGTGTATCATAAAGGAAATCAGGAGTGAGTATCATGAAGGGAATCAGAGTATCATGGTAGAATTCTTGGGCAGAATCCTTCTAATTGTGATTACACTTAGAGGTAATAGTTGTAAATTATTTTTCCTTCATCTATATGAATTTTTGTTTTCTATGATATCTCCTAAAAATTTCACTTTCCTTCATTAGAGGACTTGGTACTTATCTTTGCCTATAAAAAGGAGAGTTGTATCCCTCATAAAATATCAATCAAATAGAGATATGTTTCCTTCATCCTTTCCTTCTAAAATTTTCTATATGGCAAGGGAAATGACAACAGCAATATGATTCAAATCACAAATTTGATTGCATAGGTATTGTTCTTGTATTAGGCTCTAAATTAAGAGTTTTGCAACTTGGTTGAGGGGAAAGGGGGGGTGTGGTTGGAGCTGCAGGGTTTGGTGTGTGTGTGGGCTTACACACACATATAAATATATTCATATAAAAATATACATGTATATGCACATTAAGTGCATGTGTGGTTCACTGGCAACTCTACCATAATAGACATTTCACAAGTGAGTACAAAGCCAAAGAGAATTTTGACAAAACTAAGTGTACCTGGCCTTGAAAGGAAGTTGAGAACTTTGCCAATATTTCAAGACTTCCAAGACATCATCAAGCCTAACTTCTGTCTTGAAACCCATATCTGACAATAACTTTGTGCTTTTAACCTGCAAGAGAAATTGACAATGCAACATAAAGAACCCAACGGAAGCGGAAATGCCATATGCAACTACCCTGTGATAATTTAAGACAAAAAAAAAGGCATCACATGGCCAATCTAATGCCCGCTCATATGGTGCTTCTGACCAAAAAGAAGCTCTATCAGTAAAATTTGGTACATGTACCTCTTCTGCACTACTGGGATCAGTGATCATAAGCTATTAAGACTGAAGGTGCTGAAACTTAGGAGTATCAGCAACTTAAAATTAAAATGCTCTAGCACAAGGTTTTCTATTCTTGCATCTAAGTAGTATGAATTGGATTTAAAGCCACAGAAGGAGGCACCAAAGCAAGTCACAAGAACCAACCAGTTTGAATTAAATACAGCAAAAACGTGATAATACAGGAAGAGTGAAATGATTGATGCCTGACTACCTTAGGAACAGCATAAGGAGCAGATGGACCCATGATGGAACGAACCACATCAGAGTCATAAAATAGATCTTTAGGGTAATGGAGGCTGTCATCCATGCTTGATGCTACCCATTGAACATTGCAGATGCTGCTTAAGAAAGAAGATTTGAAGGTTTTCATTTCCCCAGTAGATTTATCATGCCAATGACCTTTAACTTTGTCAGAAAACTGATTGTCCCAATGTGTATCAAGAATTTCCAATAGATGTGTGCAACCTTTCCTACAGCCAGATTTCAATAGAAGAGATAATATGTGAACCAATTCATACGATTCCCAATCCTTTACAACTGATCCTTCAGCAATTGCACCCATTTCTAATGGCATTTTCTCAGAAGTCACACAGGATACATCTAAAACACTCTTCTCAACTTCAATTACCTGTACAAAGTTTGTGATACCGACTTCCTCGAAAAAATCCCTCCAATTCATCAACCCGCGAGAAAGCAATTTGGTGACTGGATGTCTCAAATATGCAGTGTCAACAAAATGCCACCTCAAATCTAGGACATCAATCAACCTATTTACGTCAATGGGATTACCGTAGTCTTCACTAAAGTGAATTGACACTTCAGAAGATCGCTTACAACCATAATTAGTCAAGATCAGAGCTTTATTTCGCAATTGACCCATAATGTGCCCTCTCTCAACAACACAATTGGGGCAGCCAGATTGCAGATGGACCATCACAAAGCAAACATAGTCTACCAGCAATTCAAAGTCATTTTTATTTTGGTCATCACATAAATTGGGCAAGATGTGCACTTTAACAATTTCATGGCCAGAAAGCTGCTTGACACCAATCTTTTGAAGCATTTTTCTGGTATTATCCACCATTTCCACATCACCAGAATCAAAAGCAGTAGCAGAAAGGAGGACAGGATTTACAGTTCGCAGTTTAGCATATAAACAAGGGAATACCTTCGGACAAACCTCACCATCGAAACCTGTGCCTAGTGCAGCAGCATGCATCCAGATAGCACCTTGTTCAAGTGAGCTGTAGTTGCCATCAGAAAGAGGAATGAACGCAATTTTTTGAAGACTCCCTATGATATCAGTCTCCAACGAAGTGTCATCAGGAACATGATGAGAAGTTTGAAATGACATCTTGTACAGCACATTCAACCAATGGGGCAACCATGCAAAACCCATTGATGTCAGACCATTTTCCTTTCGACACAAAGAGGACATAATTTGAAGCAGAATTTGGGGACCATACTCCCGAACACCTAGACTCCTAGCAAGATGATCAGACAAAACAATATCTTTATTTAGGAATCCAAGGCCAAGGTGCTCTTGAAGCAAAGAATTAGGAAGAAGAATACGAGCCTCTTCATCCCAACCTCTTATAACCTTGCATGGAGGAACCCATTCACTACAGCCACCTTCTTGTAATAAGCAATTTGACATGCGTAGCCTATGGATTATTGTTCGTGGAAGACTGGCAAAAAAACCATGCACTTCCCCAATGATTGGAATAAAACTCATATATGCTGACACAGCTTTTCCTGGATTTTTCTGGAAACAAGGAAGGTTGCAAAAATATTCTTCTGCCTTTAAAAACAAATCAGGAAAAGCAGACAGTAACCACTGGTTCCAAGGGCTATCTCCATCCACTTCTTCTCTTGATGAAGGAAGTATAAAGTCGCCCTGGAGTATAAACTTGAAACCATAGGTTCTGAGAGGAAGAAAAGAAAATACTGGTTGCTGCTCCAGACATGGGGCATAATATCCATCATCAAGTTCCTGAAGTGTAAATGCCAAGCTGATTTCAGTTTCTAGGACGTTACGCCGAATGATATCAGTTCTTAACTTCCGAGAGACCACCAACCAAATTATTTCATCTTTTCCCTTTGAAACCTTAACAATACCATTACCCACTACCTCCTTCCTCATAATAACCAGCGAGTCATTGAGCATATCCCTGAACTTGATGCACTGAAGACGATGAAGAAATAGTAACAAAGATGGATGAAGATCTGAAAACATAGCTGCAACGCTTTTCATTGCGGGCCTTTCTAGCAGGCTTGATCTAAAAGGAAGCAAAATACAGGTGTTCCACAGGTTTTCATCTGCTGGATAGGTGTCACAAGAAGCTAATCTAGAGAACAAGCTGACATCACAAGGTGGCACAATGGTTGGCAGGATGAATCCAATTTGACCCTCAGTTATATCAAACTTGACATGAAATCCATTAGAATGTATCTCAGGAGAATCAGTTACCTACAAAAAGATAAATAACAGGCAATGAAAATATCAAATGATGCTCACATAACCAGCTGCTATGTAATCTCTTACTTAGTGATGGGGAAAGGTGGGGGTAGGGCAGGGGTTTTTTTAAAAGGAAAGATCACAGCAAACTGAAATGGGAAGCTAACCCAACATGTTGAAAAACAAAGATTTATGTAAATTAGGACCCCTGAGTAATACATTATTGACCGCAATATTTTACTGGGTCGAGAAAATCCAAGAAATGCTACAAATGTTGTCCATTTCATTTAAAATGCAGTAACTCTGATTAAATAATTGAAGCAACAGGAGAGAAGAACACTGACCTTGGGGAAAAAAAAAAAGAAAAAGAAAAAGATCATACCAAGCTCACAAGTTATGTATCAGTGTAATATTTGCTTATGCATTTTCATTACTATAATATTCCTCCATGTTGAAAAATCCACTTAACATTACTCACGTTCGAATTTCAAAACATAGTCTCTGCCAAGACAAGGCCATTTTTAAGTGCAATACAGTGAAACCTATATCCACTACAATAACTTTGATTCTTTGAGGTTGAAAATTCTCTTGATCTCAGACCACCCTGACCCCTGAAACTCCTTTAACCACTTTCTGCCTAAAACTTCTAATAAATATATTTCAATGTAGTACTACAAAACTGCCTTTTGTTAATTTGTTCTCTTTCAATGAACAAAAAATCAAAAATCAAATTTTAAAATTTTCAAAAGAGCAATGGCATGTTAACACCACATGCCATGCACCCTTTTTTATCAATATAACTTCCTTACCAAAAGAGATTCTGAAAACAACTCAAAACAGTGCACAAGACTAACAAAATCATTTATCCCATTCCCTCTATAACATTTTCCACAATACCCATTAGATTGCCCAGGACCTTCCTCAAATGTCTGATATTTAATTTTCATTCCAAAATCCTATTGGTCAATAAATGAGTATAAGCAAAGAACATATAAATAAGAGAGAACACGGTTCTGGTGACATACCCGGAAGACTGATTTAAAACCTATGCCTTTCTGCCCTATGTATCCCGCACATGATCCTTTTTTTGTTGAATTTCCAACATCACAAAGTGCTCTGATATTGTCCGCAGAGAACCCCTGTTCATTATTTAAAACAACAATCCTAGATGCTTGAAGAATAAATGTCAGAGTTGGCTCCACATTTTCCGGATAGATATTATCATCAGCATTTTGAACCTAATGCAGACAAAGAAAAATGTTACAGCTGCGCTGCAACTCAAGATTTTACATGTACAAAAGAGATAAGCTTTACAAAGCCAAAGGAAATACAATTTAAATCAGTACAGGATCTACTTATCCTTTATAAGATACAACAAATGAATGCCAAATATAATTACTGAAAGAAAAATGATTGCAAATAATGCTAATCCAGCAATCAAACATACATCTGCAGAAAAATTGTTATAGAGAACAAAAAAGTGACAGTACCAAGTTAACCATGACTAGAGAAAATAGTTCTAATAATCAAGAATTACGACCTTTCACCACATTGGAGATAAGACCATGGTTGGAGGGTTGGAGAGAAATCAATAGAGCCTCAAAAGATGCACATGCTAAGATTATCTTTCCCCGGCTATTCCTTTTTCTTTCAATGATAACTGGTAAATCCAAATCACCAACATGCTAATGGATTTCAATTAAACACTTGAGCATGCCTCGATGTTTTCTGGAGTTTCACTTTATGGCAACCAAGTTCAGCTTGAGCTCAAACAACAACTATGGAGTAGTCCATTAGATTGAGCACAAGCCTTTGCATATTTTATTTGTCAAAATCATGAGCATAATTAAGCTTATTGAGTTTGAACGATCCATATGAATCCAATGTAAGTTCAAGATGACAATTTTTGAAAAAAAGCTTAGTCCCTCCAGGCTCAAACTTCTAGTTTTTGAGTTGAATGCTGGAGCCAACTTGAACCCACTTAGACCCTCAATTAAGAATATGGATATATAATCAGTTAAAACAGGGTAACATAGAGCTAGGCTTTGAACTGCACTCTCTATAGACTTACTAGTGATAGAAATATGGCCAACAAATATGGACGTACAAAGTTGAGTCATGATGAATATGGTGTTGAGCACAAACTCAACTAATAAACTCAAAGCTATGGCCTACTTGAGCTCAAGCTTGACTTAGCACTTCAAATGTTCAAGCTTCATATTATTAGGCTCACCTAAATTAAGAAAGAAGTTAGATTTCTTCAGTTCAACTTGCATAGAATCTTGAACTCAATAAGCTCAATTATAACTCAAAACTCCACCCAATCTCTTTGAGGCTTGTGTACACAAAACCACCTCTAGTAGATAAACCGCATGAGTAGCTTAAAGCCACTCAAGTACATTGATCGAACTTCAGTAAATAAACATCCAGGCTAAAGTAGTTTCTCAGCTAACTATACTCATCTATGGAACCCATCCTCATGAAAGCTCCACACAACCCCCAACCTCCTCACGAAAACACTTCTGCAGTGTGTGCATAAATACAATCAATTTTATGTGTGAGAATGACATACCAAGGCTGCCTCAAGGAAAACACTCTGCAGTAAAAGACAGTCCAGTCCAATGGTGCTCCTACATTGTAAATTTAGTATTCTAAATTTTGCTAACAAGTTTTCTTTCCTTATACCATTACTCATTCCTACATGACCTGGCGAGTTCGTCCAGGCATTCAGCAGCTATTTTCATTGTTCAATTTTCTGGCCAGTAAATTCCACATCCCATCCCACAGGGAGGGATTTAAACAACCTGGATAACTATGCTATATAATAAAAAAAATGTCAAAAGTTTGTTGCAAGTGAATAGATCACACGCTCTCAAACATCAGACAATGGAATATAAATTAAAAATAATAATAATCATTCGAACTGATGGAAAGCGAATCAGTGACATCACAAACATGCAACAGAAAAGAACATGAAAAGTATCACAACTCTAAAAGATATGTAACTCACCAACTCAAGAAGAAAGTGTGAATCTTGAGAATACAGCTCCTGTGAAAGACAATGAAGTGCTCTGCCCAAGCGAGCATGCTGCTTCTCTAATATACTACTTTCTGCAACAGAAAGAGATGGGTTGATACCAAATTCATCCCTCCTGATTGATTCAATTATCTGTATAGGATCATCTCGTTCATTAACCATCGCCAAATTCGACTTGTCAAGGGACCCAGCTGAATCTCCTGTGTTTTCAACAGTACCACTTACTAGTCCAAGTACATTTTCCCCAGTTTCATTATTCTTTGCTTTTTCAGCTGTAGTACATAGAGACTGATCTAATGCACTATCTCTATACTCCAAGCATGTCCTAATTTCCGTATCAGTGACTTTCATGCAAGGTTTACTAGCCTCTAGAGAGTAGCTTTCAGCAGTGGAAATAACACTATAGTAATCATCAATCCACTCTACTATACCAAGCACCATACCCACTCCATGAAGCAACATCCTCTCCTTTAACTGGTTGCACTCTTTCAGAATGACTGCAGATGCATTTTTCAATACAGATCGCAACCCAGTGAGTAATATGTCAGCAAAAAAGGCATGAAACTCTAATGGTACATAACCAAGACAATCAATGAAAAACCGTGCTGCTGAAGGCGTGCTCTGATCCATGCCAATCTTATCAGCCAATTCACAATTTGTACTGCCAGAAACCTGAGACTGCATTTGATTTGGAAATGCCTTGCCATCCCTATGCATGATAGAAAAGCAATCTAAATTGCAGTTCATCGTCATGGCTTCAAATGCATGACAGGCATGGCATTTCAACAAAGACAGAGGAACATGTTTCACTCCCCCCACTAACGAGCAAAAAGACAAAAGCTTCATAGCAGTAAGGAAAGGAGAACCTTTAAGAGCAGCTTCCAAGAAAGAATCAGAAGTTGCAGAATGATCAAGCCTTATCACTTTCCCATCCCTTGTGATAAGACACAGCAACTCTTCTGAATTAACTTCATTCAACAAAAACTCAACCAAATGACCTAGTGAAGGAGCAAATATCTGCTCCCAGTGTGACCAAGAGATCAGATCAGAAAGGATTGGTGCTTTATGTAAGACTTCAATTGCATCCTTGCATGACATGGGTGATGAAATTCTTTTATCAAAACCATCAGACTTTTGAAGAGTTTTGCTATGCAATGACTCAATACCATCACCAGACAAAAGAGTTTCCTGTTTAAAAGATGATCCAAGCAATGCTACGGAGTATTGGACACATTTTGATGCAGCAGATTTATCATGTTTGCCCACAATATCTAAGAAAACTTCCAGGGAACCCTCATCTGCCATTTCAAAATGAATCAATGGAAATTGCATTCTAATAAGCTTGGCAACCATCTGTTCCGTTATAGCTTCATCCATCCACGAATTATGTGTCGCTTGAGAAACTAATGCAACCAGTTGCCCCTGGTGAATGCAAACATTCAAAGGAGACTTGCCACAGGCATCTCCATTAAATAACTTGCGGATAAGAACTGGTAATAAAGAAGCATGCCTCTCCAAGAAATCAGGAAATTCTCCATGACCTAGGCACTTGAATTCCTTAACAGAAAATTGCTCCACCAGCCAATGCTCACAGTCAGAAAAAAATTTTGCAATTTTATATGGTTTCTCCAAATGGAATTTGCTATTATTTGTCAGTTCAGATTCGTGCTCAAAAAAGGATGTAATTTTCTTGACAATATCTCTTATGGTAACACCTGCAGAATTGTATATGAAGCCAGAATGAATAGCAGAAAACATTAGCTTGCGAAAGCAATTAACAAGACCAGTCTCTTAATATAAAATTAACATTGTTCAATAGATATTAGCCAAATGCAATATTGGTTGTTACTGACTTATTCTTCCTAGATAGTAGCTTTCCATTTAAGGACACATTTCAAAGGTTGTATTGTGGTTCACAAATTCTTAAGGCAATGAACTAAACAAAACATCTAAGACCATGTTGGCTTTACGTAAAGCTGCAGACGCTGGAGGAAAAGCCCAAGGAGCACACAATACTTAAAAACCCAAACTAATCCAACCAAACACAACCATAACCATCATCACTACCACCACCACCTCTAACTCCACCACACCACCAATCCCATATAATCTCCACAACCGCAATCACCACAATACCTTATTAGTGCCACCTCAAACACCCCATACACCACTACTCACCATCACCAAGCACCACCACCATCTCCACCACTGCCACCAAACCACCTCAACATAATAAAGCTAAGCTTTAAAAATGCGTTTGTGTTGAAATTTGGAAAGAAATTAAAGAAGAAAAGTGTAGAAGAAGACATCGTGCTCCAAAGAAAATTGCTCCTTGTTCACACTCAAGGTGATGTAAGGTAATGGCTAACAGCCCTGTCTCTCCTCACCTCCAAATCTTCGTGCTCTAACAAACTTTTTCCCCATATTTATTACTTAGTTCTCTACTTCTCCTTTTATTTACATTGGCTGCCCCTCTACATTTACCAACTCCACTACTACCATTAAACTTCTTTTCATTTATATTAACTACCCCACTACTACTAAACTACTTATCCTCTCTCTCTCTCTCTATATATATATATATCAGTAATTTATTACCCCACTACTTTATTGATTTCATTCTCCCCACTATTTTACTGCCCAAGTTCCCCCTGAGTACAAACAGAACACTATCTTACATCACTATACCAAGTGTGGCAATGGCAGCCATGCAAAAATAGCAGTGGAATTGAGTTTATGGTGATGCAAGGATTGTAGCAGAGATGATGAAATGGTGATGGTGGTGTGCCCAAGGTAACGGCAACAGTAGCAATGGCATTAAATGGTGAGACATGTCATGCTAGGACAGGGTAACAACAATATCATCATTCATGGTTGTGATAGTGGTAGAGGCAATGACAGTGGGAGGTGGCATCGACATGGCTAGAATGTAATCAAACAAATATAGAATAACACAAAGAGTATATCTATCAAAACGACAAGGTCCAGCACAACATTTATGCATAAGAAACAAATAGAAAACACAGATTCTTGTCAAGCTCAACATACTAACAAGAGGCATGTCCAACATTCTCACATTGTACTCCATGTGTCACAACATGGTGGGAATCAAATGCTACCTTAATCTCTTAAGCATTACAATAACCACAATCAAACCTCATTCCCACTAGGTGAGGTTAAGCAGTCTCTTGAGCATTGCAACAGCAATATTCACATTCTTCAATACTCCAAATACATTTATGATTGCATAATGGTCTGCATTTTCAATAATATTCAAACTAAACCAAAAGATGTTAGTGCCCCCCTTCATGCTTAGGCTTGTTTTGACTATATTTTAGGGTCATCCTTGCAATGCACACTCGTCCTATAACTCTCCTCTTTACTCTCTCTCCAAGCATCTCTCACCAATTTCTCCCAAAACCTAATGAAGCTACTTTCTATTAAAAAGAAACATCCATTTAGGAGTATCCAAAGTTTCTTTCTACTGGATCATGTTTAGAAAATGAATATCTGCAACTCCATTTCATTGGTGCTTCACTAGTGCCAAGAACAGATGCATAAACCATAAAATGCCTAGTTTTTTATGAAAAAAACTGAACAAAGTTTTCAGTCTAGATGGCCTTCTAGGATATATTTAACAACCATTTCTTCACTCAATTTAACAGTTTCCAACCATATTCCTTCACTTTGAAATGATAAAGCTAACATATCCAATCATTTCAAGGAAGCAGAACAAAAAATAAACCATAGGCAAGATATGAAACTCAGGGAATGTAACTTCTAGTATTTCCCCTCCTATAGGAACAGGTATAGTTGCTCTAAATCTCCTGTCTAATCAATACTTGCATTGTTCTTCCTAATCATTTGTAAAACTACTTTTTGGTGAATCATTGGTAAAACTTGGTTCTTTATGGTAATACATACAAATTACCCCCACACCCAAAACCACAACCCAAAATAGGTCCAGAATCTAGTTATATAATGGAACCAAGGAAGAACCATGTGAAAAGCATGTAAGGAAGAGAATGTGTTATCAATAACTTACTTAGGGCCTTCTCTGAGACATACGCATTAATTGCTTCAGAATTCTTCACACTCGGTTGTATCTCTATAATTTCAAATTTAGGTTCATTTTCAGATATATCAGCAACCTCATGTTGATCTATTGCTTGGAGATAATCATAGATGTTATCCCACATTCCATCCTTTATGGATTTCACCTGAAAATAAATTGAAAATAATAACAAGGAAAAGTCATGAATCCTGCCTATGAAGACTAGCATTTATGAATATAAGAAGCTTTGAAAACTCTGATACAACAATGTAGTGTGAGCATAAAGGAGATAACTAGCAGGTCATTTGGTCAAGTGGAAACCCAAAACCATGAGGATGGACAAGTAAATAAGCAAAGGCTATCTTAGTTAGAGACTAACTTTTTTTTTTCCCACTTTCTGGTAGGGTCAGATATTTTCATTAATTTTATATAAAGGAAGTTGCAAATGGGAGGGTAAAACCCTTTATACAGAGCAAAAGAGAAGAGGCAGATGAAGGTATAGATAGTTGCATGAGACCAAAATAAAGGTGCATCTATCTATACCTCAACCAAATAAGTGCCTCTACAACTTCGAAACACAAAACAGAATTTCCCTAAACAAAATCTCCAGGTCTTAAGACCACTAATAGAATTATTGCTCACACATTGGCCAATGCTATGTTGATACATTAAAAAGAGATGTATTAGTTGGTTATGATCTTGGGAATTACAGAGAATTCATAGATTTCCAGTTAAAATACCTTCACACCCCCAATTAATGAAGAAAAACTTCAAAATTGATACTAATAAGAGTTACATAATATGACAAATGTATTATACAGTAAATAATCTTGTGTTCTTTAATAGACATGCTATTAATGTACAGAATTTTGTTAAGTTAATACCAACCCTCTAACACAGTACTTTTTTAATCCCATTTTGCTCCTTGTACCTCAAACAAATAAAGAAAATGAGAGTATAATAACCATTACTCCAAAAGATACAAGACAAATGAGCTTCCATCATTTTGTGCCAATAAAATCATTCTGCCATAGAAGAGAGATATATTAAAGCTTCATGAAAAATGTGCTTTAATAAACAAAAGCAAGCCAGTAAATTACTGCAACATTTAGTAGTCCAATGAAGGGATGTGTAGAAAACATTGAGATCATCCTCTTTCTTTGTCGAGGCGTAGTGTTATATGACAGAAGCATCCTTTCTAGAACCTGTACAAACAGATGAAGATCTGTGAGAACTCATCTATCATGTCACAATTAAAACAAAAGAGGGGGGTGGGGAGGCCTACAAATTACAATTAGTCGTACTTTAAATATATAACACCAGCAAACTAGGTTATTTGTCACCATGCGTAATCAGCCCCAATTTGGAAAATAATAACCAAACAGAAAAATAAAAGGTCGCCAAAATTTGCAGTATCAGAAAAATAATGAATGGAAATAACAGAACATCAACCCACTACATGGGTGCACTATACAGATCCCATTATGCCATTGCACACTATCATGTACTATATGTTCATCAATACCCAAAAAATTCATATCATTCTGTTATTTCACTCCACATACTTTTTTTAGGTAATTAAATAGATGTATTAATATCGTTTGAAAGTAACTATTTCTAATATTTATTTCTGAGATCCGTTATTCTATATCTAGAATTTCTAGCACCTTTTTCAGTAAGTTCTTAATCCCTGATTACTTCCTGATTTCTTGGGATATATGTGGATTGTTTCCTATCAAACTTCTCGTAATTTCTCCATATAACTTCAGCAAGAGATGAATAAAACTTATACTTCCTGAATTGATGTTCTCCTCATGGTATCAAAGCCTTAATTTGATCCTCCTCCTTCACCTTCTCCTTCAAAATCTGAAACCTAACCCACCATGAGTAGTAACTCTATAAAGGCATTTGAGTTGAGTTTATGCGTCCCAGCTCCTATGATATGAAGCTGGGTATTTGCAGCAAAAGTTCCTGTTAGAATACTTGGGACAAGAACCCTGAGACATCTGAACTGAACAAGACAACAGCCAATCAGTATGGGTCTTTTGATGCTGGCAACAGCATTGATGGTCAGCTCCAGTCAGGTGAACACCATAAAAGGCTGCCAGTACCAAGAACTGGGACAATTATGCAAGGTTTGCAAATGCAAAGTAGTTGATATGACTTCTAGAGTTTACGGATACAATGAGTATCACCATGTGTTCGAGTATGTACAATGGTCCAGAAAGTACTCAAACTCATAATTTCAGTAGCTGAACAAGACTGAATAGTTGATACCGGTGCTTCAGACCACATAACAAATTCATTGAATCAATTCACGATCTTCAAAGGGTGTGACTGCAGAACACAAGTGTGGATGACAAGATGTGAATGCAACCTTAGTAAAGGGACAAGGAATTGTGCCATTGGCTAACCTATCCTTAGACTCTACCTCATATGTTCCTCAATCAAAATACAGCTTATTATATGTAAGTAGAATAACAAGGGACAAAAATTGTAGAATGACATTCTTTCCTCATTCTTGTGAATTTCAATACCTCTCTTCAGGAAGGACAATTGGCAAGGCTTGGCTATTGAATGGATCGTACTCATCTCTGATAATGGAGAGTTGCTAAAAAAACCTAACCACCAACCTTCAATCTAATTCCTCAATGTCTATTACTTCTAAGATTGATCCCATGCTATAGCATTAGAGATAGCACCTTACTTCCATGTACTTAAAAGATTTGTTTCCAGAACTTTTTCAGACATAAATTGGACGAATTTGTCAATATGAATCTTGTGCTGTAGCCAAGCTTCCTATAAGCCCATACCATATGCATCCACATAAAATATCAAAACCATTTCTTATAATCCATAATGACATCCAAAGACCATTAACATCAAAAACATTTCTAGGGCTAAGTAATTTATCACATTTATTTACAATCACAATCAAGTTTATTAGGTGTACCTCATGAAAGACAAATTTGAAGCATGCAAATTCTTAAGAAATTTCACAAACTCAACCATACAAATTAGCCCCACTAAGTGATCCAATAACAATAGAGAAAGTAATTTTGCTCAAGATCAAGATTTTCTCACTAAAATTTTATCAAGCTTTCTTAAAATAGGGTTCTCTTGCTTATCGAACCAAGAGAAGAAATCCCCTACAAGAAGGAGATCATTAGGCTCCACATGATCCAATAAGTTGTTTAAGTCCACCACTATAGATAAGTTCATTAGCTGGATGGGGGGAACTAAATGCTATGCACAAAGTGCCACACGATGGGGGCATCTCTTACACTTTGTTTGGTATAAGGGAAGGAAAGTAAAAGAAAAGAATATGGAAGGAAAACAAGTAGGGGAGTATTTAATTCCTTTCACATATTTGGATAATGGAGGAAGATAAAATGGAAGTAATGTTAAGTTATAATAAAAAATTACCTATATGTCCATAAAAAGTAAAAAGAAGGCATGTGAAAAAAAAAAGGGGTGGGTGGGGGGGGGGGGTGTTGGGGGAAGAGTATTACATGGGCACTAAAGAAACAATTCTCTCCATTTTCCTTCCCTCTCACTTTTCCTCCTATAACAAACAATGGAAATACAATATTTTCCACTCCATTTCCTTCCCTCCCCATTCCTTCCTCTCCTTTCCCTCTTCCCAAACATAGTGTCAAGCTAGTGAGCACCTCCAGAATCCTCCTACTTGGAGTGGTCTTGGACATAACAACGCCATTAGTGATATGGTGGGTGCAGAATGTAATATCCTAAGTGATTGTCCCACATCAATAGTAAGAAGGCAGTGATATGAGAATATAAGGCCATGGAAGTGAATACTAAATCAATACTGAATAAAAACCTCTAGGTCAAGTTATTTAAAAAGCCTATTAATTACTTGTTGGTTTAGCTATTCACATCGCTAGGCTAGGTTGTTACAACAACCTTTGATAGTCCACCAAAACTTGAACTAAGCAACCAACTTCCCTCTAGGCTTAACAAGTATAACCAGATCCTCATTAACATCAATGTTAACAAGGACCTTGCTTGGTTTGCTCCCTCAAGTAGGACTGTGACAATCCACTTGAAGGGGATTTCCCACTCCACTAGCAATATAATTTATATCATAGAGATCTAGGTATTCACAAAGGATGCAGGAGGGATATGGCTTAACAAGTGGAAGGATTAGGACACATTAAGTGAAGTATCAAGGCTTTTCCAAAATCAAAGTAAGGCAACTAACAATTACATAATGAAAGTAAAAAAAGTCACCCATATTTCCCAAATCACGTACAATATCCTACTCCATCAAAACTCTCCAAGCAATAATACGGACAAGGGAAAAAGGGATTTTCTTAAACCACTACAGTATGCTCCCATGTTTAGCCCCTTTTGAGTGGGGCAGACGGACCAAAGAAATTGGACCACAAGAGATTGGGGGCATAAATTAGAGCTTAAAGTCAGGTAAAAGAGGGATCTCTAAAGAAGAGCAAGCCTTTTTAAAATTCTTTGGAAAAGAAGGAAAAGCTAATTGAGGAAAGTGGCTTCCAAAAGTTCACTCACTTGCTCCAAGGCGGTATTGTCAAAAGAGGATGGGTTGTACACATGTTAGAGAAATCGAAGATCAGTCTAAGGAGCAAAGCCAATTTCTATCAAAGACGAGTGTTTTAGGAAAATTTTTATCTAAATCAACCATACTAGAAAGGGGGCTAGAAAAAGCATTATTCACTTTCTTGTCTAAAAGGTGAAAGTTACCAGCCTCCTTCGGAGAAGAGGCTTCCCTTGTTGGCCCAAGTTTTTTTTGGTAAGTAAGTAATTATATGTTGGCCCAAGTTTTGGAAAGAGACCAAGTGGAAACCAAGATTCATGGCGGGCACCACCCCAAAAGCTGGAACAAGAAGGACCACACTTCATTTGAAACAAACTTTAGAGAGTGAAGAAGGGGTAGAAAGAAAAGAAAGATGGCAAGTACAATGGAAGTCAAGGGAATAAGTGAGAGGAAAGAACAAAGCGTTTAGTATATAGGCCCCCTAAGAAAAATTGGTTCCTTAAAAGGGTTTAAGGTGGTTCTCTAGAGAGAAGTGAGACCATTCACTCTCTAGAGAAGGACAGTATGAAAATCTAAATGCTGTTCTCCATGTCTTTTTTTCATCTTTTTGCCCTCACGTTATGTTAATCGTCTATAAACTATCTAACAAATGCCCATCTTTGTACATAGACAAACCATCTCAATTGTACTTTCCCCATCTTCTCATCTATGGATGCTACTCCAACTTTCTCTTGAATAATGTCGTATCTTATGTTATCCATTCTCACGTGACTGCACATTCATCTTAGCCTCTCATCCCCACTTCTCTTGTCTTCTGCTCATTTCCATGATTTACTATCCATTCACAGTCATAACACATTGTCAGATTTACAATCATATATTAGAACTTACCTTGAAAAAAAGAGGCTAATAAATGACATTGACCTAGTGATTATATCCTAGAAAAAACCTTGGCCACTAAAATTAAATCTTTATGCAATGACATTTTGGCCAAGATAATGGTCTGAATTTTGGTGTATACAGAAACAACTCAAGAACAGAAATGACGATGGTTAGCCATGTGAACTTAGAAATTGCCAAAGCAAGCTACCATGTTAAAGATACAAACTAGGAAATAAATGTATATGATCTAAATTGTTATTTTTATTTTAGGAAATTCATTATTAAAAGTATTTAGTAAACATTATTGACTTGGTCCTACATTCAAGCCTGTATCATCTCAATTTCAAACAGAAGGAAATACAGAAATGAACAGCTTTTGGAAATGGTGGGACAAATAGACATCGGACTTTGAGATTGGAAAAAAAAAATTAATTTCCCTTCCTCATCTTAATCACGATGCACACTAATACTAGAAACACCCAAAACACAAACAGATTAATTCATACTTCATTTAAATCTCTATATTTTTCCCCCTGTTGTGAACATCTATTACCATGATAATATTATCAAAAGTATACACTTTTTGGTAAAAATGTACATATGGCATTATCTGTGAGAAAAAAAAAAAAAAAAAAAGAAGTTGAATGCCATCAATGTTTAAAAACCCATTATTTTGAAAACATCAAAGTATTATCAAAAGTGTAGACATTTATGCTAGGGTATGTTCATTTTCTGAATTCCTCAGTGACGAGTGGAAAAACATGCTCAATTTGCTGTAAGTTACTCAAGGTTATGATTTAGTTTAATAAGCAGAACTTCAAATGAGAGGAAAAGCAGAAATTATCTATCTATATAGGCCTCGTAGTCACACCTCTGCTACAGTTTGCTGCCTACAAGTCTCTTTCCAAGTGGTGATGAAAATCTGCATGGAAGTGCTGGAAAGTGAAAGATCCTCCAGAAAAGGCCACTTGTCTTCCCCAGCACCAATATCCTCCATCAACTGCACATGCTTATCCCCTTCAACTTTTAGCATCTTTTTAGGTGAGATACAGCTCGAAGCAGTTTCAGATTTTCTCTTCCTTTTTGAATGAAGTATTGTCCCATCATTTCTAGATTTTCCACTAGATGAAGAAGAGGCATCCATTTCAGCTTTTAAGCCAAGACGGATTTTTTCTTCAGCTTCTGATGGATATGGACATCTATTGACATAATCACTTTTATTGGTCCGAGATTCTGGTAGAGATGACAGCTTCCCTGAGCTTTTCACTTTGCCTTCAATCTTCATTCCACTACTACTGATACCATCACCTTTAGACGGTTGCTTGTCCCCATGGTCATCAGACTCATCACTATCTTCTTCATCCTCTGAGCTTGATGAATGAAACCTGGTATGCTTGCTACCAAAATCTTCACTAAAAGAGGAGAATGATTTGATACGCTGAGTAATGGCACTGAAACGTTCATCAAGCTCCTTTTTCTGTCCAGAAAAGAGAGGACGCTTTCGTAATTTTTTCTTAGATTTCTGTTTCAGTGTCTTCAAGAACTTATCTATTGTGGCATTTTCTGATCTCCTGCCCTCCCGAATAGCAAAAATATGCATCCTGATTTTCATTTATCTTTTTGGGTAAGTGATTTCCATGAATTCAGTAAGCCCAAGTAACAAACAATTTGACAAGAGAAATTGATTGACAAGCCTTTAGTGGTAATCAAGAACTTTCCTTGTGCTCCCAAAACCTAAATTACAACCTTCTTTTGTATTGAACCAGTCAAATAGCTTATAAAATAAAATTATGTGCTCTTTATATTTTGGATAAGTAATATAACCATAACTATATGTCTACCAGCACATCCATTAGAAAGTAATGGAAAAGCAGGAGAAATCAAAACTCTATATGACTATGGAAACAGCCTTGGGCCCCAAAGGGCAAAAAATAAACCAATTCCATAAATAAATAGTAGCAGTATCATTATGCCAGCAGAAATGAAGCAAATAGTAAGATTCTAGACGAGGCAAGTCCATTACTGGATTGTTGAAAACTATTTCTAAACAAATCTCATACATCACCTATTTTCTTTATCCTCATAAGACAGTTAGCAAAATCTGAAAGACAAAAACGATAGGCCTTATAAGACAAACCTAAAAAGAGAAAGACCTTGAAAATTGTTACCCTAAGCCACATAAAAGCTTAGGGATAATTACAATCAAAGGGACAAATGTTTACTTCCAAGTGCAAAAAAAAATGATGTATGTTTTTGAGTGGCACAAATTGAGGATAAATTTTACTTGCAAATATGCCATGCATCAGAGGTATTGCTAACTCTCTGTCATAATTGCATTCGATCTGTTATGATTACAATGTCTATTCGCTTGTAGGCAAACATACATACCATACAAGCATCACAAGTTGTAACATTACTCTTCTATTTGAACTTAAGGACAGATATACATTTTCTGTATATACTACATATTATAACATTTACCATCAATTTACATCACTTAAAATATGCATCCTCTATTTGTACTTTAAAAGAGACATATGTAATCTCATTGAACTAGAGAACTCAAGCAAGAGCAAACTCAAGCGCATAACTCAAGAAAACTTGGTAAAGGCAAACTAAACTTGAAAAATGAGCAAACCACGATGGAAAGGATAAAACAATAAAGAAAAAGGCTAAGAAGATTAATGTGTTTAAAGTGTTTAAATATAACCCTAAAAGAAGTAGTCTTTTGGGGTGGTAGTTCTAGAGAGAAATAAGAGAAATGTCCCCCCACAAACCCATCTGTTTTTCCAGGAATCTATGGGAAAGAGTGGTGATCAGCTTGAATTGGGCCAACAAAATTATGCTAATTACCAGGAATTAATCCTGTTTCATACAAGGGAATCTAGCTCCTTGCAGCCTAATTGGAAGCAAGGCCTAGCAGCAGTGATTACTACCATTGGAAAGGGAGAAACGATAGACAAGATAGTAAAATAAAACAGAGTACCCAATGTATTTGTAGGAAAGTCTTACTTTCCTCATCTTTAATGTAACTTGTTTAAGCGCCTGCTTCACTTAGTGTCTCCGAAGAGTTTGTGTCTTTCCACTAATTTTTGAACCCATAGTACATATGCAAAGGCTCCTAGTGTAGTGTGGCACTTATTTTGTAAAGTCTACTCTTTCTTCAAGATTCTATTCTTGTACATTCTTTTCTATCTAATGAATATACAAACCTTCACCACCCAAAAAAAAAAAAAAAAAACATTCTGCATGATAACTACAAAAGCTAAGTGCAACATGACTTCCACATTCAAGTGGAAAAATACCTCTGAAAATTTATAAGTTCAATTTTGATGCTCATAGATGCTTTCTACATGAAATGAGCACTGTATTAGAAACTTACCCAAGATTCTGAATTCGAATAGCAAGCTTCTCTGTGCTTGGAATTGATCGCTTCTTGGCAATAAAATCTAGGAATTCATCAACATCAAAATCATCTTTCTCACAAAGATCCAGGAACTTACAAAGTAACTGAAATATTTGTTCACTCGTTATCTTATGCACTTTAGTCACATCAGACTGAATAGAAAAATAATGTAACACAAGGGGATGACACAGCAGTGGCCCCAACAGTAGTTGCTCAAACTGTTCCACCCCTTCATTCTTGCATATGGCTACTTCCAAATCATGCAAGGAAGTTATCTGTCGTACTTGAACAAAGCAATCAATAAACAAATTTACCTGTAGATTGCAAAACTATTGTCACTCATAAAGGGAAATGGAAAATCTCATGGCAAGTAAATATCTCAACTTAAAGAAAATTATAACAAAAGTCACCATCAAAAAATTGATCAAATACCCTTTAAATAAAATTTGATACTGTCGACCCCAAGGGTTGGCCTAATGGTCAAGGTTTAAGACACTCCCATGATAACTTGCTTACCACCAATGTCACTTACTAGGGGACCCTACATAGCACAAGCTATATTAAACCAGTATATAGATCTTGTAGTGTGGTTCACAAGCTTAGAGATAGGCAGTCATACAATAGTCGTACCCCTCCATTACCCCAAAAGAATCAATACTACCATTTTTGGTAATTGATCAATACTACCATTTTCAATATCATGGTTTGCATGTAGCAGCTTAAGACCATCAATTCTAACTACTAGGGGAGGGAGACAGCAAAAATACACAAGTGTACAAATTCTTTAACAAGTAACATGCCCACGTATGATCGCTAAACAGAACCAGATATTGTATGGGGAGAAAGCACAAACCTTTACAACAAAAGACATATATATATATTTTCTAAATCCGGTGGTCTTAAAAATAACTGCCTAATAACCATTATATAACTGCAACTTCAAAAGTTTCTTTTGCATAGTTAGGGGGATATGCATTTTTCTGATACAACAACAAAAGGGTTAAAATATGTTTTTATTACATGCACATATTGAGCATGCATCTTTCTTCTACATGGAATGTAAGTATAATAACTACGCCACGATGCAAGTGAAATTTTTTCGTGGTGAAGTGAGTCTTGAAGGGATCAAAGTTTGAATCCATGCCCCACTTTATATGCTTTATCCTATAAGCATTTCAGATAAGACAATAAGAGCAGCACTTGGCCTGGGATTCCCACACAATTTCCACCCCAGCATCACTTGATTGATGTACCCCTCACATACATATGGGCACACCCCAAAAATAATAATAATAATACGAGTATTTTGTACATCTCTCTTAAAATTACATTTTATCAGGGGGGGGTTGGTTTGGTTTTGAAAATGGGACAAAACCCAGATTTTGACTTTCCATAAAACCACAGGTGCAAACTAATTGACTAAAGACTAAGTTTCTTCATCAGTTAACCTAGACACTTCTGAAGAGACGAAGGAACTGCTCTTCATTGCGAAGCATGTAATTAGTACATCCGACAAACTGGAGAGTACTAAATTAAGCTAAAAAGCTGTAATACCATCCAAGTTCAGCAGCAAAGCGCATAAAATACAAAATTGCATAGCAAAAAGGCATCACCTTTCCTTCTAGATAGATAAGCCGTTGGAGAGACGGCACTTCATTCATCTGAAAACCTAAAGAGCTCCATGTATCTGCCCTCAGCGCCTCGAGCGCCGCCTGCGACACTTTCCAAGCAGAAACACTCTCCCCGGAAGCAATCAACTTACGCCGTGCCTTCAACACCACGGCGTCAATTTTGCGAAGAAGATCCGTAGGTTTCTGAGAAGAGGGAGAGGAAGTAGTTTGAGGCTGTTGGGGCGGAAGGCCAGGTCTATCTGGTGGAGGGACATTCGGATTGTGCACTGGAAAGTTATGGTTTTGGAGAGGTGATGCTTGGACTTGGTTATGATGGGGAATATGGTTAGGAGGGATTTGATTGGGTGGTATAAAATTAGCGAATCGGTTTGCTAGGGTTAGGTTTTGGAAGAATCGAATAGCGGGGTTTTGGAGGAAGGCGTTAGGGGTTTGACTCTGGAGGACAAAATTGGAACCGAGAGGAGGCTGCTGAGACTGAGGAGGTTGTCCCGGGAGTGGCTGGCTCCAACCACGGCCACGACCGCCGCCTGGAGGGCCGAAGGGCGGTTGCCCACCGTACATAGAGGAGGGAGAGCTTCAGATAAACAAGTAAAAGAGAGGTTTAGGCAGTATCCTCTGTCCTTGGGTTTGGAAGAAACGAAAATTTTAAAACTTTATTTGGCGGTGGAGGGCTTGAAGAATTGGTTTTTTTTTTTTCTTTTTAGGGAAAGTGAAAATTTTTTAATTCAATACTTAAAATATTTCAACCTTTTTTCTAAGGTTGGCGGAAAAAAAAATTCCTAGGAAAATTCTAAATAGGACTTAAATTGCCTTGGCTCCTTTGGATTTCTATACCTATAATATTAAAACTTTTTATTTTCATAAGTATTCCATCAATTAAATTATTCTATATGATGGTGTAAAATCACTCCTCTTACCACTTTCTCTCTCTCATTCTATGTTTATCTTAGTCCATTTTACTACAAGCATTATCAACCGATAAAAAAAAAAAAAACTATTATCATAAACTACAAGTTTATAAATTATTAAATAATCTCTTCCATATGTATATTTTCTTAAAATTTGCTGCTCACCTATAATATAATATCATAAAAAAAGTAAATTTTAATAATGTTTTATTACATAATTAAATAAACATAAGTTTAAAGTGATGCCAAGAGTAATTTTAGTTTAATTACTCCAATATTTAAGTTAGTGCAATAAGCAATATGAAATCAACAAACTTAAGGGAATAAGAAGCTTTGATTTTAAACCTAAAACCAAGTGGCCTCAATCCTTATTTATAAGTGTTGGGAGTGAAACAACCTAATATGACTTAAGATGGGGTAGATAAATCTATCTTGTGCTTTGTAGCTTTGCTATTTCCTAATGCAAGATATTACCAAAACCTCATGCATATAAGATAGGTGCGACCAATGTAAGTTCTAGTTCAATCTACACTACTCAAGTCAACTCGAACTGATCTTAAGTTCTAAGACTAGGACCTAGGCATCTAATCATTAGTTTCTAGAGCTCGATTGTGGGTCTAGTTAGGTTGAATTGAACCTAAGGAACCCAACTATGAAATGCTCTATCAACATTAAGTATACACTTATATTAAATATTATACAACATATCAATAAATTAAATATAAAAAAAAATTCTTAATACATGTTTTGTTATATATTTATTATGTGTACTACTATATATATATATTAACAATCCATTCATAGTTTAGTATCGTAAAAATATTTTTTAATATATATTTTGATATAGTTATTATGTACACACTTATATTACATTTTATATAGCATATTAGTAGTCTAATACCTAAGGAAATAATTTTCAATATGCATTTTATCTTATATTTATTATAGATAGTTCTAAGTTATATATTAAACAATGTGATAATTTTTTGAGTAAATAACAAGGTATTGGCATAGTGTTAGTAATACCACAAAAATAACCTTTAATATATGTTCTCTTACGTAGTATTTATGTATAAATATATATTATATATTATACAATATACTAGTAATCTAATACTAAGAAAAATAATTCTCAATGTATGTTTTGTTTTATATTTATTACATATACTACTATCTTACATATTAAGCAATGAATCAATGATATAATATCATGAAAAATAATTTCTAATGTATTTTTTTATGTAGTTATTATGCATACACTACTATATTACATATCAAACAACATATTGATAATAATATATTAATTTTTTGGTAAACTACAAAAAAAGTAACTTGTACTTTGGGTCATTTACAAAAAAAAGTCACTTATGTTTTGTTTTTTTGACAAAGTGGTAACTTCTATTTTTAATTTTGTGCTAATATAATTAAAAAAATGATAAGTATCAATATTCTACCAGATAGTAAATAATTAATTAAATAATATAATACTAGTAAATTATGTAATTTAATAAAAAATATAACAAAATTGGAAAAAATAAAAAAGAAAGGGAAAAAAAGGAAAACAATTGAGCAAACAGTAGAATATTAACAGCAAACAGTAGAATATTAACATAAGTCATTATTTATTATTAACATAAAATTAAAAAATACATGTTACCTCTTTGTTAAAAAAAAAAAAGTAATATCTTTACAAATGACCCAAAATACCAATTACCTTTTTGTAATTTACCATAAATTTTTTCGTGTAGTAGCATGTATAATAATAGGCATATTGAAACAATATTAGAAATTTATATGCACATGGTGTTTATTTATATATAAAAAAAAAGTACTTATTACTATATATCAAAATGTCTTTATGAGCCAAAGTGAGCAAGTAATCTTACTATATAGGAAACCTACCTTTATTTTACTCAATTAAGTAGATTTTGAATATGACATCTTTATATCCTGTACCCACCCTATAAAGTTTATTAAATGATATTATATATATCAACAAATGAAAACTAATCTCTTTTTTTTTTATTAAGAATATAATAAAATTAATATTATGTTTAAGTAAAAAATGAACATTGAAAGACCAATACAAACCCAAAACTTAAAACTTGTTGCATCTTTCTAGTTTCTTGGTAATGTGGCTCTATGTTGTCTCTCTCTTATTGTCTTTTCATGAAAGAATACTTAGAGAATGCCTAAAGATATGAAATAAACAAGCCAACTATATTAATATTAAAATTTTCCTTTTTCTTATATCAACTATTTAACTTCATTACATTGTTCAATATTCCAAAAACTAACTTTTTATTTAAAAAATTTCTTTATTTATTTTTATCTAAGTTCCAACATTGAAAATATTTTGGATATTAATGGAAACAAAAGATAAGTTGTATTGTGAAATCTAGAGACATAGATGTGTTATTTATTAATTTGTTTGTAATATACTTTTGTCTAGGATTATCATTTATAAATTAGCTAAGTTAGTTGTGTGAAATTTTTATTTTTGAACAACTTGTACTTTACAATTTCCCAGATAATTACTCTACAGTATTTTACAATATAGCAAATGTTCTTTGGTTGTATCTACATCATTTTCTATGTCCTGTAGAAATCATTCATTATCTCTTGTAGCTAACAAAACAAAAATCCCTCAAAAGTGATATTATAATTATAGATAAATTGATATTTAATTTATATGTGATATTTTAACTTTCTTATATGATGATTTTCATTCCAATTTACTACAAATTTTTACAGGTTTTGTTAATATCATATAAACTTAAAATAAAAAAATAGAAAAATTACTTTTGACATTACAAGTTTTGTTACGGGTTCCTTAAGTTTTGCTGTAGTTTCTACATATTTTGCACAAAGAACTTGTAGATTACTTTTTTAATATCATATAAATCTTAAATTCATGGTAGAATAGGAAAATTGTAAAGGTTACCATGTACCTTGTAAATTCTACATGATACAAGTTCTAAAATGGTTTTAGAGTGTTACAAGGTACATTTCAATTTTAAAATTTAAGAACCAATATTTTATAAGGTAAAGCACGGGTAGGATGTTATATTTTACTGACCTTAAACCTACTCATCCTTAACTATTATAAGTGAGTGGGTGACCCTATTATAGAGTGCCCTTTCATATCTTACTTGATCTAATTGGCTCTAAGTGAGCATTAAAGTTCATAAAATAGGTTTTGAATACAAATTTTCTTAAACCTACATTCATTGGGTAAGATATGGGCATGAGGTCTTTTTATTTTATACTCATCTTGAAATCTATAGTTTAAGGTATATAAGATATATATTACAAAGTACTTTATACTCACTCTATAAAAAAAATTATTAAATAATATTAATAAATGACAATATTATATTTTTTTAGCCGATAAATGATTTAGTAAAAAGAAAAAAAAAAAAAGAGAGCATGCTCTTAAGTCAATAGCTTTAAATGGCTAAATCTAATGCTGCCTCTCTATCATTTTATGATTTCTATCATAAGTTAATAGTTTTAAATAGCTAAATCTAATGCCACTTCTATTTCATTTTACATTTTTTATCATTTTAACTATAAACTCACATAAACTTGAAATAACAATAATAAGAAAAATCACTTTTTTAATTTCATATATTTTTCTATAGATTCTATAAGTTTTGCATATAAAAACACTTATAATATCATATACAAATTATTTTATTAATATAATACAAACTTGTAATTTATAGGAAACACAAAAGTAAAATTTACAAATTTCATAAATTGGTCTATACTTATAAGTTTTACAAGGTATAAGTTTCAATTGTAGTTCTAAGGTATTATAGGGTTGGTTCTGTTTCTAAAAATTAGGAACCTATACCTTGTAGGGTAGAATATGAGTAAAGCATCATACTTTACTCACCTTGTATTCACTCACTCATACCACCTATACCTAAATATTCACTTAAGGATAATAACTATTCTATTCCTACCTTATGTCATATGATTTGCTATTAAAATGTTACTTACATTTTGAACACCACACAATGAATTGCTATTGCATAAAATAATGAATAGCAATTTATGTCCTCACTCTCATAAATTGTTATTCAATTATTTATTTATCATATTCTCATTAATACCCACATTAGAAATATCACCACTACATATTGTCTAATGTAATAAATATTATTATTATAAGGGCATAGTAGATACTTTATTTTTACTACTAATTAATTCCTTACTTTTTTTTCAATTTCAACTAAATAATTTAATAGGTATATAATAGTTACCATATTTCTATTATATCTTATTGAATTACAATTTAATTTCCTCTTTATTCCATATGGCAAAATGAGCAAGTTGTAAGTATTTTAAAAGCAAGGGCATAAAAGTGATTTACCTCGCCTTTCGTCATTAGATTTAACCTGCATTTTATTTGTAGTTCCTAATATAACCAACGAGACTCCTCTTCTCTTTAAATAGCCACAAACCCTTCTTTCTGTCAAAAGACGCTAGGGACCTTTACTCTTAGTTAAAGATTCTAAAGTTAATAGCGTGCAAGAATTCTATCGAAATATATAGCTAAGGTTCTTTCATCCTTAATCAATCAAAGTATAACCTTATTGTTAAAGGATCAATGAACCTTAATCCTAAACTCCTCTCATTGTTTTAAAGACAAAAGGTTTAGAGTTTGTGATAAGAATATTCAAGTAAAAGTAAGCAATCACTTGTGTTCTTTATTGATCTCTTTTTAATCCACAATGGAAAGTTAATTCCTCTGCAATCTTAGGAAAGGATTCTCAATAAAAGTGCAAGGTTGAAGTTCTCTTTCAAAGGAAGATTGATCTCTTAAAGGATTTAAGGCAACTAATTTTTTTTTCATTCTTTCCCCCTTTAACCTTAATACTAGATCCGTAGGACTTAATCTATTATGGGTTTAGATGCAACCTAGGATTGAATCATGGAATAAGTTGTAACCTCTTTAGTAAATTTGTGTTTTGATGCTTAACTAAGTTATAATCAAGGTATAAGTATATGGAACCCTAAAAACTCACATGGATTTGACCTATATTAAAGCATAGGTGAAAACCTTTTAAATCTGCAATTGATCGATTCCCTCTTGAATAGATAACCAATCGGCCTAGTAAGCTTTAATCAACTTAATTGGCTTTCCCTTGTCTCGTTTTGATGTGTTTAAGGTTGTTATAAGATCCTATAAGTTTCAATCAAAGCGTAAGGAGGAAAACCTAATTTTATACTTAATAGTTATGATTAATTAAATGGAATTGAGTTCTAATCTTCTATAAAGGTGTTATTAGTTTAGAGCTTATGTTGGGTAAGAGAGTCGATTGACAAGTATGTTGCTATTGTTATGTGTTAGATGTGAATATTAGGATAGTGAAACCGAATGATTGATATTATGATTTTATCACTTACTTAAATACTTTATTGAAGGTGCTAGGTCAAGAAATGAATCTTCTTAAGTTACTTATCTCTAAAGTTCCATAAAGGTATAAATCAATTGGTGTAATTGTCTTGATTTTTGAAATGCCTTGTGACATCATCGTGAAGTTATCTTTTTTTTTTTCCTAATAATTTCAACCATTGATTACATATACTAATATTTTAAAAGGATAATTTTAAGAAACTTTAGAAATTTTTTTTTAGAGAATTCAAATTTGCTTGGCCATGTGGATCAACATGCGATAAATATGGACAAGAGTATGATAGTTTCATAATTCTTGGAGAAAGTGGTTAGATTAGGCACTAAGATTGTTGCATAACTTAGCGGGTCATTGATATGAATGGTTCATGTCAAATATGACTAATAGGAGGGTAAGAAGTTACAACAACAAAAACAAAATAATTAGTGGAAAGGGAATTAAAGTGTTGTAATGGACTATACGGGGTTGCTGTAATTGGTTGATCATATGTAGTAAACATGTAGTCAACCTTAGAGAAGTCATGGTTTGGTGGCACGTGAAGGGATATTGTAGAGAGAGGTGTGGGAAGAGGAACATATTAGTTCAATGATTGCATGTGAGATGGCAAATTGAATCATGGTTTTTGCTTTGTTATTGACTTGTTCTTGAAAAATTTTAATGTTTGTTCTTCTACAAGTGATTTTAATTGGGTAGTATTTATGTAAAGTTTATCGATACTTTAAATGTTCACATAAGAAGAAAGAAGTTCCTGTATATACGACTAATATTAACTATTAGATGAAGCTGGGATGGATGAACTAGATAAATCATTAAAGAAGACCATTGAATCATCACAGCTATAGGTTAAATTGAAATTATTAAGCCTTAAATCGTGAACAAGGACTTCATGTTCCATAGACATGATCAAGTGGATTCCCCATCTTCGTTTCCCTATAAAATATAAAGTTGGCCTAAAAAAAAAACTTACAATTAGACTTAACTATTATATGTCCAAACTGAGTTAAATAAATTGGAAAAAAATGAACCTACATTTATTGACATTTAAACCTATATCCATTTATCCATAAACGTATCTATATTTGCGAAGATTTATATTAACAAATTACTTAGATAAACTGTAATCAACGCAGATTCTAAATAAAAATGCATGGACAATTTTCATTTTGAATCAATAAATTACATAATGCTTAATATGAACAATATGTAGACGCATATATACTCATGGTTTCCTCCATGAGTATTTCAAATACATGTGAATCCACAAAAACATAATGGAGGAAATTGCTACAATTGGGTCGCCCTAGGACGATTAAGCTAATGTCTTCTACACCTTGCTTTCCTCTAAATATTTATTATAATTTAAAGCTTTGAAAGGTAATACAATGAAGAAGAAAATGATAGAATCATTACTTGTCCCGCAACCACTTGATGGATAATATTACTGATTAATGATAATGGGGTTTGAAACATTCTCCATAATAATATCTTCATATGTAAAAATATAAACCTTTGACCTATAAAACGACTCCCATGTTTTGATCCTTAGACCATTTTAACTACCGGTAAGAGTGCAATTTTTGACATTAAGCCCACTCGAATCTTGCTTATTTGGATGCTTACCTAGGCTTAATCTTGCTCACTTGGCCTAGGCTTGATGCCATGTGTAGCGCCATATCGTACTCTTTCTGTGTATATCCTTTAAACCAAATAATAATGCAACATAGTCGTCTCTGGTACTGATCGTAGAATCGAGGATGTTGATGTAGCTCGAATTGGCTATTCGAATGCCATCAGTATTGGGGCACTCGTGTGGAGCTCTCGGGTTGATGTAACATTTAGTTGTTATTATTTTATGATATTTGATTAGATGAAATTTTTAGTTTTATATTTGGTTTGTATTATTAACTGAGTGACTTGATGAAAAGAACCCAAAATGCTAGATAAGATTTAAAAAATTTGTATCAATATGTTCGATGTGATCCAATTTTTTTTTTTTAACTAGAAAAGCATAAGCACAATCTTAAGCAAAAAAAAAAAAAACCCTTATATTATTATCATTCCTTTTCTATTATGTTTATATCAAAACTTTTTTAATTAGTTCTCATGTTAACATAAAAAATAACCTTATATTACTTTCAAAATTTATGTCATACACTATATAAACTAAATATAGCACAATAAAACTTTATTGAACTGTTCTTTTTATATAATACTATCTTGTTTTTCTTATATTGTTCAGTTTTATAAACTAAATGCTACCATAAGGTTATATGGTTGCAACCAAACGTGTTTATGTGCCTACTTCCATTGTTTATGAATCTTGTGGCGTTGATGATTGAATTTATGAGGAAGTTGAATATAAGTGTCGGGAAGAGACTTAATCTTCTTATAATGCTTAAAAAATGTTGCCAATGTTTTAAAAAAAAGTGTTATTTATGGTTCTTTTAACAATGTTTTTGAGCTCAATCAACTATTTGGGAATTATTTATATATTTTTAAAACTATAGAAAAGTAAAATTATATATTGAGAGATTATGAAATCTATTTATACCAACTCATAGTTTAAAGTATATATTTGCAATTACCCTTACACATATGTAGTAGATGTTTCACTTTCATTCCAGTTCAGTAATCAACTCTTTATAGTGCTATAGTAAATACATATTATAAACTGTTTATGCATGGAACAAGTCGAAAGTCAACACTAAAATTTTACATCCACCTTTTCATTAATTTTGTATATGTAATAGATGTAATCTTATTAGGTAGATGTTATCATAAAATCATCCCTTAAGTTTATTTTGCCTCTTTCACGATAGTTTCTCGCATTATATATCATCACACCTGAATATTTTTGAGAAATATTAGAATTTTATGGTTTAGTCACTCAAAAGTTACCAATACAATCATTTTTTTCCCATTTTAGTAAAATAAGACCTATTAACAAGAAAAATGACTGTTAATTCATTTGAGTTAATACCTGAATCAAGAATGATAGTGTAAAAAGTGCTATAGAAAATAACCTAGTTGTAAGATATAGTATCTTATTTTTAGAAACTCAAGTAGTAATATATTTTGGCAAAATTTAGAGGCATTTGCCCATTTTACTTTTTTCATAAGAGATTATGATTTTTTGCAATCTTGGTCGATTATGAAATATGAGAATTCATAAATATATTCCTATTATATAACTATATGTAATATAGTTGGTTATGGTTAATTAAATATTTATATAGAGTTTTACGGCTTTCGACTCGCAAGATGATTATTATATAATGGGTACACACATAATATGATAGCTTTTAGTTAATACTAGGTTCCTTTTAATGTCTTTTTTTTTTTAGCATTGTCGCTCCAAAACTCGGAACACTACAACGTGCCACGTGTCCTTATAAGGTAAAGATACGTTAAGGCTCTTAAAGTTTCTAAATCTACATAACTTGCAGTAAATGTTAACCCCAATTCAAAATAAATAATTGACATCATAGGTGGGTGGCTCAATTAAGTCTCATTTACAAACTTCATACTACTTCAAGGCCATCTTAGTATATTAATATAAAATAAGATCTTAGATAACATAAATACCAAACTATTCTTAATACGTTCCCAATATTATGATCTTGGATAAATAAAAAAAATTTCAACACTGTTCTAAGACTTCAAATAACAATTTATGTCTAATCATCATAATAATAAAAGTATTCTACATCTTTCCTATCTTGCACATATGTCCCTATATCCTCCTCATATGAAGCAAAATCATCTATGCTTACAATTGAAAAAAAAAATAGTCCTCAAAGGGTGAGCTAATACCTAACACATATAATCTACAACCGGATGCATATGATCAAGCATAATTTAAATCACATACATCAATGCAATAGCATCACGATCAAATAATAGGTTATTATCTTAATCAGTCCTCAAACAACAAAAGAGTACTTATGACCCTGCCACACATATATATGTATAATATATAATATGGTGTTAGGAGTTGTCACAATGGGCCTCAACACCCATGAGTCTCTAAATTGACTGAATCATCTTAGTATGTAACTCCATAGGGATACCACCATATATTGATTAATGGGTGCACCATAAGGTTCTACCATTATTGGTTCTTAGGTCGATCGAAGCATAATCAGCAAGTAACTTAATCACATCCAAATGCATTTGTAATTTGAAAGAAAATCTATTCTTATTACATTGCATTTTCATATAGGAATTAATGCCTATATATATAGGATTGATATATCTATTTTAGGAAATAAGATCATCTAATAATAGCTAATTAATAATACACATTAATGTAGGATATTATACATTAATATACATATTATAACACTCCCCCTCAAGTTGGAGCATAGATGTTGATCATGCCCAACTTGTTACAAATATAACTGACTCTAACTCCATTTAAAGCTTTAGTAAAGATATCTGCCAACTATTCTCCGGTCTTAACATGCTTTGTAGAGACCAAGTTTTGTTGTATCTTCTCTCAAATGAAATGACAGTCAATCTCAATGTGTTTTGTTCGTTCATGAAACATGGGATTAGATGCAATATGAATAGCTACCTGATTATCACACCACAATTGTGTAGGTATTGGCACCTTAAAACCAACTTCAAGTAAGAGCTGATAAATCTACATTATCTCACATACTGAGTGTGCCATAGCTCTATATTTCGACTCTACACTTAAGCGAGACACAACATGTTATTTCTTGCTTTTCTAAGAGACTAGGTTTCCACCCACAAATACACAATACCCAGTGGTAGATCTTCTGTCTATTTTGGATCCTGCCCAATCTGCATATGAGAAACACTCAATATAATTATGTCCCTGACTACATAAACTAAACCACGTCTTGGGGCACCTTTCAGGTAACACAAAATTTGCTCCCAAGCTGCCCAATGATGCACAGTAGGAGAGGACATAAACTGACTTACCACACTTATAGGATAAGTAATATCGAGAAGAGTCACTGTGAGATAATTTAATTTCCCAACTAAACGTCTATACCTCTTTGGATCCTGAAATAACTCACCCTCTTTAGTTAGCTGCATATTAGGGAGCATGGGTGTGCTACACGGCTTAGCACCTAATTTGCCCGTCTATGTTAATAAGTCAAGCACATATTTCTGTTGAGAGAGGAAAATGCCTTTCTTACTCCTTGTCAATTCAATCCTCAAGAAATATTTCAATAATCCCAAATCCTTGGTATGAAACTATGTGTGAAGAAATGACTTCAACAATGAGATTCTTGCACTATCACTTCCTGTAATGATAATGTCATCAACATATATAATAAGAAGAATCATACCCGAGTCAGAACACTTAAAGAATACCGAGTAATCCAATCTACTCTTGCTAAGACCAAATGTCTCAACAGCCTGACTGAATTTCCCAAACTAAGCATAAGGGCTCTGTTTCAGTCCATATAAGGATTTCCGAAGGCGACAGACTTTACCCGACTCCCTCTGAGCAACAAACCCAGGTGGTTGCTCCATGTATACTTCTTCCTGCAAATCACCATGTAAGAAGGCGTTCTTAATGTCTAACTGGAGGAGCGGCCAATGATTAGTAGCAGCTAAAGAGATAAATAAGCGAACAACAGTCATCTTAGCCATGGGGGAGAATGTGTCAGAGTAATCAACGCCGTAGGTTTGAGCATAACCTTTAGTGACAAGACGAGCTTTTAGCCAAGCTACTGAGCCGTTAGGATTAACTTTAACAAAAAACACCCATTTACAACCAATCGCCTTCTTGTCTACAAGCAAATTCACGAGATCCTAAGTGCCATTAGTATCTAAGGCGGTCATCTCTTCAATCATAGCATCATGCCAACTAAGATGAGAAAGGGCCACGTGAATAGATTTAGGAATTGTCACAGTATCAAGTGATGCAATAAATGAAGATGATGATGATGATAAGTTATCATAGGAAACAAAGGATGAAATAGGATAGGTACAGTGACGTTTACCCTTCCGAAGAGCAATAGGAAGATCAAGATCGTCTGGAGCTGGATCCGATGAGGAAGAAGAGGATGGTTCAGGACATGAAGTAGGCAGGTCTCTCCATCTAGAGTAGACATATCGAATAGGAGGCTGTGGTGGAGGTGGCGGCGGCGGCGGCGGCGTCGTCGAAGGCATATCCGGAGACGGATAAGTAATATGATAAATCAGTATATCATCATCCTCATCCGGTGTTGGTGTTCCAATAGATGAAGGAAAAAACGGGTTGTTTTCTACAAATGAAACATCAGCTGACACCAAATACTTATCAAGATGAGGGCAATAACATCGATATCCCTTTTGAACCCTGGAGTAACAAAAAAAGACACGTTTGAGAGACTTAGGATCTAATTTTGTTATTTGGGGACGGACATCACGAACAAAGCAAAGACTACCAAATATCCTTGGTTCAATAGGAAACAATGGTTTTGTAGGAAACAATACTTTGTATGGAGTTTCACCCTGAAGAATAGATGAAGGTAAACGATTAATCAAGAAACAAGCAGTAGACACTGCATCAGCCCAAAACCGTTTAGGAACATTCATTTGAAATAAGAGGGCTCTCGCTGTCTCAAGGAGATGTGTGTTTTTCCTTTCAGCCACTCCATTCTGAGAAGGTGTATCAACACATGAGGACTGATGAATGATGCCCTTTTGAATCATATATGTCTGAAATGAGTGAGGCAAGTATTCTTTGGCATTATCACTTCTTAAGGTTTGGACAGAGATATTGAATTGTGTTTGGATTTCAGCACAAAAACTAGTAAAATGGGAAAATACCTCAGAACGACTTTTCATAAGATAAAGCCAAGTCATGCAAGAAAAATCATCTACAAAAGTAACAAAGTATTTGAAACCAGTTGGTGACATAACAGGACAGAGACCCCATACATTAGAATGAACTAATTCAAATGGTACACTTGCCCTTTTATTAACTCGAGGAACATAAGATAAACGATGGTGCTTTGCAAAGTGACATGACTCACATTCTAAGCTAGAGACATTATTAAAATGAGGAAAGAGCTTTTTCAACACAGGTAAAGAGGGATGGCCCATTCAGCAGTGTGCTTCAAAAGGTGTCTGAAAACTAGAACATGCAACAGACTTAGGCACCTGAGTATCTAAGATATAGGGACCTCCCAACTTATGTCCTTTACCAATAATCTTCTTCATCATAAGATCTTGAAATAGATAATGATCGGGAAAAAATGATATGCAACAATTCATAGCACGAGTGAGTTTGCTCACATATAGTAAGTTAAAGGAAAACTGTGGTAAACTCAAAATAGAAGATAGGGAAATCTGAGAAGTGGGATTAATAGTGCTAGAGCTAAGAACACATGACTTAGAACCATTAGCAAGAGTAACATTTGTAGGGGATGTGTATGGTTGATAAGTTGAGAAGAGATTAAGATTACTTATCATGCGATTTGTGGCACCAAAATCTATGACCCAATTGGAAGATGAGGAAATGAGGCATGTGTTGGGTTTACCTATCTCAGTAATGGCGGACACATGATGAGATGAAGCTTTTAATGCCTCCTGGTACTGAGTAAATTTTGCAAATTCATCTGCAGAGACTGTAATTTTCTTCTCAGAGGAAGAGCCATCAGTAGAGTTAGTGGAGGCAATGTGTGCAAAAGGTTTCCTCAGGTTGCAATTTTGCAATTTCTTACAAGTGTGCTTCGTATGACCCGACTCATGACAATAATAGCACACAACTCCCCCTGAATTATGCCCACAAATATCATCCCCCCCTTTCCTATAGGTGGAAGAGCGACTTGTATTTTGGCTGGCAAGAGCACTAGTAGGATGAGAAAGAGCAACATATAACGGATTTCTGTGCGAAGTATCTAAGTAAAGGTTTCCTACAAAGAGGAAATCTTAGGACTAGAGAGGATATGAGATTTGGCAGCATCAAATTCTGGATGAAGACCTGCTAAAAAACTCATTATTGCCATTTGTTCTCGTTGAGTCTGCTGTACTTTCACATCAGGGCTAAATGGCAATAAGGCATTCAGTTTCTCATATGTTTTCTTAAAGCTCATAAGAAGTAGTAAGGGACAACTCTTGTGGTTCAGTACGATAAAAACCTTTACAGACTTCATAGATACGAGAAATATTCCCCTTTCCAGAATACATAGATTCCAAGTAACTCATCAACTCTTTAACATATTCACAATGATCAACTAGATTTATAATCTCACTATCAATGGAATTTCTAAGCTGCAAAAATATCCTAGCATCATCACGCAACCATACTTTTCTAGTGTTATCATTTGGTGGATCTTCAGTAAGATGGTCTTCTTTTTCAATACTTCGCAAATATACTCGCAACGTTTTGCTCCAAGCCATAAAATTATTCCCATTAAGTTTATGTTCCGTGATTTTAGTTGTCATAGGAATCATATCAACAACTAGAGATTTTAAGCTTTCATCATCCATTTCAAACAGCAAAAGAAAAATTCTCACAATAGTAATAAAGAAAAAAAATAGCCAATCACAGTGTACCTGGAAAAATGTAAAATCCAAGCCTTCGACGAGATCGACCCACAAACGCCAACTAACAAACACCAAGACCAACACGTCATTGGCCACAAAGCGCAACACCGCACCAATCTCAATCAACTCCGACAAGCTAAATGACTCCGGTACACATTGTCGGCCACGAAGCACAACACCACACCAATCTCAATCAACTTCGACAAGCCAAATGACTCTGGTGAACCAACACAACCAACCAACGACAACCTCAAAAGGCCATGAACAGCCCAGCGACGCCACAAAACCTAACGCGGATCAGACACACTACTTCAATTGAACTGAACAAACCTCCGGCCAATCACCAAACACGACCAATTCCGACAACCATAATAAAACCCACTTCCCAAGATGATGTATTCAACCAATGCAACACTAAAGGAGAGAAGAACGGACTTACCAACAGTGCGTCGAAGCTTTTAGTGGGCAAAGAGTCATCACACGCGCCCCCACGTGCCGTCGACGGAAGGGGAAAGCGAAACCTTAAAGTGGTGCGTGAGCCTCATGCGCCGGTCATCTAGGTCTTTGGTTTTGGGGTTCGGCCGGTCGGAGGCTGGTCTTTCCTCCTAGACTAGTGGTGACGAAAAAAGAAAATCCTAACAGTGCTTGCTCTCAAGGGCAGCACGTCCTTGTTCACAGGACAAGACGGAATTTTTTTTTTTTCCTTACATATACCTATGCTCTAATACCATGTAAAAATCTAATCTTATTACATTGCATTTTCATATAGGAATTGATGTCTATATATACATGATTGATCTATCTATTTTAGGAAATAAGATCCTCTAATAATAGCTAGTTAATAATACACATTAATGTAGGATATTATACATTAATATACATATTATAACAACACTTTTAATTCCATTTCCTCAAATAACTTATCAAGCATAAGTAACACACAGGATTACACGTACTTAAAAAGACAGTCTTAAACTCAACTTTTTGTCGCTTAATGGCTACACTAAAACCTAATGATGTATTGAACAATTAATCTTATAATTAACCTAAAGCATTGTCCAATTTCCATGATTTTGTTACTTAATGGTTGACTTCCATTACTTTGATAAAGTTTCTAGAGTTGTATCAAGCTTTTGGGTTAAAGAAAAATAAAAATTACAAAATGAAATCAATTTAGTAATGTTTTTAGGGAACATGGTTGTGTATTAGGCCGTGTACATGAGCATGGCAGGGAACAGGATTGTGTGATGTGGCTGTGTACCTTTTTATACACTTCCATGCTTCTACACCCTAAGTACACAATTATATACTTAGTCGTGTATAGTTACATGAGTGTATACTTGGTTGTAAACTTCTCAACTTGTTCTTTTCTCCTCTAAACAGCTTGGGTAGGTATACGGGTATGTACTTGACCTTGTAAACAAAACCCCCCCTCCCTTCTTTTTGAATTGTCTTCCCAATTCACCAATTTTCAATCAACTTTAACCCTAGATGTGATCTAACACTTCTGTATCTTAATTCATGGTATTTACAATATAAAAACACTAAATTACCTCAAATTCAATCACTTACTTGTAAGGATTTACTTTAACGATCTAAGTTTTGTCCTAACCTTTTCTCACACCAAGTTGTTTTGCAGTGCAATATAAAGAAACCAACCTTAAATTGTATCACATGCACATAAATGGTGATCAATAATTGTTAAGTGGTATACTTACCATGTGAAATTTAGTTGGAGTGTAGCAGTCACCTTTTTTTCCTAAGGTTTCTCCTTACTTTGGGGGTGCTGTAATGTAGAAAGTGAAAAAGAGCTTAAATGACTAGTAAATGACTTTTTTATAATTTTCTCTTCAAATAACCATATTACCCCTTTTAATAAACCCCTTTTGAGTTTTATTTGCCCTAATCTTATTATTTTTTATTTTGGATTTATTTTTCTTGGGTTTTACATTCTCCCCTCTTTACAAAAACTTTCGTCCTTGAAAGTTACTTGAGTCTTGAAAAAGATATGGATATTTAGTTTGCATTTCCTTTTCTAGCTCCCAAGTAGCTTCTCTTTCAATCTGATTGGTCCATTACACTTTCACATAAGGAATGGCCTATCTTCTCAGCACTTGTTGTTTAGTGTTTACAATTTTGACAGGTTATTCTACTAAGGTGAGATTTAGATGTACTTCTAATGGCTCCAAAGTTGTTACTTCATCTAGATTGTACATGAACTTCCTTAACATGGACACATGGAAGACGTCATGTATTCTGATATGAACCACACCAACGTGTGACGAAACCCAATACCAATACGTTCGAAATTGCTACCCAAGATGCCAAACAATCGAGTGGAAACCGCGACCCATTGCCTATAAGTGAGACAAGAACCTTGGTATATTATGTAGACGCCACAATCGGGATGAAAGACCGATTGATAAGTTGGGATGAACGCCATGGAAGAAAATCTGATAAGTTCTAGAGTAGTTCCTTAAAGAACCAAGAGAGGAATTCTCTCAAAAGTGTTTTTCAAACTTCAATGTTGTATGTTCTATGTTCTAAATGTTCTAAACACTAGGATCTTTATATTAGGGTTTACAATTCGTAACGATAATGGCCCAAAATGACATAACTTTATTAAGTTGCGGAAAATAACAAAACAGAGACGTAAAGGCCAGCGGCGTTGAAATGAACGCTGGTGGCTTTGAGCCGGCGTTGAGCATATACACGGCCGTGTACTTCTAGACGTGTATCTTTCTGTGGATATTCTTGACACCATACACGGCCGTGCCTTTAAACCGTGTATATGACCGTGTATGATTCTGTGTAACCTTCAAACTCCTACACGGCCATGCTTTGTAAAGACACGCTCTCTTCAACCCGTATCTGTTATGACTTGTACAAGAGTAAGGGCATTCCCATGGTTGTTCCAATCCTTTCCAACTTCATGATTGCTCCAATCCTTTCCAGCTTCGTGGACATCCTTTATCAATCCGTTAAGTGCTTCCTTAAATCGTTTCGCTCGATTTCTTGTGATCGGTCCAGGTGGCACTTCAAGAGGATCCACATTCCATCTTCTGGCTTGGCTCCCATCATGGCTCTCATCATATTCTAGCTAGATTAGATGGTAAGTTTAACTGATATGTTACACTACTAATCTTCTCTACAATCTTGAAGGGTCCCACATATCTGGGATTTAGCTTTTCCTTTAGTCTAAACCTAACTACCCCCTTTGTGGGTGATATCTTTAACAAGACCTATTCTCCTACTTGAAATTCAAAAGGGCTTCTCCTTTAATTAGCATAACTCTTTTGGTGACTTTGGGCTATCTGCATTCTCTATTTGATTAGTTTCACGTTATCAATAGCCTCCTGTAACACTTTATGTCCTAGTATCTATCTTTCTCCCACTTCATCCCAATGTAATGAGGATCTACACTTTCTTCCATACAAGGCTTCATAAGAGGTCATTTGTATAGTTGCTTGGTAATTGTTATTGTAGGCGAATTCCACCAATGATAGGTGCTCATCCCAATTCCCACCAAAATCCAAGACATAGGCCTTTAACATATCCTTAAGGATTTGTATAAATCTTTTTGATTGTCTATTTGTTTAGGGATGAAAGGTAGTACTGAAATTCAATTTAGTCCTTAATGCCTTGTGCAAACTTCTTAAAAGCCTTCCAACAAACCTGGTATCCCTATTAGATACAATACTTACCAAAACTCCATCTAATCTCACAATCTCTTTTATATACATCAATACCAGCTTACCCAACGTATAACTAATGTTAATAGGTAAGAAGTGAACAAATTTCGTCAATCTATCCACTATTAACCATATAACATCATACTTTCCTTTAGTTTTTGGGAGACTTGTTACAAAATCTATTGTGATATGCTCCCACTTGCATTTTAGTAGAGGTAGGGTTGTAACTCACCTATTAGCCTCTAATGTTTTATCTTAATCTATTGACACGTTAGGCATTTGGAGATATAATCAATTATTTCTCACTTCATGTTTTTTTTACCAATAGTGGCATTTTAGGTCCTTATATATCTTAATACTCCTCAGATGTATTAAGTACTCAAAATAATGTGCTTCCTTTGGGATTTCCTTCTTCAATTCTAGATCTTTAGGCACACACAATCAAGTTTCATAGCTTAAGACTCCATCTGGATCAGTACTAAACTTAGGAACTTTATCTTGTCTTAACCCGTTCTTAATCTTTTGAATTCCAACATTTTCTACTTGAGTTGTTTTAATTCTATCCACTAAAGTTGGTTGGATGTGTAAACTGGCAATCTTCATTTCAACTTCTTGAGTTAAAATCTTTAGTTTTGACTTGCGCATATCATCCAACAACTTTCATCATGGGGTAATGAGAGTGGGAAGATTACTTCGTTTCTTTTTACTAAGGGCATCTATCATTGGCCTTTCTAAGATGATATTGGATGTCAAGGTCATAGTCTTTGATCAGCTCCAACCATCTCCACTGCCTCATATTTAGTTCTTTTTGTGTGAAGATATAATTTAAACTCTCATGGTTAGTAAAAATCTTGCATTTTTTCCCATATGGGTAGTGTCTCCATAGTTTCAATGCCAACACTACTGCTACTAGCTCTAAGTTATAAGTCAGGTAATTTCTTTCATATGGCTTTAACTAGCAATACATAAGCTATAACCTGCCGATCTTGCATCAAAACATAACCTAGCCCCTAGGTTGAAGCAATACTATAGATAGTAAATTCTTCCTCACTCTTGAGTATTGTTAGAATTGGGGTTTATACTAACTTCTCCTTAAGTTTTTGGAAATTGGCTTCACACTTATCATCCTAATCAAATTTCACCTTTTTTTTATGTTAATTTGGTGAGAGGAGCCGCTATTTTAGAGAACCCTTCTACAAATCATCTATAGTAATTGCTAAACCTAGGAAGCTTCTTATATCCGTTACTGTCTTCGGCCTGGGCTAGTCTATTATAACTCTCACCTTTTTTGGGTCTACTAAGATTCCATCCTTGTTAACTATGTAGCCTAAGAAAACCATATGCTCAAGCTATAATTCACATTTCTTAAACTTGGCATGCGACTTCTTCACTTGTAACCTACATAGCACAAATCTTAAATGCTCTTCATGTTCTGCCTTACTCTTAGAATAGATTAAAATATCATCTATAAAGACGATACTTATTCTTTAGTCAATATCATCTTGATCTTAAGTCAATTTTTTAGAATACTTGAGCACCTTGCAAATGGTTGAATAGATCATCTATTCTGGGGAGATGATACTTATTCTTAATGGTGACATGGTTTAGTTCTTTGTAATCAATACACAATCTCATGCTTTCATCTTTCTTTTTGATAAAGAGGTATGGTGCACTTTAGGGAGATGTAATAGATCTTATGAATTCTTTATCCTGTAGGTCATGTAATTGTTTCTTTAACTCTTCTAACTCAACCGATGCCATCTTGGGTACTGGTTTTGATATTGGCGTAGTACCCGATACTAATCTAATACTGAACTCGATTTTCTTAGTTGGACCTTCCTAAAAAGACATTAGGAAAGTCCTTCACTGCTAACATCATTTCCAATCTCATTAACTCACTTGCTTTGCGGTCGTCGTAGCCAGCATGCTCTTTCCCCCACAATTCATAAGTAGGTAATCATGTTGGTCTCTATGCTTTTAACTTAAACTTAAAGGAATCTCCTCCAAACGTGTTGAAGTGTACCACTTTGTTATGGCAATCAATGGTGCATAAAACTTTTACAACCAATTGACTCCTAAGATTATATTAAACTCCATCATCTTTATCACCGATAGATTTACTGGCATTAGCTTGCTTTGTATCTCCACCTTTACATTTCTACATATCCTATTTAAAACCCTTCCAACATCTAAGGGAGTATTAACACTCAAATAGTCATCTAGACATTCAGAAACTAATTCACAATCATGTATCAAATAATTAGGCACATAGGAATGAGTGACACTAGTATGAAATAAGACATAGGCATTATAGGAATGTACTTGAAGTGTACCAGCAATGGTGCTCATATTTAGAAGGTCCTAATGTTGCTGCAGTTAGAGTACATATACTTTGGTTAGGAACCATTGTCTAGGGCCTCTTGTCTATGATCTACTGGCCTACACTCTTGTTAGAGGTTTTGTCGCCTTTAAAGCTATCTAATTCCCCACTTGACCAGTAGTATAGTTGACTGCCTTGTGTCTCCTCTACTTACCCACATCGTAGAAGACTAATGGAATGGATCTCTCATTATAGTTTTTGCTTATATGATCTGGCTTCCTGCAAAAGAAGCATGTACCCTTTAGCCATCTAAAGTCTTTCTATTCATGGGGTCCATAACATTTGGTGCATTTGACTATAGGGATTGCTAGGGGAAGTGCTAAAGGCATTAGTTGAATTTATAGAGGAGGAGTTGTAGTAATTAGGGGCTTGTTTTGAAATATTTGGGGCCTTTTAACCTTATCCCACACTACCACACTAGAAGCTGACCTCTTACCTTAAAGCTACTCTTAACCTACGAGCTAATTGCTCCTTTGTTCTCTTCCTACTCTACTCCATAAATTTAGCTTTGTCGACTACCTTAGCATAGGTGGACAATTGAAAGGATTTGACTTCATGTTGGAGATTTGGCTCCAACCCTATCACAAATCTCTTAGCTTTAGATTCATCATTAGCACATATTACGTTAAGTAAGAACTTAATTAAACAATTCAATACTGCCTCATATTCCTTTACTGACTTGCTCCCCTATTTAAAATTATAATATGCAGTTTCCATCTTGTCATAAATGCTGCTAGGGAAATATTTCTAGTAAAAAAACTCTCAAAATCCCCTTTAGTTCACATATCCTCTTGCCAACTTAAGAACTAATGCCCACTAACTCATTGCAGTCCCTTGTAGCATGAATGCAACATAGTCTACCTTCTTATCTTTTAGAACTTAGAAGGCAGTAAAGGTCTTTTCCATCTCTTACATCTAGTTCTCTACCTCTATTGGGTCATCAATCTTGGGATTGAACTCTTTTTCCACTTGAACAAACTTGTCCAAGCTTATTAGTTCTTCAGCTACTCTAGTTTATTTAGCATTTTGCATTTGTTGTTGTTGAGTTAATAACCTCATTGAGTTGTTTACAATCTCTAGAAATTAGGTAATCTAGTCGGTAGCTTGACCTTGTCCCCCATGTAGTTGTTGATCATGGGGATACCCCTCATTTAGGTTATTATGCCCAACACCTCTTGTTGATCCTAGTCAAGTAATTTTTTTTGGAGGCATTCTGTTTAGGGTGTAGAATAAAGAGTAAACTAAAGAGTTAAGTAAAAATAATGAATAGTTAAAATACGAATTACGTATATATATATTGAAAAGGAATTTAAAGTGCTCATTTAAAGGAAATAATAAGAGAAACTACAAAATAAGTAAATGACGTATAAAAAAATTAGACCTAGAAGTTTACCTACCCTCTTCACAATCTTGTTGTCTTACATATTTAACACCTAATTTATTTAAAGATCACAACTTACTTTCTACTAGTTAAAGCCTATACTTATTGATCATCAACCTAGTTCTTAGGGATCTTCAAACTTAAGCTTTGATACTATTTAAGATATAATGTCTTGAAACCTAAGATGCTACAACTTGCTACATTCCCTTATAGGGTCAAGATACGTTAAGGCTCTTAAAACTTCTAAATCCACATAACTTGTAGTAAATGTTAACCCCAATTTAAAATAAATAACTAACATCATAGGTGAGTGGCTCAATTAAGTCTCATTTATAAACTTCATACTACTTTAAGGCCATCTTAGTACATTAATATAAATATAAGATTTTAATAGCATAAATACTTATCTATACATTTTTAATACTAAGATCATCCATAAATAAATGAACTTTTAGCAATATTCTAAGACTTAAATAACAATTTGAGTTTAATCATCATAATAATAAAAGTATTCTACATCGTCCCATCCTGCCTGTATATCCTTATATCCTCCTCATATGAAGCGAAATTGCTTGTACCTATAGTTGAAAAAAAAATGGTCCTCGAAGGGTGAGCTAATGCCTAGTATGTATAATCCACAACCATATGAGCATGATCAAACATAATTTAAAATACATACACCAATGCAACAACATCACAGTTAAATAATAGGTTATTATCTTAATTAGTCATCAAGCAACAAAGGGTTACTCATGACCTCGATAGACATATATATGTATAATATATAATACGGTGTTAAGAACCGTTACTATGGGCCCCAACACCCCTGAGTCCTTAAATCTACCGAATCACCTCAGTATATAACCTTACAGGGGATATCGCCGCATATTGATCAATGGGTAACCCCCTAAGGTTATACTACTACATGGCCTTAGGTTGAGCTAAGCACAATTAACAAGTAACTTAATCATATTGAATATACTCTTAACTCCATTTCCTTACCTAACTTATCAAGCACAAGCAACACATAAAATTACACATATTTGAAAAGGCAGTCTTAAACTTAACTTATCCTCATTTAATGGTTACATTGAAACCTGACAATGTATAGAATAGTCAATCTTACAATTAAACTAAAGTATTATCTAATTTCCTTGATTTTGTTATCTAATGGTTGTTGGATCACTTCCCTTACCTTAATAAAGTTTCTAGAGTTGTATCAAATATTTGGGTTAAAGAAAAACAAGAATTATGAAAATAAATCGATCTAGTAATGTTTTTAGGGAACACAGTTGAATATTAGGCCATGTACATGAGCAGGGTAGGGAACATGGTTATGTATTGTGGCTATATACCCTTTTGTACACTTTTATCCTTTTACATGCCCAAATACAAAATTGTGTATTTGGCCATGTACAATTATACAGGAAGGTACACAAGTGTATACCTGGCTATAAACCTTCCAACTTGTTCTATTCTCCTTTAAATAGCTTGGGCAGGTACACAGGTGTGTACTTGGTCATTTACCCCTTTGTTCCACTCTTAATCCTCTTCCCAATTCACCAACTTTCAATCTACTTTAACCCTAGATGTGATCTAACACTTCTAGATCTTAGTTCATGGTATTTACAATATGAAAATGCTAAATTACTTCAAATTGAACTACTTACTTATATGGATTTACTCCAACAATCAAAGTCTTGTCTTAACTCTTTCTCACACTAATTTGTTCTATAGGGCATTTAAAGAAACCAACCCTAAATCATGTCACTTGTATGTAAATGATGATCAAGAATTGTTAATTGGTATACTTACCGTATGGAATTTTGTTGGAGTGTAGAGTGTAGTAGCTACCTTCTTCTTCTCCTAAGGTTTCTGTTTACTCTAGGGGTACAATAGTGTAGAAAGCGAAAAAAGAACTTAAATGACTAGTAAATGGCTCTTTTTATATTTTCCTCATCAAATGATCATATTGCCTCTTTTAATAAACCTTTTTTACTTTTATTTGCCTCGACCTTATTATTTTTATTTTGGATTTATTTTTCTTGGGTTTTACAATTGTCTTGAATAAATATCTATCTCCTCTCTTGTTTGATTTTTACTAGGAATTGTTTTCAATTCCTCTTTATATATATGTATATATTTGTTTGTGTTGAGGCTTTGAATTTTTCTAGTTTCTTTCAAGTTATAAGAAACCATAACTAGAATTTGCATCATGTTTAGCTTAGTTACATCATAATGAATCAAAGTTTAATGATTTCTCCATTTATGATAGCAATATCCTGCTATGTAGCTACTGCTTTCCAAAAAAGTAGCCATGAAAATGTTTCTAAACTGCTCATGCCAAAATAAAATGAGAGTAAGATGAGTTCGAAAAACTGATGTCGTGTTTATACTCAAGAAATATGTAGAAACTTGTGATTCATGAGTTTGAATATACAAAATGCAACTTATGAATGTAGTTGTAGCAGTTAATATGATACCCTAATATTCAAGACTAATAAATGAATAAAAACTTATTTCACTTTCATAATATATAAGGAAAAGTGCAAATTTAGTTCTCAATGTTTGCTACTTTTTCTAGTTGAGTCCTAAATGTTTATTAATTTATTTTTTTTTCCAAAAATGAGATCTTTTGTTAGCATCATCAACTTTTTCATTAGCTTATGACATGTGGCACCCTTTGATTGGCTTAAACAATTTTTTAAAAACCAATAATATAGTATTAATAAAGTGAATTATTAAAAATTAAAAAAATTTACAAAAATTTCAAAAAAAAAGAAAAATAAAAATAATTCTAGTCACCCTAAGGCCAATGAATGGTTACCTAAAGTTAAAAAAGAAGAAGAAGAAGAAGAAAAGGCAGTTAAACTTGATGGGTTACAACCCATTATTTTATAGTAGTCATTCTAATTACCTTAAGGCTAGGGAGTGGTTGAAACCTTTTTTTTTTTTTCAAAAATTTTCATTTTGTTTTACTATACTAATATTTATATTTACCTAAAAAAATAAAATATACATGTAAACATCCCATTTTTGCCTTAATAATCAATAATAATCAATTTTCAAAATTTTCCATTTTTACAAATTTTCTCCTAATTTAGCAAAAATAGGAAAAATATTCAAAAAATAAAATAAATAGGAAAAATACATCAATTTTGGAAAATAATTGCAGAAATAGTAATAAAAGGGATTAAATAATTTTTACAAGTTTTTGAAATTTCAAAAAATATAAAAATAATAAAAAATCGCGTTGCATATATGTAAATTGCGAAAATAAAAAAATCGAGTAAGTGGGCTAGCCCAGCTGGTCCGAGCCACGGCCCTATGTGCGCAGAAGGGGGCCAGGTCGTAGGTTCGAGACGCGGGGGAGGCAGAATCCACGTTTTGTAATTTTTTTCCTCGCTTGGGACACGTGTTAACAGTTGATTGGCTGAAGCGAGCGCATGCGCCGGGCACGTAATCGTCTTTAACCTTCGTTTGAGATTGTCGCCGGCAAGGGAAAAATCGAATTTCGGCCTTTTTGATTCGAGTTTTTGCACAAATCCAACATATCTTCAACATAAATAGGATAAACATAATCCAATTGGAATCAAATCGCAACAAATCAAAGGATTTACACAAATCGGAGATAGGTTTTTCAACCGAAATCTGATTTGCATCAATCAGAGGAAATCCGAGTTTATCCAGCTCGATTTCTTGTGTCTGTAAATAGGAATCGAGGGGAGGAAGCCAAAGCACGGATCGGAAGTGAGGAAGAGAGAAAATTGAAGCTTCGCTGGAGTTTCCAAGCCGTGACCACCGATCAAGCATCGAATTGCCACAAGGAGGCGTTTTTGGAGAAATCTACCGCCACAGTTGAGTTCCCTACCCCCGAAAACCTAGGAAACAACACCTCATTCGCTTCGAAAGGCCGCTGGAACGCCATCAATGAGCATCCCTAGTCGTTGTGACTAATCGACCCGACCCGACCCGCTTCGACTCGATCTGACTTGACCGACCTGACCCGCACACCGACCAGGATCCAGGTAAGTCGTATTTTTTGATTTTTTTATTTATTTAGTTATTTTATTTTTTTTGAATTTCTTTATTTATTTACTTATCATTTATAATTAAAAAAAATAGAAAAAAATATTAGAATTTAGGTTAGTTTTTTTTAGGGTTTAATTTAGGATATGTAATAATAAAAATAAAATAATAATTATAATAATAAATAATAAAAATATATAAAGAAAATGATAAAAATATATGTTAGAAAAAATAGTAAAAATTTAGATTTTAGTTTAGGATAGATAAATAATATAAGAGAAAAATTTTCAATAAAAATTAATAAAAATTATAAAAATTAATAAGATTATAAAAATCAATAAAAATTAATAAAAATAATAAAAATCAATAAAAAATTATAATAGTAGAAATGGGTTGAAAAATAGGAAAATGAAAATTTTATCACTTAGAAAAATCATTTTCTTAAATAAATCAAAAATTGGTTTTTTCCTAAATAATTATTATTTTTCAAAAAATCAAATGATTAAGCTTAGGCTTAGATTTTTTTTAGAAAAATACTAAAATGATAAAAACATAAATCAAAAGAAATTTCAAAATTAGAAATCACCAACACATTAAAGTTTTTCAGGAAAAGCGAACTACGACCCGTTTGATCCTGAATAGCAGATACGTAGGCACTCACTTGGAGCAACCCTAAAAAGAATAAAAATCATTTTTTTAAAATAAGTTATTAAAAAACACAATGAAAAGACAACAAAAAATAAATAAATAAAAGACATTTTGGATAAGGTTTAGATTTTAGAAGAATAGGGTGGTAACCTCAGGATTTTAATATGTTAGCCTTCGAACAAGAAACTTTGGTTTTCCCTTTCCTCTTTTCACAAAAATAAAAAAGGAAATCACGCTGACCAGTGGTCCAAATTAGGATTGATTTGCTCAATTAGTCATAATCTTTACCAACCACAGTTGGGTGGTGACTCCAAAACAAAATGAAATTCCTAACTCAAGTTGAGGGTCTACATTAGATGAGTATAGGGTCTAGTATAGATCGGATTCAGAATGAAAAATAAAAAATTAGACTCGACAATACATATACACATAAAAATATATTTTAAAGTTAATTTAATATTGCATTTTCAATTATTTTTCTTTATTTATTTATTTTAAAATTTTTTAATTATTTTTGTGAGGACCACTAGATTGCTTAAGTAACTCTAGAACCATTAACTCAAAAATTCAAAGATTAACTACAATAAAATTGACTAATACCTTGTATCCTAAAATGAAACCCATCAAAAGATCTTTAAACAATTAAAAAGGGATTATCAAAATACGATAGCCAAAAGACCTTAGTAATTAAACTAGCTACCTTGAATAAATATGACTCGAGTTAGAGAATAATAAAGAATAATTTGATTTAAAATTAAACAATTAGTGGAATTTAGTGAAATAGGGTCCTTTAAGGAAGTCTAAAATACTTAGCTACTATAAGATAAGATTAGAAAAAAATCCATAAGCATCATGCATTTGCTATAAAAAAAAGGGAAAATGATAAGAATAAAAAGAAAAATTTTCCCTTAAAAGTAAAAATTTATTATAAAAAGTAAAACTAGGATAGTAAATAATAAATCGTAAATTGGTAAATGGTATGGTAAAGACAATGATAGCAACCTATGTTATATGCATATAGGTGGCAGTGAGTGGGTGTAGGGTTAGTAGGGTATGGGACTCTACCTGTATCCTACCCTATAAGGTATAAATTCCCAATTTTTGAAATTGGAACCTATTATATAACAATTTTAAATAACCTTGTATCTTGTAAAACCTACAAGATATGAGGTACTCTATAGAATTTGTATATTTGTTCTTTCTATAAATTTTAAATTAATGTGATATTAAAAAGTAATTTGTACATGAATTTATTCTTAATATGCAAAAGTTATAGAACTTGTAACAAAATATATGAAATTAAAGGAGTAATTTTTTTATCATAATTATTTCAAGTTTTACGATCTTACTATTTAGCAAATAAAAAAAAAAGAAGAAGATAAAATAGTACAAAACCTAAAGTTAGAGGGAGAAATGGGGAAGAATAAGGAAAAGAAAGATGGGTGGCATTAAGTTTAACCGTTTAGGATTATTGACTTATAGACATAGGCTCTTTTTTTTTTTTACTAAAACATTTGTTACAAAAAAATTATAATATTGCCATTTAGAATTCATTTATTAATATTATTTAATAACATTTTATAATGTAAGTATAGGATACACTAGATCCTACACTTTATATATCTTAGAGTATAGGTCCTAAGATGAGTACAGAATAGGAAGACCTCGTATTTATATCTTACCCTGTGAGAGCATGTTCAAGAAAACCTATACTTAGACTTTACTTTATAACTCTTAATACCTACTTAGAACCTACTCAGTCGAGTAGGGTACGAGTGGGTACTTTGTATAGTAGGGCTATCTGCTTATCCTTACATGTAGGACATCATGTTGATCATGTCCGTTAGTAGTCTTTACATAGAAATATCAGAAAATTAAATAAAATAATAGGGTATAATGCAAAAATATGATAAAATATCCATTAAACTTACCCTAAATGGCCAAATAATTGCCAAATCACCCGAACATGACAAGAACATGTTTTGAAATATCATAAATATCTTTGAACAAGTAAGAAAAAGTAAAGAATTAATTAATTAATTATTTACAAAATTAGAGTAATGCTAGAACATTCCAAATTTTGAATTAAAAAAACCTACCAAATATCATAAAAGTGTTAATAAATCATGAAACTTTAATACAAAACTTTTCAAAATATGGGTAACACGTGATTGATTTTTTAGAATTTTCCACTCATCGAAAAATTAAATATTAATTTTTGAAAGTCAGTTGGTTTCCTAATAAATATTGACCCTCATTTCTAAAATTCACCACAATTCACTAAAGTCTTCAAAAATCACTAAACTTGGTTTAAAACACCACCATATTCTCCTCCAGGGGCCAATTGATGAGTGGAGGAGTGGAGTAGCTAGAGGTAGCTATTTTAGGTGGTAATTTTTGGTGAGGTATAGGAACTTTATAGGTCATTCTAGTTGTTGTTTCTTTTTTCCCTTTTAGTTATATGTCCTTCTTATTCCCAGTTACTTATTATAATTTTACAAGAATTAATTTGGCATTTTTAGTATTTTAAATAATTTTTGCAAGAATTAGCTAATTATTACCAAAATTGTGGTTTTTAGAATAAATTAGAAAACTTAGTTTCCTACCTCTAAAATTCACCAAACTTTTCCCTATAATATAAGAAGTTATTTGTGATCTTTTGGAATCACTGCTACTATTTTACAATACACTTTATATTTTCTGCTCATCTATATCCTTATTATTGCTAAAAATAGTAAATTTAATTTCCAGAATATTAGCTATATATTACTTCTATTATCTATACCTTGATTTGAGTATAATACATTGATATTATTTCTTGATTATGTGATCTGATCACCTTTTTACTTATCAATATTATTTAGTTATCAAATTTGTCGATATGTGTACCGATGGTGCCTTTTATGAAAATACCCTTATATAACCTACTATATCCACTTATCTTACTCTTTAAAATAAATATACTTTCATTTTCATAAGTTAACTTGCTTTTATGATCCTTATGTCTCTGCTAGTATATTTACCATATTCAATATTATCCAAAACAACGAATACATAAATATCAAAAATCCTAAAACCATGACAACTAAAACATATATAAGCCTAAAATACTCATATTTTATCATATCTATATAAGATAAGTGCAATTATGAATCAATATTTCTACTATTGTAGTTACCAATCCTTATTGTGTAAAATATTACAAAATAACCGCCACAAAATATTAACTTATATCATCAAATTCCAGCTACATACCCTTACTATTACCTTTACCATTATAATATTTATCAAAATTATAAAGAAAATAGAAATATTTACTTTACTTGATAATATTACCTCTTATCGTATAACCTATCATATAACCTTTTTTAGAAATTGCTATAAATACTTTAGAAATCACACATTATTTCCCTTATTTATTATTGACTTAAACATATTTACTAGACATTTTAGGATATACTTAAGGAAAATATTGCATTCCATGCTTGTGTGTGTAATGTAGATTTTGTGTGCACATGTAATGAGTGTAATTGTAATGATTGTGGTAGTTAGGCCTATCTACCATGGTGTATCTAAATGTTAATTTTTAATTATTATTGCATTGTGGCTTGATTATTATACTGATTGATCGATCTTAAAATCTGGATTAATTCTATATATGGCTTAATAACTAGTCATGCATTGCACCCTGCATTATTATATTAACACCACTCACCAAATACCACCCATTAGGTGAGGAATGTGGTTAATATCCTTCTTTAAATATCTATGGAACTAAGTAATAGGAGAGGAGGCTGCCATATTGGTTAAAAGATATCAAGTTGGATAGTATTAATCCTAATAGGTTTTGGGACTGAGGACTCTCATGTGGATCCATTGCAAAAGCCTATGTTTGGTGAGGTGATGCCTATATATTGTTAAAGACATCAAAACCTAGGTTAAAGTGAGGTTAATTTCTCTAGTCTCACAATGAACAAGTTAATGTAGTGTGGATGGTGTAAACACCCTAATTTTAACAGATAATGGAGCATTTTCCCTACTCAAATAGATAATCAAACAACTCCCTAGTAGAACCAAGTTTAGATAGCCAGTCAACTATGGCATTATCCATTCGGTCTATTAAGCAAAAATGGTGTCTTTATTGTCTTTGTAGTTAAGTTTTTTAAACTTTACTACAAAGAGGGGTAGTTGTAAACACCCCAATTCTGCCTTCTAATCACAAATAATGTTTCATTTTTTTATTTTTCATTTTTTTCAAATTTTCTTCTATTTTTTAGAAATGAAGGAAAAATAATGACAAAAAAAATAATAAATAGGAATAATATACCAATTTTTGAGAAATGAAGGTGGAGATAATAATAAAAGATGTTAAGGAATTTTTATAAAATTTATAATTTCAAAATAATATAAAAATAATAAAAATTGCTACACGTATATACAATTTGTGTTTAATAAAAAAAAGAGAAATGGGTTAGTCCAACTAGTCCGGTCGCTGGTTGGGGGGGTGGTTAGGTAGTTTGGTCAGGGGTTCAAAACTCGGGGGAAGCATTTGTGTCGTTTTCATTTTTTTTTCCTTCCAGCTGCTACATGGCAGCATGTGATTGGACGATAAAAACGCATGCGCTGGGTGCATGCTAGTCTTCAACCTCCATTCGAGATCGGCGTTGACGCGGGAGAAAGGAAATCTGACCATTTTGATTCGATTTTTTTGCACAAATCCAGCAAATCTTAAACTAAAATAGGATAAACATCATCAAATCAACATCAATTTTAACAAAAATCAAAGATTAACACGAATAAAAAGAAAATAAAAAACGGATGAGGATGGGTCTCAACGGCAAAGGAGATCTGAGCTTATCAAGCTTGGTTTTGGGAGTCTATAAATACGACTCGTCGTGAGGAAGTAGGGAAAGGGATTAGAAGAAATAAAAGTAGAAGAATATGAAGAAAATCCCTCTTCGAAGTTCTCTCTCTCTCAAACCTTCACTGGCGACTTTCGAAACACAACATTAGGGTGGTTTTCGAGAAAATCCTCCACTACCATTAGCTTTCCCACCTTTAGAAAGCTCAGAAGCACCCACTAATTGATGAAAAAGGCTGCCGGAAAGCTGCCATCGAAGAGCTCCAGCCGCTGTGACCCAACTCGCACGATTCGACCCAACTCGGTTGGAACTCGATCCGATTTGACCCACGTCCAAGTTAACCGGATCCCTCCTTTTTATTTTATTATTTATTCATTTTGCTATTATAAAAAAAATAAAATAGTAATAAATGATAAAATGATTTTTTAGAATTAGGTTTAGAGTTTTAATAAATGAATAAATATATATGTCTATAATTAATTAAAAAAATTTTAATAAAAAAATTAATAAAAGTTAGATTAACAATAAAAATTAAGTAATAAAAATGATGAATATTTTTATCACCTAGAAAACCTCTATTAAAAAAATATAATAATGTATATAATTGACCTTTTTTTTTTAAAAAAAAAGATGTTTTAGTTTTTTTATTAAAAATAAAAATAAATATATAATAATAATGAAAAATAAAGTAAAAAAATTAGACTTAGACTTTTTTTAAAAAAAAATTAAAATGATAATAAACGTAAACCCGACTTGTCTTCATAATTAAAATTAATCAACCCACTAAAGTTTTTATAAAAAGTGTACTATAACCTGTTTGATCCCGAATAGCGGGTACGTAGGCACCTTTATGGGGCAACCCTAAAAAAAGCTAAAAAAATATTTTCAAATCATCATTAGTGTAATTGTTGTATTAATTTTCTAATATCTTTTTTTTTTTATGCTTAAAAGAATATCATAACATAATTCAGATTTTAAAATGATAAGGTAGTAATTTTAGGATTTTAATAGGATAGCCCTTGAATCGAAAATATTTGGTTTTTCTTTCTTCTTCTTTTTCTTTTCCAAAAAAAAAGAGGGGATTTCGTCAACTAATTGTTTAGATTAGAATTAATTTGATCAATTAATTCTAATTCAATAATTTTTCCTGACTCCAGTTGGGTAGTGACTTCAAATAAATAATAAATTTCTTAGTTCAAGTCGAGGATTTATATTGGATCAGAATAGGATATAATATGAATCGAATTAGGGAGATAATATAAATTTTTTAAAATTAGACTCGACAGATGGCACTATGAGTTGTTGCATTCACTTTAAAGAGTTGTTTGCTTGATCTGAGATATGTATAATGCTTATCCCTTACAACTTACTAAGTATATGGTTTTTACTTATTCCCTTATAGATTTCTTTGCATGAAAAAGCCTAAAATAATAAATGAGTCAATGGAATTAAAAAGGGAATTTTGAAATCAATTAAGAAAGATTAATAAGGCATAGGAACAATTTTTTTTTCAAAAAAGGACCTTTTTGCCCTTGAATTTAGTTTTATCAATTTTGATCTCAAATTAGCTTAAAGACCCTAAATATAGCTCCAAGACCTTAATTAGGTAAACAAAATCATTTCCAAGTTATTTGGAGATGATTGAAAATGGAAAATTTATATTTAGAGGTTAGGTAAAATGACCATAACGTCCCTAAGCTTGGTTTTATTAAAGAGTAGCTAAATTCATGAGATAGGTAATTTGGGGGAAAAGAATGAGTTATTTTTCAGCTAAAAGTGGAGTGGGAGAGTAAGAAGAACGAAAATTCTAGTTATGCTAAATTGAAAACACATAGCACCATTTAGCAAAACCCCTTAAATTATAGTGATTTCCCTTGCCTTTTCCCCTTAAAACCTAGTTAAAACCTCCCCTTATAAACCCATCTTGGCAAAAAATTAAGTAGTAGCCCCTTAGCAAGGTAAAACCCCAAAATTCAACTTAAACACTAAACCCTAAACCTAGCACTCATTACCTCTTAATTAGTTACTAATCAAGCTTGTTTTCTTGGAAGTTTTAAGTGAAGATTAAGCGGAAGACATTAAGGAGGGGTTCTCATAGTCACGATGTAGAAGGATTTAAGTTTAATGTACTGAAGTAAGATTTAGTGAAGTCATCTAATGTTTAGGCACTAATTAGTGTTACTAATGCAAGGAAGTTGTGAGGAATCATTTGAAATCAAGAAAACCCCATTTTAGGAGCTTGAGAGTGGACAGTGAAGGAGGTCGTTAGCCAAGTTTGATCTCCATCAAGATAAGTTCAATAACAAGCTTAAATGGGTGATTTAGGATAATTAGAAGTGATTTAACATGGTATTTAAATAATTGATCAAATATTGACAAGTTTGGTATGAAAACCACATTGAACTACCACCTTCCATGATGCATATTAAATGCTTTTTGATGATTTTAGATGTTGAGTAATGATTTAGCATGCCAAATATGATGTTAGGTGTTAGATTAGATGATAGACATGAAGCTTGATGCATGATGATGTATTAAGTATGTGTGGATGTATGTGCCCCACTAGGAGGAATGGATTGGGACTCAATTATTATGTACAATTTGATTTGGATGATGAAAGATAGTCATTTGATGATTGAAGTATGGGTATATGGATTCAGGAGTAGTTTAGATGATGAATTGGACATATATGGCAAGTTAGAGGTTAAACTTGATGATATTGATGGGATGATGAATAAACTAGTTGATTTGATTGATAAACCAAGAATTTCTAGCATGTTCACATGTGTTTGAAATGATAAGTTAAGTTGAATTTGAAGTTGTATGATGAATACTAGGCTTAGCAAGGGTTTGGGAATCATTTATAATGAAATTGTGAAGTGCTTGATCTTAGAAATTATGATTTCCATTGCTCGTTGAATTAATATGTTATATTATGAAATTTTCTGATTTATTATGTTTAATTTGATTAAATTTGAGTGAAAGATATTTATTTGATGAATAGGAGTTTGTTTGGATGTAAAATAGACTCTAGAAGTTAAATTGTGTTGTAAATAAGCTCACCGAAATGAAAATTTGATGGTTAGGCGTATTCTGGAAACTTAGGCCTGTTATGATATTCTATTAGGCTTAAATCTGAAATAAAAACAATATTTTAGACACTAAAAGGGAATAGGATCAAGTGGGCTTTGGTTTAGAGTGATTCGGACCTAAATTGGATAAGGTATGGGCCTTTGAAAGTGTAATTCGTAACTTGGCACAATCTGTAAATTTAAGGGCCCTAAAATGAATAAAAGGTGGCTCTTTATGTTAAAATGGATAGTGGAAATAATAAGAGTTCAAATAGCTTTGATTGTAGTTGATTTGGGTTTAAAATGAATAAGTTATGACTCTTTAAAATTTGGACTTCTTAAAATGACGAATTTAAAATTGTAGGTAGATGATTAAAATAATTTAGGCCATAGGCAATTCAATCCTAAGTCAACTCATTCATATAGGCCCAAAAACTACCATTTCACTCTTCCCATGGATTGCCTATATGATTAAATATAATTAAATTAATTGGGCTTAATTAATTTGACTACCCAAATTAAACCAAGATAGGAATTAACTTAATGAAATGAACTTAAATAACCCAATGACTTAAAACCTAAAATCTAATTGGGCCCATTCCTCATTAAACATTGTTGTCATGACTAGGGGTTTAACTTGAACATGTTAAAGGGTCAAGGATCAAAGGGTCAGAACAGGTAAATGAAAAAAAAATATAAGTTATATTTTAATTATAAAAGAAAATAAACATGAAATTACACAATTAGATCCACCCATTAGTTATTGAATAAATACAAAATACAAACGTTAAATGATATATAGGTTCACATAATTGAAACTTAGATTAGATCCAAACTAATTTAAAGGCTCATACCTTAACTGGGTCTCATTAAAATAAAGTATCCAAATTAGGCCTTAAACCATATTAAGGCCTAAATTGAATTAAATACCTAAAATGAGCTAGACTTAAGCATGATAAAAGAAAATGGACTTACATGAATTTAAAAGAACCTAAATGGGCTTAGAGCCTAAAATTTTCTTAGGTCCATTACATTTTTAGAGCTTATACCTTAAATGGGCCCTAATAAGTAAAAAAAAACCTAAATGGGCCTTAACCTTATAAAGCCTTAAATCGACTAAAGACCTAAAATAGAATTAAAATTAAGTATGGTAATTAGGTTAAGCCTAAGACTTAAATATGATCAAATGAACACAATGGCCATGGGTTAATTATAATATATTAATATAACCTAATTAGACCTAAAATGGGCTCAATAATAATAATTGGGTTAGATTGATCTAGTTGGGCTTAAATAGAATAAATGAGCCTTGATAACTAAATTAGGACACTATAAACCCAAATGGACAAGTTAAGTGACTTAAGACCTAATTAGATAAATCACTTTAAATAATATGATTAATTAAATTAAGTAGGACTAGTGGGTTCAATTCGAAACATGCTTGGGCTTGTTATTCTTTTAAGGCCCAAATGCCTTAATTAGGTCTTAAGCACATCTAGACACACATCTAAATAACATAATAAGTTTAAGTGAATAAACCCTAAATAGTTTGTGCTAGATTAGCTAAAAGGCTAATTAGGCTTTTGTAAACCTTAATTGGTCCATAACTAGTATAAGCCTTATTTAGTTTAAACATAACCTTAAAATAGTATTCAAATACTTAGAATAATTATTTGACTTAAGTTTTTTCTTTTAATGCATAAAATTGGCTCAACTTACTTAATCGGAAAATTGGACTTCAGCTTAGGAACCTTCTACCTTTCCAAGTATGCAGTAATATGCATGTTGCTTACTAAGCTAAAAAATTTAAATTATATTAATAATCAACTTGACTAAGTATTTGCTTGTTGCTTGTGTTTAGTTACTTAAGCCAGCAAGTGACACCCTTCGATAGGGATTACGACTATGATTGTATACCTTGAATGACATGGTACATTAAGTGCTTAAGTTAGCAAGGAATGGCTTCATTGATAGCTAATAAGTGAAATTGTATTGGATAATAGGCATTGTGAGTGAAAAGAAGGTATATTAGGAGTTTCTCAAGGATTATGGTCCTGACATATGATATGAAATAGTTGGACTATGATTAGTGAGGTTTACGCAATGGTGAGATCACTTAGATGAGGCTACTTAAGTTTTGGTTTTCATAACATAGAGTCTAGTTGCTATTGTCAACCTTCAATTGTTGTTGTGGTGGAATTGAACCTAAGGTCCCTTGTCCTATTGTTTCGAGTCATGAGTACTCTCATGTTAGTTTTTTACTTCAATCAAGATAAAATAAACTATATGATTGGTTGTTGCTTTAGTACGTAAGCTTGTATGACATTTGTGTGTTTGCATTATTGTATATTGGGTCTTTTAGCTCACTTTTTCTTTTTCTAGTGAGGACTTTTTGATCGATCCCCTATATGATTTGATGGGTTTTGGCTCTAAAAGAGGAATATGGGAACAAGTACGAGGACTTAGATCTTGTAGACTACAATTTCTACTAATTTCATGCTTAGATTTAATATTTATATTTCAGTATTGTATTTGGATTTATTATGAGAGCCACATGTGGCTCTATGGCCTATTTACCTATGTCAGTAGTTGTGATCTCCTTAAGCCCTAAGACTTAGATAATTACCTCATTTTATCCATAAGTTTTCCTTAAACTAACAATCCTTCAAATGTTTTCAAAATTAGATGAACCATCAAATACGTTTTCAAAGTCTAATTAACAATTTCGGGGTCCTAAAATTGGTTTAGAAACCCACTTAGTTATTGTAGCTAGGGTTAACAATTGGAGACATGACACAACACCATTGTAAATGGGTTTATGCATGGAAAAAATCAACATGAGACACAAATGATTTAAACTCATTTAAACACGATAAAATTTGTGTCTGAGTTCGGGTTTAACCTATAAACTAGTTTATAAATTGGTTTATTAAACATATCCCATAAACTAATTCGGGTTTGCCCTATGAACCAATTTAACAACAAAATAACTAATAATATATATAATTATATATAATATATCTAATATACATAAATTGTATCATACATTTATATATATATATATATAGGTTGTACTTAAATATATATTATCAATATAGTGTGTGTGCATGTATATATATATATATAATACATAATTTAAATTCATATGTTATATGTATTAGCATGTATAGTACAATAACATATGTAGGCTAAACTTAAATATAGATTATAAAATTATACAACATATATATAAAGAGATCGTATATGACTAATATATAACCTATATTTATGTATATAATATATGTATATAGGTTATATGACTATAAGACATATATATATACACCTATGTGTATATGAAATTGTACATATGGGACAATATCATGATTGCTACTTAAACTTTTGACGAAAGATCAATTTACTATATGAAGTTTAAATTTGCTAATTCTAGACATAAACCCATTTAGATACGGACATAAGCTAAAATGGGTTAATAGGAATTGCTAGCCTTAATTGTAGCCTTACGTATTTTATTTAAGTAGGTTACATGATGAATTGTTGTCACTGTAGCAAATTAAGGGTGTGACATTGTAGGTGTTGACAATTTTAAGTTACCTTGACGTAACTAATGTTTGTACATAGATAAAAGGAACGAGGTACTAAATGAGGATGAACCCGCTAAATGACTCTATAACCTATAATCTAAAGATTTTTAAAAGACTTGAGTTCAATGCAATAAGTAACCTTTCTTTAGGGTTATGGATTGTTTTTGTTTATGGTATTACTCTAATCGTAAAGCCTTGTGTATACTAATGGCATAATGATAGTTAAGGGCCCTATGTTATCAATATTCATTAGTGTGCATAGCAAGATTGTTACGTTTTATCCACCTAGGGTGTGACAACTTTGTTTCTTTTTTTAATAATTTCTTATATTATTTATTTAATAAAAGTACGTGGACTAATCAGATAGTGCCATGTGTTGCTACTAATAGAATAATTAACAGTAAACTAATGAATGACTCGTTTACATGCATTTACAAATGTAGAAGATTAAAATAGGAGCAAAAAAAAAAAGGTTTAGAACTCAACTAGAAAAGGTGGTAAATATTGAGGACTAAATTTATACTTTTCCCTAATATGTCACATGTCTAAAGAATTATTAGATAAGAAGAAACCTTCTTATACGAGAGATATAAGCTTCGGGACCATAAATAGGAGAATTTACAACTAATTAATTTATTAAGGAGTATCGATTCTAGTGAATATCAGTTAATGTTATTGCTATTCATTTTGATAAATATACTTGTTATTTGAATTAGATGAGTTCGACATCTGGATTGGCTGTTGATAATTGATTGTAAGTCGAAGTTTCTAAAGCTTAAGGCAAAGAGGAACTACAAGTTCATCATTTCTAGGCCAAAGGTGAGCAGGTTGTAGTCGAAAAGCTTGGAAATCCAAAGGAAACTTACGATGATTTCACTGCTTCCTTGCCAGCAGATGAATGCTGTTACGCTATCTTTGACTTCGATTTTGTAATAGGTGAGGATTGTTAGAAAAAGCAAGATCTTCTTCATATCATGGTATCTTTGGACTATGATAGACAAAGCTGCAGTGATCTTAGGGATGCCAGCGGGATGGGTTTTATCGGGTTCTTAACCCACCCATCCTATTAAAAACCCTATAGGGTACTACCCTATAGGGCTTAGGATGGGTTATAGGTTTCATTTTAAAAACCCTGAAGGGTTTGAGAAGGGTAGTGGGACAAATGTTAAACCTGTTAGGATCCAAAACCCGTTAACATATATATATATAATTTAGTTAATAAATTATATTATTATATATTTAATAAAAAATTTTAAGGGATTAAAAGAAAAAAAAATACAAGACAGTGAACAGTAATAGTATCCACACAAAAGACAAAACTCACAGCACACTGCACACTGAGCTAAGAGCTTGAGACACGACTCAAGGAGCAGCACTACATTGCTCGGACACGGACAGTGGACACCCCACACCCACTCTACTCCCATACAGTCCACAGCACAGACATGACACACAGAGACAATGAGACCGAGACATACACATTACACACAAGTCACAACACAGAGTAACAACACTTGAGCACTGCACAAACACAACTCGTTTTCACCACTCAAACATAGTGACACACATTGAGCCATAGCTACCCACCCATGTCCACGACCACAGTCCACTCTTAACTCACAGTCATGGTCCACTTCCACTCGACGTCTACGGTCCACCTCCACTTAAAATTTAATCTTATACCTCACAAATCACACAAACACACATTGAAACACACACACACTTTTGACGAGAAAAAAAATCAAGATGCAATTGTAGAAACCCTAAGTCTGGTTGGAATTGGAACTCGATCTCATTCTCATCATCGCCCTCCTCCTGTGTAAGCTGCCGTCGCCCGTCACACGCATTAGCTCGATCTCGTTCTCATCTGTCTTCTGTTGTCGATCTCGGTTTGGCTCGATCTCCTTCATCGGTCTTCTGTCGTCTGTCGCACAATCGTACGCACCGGCCACCATTGCACTCGCTCGCACTGTCTCACTGATCGACTTGACTCTTGATCTCGTCTATCTTTTGTCATCTACACCGGCTACTATAGCACTCGCACGCACTGGCACAAGCTTCATCTGTTGTTTGTCGTTTGTCGCGGCCACCCTCGCACTTGCACACACTAGCATACGCATCATCTTGAGTTCGGCTGTCCTCTATCGTCTATTACGGCTACCGTCGCACTCGCAAGTCGCACACAGATAGGTAAGTTGTTTGTAAGTTGTGGTTCATCTACCATTTTGTTGTTTATTTGTATATGTGGGCATGTATGTTCGACTGTTCATGTAAGGATGAATCTGTTTATTTGTGTAATGACACTATACTGTGTGTATGTCTCATTGTCTCAGTGTGTGTATCCCATCTAACTATGATCTTTATAGTCTAATGGTGATTTCTGAATAGAATAAATTAAATTCAAATTTCTCCTTCCAATTAAACTCACCAATTGATATAAACTTTTGTTCTTATATTGTAGTAAGATGATTAGGATAAGAGAGAAAGATCCTACGAATTTATGACTTTGTTCTTGATACAATTACTATGTTAGTACTGCTCTTAATTGATATAAACTTTTGTTCTTAAGTTGTTAGTCAATTTTGTAATGTTAGATGTTCTTCACCCTTGTACTTCACCTATGTCAAATCTCATCTAACTATCAAATATTTTTGTGTTAAAATATATTTAATATGTGATGGTCATAGATAATGGATTTTGTACTTTTTGAATTATACCTCATAATTATCCATCCATTTCTTATGCCTTTGAATTTATAATGTGAGAATTGAAGTACCTAAAAGAATTGAAGTTCACCTTAGTTTAAATATTTTCTATGATTTCTATGGATAAGTTGATGAATGTTATTTTTGTTTACTTTTATATAATATAGAAATGGACGAATTTGATATGCCCATTGATGCACATCCCATTGATGTTGAGGAAGAGGAAGGTCCATTACCATTACTCGGATCTGAAACAGAAGCACTAGCAACAAATCCCATAAGCACAACAAGTTCTCAAGTAGGAAGCAATGTCAATCAACGTGATAATCCCAATAAACGTTAGTTGACTTCTCTTGTATGGAATGATATGGTGAGAAAAATGGTTAATGGGGGGGATGTTGCTATCTGTAATCATTGTTCCAAAACACTAAAAGCAGGTAGTAAACAAGGAACTAAACATCTGTGTAATCATTTGGAGAAGTGTATATAAATAAAGAAGCAGAAAGACATAAGGCAATGCCTACTATCCATTGAGAAACGACAAAATGAGAATGAGAGTTGTTTGAACATAGGAAATTGGACTTTCAATCAAGATATTTGTAGGCAAAGACTTGCAAAAGCAATAATTTTTCATGAATACCCCATTTCAATAGTTGAGCATGAGTATTTCAGGGATTTTTTTGAAAGTATGCAACCACTTTTTAAGCATGTTAGTCGGAACACCATGAAAAAGGAAATCATGAACATCTATAATGGGGAGAAGGAAAAATTAAGAGTGTTGTTGAAAGCACTAAATTCTCGAGTTGCAGTAACAGCGGATTTATGGACATCAAATAAAAAAAAGGGGTACATGACTATCACAGTACACTTCATTGATCATAATTGGAGACTTCAAAATCGACTCATGGAGTAAGATTCTTTACTTATATTATCTTTTCATAATCAATAATGGAAAATTATCTTATATTGACGTTTTTTATATTTTCATGCAGTTTTTTGTATGTTCCAACGCTACACACAAATGAGGTGTTTGCCAATTGTTTATTTAACTTGTTGATGAGATGGGATTAGATAAAAAATTATCTACAATTATTGTAGATAATTGTTCCACGAATGATGCAATGATTACAACTTTGACCATGAAACTAAGAAGAGATGAGTTAATTCTTTGGGGAAAGGTCCTACACATGCGTTGTTGTGCACATATTTTAAACTCAATTGTAAAGGAGGGTGTGGCCGTAATAGAAAGTGCGATTGAGAAGGTTCGTGATAGTGTTGCATTTTGGTTGGCGACACCATCAAGAGTCGAGAAATTTAGAGAAGCATGCAAGCAATTGGATATTCCATATGATAGAAAGCTTGCCTTAGATTGCAAAACTCGGTGGAACTCAACATATGACTTGTTGATGATAGCCATTGGATACAAAGAGGTTTTTTTTTATAGAGTTCAATTTATGGATAGACATTATAAATGTCTTCTCACCGATGATGATTGGGAGGCAGCAGAAGCAATTTGCTAGAAGCTAGTGATCTTTTATGAGGTAACCAATATTTTTTCTAGTACTCAATATCTAATTGCAAATTATTATTTTGAAAAGGTTTTTGAGATTAGAGAATCATTGGTTGAATGCAAAGGCTCTTCAGATGTGAATACTAGAATGATGGCGGGGAAAATGTTTGATAAGTTTGAAAAATATTGGGTGATGTACACATCATTATGGCTATTTGTACCGTTTTGGATCTACGTTTTAAGATGAAGGTTGTGGATTTTGTATTTCCTTCTATTTATAGAGTAAATGCATTTGTAGAGATTCAAAATGTTAGAAACATTTGTTATGAGTTAGTTCATGAATATCAATCAAAGGGTAGATCTCGACTTTCTAAAGGTTTGAATAGTAGTAGTAGTAGTTCTTCTGGGAACACTTCAGCAACTACCTAAACCGTTCCTTTCGATTCTGTAAGAAAATCAAGGTTGGTGCAATTCTTGAGCACTATTAATACTGATGGCCAAGTCATGTTGGAATTGGATCACTATTTAGAAGAAGCTGTGTTACCTTGGACTGATGATTTTGATATTCTTAGCTGGTGGAAAGTAAATGGAATTAAATATCCTACATTACAAGAACTAGCTAAAGATATGTTGGCTATTCCTGTGTCTACAGTTGCTTTTGAGTCTGCATATAGTACTAGTGGACGAGTAATTAACTCACATAGAAGCAGACTAAATCCTGGTACAATAGAAGCATTGATGTGCAGTCAAAGTTGGTTATCAAATGAGATAAGAGGTAAAAATTTTGATTATACAATAATAAGTTCTTTTATACATGGAGCAACTATTATTTGCATAATCTCTAATGTGTTTTATGGTGTTTTTTCTCCCTTTCGATAGGTTCAAAGATAGATGATGAAGAAGATGGGATTTGAAGACACTAAGAATCAATTGTCAAGTAAGAATTTCCAAAAATATAAGATTAATGTCTTTTCTATATGTGTTTAGAATTTTCTATTTCTATTAAGACTTGTTAACTATATTTTTTTGTGTTATTTATTAAGTTATACGATTGTTCTAGTAATTTTATTTTATTATAATTAAAAATGTTTTTACGTCGGCAACTTTATTTATCATATGTAGATTTTCAAATAATATTAAAATACATATAATTAAATATATTTAAAGTGCAAATATTATTTATTTTTAAGAACATAAGCTATATTTTATAAAAATAATCATAATGAATAAGTAAAAATTTTAAACTAATAATAGAATTATTATTATTTTTTTAAATTCTAACGGGTTTGGGACGGGTTTCGGGTTACTTATTAAAACCCTATAGGGTTTGAGATGGGTAGCGAGTATTTCATAAAAAACCCTGTAAGGTTTGGGTCGGGTTTAGGAATCCCTATAGGATAATGGGACGGGTAATGAGATTACTGATCTCGGCCCAAACTCGTCCCGCTTACATCCCTAAGCGATCTTTCCTAATAGAGAACATAGCCATTGGAAATTAGTCATGATACAAAGGTAGCATATGGTTATATAGCAGTACAGTACTAGACGAACATAACATCACATTATTTACATTGTGTTTAATGGATGCACTTTAGAAGATAAGAGCATTAGTTAAGGGATTTTGTAGAAAAGTTTTGTTATATTAAATGGTGAGATTTTTTATTCCATTTGTTAGATGTTATGATGCAAATTTTTTTCTAAACTATACCTATTTTGTTGACGAAATATGTGTAAGTTTAGTCTAATCACTTAAATTATACCAACCAATCACAAAAAGTGTGAAGGTTTAAGTATGGGCCCAAGAGGGAGTTAGATACCAATTAAATTGAGTTGCAAGCTATAAATCCTAGTGAAATGAGTATTGATATCATTAAAAGGAGAGCTTTGTAAGAAACTTTTTCATATCATGATCTAGCTACTACAAGAAAAAAAAAAAAAAAACTATGTTGAGTGTCATGATTTGATTTAAGTACTCATTCCTTTATCCTTTCTTGATTCAATTTGTTGTAAGCTCTACTATAGACATTGTAGCTTAATGCATTATCATCATATTGTTAACAATTTTATTAAAGCCCATAGCCCAATTTATTCATTTTGCTAGTTTTGGTTCTATTTCTAGCATATTGTGGTAGAGATAATGATGAGGATCAACTAGCATAAAAAAGAAAAAACCAAATGAATCGAAGTCCCAAGACCTATTACATGGTATTGGAGGCCCAATGACTCGAGCTAGAGCTAAATGGATGAATGAAGCTTTACAAGGATTAGTCATAGACCTACAAACAAGGAACCAAGTTACATGCAAGGAGAACTAACACTTATCAACTTAATTCACGTTTCCATGGAGGGATGCAAGAATATTAAAGTCTTAGAATAAATTAGTTTGAAAAAAAAAGGAATCTTGAACCGAAAAAGGGAGAAGTACTTGTTTTATTTTATTATGTCTTGATTTATTTGTTTAGTTTGTATTTAGTATATTTAGTTAGAAATTCCAGTCATTAAGCAAGGAAGACCAGTTTGTGCTATATTAGGAAACTTAAGGTATGTTTTTTGTGAAGTGCTATCCTTACAGCACCGAAAAGGGGGATGACACATATAACTTTGAGAATTGAAAATACATTTATCCTTTTGAGAGAAAACCCTCTCTTGTTCTTTGAAAAAGAACTCCACATTTTCTTCAACCTAATTGCTTGAGGAAATCCTTTTGATAACTGAGGTTTCAGTCAACAGGTGTGATTGGGGTCTAATTTCGTTCTACTTGTTCGAGACGATCCTCGGGATTTGATTTCAATTACGATTATGGGTTTTAGGTTTGAAATACTTAAGGTTTTGCACATCATTTGGTATTAGAGCTTTGGCTTCTTGAATCAAGTAATCTCTATCCTTATTAAATTAGTTGTTTGTTTAATTCCATATCTCTTAATCATACCTTAGAAAATTCATATAATTTTTTTTTTTGAATTCGGTTTTAAACAAATCTGCTAGTGACTGATATCAACAATTTGTTATCTTAACAAATTGAAATCCAATCTTAGTTCTTGTTCCTTGTTCTTGGAAATTCATATATATATATATATAATTGAATTCGGCCATGAAAAGATTCAATTGCTGAAAATCACAAGATAGGTTCTTGAATTGTCAATTACATGATCAATTGATGCAATATACTTTCCAATTCCTACCGTAAGCATATCTTTTGTCCTTACAATTTTGGTATTTGAATTGCTTTCACATTCCTTGAAATATTCGTTGCAATAGTGATTACTTCAATTTCGTGATAGGAGTAGTCTTTGGTTATCTTTTCATTCGGTGGTGAATCCTTTCCATATCAATTAGATTTGTTTAGTTAGTCTCCAATATTTACCATGACTTAGGACCGAATAGTGATCATTAGGTTTACCTTAGTAGTTGTGTTGAGGAGGTTTCCAATCCAAGTTCATATCAAAGAATTGAAAGAGTGGGTTGTGAGAACGTTAATTTTGTAAGCTAAACACGAGTGGATTGTGAGATATATATATTACATTGTGTTACTAAGTATTATCTTGACTGTAGAGAAATGTCGAGACAAAACCTAACTGGAGATGAGAATGGAGGAGGTGAAAATCGGTTGATGTTTGAGGTGTTGATGGGGGGAGATGAAGAGGATCTTGAGTGGTGAGCTTGAACAAATCCATGAGAAGATGGATAAGATGGAAAGAAGTAGGGAACCATCTAGCAGTACCACTGTCAGGCGAGGTACGAATAGACCCTTAAGGGGAGGAGTTAGGATAGAAGACGGAGAAGAAATAGATCCAGGAGAGTATAATTATATGAGGGAGAGAGGGAACACCCAGAGGCGAGATAGTAATTTAGGAAGTATTAAAATGAAAATACCTTCGTTTTAGGGGAAAAAGGATCTAGAATTGTATTTAGAGTAAGAGAGAAAGATGGATCATGTATTTGAATGCCACAACTATTCTGAGGAGAAGAAGGTCTAATTGGCTACAATGGAATTTTCAGATTACGCTAGTGTATGGTGGGATCGGTTGGTATGTAATAGGTGTAGGTATGGAGAAAGGCCTGCTAGTACATGAGATGAGATGAAAACTATCATGTAGAAATGGTTATTCCTTAGTCATTATCACAGGGATTTACTCAGGAAATTTCAGGGATTGACACAAGGGTCCAAGTGTGTAGAGGACTACTATAATGAGATGGATATAACCATGATTAGAGCTAGAGTGGAGGAGGATAATGAGGCTATAATGGCTAGGTTCATTAATGGGTTGAATAGGGAGATTGCTGACGTGGTAGACTTACATCATTATTTGGATATGGAAGAATTGTTGCATAAGGTGATCAAGTTGGAGAAATAATTGAAGTATAAGAGCAATCCAAGATCTAGGGTGACTTCCAACTCTTCATGGAAGTCTAATTGGAAGAAGAATCCTATAGACTTGAAGTCTAAAGAGGGCGTGAAGGCTAAGAGTCCAGTCACTGCTATTAACGGTAAAACTGATACTAAATCATCTGCGAGAACTAGAGATATTAAATGTTTCAAGTGTTAAGGATTTGGACATATTGCATCTTAGTGTCCGAATCAATGGGCTATGATCATTCGTGGAAATGGGGATGTGGAGAGCATTAGATTTGAGGAGGATGATACATCACCATAAGAGGAATATGAGGATGTTGATTTGGAGGGACTCATGAGTGGGGAATTATATGTCACTAAGCGAGTATTCAGTGTTCAACTATAAGAGAATGGTGAAGGGATTTAATGTGAACACATCTTTCATACATGGTGTCTCGTGTAAAGCAAAGTTCGTAGCTTGATCATTGATAGTGGCAGTTGCACTAATGTTGCTAGCACTTTGTTGGTTGATAAGATGTAGTTGAAAGTTGTGAAGCATCCAAAGCCATGTAGATTACAGTGGTTGAATGAGTGTAGAGAAGTGAAGGTGACTAGGCAGGTTCTTATCGCTTTCTCCATAGGGAGTTATCGCAATGAGGTGATGTGTGATGTGGTTCCTATGCAGGATAGTCACCTATTATTAGGGCGACCATGGCAATTGTATCGGAATGTGATGTATGACAGGTATAAGAATCAATATTCTTTTGTTTTAAACAAAAGGAAGGTGGTACTCACTCCACAAAAACCATGGGAGGCTTGCGATGATCAAGCTAGGATAGCCAAAGAATTCAAAGAGAAACACGTAAGTGTGTGAGAAAAAAATGAGAAGAAAGGAAAAGGTGAGAAACTAACACTAGTGAGCCATGAGGGCAAAATTCTAAAACATAGAGGGGAGAGAACATTACAAGAAAATGTGAGGTTAAGAGTGCAATGTTGGCAAAGAAACAACTACTTGTACTTAAGTACAAGGATATTTATTTTACTAATATTGACATTAACTCTTCATTGCCTAGTATGGTAGTGTCTCTTTTACAAGAACATGAAGATTTGTTTCCTCGAGAAGTACCGCGAGGCCTACCCCCACTATGAGGTGTTGAGCATCAGATTGATTTCTTGCTAGGAGCGTCCATTCCTAATTGACCAGCTTATAGAACTAATCCTAAGGAGGTGAAGGAAATTCAGAGGCAGGTAGATGACTTGATGGAGAAAGGATTCGTAAGGGAAAGCCTCAGTCCATGCTCAGTTCCTATCATCTTGGTTCCTAAGAAAGATGGGACATGGCGAATGTATGTCGACTGCCGAGCATTCAACAAAATAACAATTAAGTATAGACATCTTATCCCTAGATTAGATAATATGCTTGATGAATTGCATGGTGCTTATTTATTTTCTAAAATTGATTTAAAGAATGGCTATTACCAAATTCGTATGAAAGAGGGGGATGAGTGGAAAGCTGCTTTTAAAACTAAAGATGGGTTATATGAATGGATAGTAATGCTTTTTGGGTTAACAAACGCACCTAGCACCTTCATGAGGTTAATGAATCATGTTTTGTGTCATTATATTAGGAAGTTTGTTGTTGTCTATTTTGATGACATTTTAATTTATAGCAGGACATTGGATGATCATGTTCAGCATCTGTAATGTGTGTTTAACGTTTTAAGGGAAAACTGGTTTTATGCTAATTTAAAGAAATGCATTTTTTATATGGAAATTGTGGTTTTTCTTGACTTTATTATAGGCGCAAATGGGATAGCTGTGGATGAGGAGAAGGTAAAGGCGATCGGGGAGTGGCTAACATTGAAGAATGTCAATGAGGTCGGGAGCTTCCATGGCTTAGAAGTTTTTATAGGAGATTTGTGCAGGATTTTAGTTCCATAGCTGCTCCTCTCATGGACCTTGTTAAGAAGAATGTTGACTTTAAGTGGACTGAGGTGTATGAGTAGGCGTTCTAAACCCTAAAAGTTAAGTTAACTAACGCACCTTTATTAGTGTTGCCTAATTTTGAGAAAGTGTTTGAGATTGAATGTGATGCTTCTGGGAAAGGCATTGGTGGTGTATTGATGTAGGATTCTAAGCTAATCACATACTTTAGTGAGAAGCTCAACGGTGCTGCACTAAATTACCCAATGTATGATAAGGAGCTGTATGCATTTAGTGAGGACCTTGTAGATATGCGGCATTACTTATGGCCTAAGGAATTCATCATTCATTCCGATCATGGGAGCCTGAAGTATTTGAAAACATAGGGTAAGTTAAACAAGAGGCACGCCAAGTGGCTAGAATTTATAGAAACCTTTCCATACGTGATTAAGTATAAGCAAGGGAAGGAAAATGTAGCAGCCAATGCACTTTCTCGAAGGTACTCTCTCTTAACTTCTTTACATACTAAATTGCTTAGATTTGAGTACATGAAGGAATTATATGAACATGATGTTGACTTCGGTTAAATTTGGGTTGCTTGTTCTGAGTCTAGGTATATTGATTTCTATAGGCATGATGGGTACTTGTTTAAGAAAGATAGGTTGTGTGTACCTAAGAGTTCTATATGTGAATTGCTTGTAAGGGATATACATGGGGGTGGTCTAATGGGACACTTTGGTGTTAGAAAAACTTTGGATATTTTGCAAGAACATTTTTATCGGCCTAAGATGAGACATGATGTACAGATCATATGTGATAAGTGCATTGCATGTAGAAAGGCTAAGTTCAAAGTAATGCCCGATGGGAAATTACTCCCATTGCCTGTACCTAATCAACCCTGGACTGACATCTCTATGGACTTTTTATTAGGGTTACCGCGATCTCAAAGTGGCAAAGATAGCATATTTGTTATCATTGATAGGTTTAGCAAGATGGCTCATGTTATTGCCTATTAAAAAAGATGTACGATACATTGCTGATTTGTTCTTTAGAGAGATTGTATGGTTGCATGGTTTGCCTAAGTCCATTGTGAGTGATAGGAATGTAAAATTTTTAAGCCATTTTTGGCGCACCTTATGGAATAGATTAGGTACTCAATTATTATTCTCTACTGTTGCCCATCCTTAAACTGACGGTTAAACGGAAGTAGTCAATAGGACTCTTTCAACCTTATTGCGTGTTGTGATTCAAAAGAATTTGAAACAATGGGAGTATTGTTTACCTCATGTAAAATTTGCATATAATAGGATGGTGCATTCCACTATATCATATTCTCCATTTGAGGTTGTATATGGTTTTAATCGCTTGACCCCGGTGGATATTTTGCCTTTACCTACTAACGAGTTTGTTGACCTTGATGGCAAGAAAAAGGCAATGATTATCAAGGAATTGCATGCTCAGGTTCGGACCAACATTGAGAAGAAAAAGGAGCACTACACTCGTCAAGCCAATAAGGGCCATGTGATGCGTGAAACCCTAGGTATGTTAAACCTAGAACCCCGATGATGCTAGTTGGTTTCAATTACCCCGAGGATCATTTTAAATAAGCGATGCGTAACTAGACTCCAATCAAACTCATTGACTGTAACCTAAGTTATCAATAGTTATTCCTAGTAATTCAGTTAAGAATCCTATGAAAAAGTTCTTTTGCAAAAGAACAAAAAGTGGTATTTCGTATCTTACGAAATAGATGTGTTTTTTTTTTTCATATATCAAAGTTGTATTTGGCAGGCCCCTAGCACTGCATATATCTTACACGAATACAATATGGAAAAACCTAACACAATATAGAAATCCTAAGTTTCCTAATCTATTTGTTACCTTATCCTTATGTAATCGAGTAAGCAACTAAATAATATAAATTACAAACTAAAACAAATACTAAAAATCTTAAGTTACCTATTCTATCCTTGCATCATCAAGTAGGCAACTAAATAACATAAATAACAAACCAACAAATAAAAATAAACATTAACAAAACCGAATGTATCCTTTGGTGTAGCGTCCACACAAATATATAAGGTTCCTAAAATATTTCATCCTTCCATGGTCACGTGAATTAAGTTGACACATGTATGTTTTTCTTTTGTGTAGCTTGATTCCCGGGCTTGCAAGTCCATGACTAGTCCTTATAGAGCTTCGTTCATCCTTTTAGCTCTAGCTTGGGTCATTGGGCCTCTAATGCCATGTAATGGATTATGGAATTTTGGCTCCTTCCTTTTTCATGCTAGTTGATCCTCATCACCATGTCAAGACTATATTCCATCTTGGAGACTGGGTATGTGCATTTGCGTAAGGAATGATTTGTAGAACAACGGAAGTCGAAATTACATCTTAAGGGAGATGGACCTTTCCAAGTGGTGGAGCGCATCAATGACAACACTTATAAGATTGATTTGCCAAGTCACTATGGTAATGTAAGCGCTACTTTTAATGTTTCTGATCTTACTCTTTATGATGCAGGTGATTCGAGGATGAATCTTTTCAAGGAAAGAGGGAATGATGAGGATCAACTAGCATAAAAAAGAAACGAACCGAATGAACTGAAGTCCTAAGACCCATTACATGGTATTGGAGGCCCAATGACCCAAATTAGAGCTAAATGGATGAACAAAGCTTTACAAGGATTAGTCATGGACTTACAAGCAATGGAACCAAGTTACACACAAGGAGAACCAACACTTATCAACTTGATTCACATTTCCATGGCGGGATGCAAGAATATAGAAGTCTTAGAATAAATTAGTTTGAAAAAAATAGGAATCTTGAACCGAAAAAGGGAGAATAAATTATGTGTTTTGTGAAGTGCTATCCTTATAGCATCGAAAAGGAGGACAACACACACAACTTTGAGAATTGAAAATACACTTATCCTTTTGAGAGAAAACCCTCTCTTGTTCTTTGAAAAAGAACTTCACGTTTTCTTCAACCTAATTGCTTGAGGAAAACCTTTTGATAACTTAGGTTTTAGTTAACAGGTGTGATTGGGGTTTAGTTCCATTCAACTTGTTCGAGATGATCCTCGGGGTTTGATTTCAATTGCGATCGCTGGGTTCTAGGTTTGTAATACTTAAGGTTTTGCGCATCAGATAGAGAGTACTTTTGATGACTTTTCCTTCTTTTCACAAACACCTCTTGTAGCTTGTGTTGAAACTCATAAGTTGCACAAGCTGTTTTGAGGACCTTTAAGGAAGGTATAGAAAGGATAAGCACACTAAGCAAGTTAGACCACTGAATTAAATTAGGATAAGTATATTATAAATCTTTTATATTTGTATTGAAGATAAGTCATCTATGTATTGAGTGAGTTAGTTATATCAGTTATATATCTGCTAAATTAGTTAAGTTTCATTTGTTCTAGGTCTTCTTTGATTGAACCCATTGTAGTCCTTCAATCACTATCTCCTATAATTTATTTAGAAAAAGTACTCTTTAATTGAAGTCTTAATCTACAAGTTAGAGAAGTACTAATCAATAAATAAAATCATATTGGATTTAAAGGCTCAAACTTTAGATTAATGAACATAAACTTATGCACTTTCATTTTAAGCAAGATAAATCTTCACTACGCATTTTATATTTAAAAATTAATAGTGAGCCCTTACCTTTAAAATGAAAGTTTGCATTGCATTTTATGCCAATAGTTAACATTATTTTTAAATATATGCATATAAATTGTTGATTGCACCTATTGCTTAGACGTGGTCTTAGTGGAATTCAACTTGTAAGATGAATAAATGTGAGCTATTTGGTACACTAGAGGTGTCTCCGGCACTTGAACTCTAACACTCAAGTCAAAGACACAGTGTAAGGCTAAGGTAACTAAAGTGTATATGGAATATCAAATGATCTTTACCTGGATAAAGGGACTTCCTTTCATAGTGTTAAGGGAGTTCTATTTTAGGTAGGTAAATCTTCTTTAAAGATGCCCTAGTTATAATAGGAAATACTCACTTAGGACGTGTTCTTTGAAGAGTTTAGATTACTTTCTTATTTTATCCTAATCAGTTTTAGGTAGTTTCCTATTTTGTGGTTTGACTAAAGTAAAATAAGCTTTGGGGGCCTAATATATGCATATAACACTTGCCCCCTTCGCACTCTCATTGGTGCCATATAACTAATGAAAGTAGAGATTGGGCTTTATTTATTTACTAAAGTGAAGGCCTAGATATGTTGGCCGGGCTTGTGATGGGCCGAAGAGGACCTATCCTACTTGGAGAAGGGATTGGCTAACCTCAACTTTTTGAGGCTAAAAGTCATGGCATTCACCAAGTCGTAGGATATCTCGTATGAGCCACTAGAGATGAGAAACAAGTATTTAGTTGTGGCATTAGATTAGGGTTGGGTATTATCAACTGAGTTTTGGTGAATAACGTCCTTGCTATGAAGATCAAACCTTTGCTCTAAGGAAGGTGAAAAGGCTTGTTATGATTGCATCTGTCTTTTCGTCTATCATTTCAAATTATGCTTGTGCGTGTAAATCTGCTCATTTAATGTAGTAGGCTATGTGGTGTGATGGGGTTTAAGGTTTTTGTCGAGGTGAAATGATCTCAGCCCTTCGTTTTATTAAGTGACATATGATGTGATCTCAAGTTGTATCGAAAAATGCACATGTCCCTCGCAATTGCCTATATAAGGCATAAAAACGTTCATTTCGACAATTTTTTCACTTTCTACTCAACATCTTTTTATAACCTTAGGCATTCTTATGTTTGTTTGATCTCATTCAACATCCCCTCAATTTCTCCACAACACCAACATATTACGTATGTTGAGTTCATCTTCCTATGCTCTTTCTAGTGTCATATAAAGAATTGTCTCCAATTTAACAAGCTGTGAAGTAGGGCCCTCAAGTTAACTCCATGTATCAATAATGATGGAGAAGGAAGTGGATAGTGAGATCCTTAAATTATTCGAGGAGGAATGCAGTGAAGAGATTCGTGGGGAGATGGCCCTTGATATTTATCTTAATGATGGGGAGGATTGAAGGCCGATCTACTTGAGCTACGATTAACCATTATCGTTGGAAGTGGGGCCAGTAGGGGTAAAGAGTCTTATTAGTGAGATCGATGCGGATGTAGTCGACTTATATTACGCATCACTTGTGAAAGGTTAGGTTGTTCAGGCTGTGCGCGAAGATGAGCATATTGCTTTGATGTTAGGCAACCATTTTTGTGTATATTAGAGGTTTCTTGAATTTAGGTTATAGTTTCCCTTCGGTGAATTTCAAAAGGAGTTCTTCAACTACCATCGCGTCAACCCTTGTCAACTTGTGCCAAACACCTATAATCAAGGAGAGAGGAGGGTTGAGGAAGTGACTTACCTTGCTAGGAGACTCTTAGGAGGTAGGATTGTCACTATGAGCGTTGAATCTACTCGCTAAACTGGTCTTACCCTTGCTATAGTCAAGGGGAGGGGGAGGTCGCTAGCTAGTGACTAAGGGTAGTTACCATGAACCTTAGAGTGAAGCAAGGCAGTGGCTTTGAAATGTGACTATTTTAGGGAGGTGATCTCTATCTTGGATAATAGGAAAACTAAGTTTGCTACCTTTAAAGGGAGTGCAAACGCAACCACAAAGCGTTGGTAAAAACTTGTCCTGATGTCCAACTGATGATAGAGGAGCACTGAGGGAGTAGCGATCCCCCAAAGGCCTTTGACCCTTCCAATTCTAATGTCTTGCTACCTGTTGTAGCATAGGCTCCAAAGGGAAGAATAGGTTGACTTGACTTATTCAAGGGGGTCTTGAGCCCTCAAGAGAAGGGTGAAGTGGAAGTCTTAAAGATGGGAATGTTTGCAGTAAACCTTTGTTCCTTCTTTTTCACATACCTTACTAAGGTAGTAATTGGAGAATTTTCTTCATTTAAGCTTCATGACCTCTTCCTTATCCTCAACTTTCTATCTTTCTCTTTTTTTATTCTTGTCCTTAGTGTTGGTTTCTTTTTGCAAACTGTGAAGGTCACATATAGGGTTCTCTTCACTTGTGCTATGGGCGAGAGGTAGGTTTGTGAATGGATTGCTGAGTATAATAATTATTTTCAAATGTTCTTGTGACAATATGACCAATTTGATATGCAATTTCAAAAGAAGGGTAGTGGAACTCAAACTAAAAGAGGTTCATGGGGGCTTAGGGCAGTGAGGGAGACTATTGGTGTAGAGTAGCTAAGGTTTAGGAGAAGGTGTAGAGGAGCATTTCCAGCTTATCCAAAGCTTAGTAGGAACTTAAAGATGTAGCCGGCCAGATCAACTCTCTAAAGGAGGAGGTCGCAGCATTGCAAGAGTGGGAGTCCTACTTCGTGTTGAAGTTATGGTGTAAGAAGACCATTACTTGTGAACTTTAAATGGGATATCAACATAGCTTAGCAATGCCTCGAGCAAATTAACACGGAGGAGGCTAGACTAAAGGGATAGATTTGAGATCTTGAAAAGCTTGTTGCCGATTAGGATATGAGGATCCACAAGTTGGAGGTGAAAGAATGAACGACCAAGGATTGATACTATGCGGAGACACAAGCCTTTGATGAATATGCTAATAAGTAGTCTGGGTGATGGAGGAGGCCTAGAGGATCATGAAGCATTGGATCCATGATGAAGATCTAGTGTTTGATCTCTCTTGGCTTGGAGAAAAAATACGAGAATTTAATACTTGGATAGGGCTATGGCTAAGGATGAAAAACAAACAAGCGATGATAACTTGTCTCAATCGTTAAGGGTGATGTTAGTTGACGACACTCTTGCTCTTCCTCCTATTGATGAAGTGGTGGAGACTCCCCCTCCTCCTCCAAAAGAAGAAGCTTTGCCTCCTTTTGCTGAAGATGCTTTTTCTCCACCCGAGCTTACACCATCATCAGCCCCTATGGAGGACCTTATAGGATAGTTGTTATTTTTGATGTTTTTCTTTCTTTCTTTTTCATTTTGTATTGTTTTATATGGTGGTTGGAATGCTGACAAAAAAATTTGTACATGAAGTTAATGTATGGAATTTTTTTCATTTATTTTTCTTCACACCTTACATTGCTTTTATGTTTCTATTACTGTTAAGTAAACATATATGATGAAGATCGTGTTAAGAGGATTGGTTCAAGGATGACTGAGATCAAGTTAAGAGAATTGAACCAAGGAGCATGGTCCTATTTGAAGTGCGGAGCATGGACGTGGAAGTTAAGGAAGAGATTTGAGGCCAACAGCTTTAAAACCACTAAAAGTTGCCGGCCTAAATGGCCGGTGTGGACAAGTAAGTCATCGACCACAAAATGAAGGCCAATTGGAAGGAATTCAAAGCCGTTGGCTTTAGTGCCAACTTTGCTACAATTATAGGCCATCTTTATAATATTTTAGGTCGTTAGCATTTAGTGTTTATCCTTTATTTGAATTAGGTTTTCATGTCATTTTGTTTTCTTATTCTTGTGAGACTATAAATAGTCGTCATAGACTCATTGTAACACAATTAAAAGAATTAAGAAAGCTTATTAACTTTTTGAGAGAAGATTTCTCTTTGGTTCTTGATAGAACTATCGAACTTATCGGGTTTTGAATTTGAGGCATTCAATCAAACTTATCAATCGATTACTTTATAATCGATTGTGGCGTTATCACTTATAATAAGGTTTTTGTCTCATTTATAGACAATGGGTCGCAGTTTCCATCGTTCTTGATAGATCCATACGTTGTGAGGATTAACAAATCTAGTTATTGGGTTTCATCACGGGTTTGTGGGGTTTGCATCGGTTTAGTATTAGAGCACAATAAGGTTTATCAGGATAGCCTATCTTATTGTTGCAATTACTTGTTCTTACATCTAAGGTTTGAACAAAAAAAAAAAAATCGTTCTTTGAATTTTGATTTGTAAGTAGATTTCGATATGATTATTGTTAGTGTTTGAAAGGAATTGTACACACTTCCTTTCTCAAGAATTGAATAAAAAAGGAAATTCGTATAAAAAAAAGAGAAGAAGAAAAAGAAAAAGGAGATTCGTATAAAAAAAAAAGTCTCACGAAAGTTGTTGATTTAGAGTTTGTGGTGATCTTTCTTAGAATTCTTAGCTTTATGTGAATCTTGTCAAATCGTGTTACGAAACTGCTATTTAGAAAGTTGGGTGGATTTTTGTAGAAACAACTTTGATTGAGTTGTTAGTTTCAAAAGAACTGAAAAGAGAAATTTTTAAGTGGGTAAGGATTGGTGAGAACAGTAGAGCGATTTGAGTGAAACACGCGAGCCAGTGAAATTGTGAGAGTTTTATTTTATTACTCCTAACATTTTCTTGTGCAGCACTATGTCGAATAGAAATTCTTCTAAAAGTGTGATGGGGGGGGGGGGGGGGGTTGGAATTGATATAAAATTGATCATGGAAACTCTACTTCCTGAGATGAGGAGAATTTTTAGAGTAGAGATGGATCAATTTCATAAGCAGATGGAGTAGAACTTTGAGCAGTTACAAATTACTTTTGCTAAGCGTAGGAGGGATAAAATGCCAAGAAGGGTAGTACACATGGAGGAAGATGAATGGGCAAGGGAAGGAATTGTAGATGAATTTGATTAGAATTCATTTGTGGGTTATAGGAGGAATGCAGGGAGAACTACAAGAGCTAGGAATGAAGAAGATAACAACTTGGGAAACATAAAGATGAAAATCCCTTCCTTCCAAAGGAAGAATGACCCTAAAGTGTATCTAGAGTAATAGAAGAAGGTGAAGTTGATTTTTGAGTGCCACAACTATTTTGAAGCCAAAAAGGTAAAACTTACTACTATTGAATTTTTTGATTATGCAATTGTTTGGTGGGATTAGCTTTTATTGAATAGGAGGAGGAATAGAGAACCACCAGTAGGTACATGGGAGGAGATGAAGAGAATCATGAGGAAATGATTTGTGCCTATATACTACTATAGGGAATTGTACAACAAATTACAAACCCTTAAGCAGGGCAATTGTAGTGTGGAGGAATATCATAAGAAGATGGAGGTTATCATGATTAGGGCTAACATTTAGGAGGACCGAGGGGCAACTATGGCCAGGTTCTTAGTGGGCTTAAATAGGGAGATTTAGAATGTGGTGGAGTTGCAGCATTATGTGTAACTGGAAGATATGATTCATATGGCTATTAAGGATAAGAAGTAACTTAAGCAGAAGGGTAGCAGCATTACACGTGCTATACTGAGTTCTTCTAATAAGGGAGCTGAAACATAGGAGAAGGAGAAGAAACAACTCCATTCCAAACCAATGCCAGAACAAAAAGCCGACTTGGCATTTTATGGAAATAGAGGTAAATTCGATCATTCTACTTCTAGGAATAGTGATATTAAATGTTTTAAATGCTAGGGTAGATGACATATAGCTAATTAATGTCTAAATAAAAGAGTTATGGTGATGAAGAATAATGGAGAGATTAAAACTTATAGTGATTCAGATCATGATTCTATGCCACCATTAGAGGATGATGATGATAGGGAGGAGTATGCTGTTTAAGGGGAATTGTTGGTAGCCAGAAGAGCTTTAATTTTACATGTTAGAAATGAAGAAAATGTGCAATTGGAGAATATCTTTCATACTAGATGTCTAGTTCAAAATAAGGTGTGTAGTGTGATTATAGATGGTGGGAGTTGTACAAATGCTACTAGCACAACCATGGTGGAAAAATTGGTGCTTCCTATAAGTAAGCATCTTTGTCCTTATAAATTGCAATGGTTAAATGATAGTGGTGAAGTGAGAGTGACAAAACAGGTGTTAATTTCTTTTAGCATTAGAAAGTATGGGGATGAAGTGCTATGTGCTGTAGTTCCAATGTAAGCTATACACTTGTTATTAAGGAGGCCAAGGCAATTTAATAGGTAAGTGAAGCATGACTAATTCACTAACAAGTACTCATTTATACATGATCAAGAATCTATTACTCTTTGTCCTTTGATACCTAGTGAGGTTTATGAAGATCATGTGAGGAAACAAAGAGAGAGAGAACAAAAGAGAGTGAGTGGTAAAAATAAACTGAGTGTTATTGTAGAAGAAAAAGAGAGAGAGTTTGAGTCAAAGGAAAAAGAAAAGAGAGAAAACAAATTGAGTGATGAGAGAAAAACAGAGTGGAAAGAAAACTTTTATGTGAGGGCTAATGAGGTTAAGAATGCTCTGTTTTTAGAAACAAAGAGATCTACTTAAGTTTGTGAGAAGACTAGGCTCAATATTGAGCAACAGAAGGAGCAAAATGCCAAACGAGCCAACAAAGGACATCGTCAAATACTCTTTGAACCTAGAGATTAGGTTTGGGTCTATTCTGAGTCCTCAAGTGCATCAATGACAACACTTACAAATTGGAATTGCTAGGTAAGTATCAAATTAGTACTATTTTTAATATTACTGATTTAAATCTTTACAATGCAGGTGACAATTTGAGAACAAATCCTTTTCAAGGGTAGGGGAATGATGAAGATCACACTAGGAGGATTGGCCCAAGGATGATTGAGATCAAGTTAAGAGGATTGAACCAAGGAACATAGTCTTATTTAAAGTGCGGAGCATAGATGTGGAAGTCGAGGAAGAGATTTAAGGCCAACAGCTTTAGAACCATTGAAGGTTGCCGACTTTAACGGTGTAAGCTGTTGGCCTAAATAGTCGGTGTGGATAAGTAAGCTGCCGACTTAGTAGCTAGTGTATATATAAAATGAAGGCCGATTGGAAGGAATTTAAAGCCATTGACTTTGGTGCTGGCTTTGCTACAATTATAGGCCAGCCTTGTAATATTTTAGGCCATTGACATTTAATATTTGTCCTTTATTTGAATTAAGTTTTTATGTCGTTTTTTTTTTCTTATTCTTATGGGACTATAAATAGTCGTCATAGACTCATTGTAATACAATTAAAAGAATTAAGAAAGCTTATTCACTTTTTGAGAGAGAATTTCTCTTTGGTTTTTGATAGAACCATCGAACTTATTGGGTTTTGAATCTGTAGCGTTCACTCAAACTTATCAATTGATCACTTTATAATCGATTGTGGTGTTATCACTTATACCAAGGTTTTTATCTTGTTTATAGACAACAGGTCGCGATTTTCATCGTTCTTGATAGATCCATAGGTTGTAAGGATTAACAAATCTAGTTGTCGGGTTTCATCACAATTTGGCGGGGCATCAATATATCCTATATTGATTTTGATTAGTCTTTGATTATGTGTTTTAATGTAAGTTATGTGGACCAAAGTGTAACCGGTTAGAATATTTAATGTAAGTCATAGTTTTTTTAAGCAGTATATCTTAGTCATTTAGATGTTAGGTTTGCTCGGTTAGGATATGCCCTTAAGCCATAGTGGGTATCGTAAGTTGGTATTTAAGTTGATTGGTTATGAACGAGTACTTACTCAAACTACTGTTGTTGGCCAGGCTTAAGAATAGTCGATGAAAGGTATCTTTGCAAGGGCATTGGAGTACAAGTCCTACCCTTTTATTAGGGGTGGGTGCTCGTATGCTAAGTATTTAACGAAGCTTGTCAATACTCACTTCAAGGTGTATAACTTCACTTGTTAATCACTATTTGTTATGATTGAGTGTTAATATTGATTTTGGACAAAAGCTTGTAAATATAAGTGTAAAGATAGGTGTAAATTGTAATTTTATTAGGTAATGGGAATGTTTACAATCACCAATAGTACTTCAACTATTTGAATTAAAATGTTAAAAGCTATTGGAAATATAGGCGTAGATTATCTACGTTCTAAGTTCTCGGTATTGGATGGCCGTTCAATCTCTTGAGCTTATAGGCTTTATATCTAACCATGTACATGACTTGGATAGGATCTTTCCAATTTGGTGCCAACTTGCTTTGCCCTTCTCTTGATCTTATAGCTTTAAGCTTCTAACATACCAGGTCTTCGAGTCGGAAGACCTTATGCTTGATCTTTTTATCGTAGTATCTTGCCACTCGTTGTTGGTAGGTTGCCACCCGGTAATTAGCTTAGTCTGGAAGTTCCTTGAGGAGATCTAAGTTGGCTCGAAGACCAATCTTGTTTACTTGAGAATCAAATTCCTAGGTATAAAGGTTCTAGAGCTTAAGTTCAACAGGCAAGATAACCTTTGTACCAAAGGCCAACTTAAAATGGCTTTCCTTCATTGCCATTTGTAGTGTTGTCTAGTATCTCTAAAGGATATAAGGAAGCTCATTTGTCCACTTGCCTTTGGCTTAGTCGACTCTCTTCTTTAGGCTTTACAAGATGAGCTTGTTAGTCACCTCAGCCTCGTCATTTGACTATAGGTAGGCGACCTAGGTGAAATGGATCTTAATTTTTTTATCTCGTACAGAACTCTTAGAATTTGGTGTTTTCAAATTGAGTGCCATTGTCGATTATGATGGCATTAGGGATCCTAAATCGGCAGAGTATAGAATGAGAGACGAAGTCCCTAACACTATGCTTAATAATTTTGGCAACTGCCTTGGCTTTGACCCACTTCATAAAATAGTTGATGGCTATGATAATATATTGACACTGTCTAGTAACCTTAGGGAACGGTCCTAAGATGTTAAGCTCGCATTAAGCGAAAGGTCATGGGCTTATTATTGGCATTAGGCTACTACTCAATTGTCTATCCATTGGAGCGTGTTTTTTGGCACTTGTCACATCGTTGCACAATTACCTTGATGTCCTTCTTCATAGTAGGCCAATAATATTCGGCTTAAAGTGCTTTAATGGCCAATGTATACCTTGTTATGTGATTATTGCATACTACTACATGAAGCTCAACTAGCAAATGTTTTTCTTCCAGGGGTCGAAGACATTTGAATAGTCATAAACTAAATGCCCTTGCATGTAATTGACCATCAAGTAAAGTGTACTGTGCTGTATTTTGTCTCATAGCCTTCACCTTTTTGTTGTTGTAATGGATAGCCTCAATTAACAAGTGCACAGCAATCTAATCAATCCAACATGCTTTGTGTAGAGCTTGGGTCTCATTGATAAAACATTCTAGTTGGAGCTTGTCAATGCTTTTCTATAGGAGGTATTCAATAAACACCTTCTTATCTAGGTTAGAGAGGCACATTGCGGCCAATTTAGATAGGTTGTTTGCTTTGGCATTTTAGGCTTAAGGGATTTTGGTGATGCTCCATGATATGAAATTAGAGCATAAGGACTTTACTACCTCTAAGTATTTGGTCATGTTTTCATCTTTTACTGTATATTCCCCATTGACTTGTTAGACTACCAACTAAGAATCTGAAAAAAAAAAAATTTTAATTTTTTATGCTATTACTTCCTTGACTAACTTTAACTTAGTAATGAAAACTTCATATTCCACTATGTTATCATTGGCTAGAAATATGAACTTTAGAGCATATTGGATTTTTACACCATGTGGGCTATAGAGAACGAGCCTTGCTTTGCTTCCCCCTTTTGTGGATAAACAAATCATCAATGTGAAGAGACCAAGTAGGCTTTTCGTAGTTACTAGTAAGGAATTCATCTTCGGCCATTGACTTTGTTATGAAGTTGGCTAACACTTGTGCTTTTATGGCTTCATGCGATTGGTACTGAATGCTATATGCACTAAGCTATAAGGCATATTGGACCATCCAACCTGCTGTATCTAGCTTCTGAATTGTCTATCTCATGGGTTGGTTTGTGAAGACTACAATAGGATAGGCTTCGAAATATGAACATAATTTTCATGCTAATATAACCATAGCTAGGGCAAATTTCTCTAGCTTTGAATATTTTCTCTATGGGCCCTGTAAGATGTGGCTTACATAGTATACTAGATAGTGCTCTCTATAGTCCATTCGTACCAATATAGAGGATAGGGTTTGGCCACACACAAAAAGGTAAATATAAGGTTCCTATCAAGTAATGGGTTTAGATAGGATTTGTGGCATTGTAAGGAAGCTCTTCAGCTCATTAAATGCTTCCTAACACTCATTAGTCCACTGAAAACCTATGGGGTTCTTCAAGATTTTAAAGAATGAGGTGCATTTATTTGCTAACTTAAAGACAAACCTATTTAGCATAGGGATACGCCCTGTTAGCCTTTAGATTTCCTTGAGTGTCTTTAGAGGTTACATGTCTAGGATAAGCCCTGATCTTCTTTGTATTGACCTTAATTCCTTGTGAAGTGACCATAAAGCTAAGAAAATTTTCTAATACTACTCCAAAGATATACTTTTGAGGATTTAGCTTCATATTATACCATCATATCATAGTGTTTGGAATGTCTCATCCAGGTCAATGAGGTACTAATGAGGCTCTTTGCTTTTCACGATTATTTCATTAACATAAACCTCGACATTCTTTCCAATTTGATGCATAAACATTTTTTTTCACTAGTCTCTAGTATGTCACTCTAGCATTCTTTAGTCCAAAGGGTATTACCTTATAACAATATGTTCTAAAGTTAGTGATAAAAGATGTATGAACCTAGTTAAGTTTGTGCATCTTAATATGAATATGGCCCAAAAAGGCATCCATAAAGCTTAGTAATGCATGACTCGAGGTTGAATCAATTAACAAATCAATGCATGGTAGTAAGAAGCAATCATTTGGTTAGGCCTTATTGAGATTACTGTAGTCAATGTACATTCGCTACTTCTCGTTGGACTTTTTTACCAATATGCAATTGGCTAGCTATCTAGGATATAATTCCTGTCAAATGAATTCGACCTTCAAGAGTTTCTCTACCTCTTCTTCAATAGCTACCTATCAGACTAAGGTAAAGTGCCTCTTCTTTTGCTTGGCCACCTTCAAGTTAGGGTCAATATTCAGCTTGTGTGAGATCCCCTTAAAGGGGATCTTAGGCATGTTTGATGGTAACCATGTGAAAACATCTACATTCACTCAGAGGAAAGCAATGATCTATTGGTGAAGTTTAGTGATTTGCCACAAACAATTATACAATAAGATGAATTCTAATTCCTAGGCAACAATCAACGATAATCGAATCCAGTAATCTAATTAACGAATGATAGTGAACAAGAACACAAAATAAACCCTAAAACCTTACTGGATATGATGCACTAGCAAGAGAGTAATCCTAGTACAAATTTGTTGATATAACGTACAACATTCCAATACTGTCACTCGCTACAATCCAATAGATTGATAAGAGTAAAAATGAAGAATAAACTTCATAATGTATTTTCTCCAATGTTCAAAAGTCCCCTTCTTCTTACAATACCAAACTATTTATAGGCAAAGGAAAAAAAAAAAAAACAAAACAACTTCGAAATTACGTAACAACATGGAAAGCCGCCAGCCTTGAAACATACACCGTCGGCTTTGGAGACTTAAGCCGCCAGCTTTGGAGATTTAGGCCGCCAGCCTTGAAGTCTACACCGCTAGCCTTGAGACCAGTTTGAAGAGGTAAGCCACTGGCCTAGTGTCCACCTTGCTCTTATGACTTGATTCTCGCATTTGAACAATGTCATAAGAGTCATGATTTGATTCCCATCATCTCCTTGGATCCGTGGAAGATTTGTCTTCAAATCTGATGGTTCCTCCATTTTTGTTGCACATTTATGAGAATCCCCTAGATTGAAAAATTTAGTCTACAATTGTCTATTGTTCTAAAGTTGTGGTTGTCTTGAAGACTTCTGAATTACTTGTAGCTATTCACTCTATTAAGGTTATCCTCCAGTCTTTTCCTTTTTACTAATAAAGACTTCCTATCATTGGCTTTATTGATCTTCTCTTGGGCTTCGTGCACCTCAGTTGGTGACATAGGACTTAAAACAACCTATTTACCATCCTTTTAAAACACATAGGTGTTTCTAAACCCATCATGTAGCACTCTCCTATAAAATAACCAAAACCTACCTAGTAATATATGTGATGCGCACATAGGGAGAACATCGCAATCAACTACATCCTGGTACTTTTTCCCTATGTTGATTGGAACCTTAGCCTTTTGAGTGACATGCAGACTGTCTTGCTTACTCAACTAATGTAATTCATTGGGCTTATGATGAGGTGTAGTGACTAGTTGTATTTTATTCACTAATGCAATAGTTATAACATTGGTGCAATTACCACCATTAATAAGAAGAGTACAAAGATTACCTTGGATCCTACAGGGAATATAGAATAGGTTTTCCCTCTACACATCCTCAATATTTGGAGATGTAGTCATTACCTTGCATAGCACGTTAATAGCTAGATATTGATCATTGCCCTTGTCCTCATGTACCTCAGCATTTGGATCATCATAATATTCCTTTAGCATTGCTGATAAATTTGTAGGCTCAAGTATGCCTTCCTTGCTATCTTATTTTCCACCTCCATAGCAGTCATCACCCTTTTGTTAGGATACTGAGCAGCCACATGTCTAAAGCCTATGCATTTGAAGCATTAGGTTTGACGAATCTTTCCACTTGATGACCTTAGCACTATTTGTTTGATATCAGCCCCAGCAACCGCTTTTCCCTTTCTAGAACTTTCCCTTTCCTGTTAGTAACAGTTGCATTTGATTCCACAGCCTTATCAATTTCCCCCTTTTCAACCTGCTAACTATTTGATCCATGTAGCTGAGTAGTGGATCCATACCTGTTACTTGATGCTTTGTATGGATTAGAGCACCTCTGTCTCTCAACTTTTAAAGCCAATTAGATGGCCTCATTAAGAGTGTCATACCACTGTAGCTTAATAATACATGTAATCTCATATTTCAACCCGGACATAAATTGCACCATGGACTATTCAGGAGGTTCAACTACCCCACGTCAAATCTTTAGTGTCTCAAACTCCTGGATATACTCATCCATAGTTTTGCCTCCCTGTCTCAATGTTTGGAGACGTATGAATAACTCCTACTTGTAGTGTTCTAGTATAAACCTCTTCCTCGGTTCCCTTTTCATTTCCCGCCAAGTATGAATCTCAGCATCACCTTCTCTACTCCTATTGGCTACAAGGTTCTTCCACTATAAGGTGGCATAACCTATAAATTCAATTGCTACTAGACAAACTCATGTATGATCATTAATTTCATAGCACTCGAAGAGTCCTTCTACCTTATCCTCCCAGTTAAGGTAATCCTCTAGAGAGCCCCTTCTAGCAAATGAAGGCATTTGCAATTTTACATACTCTAGACCCCTAGGCAGTTTGAACTCATGGTTAAGATAAAGTTCATTCCTAAAATTGTCATCCCTCTCATCTCTGTAAGCATGATACTCTCTTCCAACTTGCCTGCCCCTGTCTCCTCCTATTGCTCCTTCTCTACCTACAACATGAAAGGCTAGTGTTCAATCTCGATTTAACCTCAACCAATCACAACACAATTTCACAATATCAAAACCTTAATTTGTGATGGGAATTCCAATAATCACAAACCCCAATCTTAACTTAGCTCTGATACTAAAAGATGATGTGCCACAAATGATTATACAATAAGATGAATTCCAATTCCTAGGCAATAATCAATGATAATCGAATCCAGTAATCTAATTAACAAATGATAATGAACAATAACACAAAATAAACCCTTAACCCTTATCGGATATGATGCACCAGCAAGAGAATAGTCCTAGTACAGATTTGTTGATATGACATACAACAATCTAATACCATCACTTGCTATAATCCAATGAATTGATAAGAGTAAAAATGAAGAATAAACTTCACAATGCATTTTCTTTAATGTTCAAAAGTCCCCTTCTTCTTACAATACCAAACTATTTATAGGCAAAGGAAAAAAAAAAAAACAACTTTGAAATTACATAACAACATGGAAAGTCACTAGCATTGAAACATGCACCGCTGGCCTTGGAGACTTAAGTTGTTGGCCTTAGAGATTTAGGCTACTGGCCTTGAAGTCTACACAACCAGCTTTCAGGGCTGACCTAAGTGGCTACATTGTCGACCTAAATGGATGGCCTATCTTCCACACTGCCGACCTTGAGGCCAGTCTAAAGAGGTAAGTCGCTGGCCTTTTAGGTGAAAATTATCATGTATGAAAAAAAAGAGAAAAAAAACACTGATGGCTTCTAGCAACATTTCCCTTCCACCTCATCACTTTAATGGTGAAAATTATCATGTATGGGTAGTAGTATGTGGATGAAGACAAAGCTATTCTTACTTTGTTACAAAACCCAACGTTGTAGCAAATAAGACAACATCAAGAAGAAGTTTCCAAAGCTCGCAGGGTCTTGTCTTACGTTCATGTAGCCATTTCAAATCCCATATTCACCAAGATCTTTAATTTGCAAAAAGAATTTGATTTCAAGGATCTAAGAAGACAAGACAAATGTAAGTCTTTAATCTGCAAAAAGAATTTGAGTTATTAAAGATAAAGGATATGGAGAAGGTGAAAGACTATATGGATAGAGTTATGAAGATGGTTAATCAAATAAGGATGTTGGGAGAAGAATTGGAAGAGAGGAGAATTATTAAGGTCATGGTGACTCTTCTTGAAGAATTTGAAGCAAAAATTTCTTCCCTTGAAGACACTTCAAACATGTCTTAGATCACATTGATGAATGTAACTAATGCCTTGTTGCTTATGGAACAAAGAAAAGTTCTCAGGGAAGAAGAAAGTGCTGGAGAGAAAGCACTTGTAGTAGCATAAAAGATGAGTCCATAAGAAACAGGATTGAGGAAGCAAGTTTCTTACAAGAAAGGAAAAATCAAGAAACATGGAAGTTGGAGAGGGAAGAAGGATAAGTATCGACCTTGTCTTTACTACAAAAGATGAAGCACATACAGAACTATTATTGGTTTAGGTTTAGTGCTTAGTGTAGGAGTTGTAAGTAATTTGGCCACATTGAGAAAGTCTGTATAACAAAGTGTGACCAACAACCATAAGCATAACCTACTCAAACAACAAAAAATGTCAACTATCAAGAGGAGAGTTTGTTTGCTATCACTAAAGTTGAAGAGTGTAGTGTTCTAGATGAAAGCATTAATGTATGGTTGGTAGATAATGGATGCATGTGCCAAGCGACAGCAAGTCTAAGAAGTTTTGAAGGCCTTGACACAACTTACTCCTCTAAAGTCAAACTTGGAGATGGAAGACTCGTTGATGTTAAAGGCAAGGAAGAAGTTCGTGTAGGGATTGTCTTAAGTACCAAAATTATTGTTGATGTTCTTTATATTCTTGAGATAAATCAAAATATTTTATCTTTAGGTTAGTCATTGGAAACAATTATATGCTGGTATTTAAGAATAGAACTTTTGAAATTAGTAATTCCACTGGTAAGAGAATTTTATTAATTAAAATAAATAAAAGAAGTTTTCCTTTGGTTTAAAAAACAATTGAGTTTGAATCTTTCTTTAGTTTTAAAGAAGAAACTTCACCGTTGCATAAAAGATTTGGGCATACCAATCTTAAGACTTTAGAATTGCTTTATAAAAGGAATTTAGCTACTGGGATGTCACAAGTGACTGAAAACACCAGTGTATGTAATGCATGTCAGCTTAGCAAAATTAGTTAAGGGTTATTTTATTGTTAGCTAAGCTTAGAGAGCTTTCAAGAAGCTTGAACTGATTTACATTGATGTGTATATACTGATGAACACTCCATCCCACAATGGCAGCAAGTATTTTCTATTATTTATGGAAGATTATAGTATATATTGTTGGGTATTCTTTCTTAAGAAAAAGTTAGAGGTCTTTTACATGTCCAAGAAATTCAATGCCTTTGTTGAAACTTAATCTCGCTCCTTAATTAAGACTCTAAGATCTGATAATGGAGCCAAATATACCTTTAATCAATTTAAAGAGTATTTAGAAGAGGTTGGTATTTGTTATCAACTAACTGTCACTTATACACCTTAGCAAAATGGTGTAAGTGAAAGAAAGAACAGATCCATGATGAATATGACAAGGTGTCTCTTGTTTGAGAAAAAATTACCAAAGATCTTGTGGGTTGAAGTAGTAAATATTGCTGTGTACTTACAAAGTTAGTTATCAAAAAGCTGTGAAAGAAAAGATTCCATTTGAAGCATGGTTTAGAATCAAACCAACTGTTGCACATCCGAAACTCTTTAATAGTGTTTGCTACTCTTATATTCCTGAAGTAAAGAGAGGAAAATTTGATCAATGGGGTAAAAAAGGAGTATTTGTTGGTTATAATAGTGAATTAAAGGGTTATAGAATCCTAAATCTAATCACTTAGCAAGTTTACATTTGTAGAAGCATAAAAGTGGATGAAGGAAGTGAGTAGGACTAAAATAAAATGGAGTCTTCGACCCTTAAGCAAGTTGTTAGTCATGGTCAATTTCAAGAATTTCCATAAATAGATTATGAGGACTTTAAAGATGAAAATGGGCATACAATTAGAGGTATAAGAACTTTAGAGGATATATACGGTCGATGTAATGTTTCTTGTTTTGAGCCTAAAATACTAGATGAAGCTTTGAAAATTCTTGATTGGAGAGCTGCCTTGGAGGAAGAGTTGAAAATGATCATAAAGAATGAGACATAGGTTTTAGCTTTTAGACCTGTCGATAAATAAGTAATTAGAATAAGGTAGATTTTCAAATTGAAGTTGAACCTAAATGGCTCTATCAATAAGTATAAATCAAGACCTGTTGTAAAAGGGTATGCTCAACAACAAGGAATAGACTTCATGGAAACTTTTGCACCAGTTGCAAGGTTTGATACGTTAAGATTAATTCTTGCACTGACAACAAACAATGGGTAGCAAGTCTTTTAGCTTGATGTGAAGTCTGCCTTTCTTAATTGTTTTGAGGAGGAGTAAGTCTTTATTAAGTAACTTGATGGCTTTAATGATGGAAGCAATTGAGTATTCCTATTGAAGAAGGCTCTTTATGGCCTAAAATAGACACCAAGAGCTTAGTATGCTAGAGTTGATGATTATTTGTTGAATGTAGGTTTTGAAAGAAGTTTGAACGAGGTAACTCCTTATGTAAAGCCTTAGCAAGGTGAAGTTATCATTGCCTTTATTTATGTAGATGATATCCCGGTGATTGGCAGCAATTCGAAGTCAATTGAAGAATTCAAACTAAAGATGTAGCAAGTGTTTGAAATGAATGATCTTGGAAGCATGTATTACTTTCTTGGAATGGAAATGAATCAAAGTGAACAAGGTATTTTTGTTTCTCAAAACAAACATCTTTGGGAATTGTTGAACAAATTCAAACTCAGTAAGGCCAAATCAGTGAGTACACCTATTGTTCATGGTGAGAAGTTGGAGAAAATTGACAATTCCTAACCTACTGATACTTTAACCTATAGAAGCATGGTTAGTTCATTTCTCTATTTATCAAATTCTAGACTGGATATCATGTTCACCACTAGCTTATTGTCAAGATTCATGAATGCACCTTCAGAAATTCATCTTATAGTAGCAAAAAGGGTGTCAAGATATATTCATGGCACTAGTGATTTTGGTTTGCTCTATAAGAGATCAGCTTTAGCAAAATTATTAGGATTTACAGATGATTGGGCTGCAACTAAAGATGATATGAAGAGCACATAAGGATATTGATTTTCACTTGGTGTTGCAGTTGTTTATTGGGGAACAAAGAAGCAAGCTTTAGTTGCTTGATCCACTGCTGAAGTAGAGTACATTGTTGCATCTGCTACTATCAACCAAGCAATTTGGTTGAGAAAATTTCTCTTTGATCTTAGATTTCAACAAGAACCAATTGGAATCCTATGTGATAACAATTCGGTTGTGGCTATGGTGAAAAATCTAATGTTTCACAATAAGACATAGCACGTCAAGTTAAAATTTCATGCTATTAGAGAAGCTAAGAAAGAAAAAGAAGGCATGATCAAGCATTGTTGCACTAAAGATCAAGTCACTGATGCCTTCATAAAGGCATTGCAGAAACAGAGATTTGAATTTCTCATATCATGTCTTGGTGTGTGTAGCGTTACTTGAATCATGGAGGAGTGTTGAGATGTGAATCAACTGTCCTTTGTTCTATCCTTCTTTTTTTTTTTTTGTGTGTGTGTGAATGATGCAAGCACTACTGTGTTATGTTATTTTTTGTACTCTATAAAATAGCACATCCTCCATATTAGAGTTATTGGTGTTTGGTAAGAAAATATGGAGGAGTTTATCTCTAGCTTCAGTTTGATAGAAAAACATAAAAAAATCATCATGGAGGTTTGGTTAGCAAACTCTTGCACTTATGTGTAAACATGCCAAATCAATTAATGAAATCAGATTTTCAGATTTCCTCTTCGGTATTGCCTTTCCTTCCTCTCCTTATTTTTCTACTACTGCTAACAGATTAGAACGGTTCGGATGTGGGCATGTCTCCACCTTTTCAAGCGAAACAAAACTGTACCGCTCTTGGAACTAGGGAATTAATTAGTGGCTTAGTCTCATTGAGATACTTAAGCCACCATGATTTAAGTGGTATTTGGTATACAAATACCACAGTTGTTCCTTCCTTCTTTGGTTCAATGAAACGACTTAGACACCTCCATCTGGAGGGAAATCATGCCCAAATGAAAGATGGCTGTGATCTCCTTTGTCCTCTTGACAGTGTATTTCAGTCTGACTTCACAGATGCTTCATATAAGTTGGTTGTTGAAGACTTTTCCTGGCTTTCTCATCACCAAGATCTAGAATTTCTCGAAATGGGTGTCATCCACTTTGAGAAACCGCATGAGTTCATGCATGTCCTCAGCAATAACCTTCCTTCTTTATCTCATCTAGGAATATCCAATTGTCTGCTTTTAAACTCAGATATTTCTCGTCTTAATTCCACTTTGCTCAGCCGACTTCAGTACCTTGACCTCTCAAGCAATAGACTTGATGGTCAGATTCCTAGTGCTTACGGAAACATGACTTCTCTCCAATACCTCGAACTACCTTTTTGGTTCCCAAGTTCCAATATGGCTTGGGGATCTGAACAGCCTTGCATATATTGATATAAGAGGAAACGAGTTTGACAATATTGCTGATGGGTTGCTAACTCTGCTCAAGAACAATCGGCATCTGAAATCCTTAAGGGCGTGTACGCACGAGTCATAGAAGCCTCAGCAAACGGGTTTCCCTTTCCATTATAATCATTCATCTAGACCCATTGGAGGTAATTTAGAATTATTAGAACTATACGGTTGTGGACGTCCGGGTTCTATACCAATTTGGTTCCAAGACATGAAAAGGTAGAAGTATTTACTTCTTCCGGGTAATTTCTTTCAAGGTTCAATTCCGACATTACTTAATTTGTACGTAATAGATCTTTCAGATAATGGGCTAGATGCGGTGAATCTAACATCATTAACTAGACTACCAGCTTTGGAATCACTGCATCTTGGTCATAACATGTTGAAAGAGGATATTCTCGAGTCATTAGGTGCATTAAGGAGCTAGAGGGAACTAGATGTTTCAGCTAATAATCAAATGAACGGGACAATCCCAGCAACTATAAGTAGGTTATTGGCCTTGAAATCAATCAATCTTGAGGGTAATAATCTACAAGGAAGAATCCCTGAATCCTTTGGAAGATTGCCAAACTTGAGAGAAGTGTATCAGTCGGGTAATCGCTTGGATGGAAAGATTCCACCGTCACTTGGCAAATCGAGGTCCTTAGATAAGTTATTCCTCGATGATAATCGGTTAGAAGGATATATTCCTGACTCACTCGGGCAATTATTGACCTTGCGGTTCTTGGATCTTTCCCGTAATCATTTGAATGGAACCATTCCGATCAGCTTCAGACAACTTTCTAACCTGGTAGAGCTGGTTCAAAGCGACAATTCATTTGAGGGTACGATTTCAGAATCACATTTCTTAAATCTCTCCAAGTTGAAATTTCTTTACGTCAGCCAAAATAATCTGACTTTCAATGTGAGTTCAGACTGGGTTCCACCTTTCCAACTTCTTTGGATTGGATTAGGATCATGTAACTTGCAGACTAAATTTCCATGATGGATACAGACGCAAAGTGTTGCAACAACATTCATTTTATCCAATTCACACATCCTCGGCCCCATCCCAAAATGGCTAGGTGACATGCAATTCTCCTGCTTGGATCATTCTCGTAATAGTCTTCTTGTAGAAACACCAATTTTTTCATTTATTTACTTGGAATATGTAGACCTTCCAAACAACAAAATCTCCAGCAGCCTTCTACCAAATATCAACAAAATGATGCCTAAGCTTCGCTTGCTGTCTCTCTAGTAACGCGATTAGCAGTTCACTACTACTGTCATTGTGTGTAATACACATTATTCTTTTTAAATAAATAAATGTGAAAATATAATGAGTGGTAAGGTCATAAATGAACATGTGGGATATGAGGTAAAAATGTCTTTTCCTGGCTGGACTATGAAAGTGAATTAACTTAGGGTTTATCTTTTTCCACACTTGACAAATTATAGCAATTAGAGAATCCTAAAGAAAGAAAGGGAGAGAGAGCCTTTTCAAGAAAACCTAAAGTAATCTAAAGAGATATCACGGTGCAATGAAAAGGTAATGATTTGGAGTTATTACAATACCTATTATAATAGTGATGACCTGATCACGGAACGATTTTGTTTGTATATAGGGATTTAATTGAAGAACGTGTTTAAGGGCGGATTGAACAATCACGAAAGTTGTTGAATTTGGAGTTTCAAGTGAAATTCCACTCAAGTAAGAGATTATAATTCGTATTTTTTGATTCACTTAAGCTTAGGATTAGAAAGTGGGGAGATTGGATGAATTAATGTAGAAAAAATTAGGCTTTAAATGACATACCAAGGGATACACGACCATCCAACATGGTTGTGTTGCTCTTGTGTTGATTTATCATGATGTACCGAGAGATACACAACCATCTAACATGGTTATGTTGCCCTGTGTTAAAATGAGAAGAACACAGTCTCCTAACATGGTCGTGTTTCGACAGTGTTGATTTAAGATAAATACGGTCGTGTTCTAACTGTGTTGATGCCAAATCTCACTAAGAGATAAATGACCCTTAACATGGTCGTATACTAGCTAGTGTTGGGCAACACGACCTCTAACATGGCCGTGTTAAGTGCTGTATATTATCATTATATATCAAATTACCTTCTTAATTAATCAAGTTCCACACAACCGAGGCAATTAGTATAACTATAGATAGCCTAATAGATTAAGAGGAATTATGAGAAATATATTATATTTGGATTAGTACTAAGAATGATGTCTTGATGATCATATAGATATCAACTTAGCTTAAGTTTGAGACAAGAAGTGCTTAAGGCTAGGATTCCAAGTATGTGTTCACTATGTTTGTTATATGTGATTGTTAGGAAGCTATCTAATGAGTTGTATGTAGAATAATAAAATACTAAGATGTAATGTGAATTAAGTGGTATCATGAATTAATATAGTGTTATTGGTTGAATGAGATTTGTTGCTTGTGCTTGGCTCGACCTCGGGGCCGTAGTGGTAGATCCTTAGGGGGCACCTTGATGATTGGTATGCCACGTTGTCCTTAGTGGAGTTGTGTATCGAAATGATCTGAGTTAGATTAGGGTTAGATGAGGCCCATAGTGGCAGTTCCCATTAGGATTAAATAGGGCTTGCAAAGGCAGTTCCTATTAGGACAAATGTTATATGTACCGGGGTCATGAGTACCCTTATGTGTAATAATTCTTTTGGTGTTGATGTGTGAATTGAATTATGAGTGAGTTGTGGATAAATGTTGCATATATGCATGTGATATTAATGTGGTGTATCATGCGTATGTGGGTATGGTACTTACATACTGAGCTTAAGCTCATCCCCCTTCCTATATCTTTTTAGCTGCAGGAAAAAATGATGAACAACTAGAGTATGATGAGAACGAGAACTTAGTGGGGGCATTACATGGGTGAGATGGGAAGATAACACTATTGCTATGTGGAGGAAGAGTGACAAGAATTATGAACATTTGTAAATGGATGTTTTAGTGTTAAATTGAAGTTTATAGAGATAAATTGTAGCTTGAGATTTTATTGTTGATAAATAATGAAATTTGGAATGGCTCATTTATGAGTCATTCATTTGATTATAGTATAGTAATATGATGGATAATGTATATGAGCATGTTTGTAGTATGATGGAGTTTTAGAGCCTTAGCATGTCGTTAGGTAGTAGTGACACATAGTTGGTTGTAATGTTTTAAGTTCTGGGGTGTTACAGCTTAAGTGGTATCAGAGCTTAGGTTGATGATCCCTAGGAGCTTAGGTTTTGATCAAAAGAAAATAAGTAAGTAGTATCAGAACATTAGGTTTTGATGATTCATAGAATTTAAGATGTGATCAAATGGAGATTAGTTGATGACTTCTAGAATTAAGTGATGATAATAAAGGTGTGGGATTCAATTAATAGAAGTTAAGTTGAAATTTTCAAAAGACCAAGTAAATGATCTATGGATCCATAAAAATGAAGAGTGGGTAAATTAGGTGATCACTACTATGTGTATTAATCCAAATATTTCATCCAATAGTATTATATTGAATATCCTTGTTTAATTACGTATATGTGTATGATTAAGCTTGAGTATACATAGATGTATACTGTTACTAACTCTTCTTATAAATTTTAACTTTGGAATCATTTTGTTGTCTCAATCTACACAAAATGGCTCGAAGAAGAAATATCATGTAGGGGTTTATCTAGTGTTGAATAGGGTGGAGATGCCCTAGAGGATAGGAACCCTTAAAGACCACCTTATTAGGAAACCCCAGAGTAGGATAATGTCACTACTGCTCAGCTGCTAGAGACTGTAAATGCTTTAGTGAGAATGTTGGCACAATAACAATAGTAGGCCGTGAAACCTATCAAGCCTATAGAGGAACTTTGTGGACTAGGCAAATTCAAAAGATTAGCTAAGGAGTTCCACTTAAAGGTTGATGACCTAATAGAGGTTCATTATTGGACCACTAAGATTGAAAGGACCTTTAAAGCCTTCATGGTCCCAAAAGATAGAAAAGTGAGATATGCTGCTTATATGTTAAAGGGAGTAGCTACAAATTAGTGGACTAGTATGTCTAGATTAGCAGGAGCTCCTGATAAATGGCAAAGGTTTAAGGAACTCTTTTATGAAAAGTAATTCCCCAACAGTATCAGGGACCAAATGGAGGTGATTTATTATAACTGCTAGTAGGGCAGTAGATCTGTTGAAGCATATGAAGCAGAGCTAAACCATTTGAGCAAATTTTTGCTAGAGGTGATGAGGAGATGATGCCTCTCGAGATAGAAGATTCTTCAGGGGACTAGAGCCTACCCTACAACATGAAGTAGGGGCTTTTCAATTAACTACTTATGCAGAAGTAGTTGATAAAGCCAAATACTTAGAGTAGAGTAAAAAGAGAACAGAGGAACAACTATCTCGCAGATTAGGATCAGTTTTGGGAAAAAAAGCCTATTTCCAACATACCTTATGCAAATAAAGGGAAGAGGTCAGCTGTATGTCCAACTAAACCTATAGCCTATGCACCTAGACCTCTTCAAACTAGGCTTGCACCTCTAACATTGCCTCTCCCACCACAGGTAAGTCAAGGTGTGAGATGTCTTAAATGTTTAGGATCGCATGATTTGCAACAGTGTAATTAGCCAAAAAGAGCATGCTTCTCCTATGGCACAACAGGACACACCAGTAGGAGCTGCATTGAAAGGACCCTCCTTAAAACCTTTTGTTATACCTATAAGCAGAGAGGACATATATCATTTGAGTGTGGTGCTCAACACACTTAGGCAACTACATCACCATAAGTCTAACAACCTATAAGGACTGCACCTAGAGGACCATTAGGCTAAAATCAAAATGTGAGGCTAAGATAGAGGGCACATGGTAGGGTGTTTGCATTACAATAGCAACAAGATGCTCATGATCAAGATACCATAGCAGGTACATTACTCATAAACTCAAATATTGCCTATGTATTATTTGACACGAATGCAACCTATTCCTGCATATCTCTTGTGTTTATGAATGTATGTGGATTAAAACCTGTTATATTGGAGGATACTATGATTGTAAATACTCCATTTAGATTAGGGGGAAAACTAGATCAAATGTGTAAAGATGTAGAGATTGTAATACATAGCAAGAAAATGCCAACTAAATTGTTTATATTAAAGATGATAGAGTTTGATCTAGTTTTAGGGGTGGATTGGTTATATAAGTATCATGCCACTATAGATTGTCTCAATCTAGTGGTTAAGTTTGATTTTCTTGATGAGGAGCAAATTGTATACAAGTTAGATCCTTAGAGGCCTGCGACTTTTCCAACATACGAGTTATAGAATAAAGGAAGATTGTTAGCCTTATCAATAGAGATAGGGTGGGTTAAGGATTTGAGAACTGTGCAAATAGTGAATGACTATACAGATGTTTTCTTGAGAATTTGCTGGGTTTATCACCAGCTAGAGAGATAGAGTTTTGTATTGATCTTGTACTACAAATGGCACCTATATTTAAAGCACCATACAGAATGGCACCTACCAAACTATTTGAACTTAAGACTCAACTTCAAGAGATTCGAGAATATGGGTTTATTAGACCAAGTGTCTCACCATGGGGTGCTCCAATGCTATTTATTAAAAATAAGGATGGGAGTATGAGGCCATGTATAGATTATAAGGAGCTAAATCGAGTCATAATAAAAAACAAATACCCTCTCCCTAGGATTGATGATCAATTTGATCAATTACAATGAGCTCAAGTCTTCTCCAAAATTGACTTGAGATCAGGGTACCATTAGTTAAAACTCAAGGAGGATGACATATATAAAACTTCTTTTAGCACTCAGTATGGGCATTACAAGTTTTGGGTGATGCAATTTGGTTTGACAAATGCTCCAACAACCTTCATGGACTTTATGAACAAAGTGCTCAGAGACTAGTTAGATTAGTTTGTAGTGGTTTTTATAGATGATATCCTCATCTATTCCAAAAGTAGAGAAGAACATGAAGCAAAACTTAAAACCGTACTGGAAAGACTTAGGGAAGAAAAACTTTATGCAAAATTCAGTAAGTGCGAATTTTGGTTGGGATAGGTATCCTTCCTAGGACATGTGGTGAATAAGAATGGAATATTAGTAGACCCTGAGAAGGTAAAGGTAGTAAGTGACTAATGAAGACCAAGAACTATAATAGAAGTAAGGAGTTTTCTAGGATTAACCGAGTACTATAGATGCTTCGTAGAATGATTCTCCCGGTTAGCAACTCCCCTGACTCAATTGACAAAGAAAAGGGCCAAGTTTGTATGGAGTGAGGAATGTGAGAGCAGCTTCTCAACATTGAAAAATAAATTAATGATAGCTCTATTAAAGATAGGAGAAGAATTTGGAGTATTCAGTGATGCATCAAATCAAGGTTTAGGGTATGTGCTTATACAAAATGGTAGAGTCATTGTATATACCTCTCGCCAATTGAAACAATATGAGAAGAATTACCCCACCCATGATTTGGAATTAACTGTTGTGATCTTGGCATTGAAATTGTGGAGACACTAGCTTTGTGGGGAGAAGTGTAAAATCTTCACAGATCATAAAAATTTGAAGTATTTATTTACCCAGAAGGAGTTGAATATGAAGCAAAGAAGGTGGCTAGAACTAATAAACGATTATGATGTGGAAATTCATCATCACCTTAGAAAAGAAAATGTGGTTGCAAATGCTTTAAGCGAGAAGAAACACATAAATATTGCAAGATTAATCACATCTCAGAAGAAGATATTAAAAGATATGGACAAGTTGAAATTGGAAGTGGCGACATGAGAAGTGGGAAATAGGTTGGCTACACTTAATATCCAACCCAATCTTCTAGATCACATTAAAATTTCGCAAATGGAAGGTCCTGAAATTTAGAAGATCAGGAAAAAAATTAGAATAGGGTGAAGCTACAAAATTTATGTTAAACACTGAAGGGGTAGTCAAGTATGGTGATAGATTGTGTGTTCCAAATAACACAGAATTAAAGAAGAAGATTATGAAGGAAGCCCATTACTCAGGGCATATAGTATACCTACGAAACACTAAGAAGTACAAAGATCTCAAGAGCACTTACTGGCGGAAAAATATGAAACGGGAGATAGCCAAATATGTGAACAAGGGAGAAATATGATGCAATTTGGGTGATAGTAGACATATTGACCAAATCTACACACTTCTTGCTAATTAGGATGGACCATAGACTAGAAAAGCTTGCTCAAATGTACATTAAAGAGATTATCAAATTATAAGGGATACCAGCTACGATTACATCTTAGAAAAGTCTACATCGAGCTTTAGGAACCAAACTCTAGTTTAGTACAACATCTCATCCTCAGATGGATGGGCAATCTGAAAGAACTATTCAAATTCCGAAAGGTTTACTATGAGCTTGTACCTTGGAACCTTGGATCAAGAGAGTTAACTAGAGTGATCATTTGCCTTTAGTAGAATTTGCTTATAACAATAGTTGCTGGGTTACTATGCAGATGGCTCCCTATGAAGCATTATATGGCAGGAAGTGTAGATCTCCCTTACATTGGGATGAAGTGGGAGAAAGATAGGTATTGGGGCTAGAGATAGTATAAGAAACAGTAGACAAAGTCAAAGTCATAAGGTAGCGGATCCTATTAGCCTAGAGTTGCTAGAAAAGTTATGCAGACAAAATGGCAATGCCTTCTAGAGTTTCAAGTAGGATATAAAGTCTTCTTGAAGATATCTCCAACTAAAGGAGTAATCAGGTTTGGATTGTGGGGTAAGCCGAATCTAAGATATGTGGGTCCATTGCATACAAGTTAGCCCTACCACTAAGTTTGGCCGGAGTACATGATGTGTTTCATGTATAAATGTTAAGAAAGTTTGTACTAAACCCATATCTAGTGATTGCCTTAGAACCTTTGAAGTTACAACCAGATTTGTCTTCTATAGAGAGCTTTATAAGGATAGTGGATACCAAGGAAAAAGTTGTAAGAAGAAAAAGTATTCCTTATGTCACAGTGCAATGGACGTACACTTCAAATAAAATGAGAGGTGGCATGGGAATTAGAAGAAGAAATAAAGAGAAAGCATCTAGAACTTTTCCCAATTCTAGATAACTTTCGAGAACGAAAGTTTTAATAAGGGGATGGAAATGCAATTCACATTATTTTTTTAAAATAAATAAATATGTGTAAAAATATAACGAGTGGTAAAGTCGTAAATGAACATATGGGACAAGGGGTAAAAGTGTCTTTTCCTAGTCGGACTATAAAAGTGTACTAAGGATTTATCCTTTTCCACACTTAACAAATTACAACAGTTAGAGAATCCTAAAGAGAGAAAGGGGGAGAGAGCCTTTTCAAGAAAACCTAAAGTAATATAAAGAGATATCATGGTGCTACAAAAAGGTAATGATTTGGAGTTATTGCAAGACCTATTCTAATAGTGATGACCTAATCATGAAATAGTTTTGTTTGTATACAAGGATTTAATTGAAGAATGGGTTTAAAGGAAAATTGAACAATCATTAAAGTTGTTGAATTTAGAGTTTCAAGCGAAATTCCACTCATGTAAGAGATTCTAATTCGTATTTTTGAATTCACGTAAGCTTAGGATTAGAAAATGAGGAGATTGGATAAATTAATGTAGAAAAAATTATGGTTCGAATGACATACTGAGGGATACACGACCATCCAACACGGTCGTATTGCTCTCGTGTTGATTTATCAAGACGTACCGAGAGATACATGATCATCTAACATGGTCGTGTTGTCCCCTTGTTAAAATGAGAAGAACACGACCTCCCAACACGATTGTGTTTCGACCGTGTTGAATTAAGATAAATATGACCTCCTAACATGAATGTGTTCTAACCGTGTTGATGCCAAATCTCATCGAGAGATACATAACCCTTAACATAGTCTTATACTAGCTCATGTTGGGCAACACAACCTCTAACATGGCCATGTTAAGTGATGTACATTATGATTATATATCGAATTATCTTCTTAATTAACCAAGTTCCACACAACCGAGGCAATTAGTATAACCATAGATAACCTATTAGATTAAGAGGAATTAGGAGCAATATATTACATTTGGATTAGTACTAAGAATGATGTCTTAATGATCATACAAATATTGACTTAGCTTAAGTTTGGGATAAGAAGTGCTTATGGTTAGGATTCCAGGTGCGTGTTACTTTGTTTATTGTATGTGATTGTTAAGAAGCTATCTAATGATTTGTATATGGAATAATGAAATACTAAGATGTAATGTAAATTACGTGGTATCATGAAGTAACACAATGTTATTGGTTGAATGAGATATGTTGCTTGTGCTTGGCTTGGCCTAGGGGCTCATAGTGGGAAATCCTTAGGAGGTACCTCGATGATTGGTATGCCATGTTGTCCTTAGTGGAGTTATGTATCGAAATAATTTGAGGTAGATTAGGGTTAGATAAGGCCCGTAGTGGTAGTTCCCATTAAGATTAGATAGGGCCTGTAGAGGTAGTTTCCACTAGGACAAATGTTGTGTGTACCGGGGTTATGAATACCTTTATGTGTAATAATTCTTTTGGTATTGATATGTGAACTGAATTGTGAATGAGTTGTGGATAAATGTTGCATGTATTCATGTGATATTAATGTGGTGTGTCATGCGCATGTGGGTGTGGTACTCACGTACTGAGCTTAGGCTAATCCCCCTTCTTATATTTTTTTAGCTACAAGTGAAAATGATGAACAACTAGAGTATGATGAAAACGAGAACTTGGTGAGACGTTACATGGATATGATGGGAAGAGAACACTATTGCTATGTGGAGGAAGAGTGACAAGAATTATGAACATTTGTAAATGGATGTTTTATTGTTAAATTGAAGTTTATGGAGATAAATTATAGCTTGAGATTTTATTGTTGATAAATAATGAAATTTAGAATGAATTATCTGTGAATCATTCATTTGATTATAGTATAGTAATATGATTGATAATGTATATGAGTAGGTTTGAAGTATGATGGAGTTTTAGAGCCTTAGCATGTCGTTAGATAGTAGTGACATGTAGTGTGTTGTGATGCTCCAAGTTCTGGGGTGTTATATTGTGTGATATAAAAAATTTGATGTCCTTAGATCTCTAAAAAAATAACCTATCTTCTAGTATTCATGATTGTTAGAGGAACACATCCCAATTGCAACTTATCAATTTCTCATCAAATAAGTTCTCTAAACTTATTCCAAAATCTCTTGCATCTATTCCTTATCTCCTGTTTATACACTTGAGTGGTAATAGTCTCTTTGGATGGTCTCCCAAATCTCTGGGACAACAGCTGGGGCTAGTGATTTTAGATCTTGGTGAGAATAAGTTTTTTGGAAATCTACCTTCTATTGGAATTTCTTGGATCTGGATTTACATCCAGATATTATGCAATTTTTCCAAGAAATCTATTTAAGATGTGGTCGATTTAAGATGCAATTTGATGCATATCTACACATGCATATCCATGTGAGAAAATCTTACATTTAAGCCTAGATCACATTGGTTAAGATCTATGATTGTAAAAGATGAATTTAGGATATGATTTTTCGGTTGGGTCCCTAATCCCACTCACTCACTTCAGAAAAATATACCATCGTTTTTTAGCAAGAGAGGGTTTAGAAGTATTAAACTGAAATAAAGAAAATTTGTGCTTTTATTTGCAATGGCTGGAAATATGTACATGATCTAAATTTTTTCTTCCACTTTTGTTTTTATATGTTTATTGTGTTACCAAACATGATAGGAATATTTTATATACTCTAACATTTGGTATTAGAGAAATTTTTTTGAAAATACCTTTGCCTTGTTTTGTTTCGGTTTGGTTTAAATTTGATTTTATTTGTCTTAATAAGATTAAGAATTGATATAAAATCAAATTCCATGCATTCTAGGCTTTAAAACGTTAATTTTAAGATCCAAATTAGTTGAAATATAATGGGTCCAAGTTGAGTCGTAGTGACCCAACTAAAGGTAGAAGACAACTCAAACTTAAGTGGACTTGAAACAAATAAAAAAAGAAAAGAAAAGGACCTCATGTGGGCAAATAGAACCCACGAACTGATCCCCTAAGCTTGGTTCTAATTTCTCCTAATTGGACCTGAGTTGTTTGATTTGCACAATGTCTCTACCTATGTCTTCTTTGGAGATGTGCATCACGTGTTAGGCCTGCGCGTGTAATGTATGCATGCGTTTTAAAAACAAAATGCATAAAATGTGCCAATTTTGATTTAAACTCTTGACTGTTGAATCTTTCCTGTGTACGTGGTGTAGAGCTTAGCCAATTAGGCTGAACCACTTTTCTTGAATCTTTTGGCCAATCTTAGTATATATGTAATGGGCTTTGAACTAAGATTTCTAACACTTGATGAAAATTAAATTTTCATAATTTTCATATATCTGCATTATTTATTGTTAATTATGTAGATAACATATAGTAAATAATTTTACATATTAAAATTTTTTACTATTGGTTATTAAAGTAAATTAATTCTTATTGGTTTTCTATGAATTTAATTATCATGATATATGCTTATATTATTATTTGATTATATGCATGGTTTGTAGCTTGTTATTATACATGTAACATTGATGAGATGATATAAGTATGTTAGAGTTAAGTTCATAGGTTATTACTTACGGTTTTTTTTCCAATAATTGAGCCTAAAGATTTAGTTAATGTTCATGTGATCCATATAATTTCAATTAATTAAAGAGTAACCACAACATCTTTAATTAATTAAAATTGTATATAATAAGGATGATAGGATCACATGTGAAAATAAACATTAGTTGTGATTAGTTATACACAATATAATAGTTCTTATCTCACATGAATTTTTATTATGTTATGTATGATTAATTAGGATAAAATATCAAATTATATTTTCTAATTTACCTATAGGGTTTAGGAAAAGGAACGCGATTTGATAGTTTTATCGTAAGACTTCAAATGAATCTACTTGAATTGGAGCTTTAGCCTACAAGCAAGTTTTATGTCACTAGATTCATGCTTTAGCATGATTTTACATTAGTAAAACATGGCATATTTTAATTAGCCTAAAAAAATTTTGTAACATGAGCATGTATGTTTAATTATTTTAGCAATTCAACTTGTCAATTTTTCTGATATGCGATGTGAAGTTCCTTAACTTAAGGGGGGATAACTATAAGGTTTGGAAGGAGAGAGTTCTTTTTCATTTAGGATGGATGGACATTTATTAAGCCACAAGGAAACTGGAGCCTCCTACAATAATTGAAACCAACACTCCGAGTACAATAAGTCTTTATGAAAAATGGGAGTGATCTAATCGCTTGTCAATTATGTTCATAAAGACTAAAATTTTTGCTAGTATAAGGAGCTCCATCAAGCATTGTCAAAGGGTCCAAGATCTACTAAAAGCCATTGATGAGTAATTTGCTACTTTAAATAAGGTAATGGCTAGTACCTTAATTATAGAGCTTTCGATTCTGAGGCTCATTGACGTTAAGGGTGTGTGTGATCATATCATGCACATGAGGGATATTATAGCCTAATTGAAGGCATTGGAAGTTAAGTTGTTAGAATGTTTCCTGGTTCACTACATCCTTTGCACTTTACCTTAAGAGTATGACCCATTTAAGATATCTTACAACACATATAAAGATAAATGGTCAATCAATGAGTTGTTGACCATGTGTGTTCAAGAAGAGGGTAGACTACTCATGGAGGAGAAGGAGAAGGAAAGGGTAAACTTAACTACTCATGAAAAGAGTAATTGGAAGGATTAGGCTAAAGACAAGGAGAAAGGGAAAATCCCTCCTGCAAATGACATAAAGAAGGAGGTTATGTGCTGCTTCTATAAAAAGAAGGGCACATAAAGAAATAATGCTCCAAGTTCATGTAGTGGTTAGATAAGAAAGGTACTTAACTTTCACTTGTCTATTATGAATCTAATATGATTGATGTCAATTATAACACATGGTGGATTGATTCTGGTTCTACAATCCATGTGACCAATTCATTGTAGGACTTAAAAAACCTACGAAAGATAGTGGGAAGTGATCGTGGTGTCTATTCAGGCAATAAGATGTCCTCACATGTGGAGGCTATTAGAACATGCAGCTTAGTTTTAAGTAGTGGTTACATTTTGAATTTGAAAAAGACATTTTATATCCCTAGTGATTCTAGAAATTTAATTTCAGTTTCTAGATTTGTGTTAGATGGTTATTCCTTTAACTTTTCGTACTTTGGATTTGATTTATTTTATAAACATGATGTTGTTGGATATGGTATCTTATCTAATAGTTTTTTTTCTACTTAATTTACAAAATGATGATAACTATGCTATAATGCATGTTTAAGAAAAGGTTGGCACTTAACGATGTGTTATGAATGAAGCATCCTCTATATTGTGGCATCAGAGATTAGGAAATATCTCCATTGATAGAATTAAAAGGTTAGTGAATGATAGGATACTTAATGTTTTAGATTTTATTGACTCTAAGACTTGTATAAGCTGTATAAAGGGAAAACAAACCAATAAGTCAAAAAAGGGTGCTAAAAGGAGTTTTGAATTAATGGAAATGATACGCATTGACATTTGTGGTTCAGACATCAATGCGTATCGTAATAGGTATTTTGTCTCTTGCATAGATGATTACTCATGATACATGTATCTCTGCTTGCTTAATAATAAGAATGAAGCACTGGATGCTTTTAAGGTGTTTAAAGTTAAAGTAGAGAAATAATGTGAAAAATAAATTAAAATCATGAGATCTGATAGAGGTGGAGAGTACTATGATAGATACATAGAGAGTGGACAAGCAATTGGTCTATTTGCAAGGTTTCTTTAAGAGAATGGGATCATTACACAATACAATTTACCTAGCTCTCCAGATTAAAATGGAGTAGCTAAAAGAAGAAATTGAACATTATTGGACATAGTGTGGAGCATGCTTGCAAGCTCTAACTTCCTAACTTATTATAGATTGAAGCTCTTAAAACAATTGCACATATATTGAGTCGAGTTCCAATTAAGACTGCCAAAAGATGCCATTTGAGATATTCAAAGGGTGGAAACCAAGTTTGTGACATGTATGCATTTGGGGATGTTTATTCGAAGTAAGAGTCTACAATCCTTATGAGAAGAAGTTAGACCCAAGGACTATTAGTGGATATTTCATTGGATATGCCAAAAAGTCCAAAGGATATAGATTTTATCGTCCATCTCATAGCACTAAATTTGTGGAACCAAGAAATGCAAAATTTCTTAAGAATGACTTTATTAGTGGAAGCGATCAATCTCAAGGCCCTAGTTTTGAGAAAGATCATAGAGATGCTCAGTATTCCACTTCAAGTAGTGAGCTGATTGTTGTTGTTGACAATATGTCTCTAGCATAGATGTGTGTTAAAGAGCTAACCTTGGAGGTATCACAAACTGTTAATCTTGATCCAATAGATGCTGAAGTTTAATAGATGTCCTAAGCTATTGAGCAACCAGTTGAACAACATGATCCTATTTCTCAGGAAAATGTTGATGCAGTATTAAGAAGATCTACTAGAGTAATGAAATTAGCAATTTCTAGTGACTATGTTGTGTATTTACAAGAGTCTGACTACAATGTTGGAGTTGAAAATGATCCTGAGATGTTTTCACAAGCCATGAGTTCTAAGAATTTGAACTTACGGTATAGTGCCATTAAAGAAGAGATGGATTCAATGGCATCTAATAAAGTTTAGAATCTCATCAAGTTTCCTGATGGTGTAAAAGCCATTAGATGCAAATGGGTCTTTAAAACAAAGAAAGACTCACAAGGTAATGTTGAGAGATATAAAGGAAGACTTGTTGCTAAAGCATTCACTCAGAGGGATGGAATTGACTACATAGAGAAATTTTCTCTTGTATCTAAGAAAGATTCCCTTCATGTAATTATGGCATTAAATGCACATTTTGATTTGGGGTTAAAGCAAATGGTTGTGAAAACGACCTTCCTTAATGATAATCTAGAGGAAGAGGTTTACATGAAACAACCTAAAGGATTCTCCACTAGTAATGATGAGCATTTGGTTTGTAAGCTTAGTAAATCCATATATAGGTAAAAATAAACCTCTTATTAATGGTATTTGAAATTTCATGATGTTATCACTTCATTTGGTTTTAAAGAGAACATTATGGATCAACCTATATACCAAAAGGTCAGTGGAAGTAAAATTTGTTTTCTTGTGCTGTATGTGGATGATATTTTGCTTGTAACTAATGATAAAGGTTTACTATATGAGGTAAAACAATTTCTCTCAAAGAACTATGATATGAAGGATATGGGTGAGGCATCTTATGTCATTGGCATTAAGATCTATAAGGAAAGATCTTGAGGCATTTTAGGTTTGTCTCAAGAGACCTATACCAACAAAGTTTTAGAGAGATTTTGGATGAAGTATTGTTCACTAAGTGTAGCACCTATGATGAAGGATGGTAGATTGACCTTAAGCCAATGCCCTAAAAATAAGCTTGAGTAAGAACAAATTAAAAACATCCCATATGTGTCAGTCGTTAGAAGCCTAATGTATGCTCAAGTTTGTACTAGACTTGACATTGCATTTACTATTAGGATGTTAGGGAGATATTGGAGTAACTTGGGTATCAACCACTGGAGAGCTACAAAGAAAGTAATGAGATGCTTTTAAGGAACAAAGGATTACATGCTCATGTATAGACGGACTAACAATCTAGAGGTCATTAGATATATAGATGTGGACTTTGCTGGCTGTGTTAATTCACATAAATTAATGTTTGGTTACATTTTCATGCTTGTCGGGGGAGTCGTGTCTTAGAGGAGTGCAAAGCAGACCTTGACCGCTACTTCCACTATGGAGGCCAAGTTCATATCTTGTTTTGAGGCTACTTCACATGGTGTATGGTTGAAGAGTTTCATGTCTAGGCTTAGAATTATTGATTCTATTTCTAAGCCATTGAGAGTGTATTGCGATAACTTAGCTATTGTATTTATGGATAAGAACAATAAGAGCAATAGTTGAAGTAAACATATCGACATCAAGTACTTAGCCATAAGAGAACGTGTTAAGGAAAAGAAAGTGGTTATTTAGCACATTAACACTAAGTTAATGATAACTAATCCTTTAACTAAGGGCATGCCATCAAAGAATTTTAAGGATCATGTAGTAAGAATGGGACTTGGTTCCATGATATAATTTTTCATTGTACATGCATTTGGTGTTTCATTGAAACTCTTATTTAGTTGATATTTCTTGTTTGGTTTTGTGTGCACATTTTGTCTATTTATTTGTTTTAAAAAATATCATTAAGTTAGACCTAGAATGAACATATGGTTTATTCATTAAGTTTAAGAGCTGATGTTGAGAGGCTTGATATATTGTAATACATGGAAGATAGTACTTGTTATGAGAGGACCTATGGCTATGGTTCATATATTTTATTTCTTGATATTGGGATAAATGGACTAAGTGGGAGAATGTTGAAATTTCTCAGATTCGGATTTGCATCTAGATATTATGTGATTTTTTTGGGAAATCTATTTAAGATATGGTCCATTTAAGATGCTATTTGATGCATATCTACACATGCATATCTACGCAAGAAAATCTCTCATCTAAGCTCAGATCACATTGGTTAAGATCTATGATGGTAAAAGATAAACTTAGGATGTGATTTTTCAATTGGGTCCTCAATCCTACTCACTCTCTCACTTTAGAAAAATACACCATCGTTTTTTAGCAAGAGAGGGATTAGAAGTACTAAACCAAAACGAAAAAAATTCGTATGTTTATTTACAATGGTAGGAGGTATGTACATGATCTAAATTTTTCCTTTCGCTTCTATTGTTATATGTTCATTGTGCTACTGAACATGATAGGAATATTTTATACACTTTAACACCTTCATCAAATGTTTTGAGCCTCAATTTACAAATTCTAAGGCTAAAGGGGAACAAGTTCGATGGCATCATTCCAAAGAATTTATGCTCCTTCTATAACTTGCAAATCCTAGATTTAGCTGCCAACAATTTGACAGGAAGCATTCCTTCTTACTTTGAGATCATGAATGGAATAAAAAGAGGGGCTCACAGAGGCGATGAAATGAGAGGTTTCTCATTTTCCCTTCCATTAGTGGTATATGGTACAACACCTAACTGGGAAGTTAAGGGTGAGTTAGAGACCATGAAAGGACTAGAGATTGAATTCGCCAAGAATTCCAATCTCTTAGTTAATTTGAATCTTTTAAGTAATCATTTGGTTGGATCAATCCAGGAAAAGTTGGTTGCTCTTTTTGGGTTGATTTCACTAAATTTGTCTTATAATCATCTTTTTGGCAAGATCCCAAGTGATATTGAAAATTTGACATTACTAGAGTCTCTCAACCTCTTAAATAACCAACTATCAAGATAGATTCCACATGGATTATCATCTTTGACAACAGTGAGCTATCTCAACTTGGTAAATAACAATCTCTTCGGACATGTTCCTTAAGGAACTTAAATATCGACTGTTTATTATCAAAATTCATTGATTTTCAATGGCAACCCTTATCTCTATGGGGATCTCCTTCCATGAAAGTATAATGTTGATGTTGTAGAGCCTCCACAAGCGCCATAAAGCACACCAACAATGGGGATAGAAGAGCACTTGTTAGATAAATTCATTCAGTACATTGTAAAGCTCAAGGATATGCTATTGGATTTTGGGGGAATCATCCCGGTTTTGATGTTTAAGAAAAGTTAGAGAATCACATGCTTCAAGTTTTTTTATGAGATTGTAGACAAAGTGTATGTTGCTATTTTAGTGAAGCTACCGAGTTTCATTGCAAATGATTTAGAGGTAAATGATAGCATAGAACATAGCTACAAATTATTTTATTTGCATGGCTACTATTTTGTTCTATATATGCAAGTAATTTCAGTAATAAAGAACAACACTCTCTTTTGCATGTTTATACATTTAGCTCTAAATACCATAATGTCTCTTTATTCGTTAAGGGTTAATTACAAAAAAAAAAAGAAAAAAGAAAAAAAGGGTCGAATTGGAAACTAACACTATAAGAATTTTTATATTTAGCAGCATTTGTATATTTCACAAATGTCATCAATTCCAATATATTTTAATCATGTTTATTAAATGTTGCATAAAATATATTATTAGCAACGTTTATGACTAAAGTTAAATATATAAAATCTAATTCAATAATCATTTTTTTTATTATAAGACTTGATTTTTTTTTAGCCATAATTTTTTTTCACTAAATAAAAACATTTTGGGTTATTTTTTTTTAGATTTTAGGACTTGATAAATTAAAAAAAAAACCTTGATTATTAAACAAAAAAAAATGATTTTCTTTAGTGAAAAAAAAAAAACCAAAATGTTCAACCCTACCCTTTCTACCCTAAAAAATTATTAGCTATTGCCTATGTCCCTCCCTTACATCTAAATAGTTCTACATCTCTTTCTATCTACAAAACTCACTTGAGGAATGTCTCTCGCTTACGATGTCTTTCACTATTAGGCCAACAATGTCTCTCACTTGAGGAATGAAGACATTCACTTGGAAACCTAACATTATCACCTATGAAGAATGGTTATGTGAACCGTAGTCTTCTATTTGTATCAAGGTGAGATATTTGTTCCTAAGCATTCACTAAAATTAGGGTTTGAAGAAATTTTTTCGGGTAAATCATTTTTTTTTTGGTAAATAGGTTTCAAGAAAATTGAATCATCACAATAGTTATAATTCTGTTTTGTTTTGTTTCAATAATGATGTTCTATGCTATTTTGGTTGCTCACGCATAATCACTAGATGCCCACTTCTTCCCTTGTTACTAGGCTCCCTCTTTCTATGATTCTCTGGAGGGATCCCAGGTTAGGCATTCTATTTGTTGCAAGAGTTGCTATTACTTGGCTTCTAAATGAGCTCGGTCTTCTCTGTACATTGGTAATAGAAAAAAAAAATGTTAAGAAGGGCTTAATTGATAATCTATATTAAGCAAATGAAAGATAATGAAATTTCAAGCTAAAACAATAAATTGGAGATTTTAAATATAGATTAGTGCCTAATGAATTATAACTAAGTGGTGTATAAAGTTTTATTGAAAAATGTCATAAAATGTGTATTTAAATGACCGATAAAATGTGGTTGTTAGATAGTGTTTTCATAAAATTTTTTGTTACTGAGATGTTATTAATTGGTTTAGATAGCTTGTTTGGCTTTATTAAGGCCTATGTTGTATGTCCTATTAGTATATCACGTCCATTCTTGCCATATAAGGATAAATTTGGTACTTTACTCTTTCTTACAGGTAAATTCATAGGAGTCTTTTATAGTGAAGAGTTGAAGTTTGCACGTAATTTAGGTTACCAAATAATTCCTCTTAGGGGGTATTTGTTTGAGACGAAGTCTAGTCCTTTCGAAGGGATCATCTCAAACCTCTATGAAAGAAGACTAGAAGTTAAGAAAAGAGGTGATGAGCCTATGACATTTATTTATAAGATTCTAATGAACTTGCTCTATGGTAGATTTGGTATGAATCCTGAAAGTATAGTAATTGAGATTTGCAATAAAAAAATATGAGGAATTGATGAAGATGGACAATTTTCAATCCGTAGAAAAGCTTACCGATCATTACTATATTGTCAATTAAATTACCAATAGTAGCTTTGTAGATAATGATAACTGGAAAGATCTTAAGATGTCAACAGTTCAATTGGTTGCAGCTATAACTGCTTGTGCTTGTATTCATATGTATCCACACATTTCCAGACCTGACTGTAATTATATTGATACTGACTTAATAGTTCTAGGAAGTCCTCTTGCTGACGATTTAATCTCATCCGTGGAAATGGGTAAGTTTAGACTCAAATATCGTGTCAAGAGAGTAATCTTCTTAGCACTAAAAAGTTATATGTTAGAAATTGAAGATGATAGACATATTATTAAACACAAGGGTCCTGCTAAAGATTTAGTAACATTTGAATGGTTTCAAAAGCAATTTGTAGATCTATCTTTAATGGAGTAGATCCCCATTCATTCAAATTTCAGAATAGATTGGAAAAAAACTCTAGATTGGAAAAAAAAGAAGAAGATATTCTCATCAAACTAGGACTACTATAGAGTTTCTCTCCTAATAAGCGGTCGTAGCTCCTCTTGTCGACTCTGAACTCATGGTGGAGGATGCGCTACTAACTAGATTAGACTAGAAGGGAGGAGAGAACATGGAGAAATCTCTTTAGAGAAGCAAAGTCCTAAAAAAAAAATCAAAGCAACAAGGTAAGTCAATTCTATCTTTTAGGAAGTCTCCCACGTGCCATTGATTTAGATTAATTAGCTATTGTCGTTGGTGCTCTTCTCTTTTCTGTAGCAAGGAAGGAACTGCAAATAGCATATATAATATAAAAGAGAGTCAAATCTTTCCTTTTAAACATAGTTTAAGCAATTCCTTGTGTCTATGAATAGAAAAGGGTCCGAGGGCTAAGACATCAGTTTAGGGACTTCCTTTTCAGAAGGAAGAGGGGCATGGGTGGACAAGGCTTGGAAAGTAAGCGCGAAATGGACTCTCTTTTCAAGGGGCGAAGAGCAAAGAAACCATTTTCAACACATGGATGAGAAAATTCTTGGTGTGGAAAGGGATTGAACTTATGTTGAAGTTGAGTTTTTTTTTTTTTTGTGTTCTATGCATGTAAGAAAACCTACAAGGGATGTTTTGTAGTTGGTGTTAAGCATCCAACTAGTTAGGTCTAATACAATCTAAACTAATTTTTCTTTGGCCCCTTTTGATCCATCACTGAAATGTGACTCTCACCTTAGCTTCATTTTATTTAATTGAAATAGTTTTCAGGTTATTACGTAGTTCTTTAGTGATTCAGTAACTACTAAGGATAGCTTCAGGATGAATTCTTAGTGTCATTACAAAGCTCATGATATCAAGATTCTCTTGCAATTCGCAGAATTGAATTTGATTGAGTATAGAGGGAGAAATGAGAGGTTGAAGTTATGAGGAGTTGAGAACTTATAAAGGACCAAGAATGAGAGGGAAGCTATATGATTTGATTGAGTATAGAGGAAGAAATGAGAGATAACATTTTTACTTAAGGACTAGCCAAACAAAGAAAAAAAGGATTAGGTTTATGCAAAATAAGGTCAGTTGATAGTGAAGATAAACTCTGGTCCAAATAATACGTATAATGTAGGTCATTTAAATGCACATTATTTGATAAAACTTTACACACCACTTAGTTATAATTCATTAGGCACTAATCAATACTTAAAATCTTTAGTTTGTTGTTTTAACTTGAAATTTCATTATCTTTCATTTGTCTAATATAGATTATCAATTAAGCCATTCCTAACATTTTTTTTTCTTTCAAAATTTCAATTTTTCCATTAACAATGTATAGAATGCCTTTTTTCCTTTTTCTACATTGTCAGTAATTTCATTTCCTATCATATACATTGGATTCCCTTTTTCCTTTTCTATCTATGTAGGGAAACTGGATTGTTGGTACAACTATACTTTTAACCAAAAAAAAAAAAATGTATAGCTCTTCTCAGCTCATGGCCTTCAGCAAGTTAGCCAATTTGACCTTGCAAACATGTCACAGTATTGTTTTTTTCCTCTCAACAAATTTAAGTTGAAATGTAAGATCCATCCATCTAATCTTCATAATGTTAACAAGCATGTTAATAACTATATCTTTTTACAAGCAATAGTTGTATCTATGAATGTTGGCTATCACTTTCTTTCTTCATGTTTGTTTTAAGGGACTTCTTTGATTTCTCTTTGTAGTCATCATATATATTATGGTGAAGGTTTTGAAGTCGGATGTAAAGTTTTATTAGGCTTTTCCATGGTTGTGCTATGTCTGCATTACTTCCTCTCTATTTCTATAATGTTTCTTTAGTTGGTTCTTTTTATCTCACTTTAACTACTTCTTGAAATAACTTGAGCACTTTCTGAATGGTTATTCTTACAAGTTGGTTGGACTGCTTAACATCTGGACAAGAGATAAGCCATTTATCCCTTCAAGGGTGCCACTTGGAGTGTTCTTTAATGACCACATTTCTCGATAGATGATACTCATTTAAAGAAGTGATTAATCAATAGAGAGTTTTGGGAAGAAAGGTTAGTGTAGTGAATAGAGAAGAATTTATGCTTTCTAGCTTTACCCTTTTCCAATGTAGACATGATTTTTTCATCCTTTTTTTTTTCTTCATCTAAAAAATGTAGATATTATTTACTTTCTTTTCATTTTGAATGAAATTTTTTTGTTATGCATTAATTTTAGTAATAAATCAATCTTACTAATGGCTATGTGCATAGCTACTGATGAAAGGAAGCTTCATTAGATTATGTTTTGACTATAGAGTTTAAAAACTTTCTTCTGTTTGATGCAATATGTTTGTGGCTACTAGGCATTGCAAGGATTGCTCGCATTATTTCTATTTTATTGGTAAGTACTAATGGACACTCCTAACTTTATTGACTCCAAAGCCCATTGAACCTCCTACATGATCAAAGCAAATGTCAAGTAATGGAGCAACTTACAGTGATCTAATTTAAGCATAAACCCGAGTTAAGATTAAGTTTGGAAGATATCAAGTGTATTTAAAAAGTAATAAGTAAATGAATTTAACTGATTTTGTTGACATGCTTTACTATTTTAGCAATAGTAGTTTATATATGATTTTTTTAGATCTAGTTGATCTTTAAGATTGAACTAACATATTACTTGATTGCTTAATCTTTTGTGTTTGATGTGATCTATTTACTATTATCCATCCACAAGATAAGGCTCATCATAGATGCATAGTTGAAACCATCTGTTGGAAGGTGATGAGATCCATGATGAGAGTCAAGCTGGAAGAAGGAATGTGGATCCTCTTGAAGTGCCGCCTAGACCGATCACAAGAAGTCGAGCGAAACGACTCAAGGAAGCACTTAACGGGTTGATAAAGGATGTCCATGAAGCCGGGAAGGATTGGGGCAATCATGAAGTTGGAACGGATTGGAACAACCATGGGAAGACCCTTGCTCTTATACAAGTCACACCGGACTCGGGTTAAAGAGGGCATGTACTTTCAAGGCACGGCCGTGTATGGAGTCAAGCAAATCCATAGAAAGATACACGACCAAAGTACACGGGCGTGTATGTTGCCAGAAGTTGCACAGAAAGATACACGGCCAAAGTACACGGGCGTGTATGTTGCTAGAAGTTGCACAGAAAAGTACACGGCCAAAGTACACGGTCGTGTACATGGCCGTATATCTCCTATCGGCCAGCTTGTTCTGTTTCGCGTTTTTATGTCACTTAACTAAACTACGTCATTTTGGACTTGTTTTTACACGAATTGTAACCCTAGTATAAAAGCTCCTAGGGTTTAGAACAACTTAGAATAGACATCTTTGAACATTAAACATATTTGAGAGGCTCCTCTCGTGGTTCTTCATGAACTAAACTGAACTTATCGGATTGATTTCCGTGGCGTTCATCCCGACTTATCAATCGGTTTTTCATCCCGATTGTGGCGTCTTCACTTTATACCAAGGTTCTTGTCTCGTTTATAGACAACGGGTCGCGGTTTCCACTTTAGGTGTTTGGGCGTCTTAGGCAACGAATTTCTGAACGTATTGGTATTGGGTTTCGTCACGGGTTGGCGTGGTTCATATCAGTTTGGTATCAGAGCTTAGGTTTGTCAAAACATCAAGTTCGGTTGAGGAAGGTAATATCAAAAACCCTAACTCCAATCGTTCATATCCATTGTTAGCATTCAATTCCGCAATATTAATTGTCTTTTGATAGTGTAGTATTTACTAGTCGATTGTAAAAAAAAAAAAAAAAGAGTAAAAATCACGACCAAAAAAAAAAAGAAGGGAAAAGAAAAGAAAAGAAAAACGTGATCAAGAGAAACAACCCAGAAAAAAAAAATTCGGATAGAAAAATAGAGGAAAATTTTACGAACCCTAGAGTTGGTTTTGAATTCTACGGAAGGAAATTGGTGTAGTTCGAGTCAGTTCCAAGAGAATTGAGAAGAGGAAATTGGTGAGTGATATCATCGTTGTTTGTGAGAATACACGAGTGACTGTGTGATAGCATCATTTGAGAAAAAACACGTAAGGGAGTGTATCGTGAGGTTTAATTATATATATATTTGTGTTAGTACTAATCTTTTCTGCAGGAACTATGTCGAGACAACATTCTCTTGAAGGTGAGAGGGGAAGGTTTGATGCTAGGTTAGTAATTGAGGCGTTGAGGGGAGAAATGAAGAGGATGTTCCAAGAGGGAATGGAACAAATTCATGAGACGGTAGAGCAAAGACTAGAGCAATCCACAAACATATTCCAAGGGCGTAAGAGGGAGAGTCATTCTAGGAGAGTACCGAGGGGTAGAGATGAGATGTCGAGTGATGACTTTGATGAGCCTTCTATTGGGAGTTATAGAGGATATAGTGGTCGGAATAGAGGAACTAGAGATTGGGAAGATAGAGGAGATAGGAATAGAGAGGATGATCAATTGAGTAGCATAAAGATGAAGATTCCTCCTTTCCAAGGGAAGAATGATCCCGAGGCGGACTTAGAGTGGGAGAAAAAGGTGGAGATGGTGTTTGATTGTCACAACTATAGTGGGAGAAAGAAGGTAAAACTTGCTGCCATTGAGTTTTCGGATTATGCTATAGTGTGGTGGGATCAACTAATATTGAATAGAAGAAGGAGTGGCGAGCCACCTATTGAGTCTTGGGAAGAGATGAAAAGAGTGATGAAGAAGCGATTTGTACCTACGTATTACTATCGTGAATTGCACAACAAGTTGCAAACTCTGAGACAGGGAAGCCGAAGTGTAGATGAGTATTTCAAGGAGATGGAAGTCACTATGATTAGGGCGAATGTAGAGGATGATAGAGAGGCTACAATGGCTAAATTTCTTGCTGGGACGAATAGGGAAATCCAAAATGTTGTTGAATTACAGCATTATGTAGAGTTAGAGGATATGGTCCACATGGCTATAAAGGTTGAGAACTAGCACAAGAGGAGAGGTAGTAGTAATGCACGGATGAAACAGGGTAATGGTTCATCCACTTGGAAGACTAATCAATGGAAGAAAGAAGAAAAGCCTTTACCCACCAAACCAAAAGGGGAGTTGAGACAAGCGGGTTCTACTCCTAGTAATCAAGGTAACCCTGAATCTTCTACTTCTAGAAATTGTGACATTAGATGTTTTAAATGTCAAGGTAGAGGCCATATTGCTAGTCAATGTCCAAATAGGCGTGTGATGATTTTGCGTGATGATGGAGAGTATAAGACTGAGGGGGATAGTGAAGAAGATGATATGCTTCCGTTAGAGGATGTTAGTGATGATGAGGAGCCTGCAATGGGAAGGCTAGTGGCAGTAGTGAAGCGAGCGCTGAATGTGCAGGTGAAGGAAGAAGAGGAAATGCAAAGAGAAAATATATTTCATACTAGATGTTATTTAGGAGATCACATTTGTAGTTTGATCATTGATGGAGGGAGTTGCACCAATGTAGTGAGCAATTTTATTGTTGAGAGGCTGGGGCTCAAAATTGTTAGACACCCTAGTCCATATAAATTACAGTGGTTGAATGATAGTGGTGAGACTAAGGTGAGTAGGCAAGCCTTGATTGGTTTTCGCATTGGTAGGTATGAGGATGAGGTGTTATGCGATGTAGTGCCAATGCAAGCATGCCATGTGTTGTTGGGGAGGCCATGGCAATTTGATAGGAAGGTTGTTCATGATGGCTTTTCTAACAAGTATACGCTTGTTCACCAAGGAAAGAGCTTTAATCTTAAACCGTTAACACCTAAGCAGGTGTATGAGGACCAGTTGCAGCTACAACAGTCCTTTGCAAAACATAAGGTGAGTGAAAAGTAGAGTGAGAGTGAGAGAGCAAAAGATAATGAGAAGAAAAAGGAATATAAAAGTCAAGAACAAAAGGAAAAGGAGAGGAAGGTTGGAAAGAGTGTGAGAGGCCAAGTTGAAGGGGGATCAACTTTGGTGGTGAGTGAAAAGGAGAGGGCAGCCTTGCAAAAGGAGAGTTGTGTGGTAAGAGTGAGTGTAGTAAGGAGAGCATTAGTGATGAGGCAACCTATGTTGTTGCTGGATTTTAAGGAAACATGTTTGACTACTAACGACTTATCTAACTCTTTGCCTAGTGTAGTTGTGTCTCTTGTGCAGGACTTTGAAGATGTCTTTCCTGAGGAGATTCCAAAGGGATTACCACCTGTTCGCAGTATTGAGCACCAGATTGACCTTGTACCCGGAGCATTGATTCCAAACAAGCCAGCTTATAGGAGCAACCCGGAGGAAACAAAGGAACTCCAAAGGCAGGTCGAAGAATTAATGGAGAAGGGGTACGTGAGAGAGAGCATGAGTCCATGTGCAGTGCCGGTGATTTTGGTGCCTAAAAAGGATGGGACATGGAGAATGTGTGTTAACTGCCGTGCCATCAACCACATTATGGTAAAGTATCGTCATCCCATTCCTCGCTTAGATAATATGTTAGATGAGTTACATGAGTCTAGTGTCTTTTCTAAAATTGATCTGAAAAGTGGATATTACCAAATTAGAATGAAAGAAGGTGATGAATGGAAAACTGCATTTAAGACAAAATATGGATTGTATGAGTGGTTAGTAATGCCTTTTGGGTTAACTAATGCACCTAGTACGTTTATGAGACTTATGAACCATGTTTTAAGGACATTTATTGGAAAATTTGTGGTTGTCTATTTTGATGACATTCTTATTTACAGCAAAAGTTTGGAAGATCATATGTCACACTTGAGGAATGTTTTAGAAGTTCTTCAAAAGGAACAATTATATGCTAACCTCAAGAAGTGCACTTTTTGCACAGACAAACTTGTGTTTCTTGGTTTTTTTGTTAGTGCGCAGGGAATACAGGTTGATGAAGAAAAGGTTTGTGCGATCCAAGAATAGCCTAGTCCAACCAATGTAAGTAATGTGCGGAGTTTCCATGGACTAGCGAGCTTTTACAGGAGATTTGTGAAGGATTTCAGCACAATTGCAGCACCACTTACTGAGGTAATTAAGAAGAACGTGGGGTTCAGCTGGGGAGAGCAACAAGAGAAGGCCTTTCAGACGCTTAAAAATAAGTTGACTCAGGCGCCGTTACTTGCTTTACCTAACTTTGCTAAAATGTTTGAAATTGAGTGAGATGCTTCAGGATTAGGTATTGGAGCAGTGCTTATGCAGGAGAGAAGACCGATTGCATTCTTTAGCAAAAAGCTAAGTGGGGAAACCTTGAATTACCCTACTTATGACAAGGAGCTATATGCATTGGTTCGAGCCTTAGAGACGTGGCAACATTACCTTTGGCCGAAAGAGTTCGTGATTCACACTGATCATGAATCCTTGAAGTATTTGAAGGGGCAACACAAGCTGAACAAAAGGCATGCTCGTTGGGTGGAGTTCATTGAAACATTTCCATATGTCATCCACTACAAGCAAGGTAAAGAGAATGTCGTTGCTGATGCACTTTCTAGAAGGTATACTCTTATCTCTACTCTTAGTTCTAGACTACTTGGTTTTGAGCACATTAAGGAATTATATGCTGCTGATCGAGATTTTTGTGAGGAGTATGTGCAATGTGAGAAGAGTGGGCATGGAAAATTTTATAAACATAACGGATTCTTGTTTAAGGAGAGTAAACTGTGCATTCCAATTTGTTCTTTAAGAGAATTACTTGTGAGGGAGTCTCATGGAGGAGGTTTAATGGGACACTTTGGAGTAGCAAAAACATTAGGGGTATTGCAGGAACACTTCTATTGGCCTCACATGAAACGAGATGTTGAGAGGATTTGTGAGCGATGTGTCACATGTAAGCAAGTGAAATCTAGAGTCCAACCTCAAGGGCTTTACACCCCACTTCCCATTCCTCACGAGCCGTGGGTAGATATTTTTATGGACTTTGTGTTAGGATTACCCAGGTCTAGACATGGTCGGGATTCTGTTTTTGTAGTTGTTGATAGGTTTTCTAAAATGGCACATTTCATTCCTTGTCACAAAACGGATGATTCTTGTAATATTGCTAATTTATTCTTTAGGGAAGTTGTGCGATTGCATGGTATGCCTAGAACAATTGTATCAGATAGGGATGCTAAGTTCTTAAGCTACTTTTGGAAGACTTTATGGGCTAAGTTAGGAACTAAGTTATTGTTTTCTACTACTTGTCATCCACAGACTGATGGTCAAACTGAGGTAGTGAATCGAACTTTATCTACTTTGTTGAGGGTTATAATTAAAAAGAATATTAAGAGTTGGGAAGATTGTTTGCCACATGTTGAATTTGCTTATAACCGTACAGTGCATTCTGCTACTAAATTTTCTCCTTTTGAAATTGTGTATGGTTTTAATCCACTAACTCCTTTGGATTTATCACCTTTGCCTATTTCTGAGTATGTTAATTTAGATGGCAAGAAGAAGGCCGAATTTGTTCAATAGATCTATGAGAAGGCAAGGCTGAACATTGAAAACGAACAGAGCAGTATGTGAAACAAGCCAACAAGGGTCGTCGACAAGCTGTTTTTGAACCTGGAGATTGGGTTTGGGTTCACATGCGCAAAGAGCGGTTTCCTATGCAGCGTTGATCTAAACTACTTCCTAGAGGAGATGGACCATTTCAAGTTCTTGAGCGCATCAATGACAATGCATACAAGATAGATTTGCCTGGTGAGTATCAAGTAAGTGCCACATTTAATGTTACTGATCTGAGTCCTTTTGATGTAGGTGACGATTTGAGGACAAATCCTTTTCAAGAGGAGGGGAATGATGAGATCCATGATGAGAGTCAAGTGGAAGAAGGAATGTGGATCCTCTTGAAGTGCCGCTTGGACCGATCACAAGAAGTCGAGTGAAACGACTCAAGGAAGCACTTAACGGGTTGATAAAGGATGTCCATGAAGCCGGGAAGGATTGAGACAATCATGAAGTTGGAACGGATTGGAACAAACATGGGAAGACCCTTGCTCTTATACAAGTCACACCGGACACGGGTTAAAGAGGGCATGTACTTTCAAGGCACTGCCGTGTATGGAGTCAAGCAAATCCACATAAAGATACACGGCCAAAGTACACGGGCGTGTATGTTGCCAGAAGTTGCACAGAAAGATACACGGCTAAAGTACACGGGCGTGTATATTGCCAGAAGTTGCACAGAAAAGTACACGGCCAAAGTACATGGTCGTGTACACGGCGTGTATCCCCTGTCGGCCAGCTTGTTCTATTTCGCATTTTTATGTCACTTAACTAAATTACGTCGTTTTGGACTTGTTTTTACACAAATTGTAACCCTAGTATAAAAGCTCCTAGGGTTTAGAACAACTTAGAATAGACATCTTTGAACATTAAACATATTTGAGAGGCTCCTCTCTTGGTTCTTCATGAACTAAACTGAACTTATCGGATTGATTTCCGTGGCGTTCATCCCGACTTATCAATCGATCTTTCATCTCGATTGTGGCGTCTTCACTTTATACCAAGGTTCTTGTCTCGCTTATAGACAACGGGTCGCGGTTTCCACTTTAGGTGTTTGGGCATCTTAGGCAACGAATTTCCGAACGTATTGGTATTGGGTTTTGTCACGGGTTGGCGTGGTTCGTATCAGAATGCAATGTGAGCTCCTTTCGAGTTTTTCTAAATGAAATGGTATTTATTCATTCTTTTATTCAAAATAATCATGGAATTGCTGATGTTGCACTAAATTGAGCAATTTATGACCACAAGTAATGGGAACATTGGGAAATTTCAAAACCTACTTGCAAGATGCAAAAGAAAAATGCATCTACCATATTCTACTTCAATTTGATTAGATATGAATTTGTAGATGGTTACATGTGTCAATTGTTAGTTAAAATCAAAGAATGAAAAATTTGTCATGTCATCAATAAGAGGAGGGTAAAGGTATTTTCTTGGAAATTTTAAGGTAAAATGTATTTTGTACTATATTTTCTCTAAATTCTATCTTTCCTTTTGTTGTAATAATGTTGGTGGACTTGTAGTTTCCTATGCAAACTTAACCATTATGTTTTTCTCTTTTCCTTGTTCTTATGTCTAATTTTTATCTTTTCTTTTGTTGCAATAATGCTGTTGGGACTTGTCGTTTCCTATGCAAACTTACCTATTGTCTCTCATTTCCTTGCTCTTTTGTATAAAAATTAAGTGTGCTTCATGATTTGTTTTCGTATTGTCTCATGTGCTGTTACTACTTAGGAAATTGTCTACTCCATTCCCCAAAAAATTAGTTGAACTTAGGGTGTAAGTGTATAATGAGAAACGTTTTTCGGATTGAAAGCAACATTTGTTACATTCATGGTTGTCAAAATCGCAACTTTACGTAGAATCGCTAAGGGGTTCGTAGAATCGGAACGTAGAAACAGAACGTAGAAATGTAAGTTTCTACAAACTATGTAAAATAACTTCCAAATATTATAAATTTACTTACAATAGTCATTAAAACATATAATGAATAATAGAAATAAGGAAATTCAGCATTTATTTTAGCCACAAATTACAAATTTGCAATAAAAGTTATAATATAGATAATCAAGCATAAGTTGTATAATATAGATATTTTATTTCTAAAATGATAAATCATGTATAAAGCAAGTTTCACCTAGTTATATATATAAAAGCTAAAAGATAATAGATAAAATTTAAAAATCAATTGTGACTTTAAGAAATTACTAATAAATAAAAGTTAATAATGAAGATATAACATTAGAAAAGAGTAATATTGAAAAAATGACAAATAACTACTAACCAAAAGTACATAATAAAGAAGATACTATAACAAGAAAAACATTCAAAATTATATATTACTAGGTAAAGTTTTGCACTATTTGTGATTATTAATTCAAAATATATTTACTTAACAATATCTCACATTTACTTAACTATGAGATATTGAAAAGATAGAAATATAAACACATTTATATCTTTCCTATAAAATTAAAAATTCTAATTTTTTTTTATAAAGTTAAAGTTATCTACCCTTTATTTTATTTACTATTACAAATGTATTAATTAAAATAAGGAAAGTTGCAGCAATCAAACATAAGTGCTTTAATATGAACATGTTCACAAATAGGAATAAGAAGATTGACAATTGATGAACACGAACATAAAGACTTCAACGCAACGCAACACACCGACAAGCGATGAGTGATGACCGATAAACATGTTGGGGTATGACTCATACTCTCCTACAATAAGAAAGCACGTGGCTCCCACTAAATGGGCGAGGGTCTAGGGAAGCCGCTCGGCAGGGTTTTCAAGGGGATAGCGCTCCTTGGATGTTAGAGGGCTTTTAACAATTAAGCCCATATTTGTTGATTAAAAGTTTAGGCTTGAGCTATAAATAGCTATTATTACATATTTGTTTATCCGAATTCGGATGGTTGTGCAATATTGTGGAATCGATGGAAATGTTCAAACTTGCGATTTTGACGATTTTACTATTCAAAATCGTGATTTTACTACGATTTTACCTCAAAAACTTTTTTACATGCAAGTTAAATAGGAATGTGCTCACCAACTCGTAAAATCATAGAAATGTGCAGTTAACTTGCAATTTTGACAACTATGGTTAGATTATTATCATTATGTGTGTCAAACATTATTAATTGCACTTTTTCCCAAACAATCTTATTGTAAAACCATTTTTCATCTTACATTTTGATTTGTTTTGGGATTCTTTTAGAGTCATGGATAAGAGTTAAATGATTATCACATTGAAAGTGAAGAGTACTTGCAAGGTGTAGAGTTTTTTATTGCATAATTGTGCATGAAGTATGGAATGGACAAAAGGTTGAGTTGTCCTTATAGAAAATGCTTAAACGCTAACTCGCACACTACAAATGTAACAAAAGCACACTTGCTTGTAGATGGGATAGATGTAACTTATCGTTTTTGGATATACCATGGTGAGGGGCTAACCATTGAATTGCCTATGAGAACTCGAGGCAGGATACATCATAAAGGCTACGATTTGAGAACCAATAGAAGTGAGGGGTTCAATGAGGCAAATGATGATGACATTGATGGACTTGATGAGATGCTTGAAGATTTAGAGGCATTTATTGATGATCAAGCTGAAGGTCTAATTCCTAGGGATAGATTTGATATCCCATCTAATTTTGTTGATGGGCTAAGACTTAACTCGCAAAGCTTTATTTATTATGTAAGTTATCAAAATTCTCATTTATAGTGAAGCTACTACACTTAAAAGTATACAATAAGTGGAGCAATAAATCTTTTGATATGCTTCTTCAACTTCTTATGACATGATCCCTAATGGAGAGTCTCTTCCTAAGTCATACTATTATGCAAACAAGTACTTAAGGGGATTGGCATGGGTTGCCATTATATGCATGCGTGCAAATATGATTGTTGCTTGTTTTCCGGTAGTAACAAGCACCTCACACTGCCCTATATGTGGTACCTCAAAATATAAGGTGTGGTGGATTTAGGAAGGCTAGTCCTCATAAGGTTTTACGTTACTTTCCCATGAAACCAAGGTTGCAACGCCTTTTCATGAATGCTAAAATTGCTTAAAGGATGCGTTGGCATAAAGAGGAACATAACAGACAAGACAACTCTATGGGTCATCCTATAGATTGGTTGTCTTGGGTCAATTTTGACATTGAATTCCCTGAGTTTGCAAGGGACACTTGTAATGTTAGGTTAAGGCTAGTTAGTGACAACTTCAATCCCTTTAGAACTATGAGCCAATCATATAGCATGTGGCCTATGGTTCTACTTACATATAACTTACCCCCTTGGATATGTATGAAGAAAGAGTTTTTAATGATGTCGTTGTTAATCCCAAGACCTAAAGCATCAAGGAAGGAGATTGATGTTTACTTACGGTCTCTAATCAATGAACTGAAAGATATTTGGGTTAATGGATTATGGACATATGATGCATATTCCAAGTCTTCTTTTAAAATGCATGCTACTTTATTGTGGACCATCAATGACTTTCTTGCATATGTGAACTTGTCTAGGTGGAGTACAAAAGGCTATAGTGCTTATCTGGTATGCAAAGACCAAACAAACTCAATAAGGCATAACAACAATATTAGGTATGTTAGTTATAGAATGTGGTTAGAGAATGGCCATCGATGGAGACGTAGCTTAAAATTCGATGGAATGTGTGATAATCATGAAGCCCCTAAAAAATATTATGGTAATGATATACTTCTCCAATTACAATCTATGATAGATGTGCTTATGGGAAAGCATCTAGACAAAGTCAAAAGAATCCATTACGCTGATGGGTTCAATTGGACAAAAAGGTCAGTATTCTTTCAGTTGCCATACTAGTTAAAGTTAATGCTTAGGCATAATTTAGATGTTATGCATATTGAGAAGAATATTTGTGAGAATGTTGTTAGTATAATTCTTGGGATTGATGGAAAAACAAAAGACACCTATAAGGCTCGACTTGATCTATAGGACTTTGGCATTAAAAAGGAATTACATTTGTTGAAGTGGCCCGTTGGCAAGTATTTTGTACCATGTGCTGGTTATTCATTGAGCATTAGCAAGAGGAGATCATTATGTCAGTTTCTAAGAGGAGTTAGATGACCTGATGGTTATGCAATGCATATAAGTAGGTGTATCAATAATTTAGACTCAAAGCTTTTCGGTATGAAGAGTCATGATTATCATGTTTTGCTTTAAAGGTTGTTACTTGTAGGTATTCGTGGCATGTTGCCTAAAGAAGTCACCATGGCCATAATCGAGCTTGGAACCTTTTTTGAAAGTCTTTGTAGACGTATTCTAAATGTTGAAGAGGTACAAAAGATGCAAAGTGATATTGTCACCATACTATGTAAGCTAGAGTTGATCTTTCCCCTAACATTTTTCGACATAATGGTGTATTTAGCTATCCACTTGCCTCAAGAAGCATTGATGGTTGGACCAGTTACTTATCGATGGATGTATCCTATTGAGAGGTATGATATTGGTTTTCACATTTACCAATTATGTGTTGATATTATTCTAGCTTCTAACATTCCATGTAAATTTATGCATGTAGATACTTAGGTTCTTTAAAGTAATTTGTCAAAAATAGAGCTTAGCCAGAAGTGATGAGAGCTATGATGGGAACCAAGCTAGAAGGTGGAATGTGGATCCTCTTGAAGTGCCACTTGGACCAATCATAAGAGCTCGAGCGAAACGATTCAAGGAAGCACTGAACGGGCTGACAAAGGAGATCTAAGAAGTGGGAAAAGAGTGGAGCAACCATGAGAATGACCTTACATTTATACAAGTCATTTAAGGAGATTAAAGCATTGGAGATCAAAGCTACCGGCCTTGACAACGCTGGCTTAAACGCTGCTGGCCTTGAACCGGTGTTGCCATTAGTGCGTGATAGAGGGACTAGACCGCTGGCCTATATACCCGGCGTACATCCTACGTCGGCTACTACGCCGCCTCCTACGTTGCCGGCTTTCATTGCCTGTTTGTTATTTTTCCGCGACTTTATGATGTTATGTCGTTTTGAGCTTTTGTTATTATGAGTTATAAACCCTAATATATGCTGCTAGGGTTGGAAAACAGAAGATAGAACATTCATACAATATTGAATAACACATTTTGAGAGAATTCCTCTCTTGGTTCTCTAAAGAACTTCTCTTGAACTTATTGGGTTTCTTCCGTGGCGTTCAACTAGACTTATCAATCGGTCTTTCATCCCAATTGTGGTGTCAACAAAACATACCAAGGTTCTTGCCTCGTCTATAGGCAACGGGTCGCGGTTCCACTTTGATTTTTTTGGTATCTTGGGTTGTAATTCCGAATGTATTGGTATTGGGTTTCATCACACATTGGGCGTGGTTCGTATCAGTTTGGTATCAGAGCCTAGGTTTGTTAAACATCAGTTTGGTTTGAGAAAGGTAACATCAAAACCCTAACTCCAATCGTTCATATCAATTGTTCATATTAAGTTTCGTGTTGTCATAGCTTCATACTCAAGTCCATAGTGTAATTGTTTCTTGAGTAGTGTAATGCATCCTATTAAGCTTGTTACAAAAAAAAAAAAAACGAGAACAAAAGGACGAAACAAAGGCAACAAAAAGGAAAGAAAAAGAGGAAAATTCAAGCCCTTAGAGTTGTTCTTGAATTCTACGGAAGGGATTGGTGTAGTTTAGGTTAGTTCCAAGAGAATTGAGAAGAGGGATTGGTGAGTTGATATCATCTTTGCTTGTGAGAATACACGAGTGATTATGCGATATCATCCTTTGAGTGAAACATGTAAGGGAGTGAATCGTGAGGCTTAATTTATATATTTGTGTTAGTACTAACCTTTATTGCAGGAACTATGTTGAGGCAACATTCTCCTGAAGGTGAGAGGGGGAGGTTTGATGCTAGGTTAGTGATTGAGGCGTTGAGGAGTGAGATGAAGAGGATGTTTCATGAGGGAATGGAACAAATTCATGAGACGATGGAGCAAAAACTAAAGCAATCTAAAAACCTCTTTCAAGGGCATAAGAGGGAGAGTTGTTCTAAGAGAAGACAAAGGGGTGGAGATGAACTTTCTGATGATGAATTTGATGAACCTTCTATTGGGAGTTATAGAGGTTATGGTGGTAGGAATAGAGGAACTAGGGATTGGGAAGATAGAGGAGATAAGAATAGAGAGGATAATCAATTGAGTAGTATAAAGATGAAGATTCCTCCTTTCCAAGGGCATAATGATCCCGATGCATACTTAGAGTGGGAGAAGAAGGTAGAAATCGTGTTTGATTGTCACAATTATAGTGGGAGAAAGAAAGTGAAGCTTGCTGCCATTGAGTTTTCAGATTATGCTATAGTGTGGTGGGATCAACTGATGTTGAATAGAAGAAGGAATGGCAAACCACCTATTGAGTCTTGGGAAGAGATGAAGAGGGTGATGAAGAAGCGGTTTGTTCCTGGTTATTACTATCGTGAGTTGCACAACAAATGCAAACTCTTAAGTAGGGAAGCCGAAGTGTGGATGAGTATTTCAAGGAGATGGAGGTTACTATGATTAGAGCAAATGTTGAGGTGGATAGAGAGGCTACCATGGCTAGATTCCTTGCGGGGTTGAATAGAGAGATACAAAATGTAGTGGAATTGCAGCATTATGTGGAATTGGAAGATATGGTTCACATGGCTATAAAGGTTGAGAACCAACACAGAAGGAAAGGTAGTAGTACTGCACGGTTTCAATAGGGTGTTGGTTCATCTACTTGGAAGACTAACCAATGGAAGAAGGAAGAAAAGTCTTTACCCACCAAGCCAAAAGGAGAGCAGAAGCAAGCGGGTTCTACTCCTGGTACTCAAGGTAAACCTGATTCTTCTACTTCTATAAATCGTGACATTAAATGTTTTAAATGTCAAGGCAAAGGTCATATTGCTAGTCAATGTCCGAATAGACATGTTATGATTCTGTGTGATGATGGTGAGTACGAGATTGAGGGGGATAGTGAAGATGATGATATGCCTCCATTGGAGGACGCTAGTGATGACAAGGAGCCTGCAACAGGGAAGTTAGTGGCAGTAGTGAAGCGAGCTTTGAATGTGCAGGTGAAGGAAGAAGATGAGGTGCAACGAGAGAATATCTTTCATACTAGATGTTATCTAGGTGATCATATTTGCAGTTTGATTATTAATGGGCGGAGTTGCACTAATGTAGTGAGTACTTTTATTGTAGAGAAGTTAGGACTGAAGACTACTAAACACCTTAGCCTATATAAATTGTAGTAGCTGAATGATAGTGGCGAGACCAAGGTGAGTAAGCAATCCTTGATTGCTTTTCGCATCGGTAGGTATGAGGATGAGGTGTTATGCGATGTAGTGCCGATGCAAGCGTGTCATGTGTTGTTGGGGAGGCCATGGTAGTTTGACAAGAAGGTTGTTCATGATGGCTTTTCTAACAAGTATACACTTGTTCACCATGGCAAAAGCTATAATCTTAAACCCTTAACACCTAAACAGGTGTATGAGGATCAGTTGCAGCTACAACAATCTTTTGCAAAATATAAGGTGAGTGAAAAATAGAGGGAGAGTAAGAGAGCAAAAGACATAGAAAAGGAAAAGGAACACAAAAGTTAATATCAAAAGGAAAAAGAGAGGAAGGCTGGAAAGAGTGTGAGAGCTCAAGTTGAGGGGGGATCAACTTTGGTGGTGAGTGAAAAGGAGAGTGCAGCCTTGCAAAAGGAGAGTTGTGTGGCAAGAGCGAGTGTAGTGAGGAGAGCGTTAGTGATGAAGCAACCCATGTTGTTGCTGGTCTTTAAGGAAACTTGTTTGAATACTAACGAATTTTTTAACTCTTTGCCTAGTGTGGTTATGTCTATTGTGCAGGACTTTGAAGATGTCTTCCCTAAGGAGATTCCAAAGGGATACCACCTATTCGTGGTATTGAGCACCGGATTAACCTTGTACCCTGAGCATCTATTCCAAACAAACAACTTATAGGAGCAATCCAGAGGAGACAAAGGAACTCCAAAAGCAAGTCAATGAATTAATGGAGAAGGGGTACATGAGAGAAAGCATGAGTCCATGTGCAGTGCCTGTGATTTTGGTGCCTAAGAAGGATGGGTTATGGAGAATGTGTGTTGATTGCCGCACCATCAACAACATCACGGTAAAGTATCGTCATCCCATTCCTCTCTTAGATGACATGTTAGATGAGCTACATAGGTCTAGTGTCTTTTCCAAAATTGATTTGAAAAGCGGATATCACCAAATTAAAATGAAAGAAGGTGATGAATGGAAAACCGCATTTAAGACAAAATATGGATTATATGAGTGGTTAGTAATGCCTTTCGGTTTAACTAACGCACCTAGTACTTTCATGAGACTTATGAACCATGTTTTGAGAACTTTTATTGGCAAATTTGTGGTTGTCTATTTTGATGATATCCTCATTTACAGGAAGAGTTTGGAAGACCATATATCTCACTTGAGGGATGTTTTGGAAGTGCTTCGAAAGGAGCAATTATATGCTAACCTCAAAAAGTGCACTTTTTGCACAGACAAACTTGTGTTTCTTGGTTTTATTATTAGTGCATAGGGAATATAGGTTGATGAAGAGAAGATTCGTGCGATCCAAGAATGGCCTAGTCCAACTAATGTAAGTAATGTGTGAAGTTTCCATGGACTAGCGAGCTTTTACAGGAGGTTTGTGAAGGATTTCGGCACCATTGCAGCACCACTTACTGAAGTAATCAAGAAGAACGTGAAGTTTAGATGAGGAGAGCAACAAGAGAAGGCCTTTCAGACGCTTAAAAATAAGCTGACTCATGCGCCATTACTTGCTTTACCTGATTTCTCTAAAACCTTTGAAATTGAGTGTGATGCTTTAGGAATAAGTATTGGAGCAGTTCTCATACAGGAGAGGAGACCAATTGCATTCTTTAGTGAGAAGCTAAGTGGGGCAACCTTAAACTACCCTACTTATGACAAGGAGCTATATGCATTGGTTCGAGCGCTGGAAACTTGGCAATACTATCTTTGGCTAAAAGAGTTCGTGATCCACACTGATCATGAATCCTTAAAGTACTTGAAGGGACAACATAAGCTAAACAAAAGACATGCTCGTTGGGTGGAGTTTATCGAAACATTTTCCTATGTCATCTACTACAAGCAAGGTAAAGAAAATGTTGTTACTAATGCACTTTCTAGAAGGAATGCTCTTATCTCTACTCTTAGTTCTAGATTGCTTGGTTTTGAGTATACTAAAGAATTGTATGCTGCTGATCGAGATTTTTATAAAGAGTATGTGCGCTGTGAGAAGAGTGGTCATGGTAAATTTTATAAGCATGAAGGATTCTTGTTTAGGGAGAATAAACTTTGCATTCCAAATTGTTCTTTAAGAGAATTATTAGTGAGGGAGTCTCATGGAGGAGATTTAATGGGGCATTTTGGAGTAGCTAAAACCTTAGGGGTTTTGCAGGAACACTTCTATTGGCCTCACATGAAACGAGATGTTGAGAGAATTTGTGAGCGATGTGTCACTTGTAAGTAAGCATAATCTAGAGTCCAACCTCATGGACTTTATACCCCACTTCCCATTCCTCATGAGCCTTGGGTAGATATTTCAATGGATTTTGTGTTAGGATTACCCAGGTCTAGGTATGGTCGAGACTCTATTTTTGTAGTCGTTGATAGGTTTTCTAAGATGGCACATTTCATTCCTTGCCACAAAACAGATGATGCTTGCAATATTGCTAATTTGTTCTTTAAGGAAGTTGTGAGATTTCATGGTATACCTAGAACAATTGTATCGGATCGAGATGCTAAATTCTTGAGCTACTTCTGGAAGACCCTGTGAGCTAAGTTAGGAACTAAGCTATTGTTTTCTACTACTTGTCATCCATAGACTGATGGTCAAACTGAGGTAGTAAATCGAAATTTATCTACTTTGTTAAGGACAATCATTAAAAAGAACATTAAAAGTTGGGAGGATTGTTTGCCGCATGTTGAATTTTCCTATAATCGCACAATGCATTCTGCTACTAAGTTTACTCCTTTTGAAATTGTGTATGGTTTTAATCCACTAACTCCTTTAGGATTTATCACCTTTGACTATTTTTGAGTATGTTAATCTAGATGGTAAGAAGAAAGCAGAATTTGTTAAATAGATCCATGAGAAGGCAAGGCTATTGAGCGAAGAGCAGAGCAGTATGTGAAACAAGCCAATAAGGGTCGTCGACAAGCTGTCTTTGAACCTGAAGACTGGGTTTAGGTTCACATGTGCAAAGAGCGGTTTCCTATGCAGTGTCGATCTAAATTACTTCCTAGAGGCGATGGACCATTTCAAATTCTTGAGCGCATCAATGATAATTCCTTACAAGATAAATTTGCCAGGTAAGTATCGAGTAAGTGCTACTTTTAATGTTACCGATCTGAGTCCTTTTGATGTAGGCGATGATTTGAGGACAAATCCTTTTCAAGAGGAGGGGAATGATGAGAGCCATGATGGGAGCTAAGCTAGAAGGTGGAATGTGGATCCTCTTGAAGTGCCACCTGGACCAATCACAAGAACTCGAGCGAAACGATTCAAGGAAGCACTGAATGGGCTGATAAAGGAGATCCAAGAAGCGGGAAAAGAGTGGAGCAACCATGAGAATGACCTTGCATTTGTACAAGTCATTCAAGGAGATCAAAGCATTGGAGATCAAAGCTGTCGGCCTTGACAATGCTGGCTTAAATGCTGCCAACCTTGAACCGGTGTTGCCATTAGCGCGCGACAGAGGGACTACGCCGGCTTACTATGCTGCCGGCCTATATACCCGGCGTACATCCTACACTGGCTACTATGCCACCTCCTACGCCGCTGGCTTTCATTGCCTATTTGTTATTTTTCCACGACTTTATGATGTTATGTCGTTTTGGGCTTTTATTATTACGAGTTGTAAACCCTAATATAAGCTGCTAGGGTTGGAAAACAGAAGATAGAACATTCATACAACATTGAATAACACATTTTGAGAGAATTCCTCTCTTGGTTCTCTAAAGAACTTCTCTTGAACTTATTAGGTTTCTTTCGTGGCGTTCAACCAGACTTATCAATCGGTCTTTCATCCCGATTGTGGCATCAACAGAACATACCAAGGTTCTTGCCTCGTCTATAGACAACGGGTCACGGTTCCACTTTGATTGTTTTGGCATCTTGGGTTATAATTTCGAACATATTGGTATTGGGTTTCGTCACATGTTGGGCATGGTTTATATCAAGAAGGCTCCATTGTAGAAGCATATGTTGTTAACAAGCGCTTGACTAGGTGCTCACTTCACTTACAAGATATTGAAACAACATTTAATCATCCAAATAGGAATTTTGATTCCTTAGAAGAAGATGGTGTTGATGTTTTCACGAATAGAGTTGGTCTCATTTCCCCTTCTACATATGTCGTATTATCGAACAAGGAGGTTGAAGTAATGACATGGTATATCATCAACAACTATCACAAAATTTAGCCTTATTCAAAGTAAGTATGGATAGGTACATTTCAAATGTTACAATACTGCTTTAAATTCATAATTTATCAAATTTGAAAACTGTGTTGTAGGGAACATAAGGTTATTTTAAGGGCACAATATGGTGACAATGTAGATGAGCACCATAAAAGGCAATTTTGTTAATGGTTTATGAATGAGGTAAATACAATAAAGTAACATTGTATGTAATTAAGAAGTTTACTTTTTCATATAAGCATTCACTTTTTAATCTATGGAAAAACTTTCTTCCTTGACAATGTGTAGATGAGATCGTTGTATGACAGTTGTGACCTGATCATCAGTCCATTATATACATTGTCAATAAGACCTAATTCATGCTACAAGAGATATAACAAGTGGATATATAATGGTGTTTAGTTTCACACATTAGACTTCAATAGTAGGAAGAAGACTCGGAATAGTGGAGTTCTTATAGAGAGAAATCAAGGGGATGTGCAAGCATCAATTGAATTTTATGGGGTTGTAATAGATATATATGAGTTCAGTTATGTATGAAGCAAGAGAGTATTCTTGTTTAAATATAAGTGGTGGGATACAGGTAGTCGACATCATAATGTAAGAGTTGAGAATGGTATTAAAAGTATTAATACCACTCGTACTAGGTATGTAAATGACCCATATGTGTTAGCATCACAAGCTAAACAATATATTACTTAGAGGATATGAAATTAGGTGCTGATTGGTGTGTGGTACAATGTTTTGAGCATCACCATATTTATAGTATGGACTGTCTAATTGGTGATGTAAATTTGTTTACCAATGTAGAGGATCAATTAGCAGATGTGAGCCTGGATGAACTTGTCATAAGGGATAAGGAAATGAAAGACATCCGGTTGTCGATTGTGATGTTGATGTGCTATTAAGAACTTATATATGTCCTGATATGATTTTTGGAGAATTAATAAAAAGGATAGTTGAAGCATCTAGTGGAGTGCAGCATGATGCTAGTATCGAATCTCATGATGATGAAGATATGGACAAAGCACTCGATGATATACTTGTTGACTATGATACAAGTGATGATGATTGTATGCATGCTATTTATTTTCTTGCACATGAAATTTCTAGTGTTGTTTCGATTTTATTTATATATTCATTAATCATATATGCTTTTACTATTTTTTATAGAACTCTAATGGTTGAGTGACAAAAGAAGACCTAAAGAAGGGCTGGAAAGGTTAGTCGAGACACCTGAGATGCAATTAGAGATGAGTCAGATTCTCAATATAGTGATGGGGATGTGCGTGATAATGCTACGACAAATGCCTCCATAAATCAACAAAGGAAGCATACAATTTCATCTAAGGATCATGCCACACCAAATGCACCTACATAGAATGGCGCTTTGACTAATGCTGTAGTTGACATGTTTACATAGGCTGGTAGCATTCCCTTCAATCTTACTCGATCCTTAAGTAATCTATGTAAGTGTGTATATAAAAAAGTAATCAAAGTTCTTAGCTCCTTCATAATCATGGTTTTGTTTTTCAAATATTTGCACTAGCTATAGGCTTAGTGTCATATATAGGCAAGAGAAGTGTGTATTAGGGACAAACATTAGAAAGAGAAAATAGAAGACGAATGAGTAAAATGGTTATTCAATTTACAACATTTGGTGGTTGCCTGTTAACACCAAACCAGTCATTGAAGATGACATCTAAAAAAGGGAAGGCTTATTAGGACTTGTTACCACTTTATATTGAAGATTGGAGAAAATTTTATTTATCACAAAAATAGCATGGTTGAGAGAGTACAGGTAAAAGAAACAACGAATTTAGATTGTCTCTATTTGATTTTTTTTTCTTTATAAAAAGTGAATATGTCCCACTATCATTGTCCTTGTTATTATAATTTGTTGCAAGATGTTTCTAACCTATGTATTACACTCTTGTCTTACTTTTATGTGCAGAATTGTATAAATATTGATGACATCACAAAAAATCTTGAGAAATTTCATGTTACCGAATGATGGATGGGAAACATGAAAAGAAATCATCAAAGTAAAACTAAAAGTTCATGGATAAAAATTGGTGATGTAATTTAACCCAAGGGTTCAAGTGATGATGATCAAAAAATGAAAACAAGGGAATGGAAGAGAGAGATTGCAGAAGAGAAGGAGATTTTGCAATCTAGAGATCCATCTACAAAGGTAAGCTCTAATTAAAGTCAGTTTTTTTAAGTTAAGTAAATGATGTCATTAAATTGATGATGTCTTAATAAATAAAAGACTAAGGCAATGAGTAGGAAGGTTGCACGTAGGAAAGTCAAATATTTACACATGTTTGGATCTAAATCATTTGGGATTAGAAGGAATGAATATGTGAGTATTTTATATAATTTATGTATATAAGACTAAAATTGATTAACTCCTTAACTTTATGTATAATGTGTGATTAGATTGAGAGGAATCACCAACCATCTAATGCAATCAAGTTCCTTAAGCAAACCCAATACTGTGATCTAAGGCCTTATGGTAGTGGCGGTTGGATTTCTCAACAAGCCGCCTAGGAATATGTAAGTTCATGGGTTAATTTACAAATAAGCATTGTCACTATGTTTCATGTTTTTATCTAGATTTATATTATGTTTATATTATATATTGTTGTCATTGATAATTTGGGAGGATATAGTCAAGATGTATCAAGAATCTCAACCCTTGAACAATCCTAAGACTTTAGAGGAGATAGTTGATGAATTTATGAGTGCAAATGCACGGATTGATTATCATCTTGATAGATGATATAGACCACTGACCATTGGGAAACCTTCACAAAGACGAATTTATATGGAAGAGATGGAAGTAGCGCTATGAGAGACACAAGGAAAGCTTGAAGAAGAAAGACAACAACGTAAACAACTGGAGGGAAAGTTGAATGACCAACATAAAAAATTGTTGTTAATGTTTCAAGAAGAAAGAGACCTATGTATTGCTTAAGCTAAAGAGGTAAGTTTAAGCTTGGACTTTGTAAATAAAAGTGTATGTGCTATGTTATGAAGGCTTCTATTGCTTCTATATATAGAGTGGGAATGTTGGGTTTTGATTGTGTAGTGGTTGTGTTGATGTGGCGAACTCCTTGAGTATGTGGTGTTGTAGTTTTCCATTACGTGTAATATATGAGTATGTTATGCAGTACAAGGGTAGTGTGTATACTATGTTGTGTAGGGAATGTTGTATAGGGAGTATTGTTATAGTTGTGCAATATGTATTATGTAGGTGTTAAGGAACAATATTCTAAAATGTTGTAGAATCTACATGGTTGTAACTCCATTGGGGCAATATTCTAGAATATTGATGTTCTACTTACATGTCAAGGATGAAAACTTCATTACTTTGTAAATGTCTTATGGCTATCTAAGCTTTCTCAAGCAATCGCATAGCTTGTCGGGAATTTTCCAAGTATTTTAGGTAAATTGTTATAAATATGCGATAGTATTCTATCACAGCCAGCCCCTACCCCCCTCCTCCTCCCCCCCCCCCCCGGTCTCTCTCTCTCTCTCTTTCTATTAAAAAAAAAAAGAAAAGAAGAAAGATATAAATGTATGCATGTGTTACCTAAAGGTTATATATTTTGTAATAGGAATAAAAGATGCACAGGACCTTGTTCATTCACTAAATTCATCTAATGGTGATGATAGTGAAAGCAGTGAAGATAATAATGATAGCAATGATGATGATGAAAGTAGTGATGAGGAAGATTAATGCGAGAAATAGGGTGTTAGACAAGTTCATTTAATGTTTAATCTTAAATTTAATAAAGTTTGAATTTCTTCATCTTATTTAGGTTTGTTTTTTGAGTTATAGTTATGGATGTTGTTCCCAAATTTTGTTGATGTGAAAGTGTCATGTTTATGGGGTTCATTTAATGTAAGATATGTGAGAAATATATGTTGATGTTTATGGTATTTTAGTATATGTATTGTGCATAAACTAAATAAGTATATGTTGGCAAATATAAGGACTGTGAAGTAGGTCGAAATCTATGTCATTAAAATTACCACGTTTAAACATTTCAAATTTAGCTTAACAGTGACGTTTTAATGTTGCGAATACACTTTTTACAACATTTAAATGTCAATAGTAGATTAACTTAAACAATGTTTAAATGTTGTAAATAGTTTAACCTAAACAACGTTTAAATGTTGCAAATAGTTTAATTTACTCAACGTTTAAACATCGCAAATGTTACTCTTTTACTGCACTTGTAATCTCATTTAATTTATGTAATTGTGGTTTTACTACATTTAAATGTCGCGTATAATTACTTTAAGTTATGTGTAAACGTCGCTAATGTTACTCTTTTACTATGTTTAAACATCACAAATGTTATTCATTTACTACACTTTTTGTGTCTATTAATTTTTTAATTGTGGTTTTACTATGTTTAAATGTTGCCTATTACTTATTTTTAGCTATGTTTAAGCTCGCCCAATATAACACATTTGGCTACATTTCTACTTTTAATGATGTTTATTTTATTAACATTGTAGACATTTTTTGTAATAGACCTTTGGTGAAGTGCATTAGCAATGGTTATTAAATGTGGCTAAATGTTTTTTGCAACGTTTATTAAACGTCGTCTAATATCAAAGTTGTTGTAGTGTAAAATTGAACAGTGCATTGCTTCAAGTCATGTAAGGAAGTCACTTTGCTTTGGGCGAACTTCGTTGTTCATTTTGTGCAAGAGCGTTTCAACTGATTTTCACTTTGCACTTGTGAAACCAATTTAGAGGAAGTGCTTTTGGAAGTGTAAATAACTGTTTCAATTGTAACTTCTTTTTTTGAAAAAAAATGTTGCGGATAATCTTTTATAGATGATAAAAGGTTGTGCTTTGGTTTAACTTGTGGCTTTTCATGGCGATTATTCATGTATGACCATGGTCATTTAATTACTACATTTCAATTATGTGTTTTTAATTAAGATTTACAACAGTTCTGTCCACTATTTTTGTGGAATCAGTTTAGTCATTAATCTAATTGTTCAGTTATATATATTAAATATTCATTATCAATCAATGTTAAATCTTCACCATTAATTTGTTGGACTAGTCGAGAAAAACCATAAAAATTTCCTTAACATAAAAAAAAAAGTGATTTAGAAAGACCAAGATGACTTTTAATTTTATCTATTTTGAGTACCATTTCAGGAGTCGTGCTTTGAAAAATTACCAACAATTCTCTTATGCATGGCTTTAGATTTCTAAAAAAGCAAACTAGAATAAGCAATAATGTTAAAAATAATACCTCCACTTTCAATCTTTTTCATTTCTTAAAATTGTCACACCAGTTCAAAATTTTACTCATTATAAGATTTTGCACATTACCTTTGCTTACTTACATTTGTATACTCTGACAATAAGCATTTGTCACCATATTATTTTAATGTAATAGAGATAATTGAAGGAGTATGACATTTAGAGAATTTCAAATTTTAAGTTTAAAATTTAACATGTGAAAATTCGATTAGATATAACATTTAATAATTTTAAGTAGGTAATCCTATTGCATAGATTATTCACTTACACTCTACTCAATTAGGTAAGTATTAAAGGTCATAGGATAAATTTCAAGTAATAATTTTCCAGAACTACAATAAGGTAGGATATGGGTATATATGATGTCTTCATACCCTATATCCATTGTGGAACCTACATTATAAGGTATATAATATACAAGTTTACTCAACTCGTGAAATTTATTAAATAATATAATATATATTAATGATTAAAAAATAAGCTCAATTAGGAAAAGAATGATAAATGTATCATATTTATGTTAAAAAGAAACACCCAAGCCTAATCCAAAACCTAAACCTAAAGCTTGCTATCTCTCTCTGGATGATAATTTTCATTCCATTTTACTACAGGTTCCATAAGTTTAGTTTGATATCTCATAAACAAAAAATAGTAAACACAGAAAAAAATTACCTTTTGGATATTACAAGTTTTGCTATAGATTCCTTAGGTTTTGCATATTGAATAACTTATAATATTATATATAAATTACTTTTTTAATATCATACAAACTTAAAATTATTGAAAAAAAAAAGGTAAAAATTACAAGTTTTATAGAGTAGTTTGTATCTTGTGGAATTTATAAGGTTCAAATTTTAGGGTGGCTCTAGGTATTATAAGTTTGGTTTTGATTCCAAAATTTAAGAACCGATATCATACAAGATAGAATATAGATAAAATCTCATATCCTACTTATCCTTTACTTACTCATCCTATTTGTTTTAAAGTCATCCAAGGCAAATCGTTTTTTATGTTGATGGTTAACCTTATTCCACATGCTATGCTTAAACAGCTTAAAAATCGGTTAGGATTGTTTGTGTATTTTTACTTTCAAATTAAAGAATCCTTCCCCTTATAATCTTACTAAAAAACATCCTGTTTATGTTGCTTTTTGGGAAAATGAGAGAATGATGCCTTGTGGCAACATATGATAGAATCATTAACTAGACTACCAAGTTTAGAATCACTGCATCTTAGTGATAACATGTTGAAAGAGGATATTCTCGAGTCATTAGGTGCATTAAGGAACTTGAGGAAAGTAGATGTTTCGGATAATCAAATGAATGGGACAATCCCAGCAACAATAAGCAGGTTATTGGCCTTGAAATCAATCAGTCTTGAGAATAATAATCTACAAGGAAGCATCCCTGAATCCTTAGGAACATTGCCAAACTTGAGAGAAGTGTATCTCTCGGGTAATCGCTTGGATGGAAAGATTCCATCGTCACTTGGCGTATCGAGGTCCTTAGATAAGTTGTTCCTCAGTCATAATCGCCTAGAAGGATATATTCCTGACTCATTTGGGCAATTATCGACCTTGCGGTTCTTGGATCTTTCCCGTAATCGTTTGAACGGTACCATTCCGATCAGCTTCGGTCAACTTTCTAACCTGGTAGAGCTGGTTCTATGCAACAATTTATTCGAGGGTACGGTTTCTGAATCCCATTTCTTAAATCTCTCCAAGTTGAAATTTCTTGACGTCGGCCAAAATAATCTTACTTTTAAAGTGAGTTCAGACTGGGTTCCACCTTTCCAACTTCTTTTCATTGGATTAGGATCATGTAAGTTGGAGACTGAATTTCCAAGATGGATACAGACACAAAGGGTTGCAACAACATTGATTTTATCCAATTCGCACATCCACGGCCCCGTCCCAAAATGGCTAGGTGACATGCAATTCTCCTACTTGGGTCTTTCTCGTAATAGTCTTGTCGGAGAAATACCAATTTTTTCATCTATTTACTTGGTATATATAGACCTTTCTAACAACAAAATCACCGGCAGCCTTCCACTAAATATCAACGAAATGATGCCTAGGCTTCACTATCTGTTTCTCTCCAGTAATGCGATTAGCAGTTCACTACCACTGTCATTGTGTGATATGGAAAATTTGTTATCGTTAGATCTGTCAAAAAATAACCTATCTGGTAGTATTCCTGATTGTTGGGGGAACAAATCCCATTTGATTCTTATCAATTTCTCATCAAATAAGTTCTCTGGACTTATTCCAAAATCGCTTGAATCTATTCCTTGTCTCGTGTCTTTACACTTAGTGGTAATAGTCTCTCTGGACGGTTTCCCGAATCTTTTGGGAAATGGCCGATGCTAGTGATTTTGGATCTTGGTGAGAATAATTTTTCTGCAAATCTACCTTCATCAAGTGTTACGAGCCGCTATTTGCGAATTCTAAGGCTAAGGGGGAACAAGCTCGATGGCATCATTCCCAGGGATTTCTGCTCCCTATATAACTTGCATATCCTAGATTTGGCTGCCAACAATCTGACAGGAAGCATTCCTTCTTGCTTTGAAAACATGAATGGAATGAAGAGAGGGGCTTATAGAAGCGTTGAAACGGTATATTTCTCATTTTCCTTTCCCGAGCCGTCAATTTATTTCAACACCTGACTGGGAAGTTGAGCGTGTGTCAGAGACCATGAGAGGATTAGAGATCGAATTCACCAAGAATTCCAAGCTCTTAGTTGATCTGGATCTTTCAAGTAATCGTTTGGTTGGATCAATCCCGGAAAAGTTGGTTGCTCTTTCTGGGTTGATTGCGCTAAACTTGTCTCATAATCATCTTTCTGGGAAGATCCCAAGCGATATTGAAAATTTGACATTACTGGAGTCTCTCGACCTCTCAAATAACCAGTTATCAGGGCAGATTCCACATGGATTATCATCTTTGACAGCATTGAGCTATCTCAACTTGGCAAATAACAACCTCTCCGGACATGTTCCTCAAGGAACTCAGATATCGACCATTTATGATCAAAATTCATCGATTTTCAGTGGAAACCCTTATCTCTGTGGGGATCCACTTCCACGAAAGTGCAATGCTAATGGTGCAGAGCCTCCACAAACACCGAAAAGCACACCAACAATGGGGAAAGAAGAGCACTTGTCAGATGAATTCATTCTGTACATTGTTGTAGCTCTTGGATACGCTACTGGATTTTGGGGAATCATCCTGGTTTTGATGTTCAAGAAAAGTTGGAGAATCGCATGCTTCAAGTTTGTTGATGAGATTGTAGACAAGGTGTATGTTGCTGTTTCAGTGAAGCTGGCCAAGCTTCATTGCAGATGATTCAGAGGTATACAATCGCATGGAACATAGATGCAAATTATTTTATCTGAGTGGCTGCTGTTTTTGTTTTATAATATATGCAAGTAATTTCAGTAATAAAGAACAGCACTCTCTTTTGTATCTTTAGACATTTGGCTCTAAATACCATAATCTCTCTTTATTCATTAACGATTAATTACAAAAAACAAAAAAAAAAGGGTCCAACTGGAAACTAAAATTGGACAGTGTATTTCCTGAAGTCATGCAAAGAAGTCACTTTGCTTTAGGCGAACTTCGTCCTTCATTTTGTCCAAAGGTTTCAACTGATTTTCAATTTGCACTAGTGAAACCAATTCAAAGGAAGTGCTTTTGGAAGTGTAAATAATTGTTTCAGGCGTAATTGTTTTTTTATTATTTTTGGCAAAACAATGTTGCGGATAACCTTCTCTAGACGACAAAAGGTTGTGCTTTGGTTTAACTTGTGCCTTTTAATGGTGATTATTCACGTATGATCGTTGCCATTTAATTACTAGATTTCAATTATGTGTTTTTGACTAGGAACTTTCAACGATTCCATCCACTATTTTAGCATAATAATTTTTTTTTTTTAATTTTATTATTCGTTACATATATGAACTATTTATCGTTGAATAGAACATTGAAATTTTTTTTAATGTAAAAAAAAAAAAAAAGTGTTTTAGAAAGACCAACATGACTTTTAGTTTTGGCTATTTTAAGTACCATTTGAAGGAGTCATGTTTTCACAAAATACCAATAATTCTTAGCTGCATGGCTATACAGTTCTGAAAAAGCAAACCAGAATAAGCAATAATGTTAAAAACAATACCTCCACTCTCAATCTTTTTCCATTTCTTAAAATTGTTAAAAATCATATCAATTCGAAATTTTGAACATTATAAGATTTTCCAATATTACCTCTTCTTACTTACATTCGTGCACTCTGGCAACAAGGTTGTCACCAAATCATTTTAAATGCAATAAAGATAATGACATTTAGTGAATTTCAAATTTTAAGTTTAAAATTTGACTTGTAAAAATTTGATTGGAAATAACATTTAATAATTTTAAGTAGGTAACCCTATTGTATAGAGTACTCATTTATATTTTGCTTGACCAAGTAAGTATTAAGGGTCATAGGATGGGTTTCTAGTAATAATTTTCTAGAACTTATTTCCATAAGATAAGATATGGGTATATGATTTCTTCATACCTTATATTCACCGCATAACCTACATGATAAGGTATAAAATATACAGGTTCACTCTACCCATGGCATTCATTAAATAATATAATATATGTTAATGAGTAAAAAATAAGATTGATCAAGAAAAGAATGAAAAATATATCATATTTATGTTGAAAAGGAACACCCAAGCCTAATACAAAACCTAAACCTAAAGCCCACTACCTCTCTCTAGATGATAATTTTCATTCCAATTTACTACAAGTTGCGCAAGTTTAATTTGATATCTCATAAACTTAAAATAGCAAACATAGAAAAAATTACCTTTTCAATATCATAGGTTTTGCTATAGATTCCTTAGGTTTTGCATATTGAATAACATGTTATATTATATATAAATTACTTTTTTAATATCATATAAAAATTGTTGAAAAAATAAGAAAAAAAATTATAAGTTTCATAAAATACCTTGTATCTTGTAGATTTTAGAGAATACGAATTTTAGGGTAGCTCTAGGTATTATATGCTAAGTTTCAATTCCAGAATTTGAAAACCGATATTATATAAGATAGAGTATGAATAGAATCTCAAATCTTACTTACTCTTTACTTTCTTGACTCATCTTATTTGTTTTAAAGTCATTCAATGCAAGTCATTTTTTATGTTGATGCTTAGCCTTATTCCACATGCTATGGTTTGAAGAACTGTTTTATATGTAGATGAAATCACTAAGTGGTCACAAATGCTTCTTACATGTTTGAAAATTCTTCGTTTGTCATTTTCGTTGTAAAATTTACATGCAAAAATGAATCTTAAAATAAGATGCTTATTGTTATGATCATTGTTACTTTGTACTATAAACAACAATTTTCTAAAGGAATGTATCAGTTTAACCTTCTATAAAATTTTACCAATATTATTGTGGGAAAAAAAAAAAGATAATTAATGATACTTATAATATGATCGGAGCTTTACAATGTCAAGAATGGAAGTCATCTTTGAATAGATGTGTCCACTTGATATTTGGGATAGAGCTATTGATATTTACAATGTCAAGTATAATTAATGATACTTATAATATGATCGGAGCTTTACAATGTCAAGAATGGAAGTCATCTTTGAATAGATGTGTCCACTTGATATTTAGGATAGAGCTATTGATATTTACAATGTCAAGTATAATTAATGATACTTATAATATGATCCGAGCTTTACAATGTCAAGAATGGAAGTCATCTTTGAATAGATGTGTCCACTTGATATTTGGGATAGAGCTATTGATATTGATGGTTGTGCTTCTTCTACTCTTTTGGGTTAGAAATTTATTAGGCCAGGCTAAAGTCACAGTGTACTCTCCTGTTCATTTGTCAACAAGAAATTTGAGCAAGATTTATGGTGTGTTTATTTAACAAGGACATCTTTTTAATTTATGTAATAGAAAATTTACATGGTTACTTATAAAACATGTTAATTAAAATAAAGTGCATTACTATAAATAAAGAATAATTTTTTTGCTTCACTGCTTTTCACCGTCGTCCTCCTCCTCCTCCCATAACCCCACCAACCTTTTTTTTTAATTAATTTATAACGAAGCATTAGCCAATCAAATAAAAATGTTTCGAAGCTTGTTGTTTTGGCCAAAGCATAAACAAGCCTAAAAATCGGTTAGGATTGTTTTTGTGTACTTTTACTTTCAAATTAAAGAATCCTTCCCCTTATAATCTTACTAAAAAAATGTCTGTTTATGTTGCTTTTTGGGAAAATGAGAGAATGATGCCTTGTGGCAACATATGATAGAAAGAGCTGATTGGATTAAGTTAAATTTGTGATTTGTAAGCATAATCAAGTTTCATGTGTTTTGAAACGTAAATGGAATTTAGTTGTTTTATTAACTTGCTAATTAGGGCTGGGCAAAAAAATCGATCTAATCGCAAATTGGATCAAATTGAATCGAATCATAAATTAGACTTAAACCATCATTTTAGGTTCGAAAAATTACAAACTAAACCATTTTAAACCAAACTGAACCATGGAAGTAAAGGGAAGAAAATAACGGTGAAAATATAGAAATATATGATTAAAAAAGAGGATTTCATGTTATTTATTCAAATCATTCTCTTATTTAGCTTTTATCAAGTAACATATTATTTTTTATTTGTATTTTTAGTTATTTACTGATATAGAAATCATAATTACCCTTTTAAATATTTTAAATAGGTATTAAAAAATAATAATAAATTAAATATTTTTTTATGCTAAGTATGATTTTTCGTGGCTTATTGCATCATATATATATAATTAATTAATAGAACATGTAAAAATACTTCAAACTGTGAATCAAACTATAATGAACTAATTTTTTTTTTGTTATAAAAAATTACGAACTGAATTATATAATTAGAAAAAAAATTCAGAAAAAAAAAAAAACCGAATTGTATTATATAGTTCAATTTGTTTAGAAATATAAAACTTGCCTAACATAATAATGTATAGATCATGATTCTAAAATTGTCTAAATTTTCTTGTATTTCTATTTCAATCTTGCAGAATAAACAAACATATAAAATTATTAAAATCATGCAAAGCATCTAAAAGACAGAAAAGGGACTTTTGGGGGGCGTTGATCAGATGCAAGTCGTTTTTTATGTTGAAACTTGCGCTTTATCCACAGGCTGCGGTTCGAAAGAATTTTCTTGACTTGATCAAAATCATGGAAGAGTCACGAATGCTTTTAAGATGTTTGAAAATTCTTGGGCAGTTTTTACATCATGAAATTTAAAAGGTTTTCCAATATATGAAATATTACTATAGTAAAATGAAATTGATAACAAGATACATGTTAACTATAAACTAATTATTAAAGAAAGATAATTCCAATAATATATTGAGAGTTTCAACTAATTTTCACTTTGCACTTGTGAAACCAATTTAGAGGAAGTGCTTTTGGAAGTGTAAATAACTGTTTCAATTGTAACTTCTTTTTTTCTTTTAAAAACAATGTTGCGGATAATCTTTTATAGATCATAAAAGGTTGTGCTTTGGTTTAACTTGTGGCTTTTCATGGCGATTATTCATGTATGACCATGGTCATTTAATTACTACATTTCAATTATGTGTTTTTAATTAAGATTTACAACAGTTCCGTCCACTATTTTTGTGGAATCAGTTTAGTCATTAATCTAATTGTTCAGTTACATATATTAAATATTTATTATCAATCAATGTTAAATCTTCACCATTAATTTGTTGGACTAGTTGAGCAAAACCATAAAAATTTCCTTAACATAAAAAAAAAAAAAAAAAGTGATTTAGAAAGATCAAGATGACTTTTAATTTTGTCTATTTTGAGTACCATTTCAGGAGTCGTGCTTTGAAAAATTACCAACAATTCTCTTATGCATGGCTTTAGATTTATAAAGGACTTTACTGCAAATAAAGAATTTTCTACTTCTGCTTTCCTTCTTCATTCATCTATACTAGCTTAAAAAAAAAAAAAAAAAAATCAAATATCCCTGCACAAGAACTAGCAAAACACCCATAACCCAAAGCCTACACATCATTCATGCTGCTCACTATGAAAACCTCTTTAATTCCAAAGTATGCCATTATAATGGTCCTTTCCATTACAACAGGACCATGGCCCTGTTTGAGCAACATTAATAGGACCACCATCACCTGCAATGAAGAAGATCGAGAAGGTCTAATCAAGTTCAGTGGGAGCCTGTTAGACCCACACAATCTGCTTTCTTCATGGAAAAGTGGAGAAGATTGTTGCAAATGGAGGGGAGTCACCTGCGATACGGTGACCGGCCGTGTAATCAAGTTAGCACTCCAACCAGTTCCAGTTTTACCGGACGACGACGATTGGATCGGTTCAGATGTAGACACGTATCCACCTTCTCAAGCGCACCAGAACTGTACCCCTGTTGGAACTAGGGAATTAAGTAGTGGTCTAGTCTCATTGAGATACTTAAGCCACCTTGATTTAAGTGGTATTTGGTATACAAATACCACAGTTGTTCCTTCCTTCTTTGGTTCAATGAAACGGCTTAGACACCTCCATCTGGAGGGAAATATTGCCCGAATGAAAGATGGCTGTGATCTCCTTAGTCCTCTTGACTATCAATTCGGGCTTGCCTTCACAGAGGCTTCATATAGTAATTTGGCCGTTGAAGATGTCTCATGGCTTTCTCATCTCCAAGATCTGGAATCTCTCGAAATGGGTCTCATCCACTTTGAGAAACCGCATGATTTCATGCATGTTCTCTCCAATAATCTTCCTTCTTTATCTCATCTTGGAATATCCAATTGTCCGCTTTTAAACTCAGATATTTCTCTTCTTAATTCCACTTTCCTCAGCCGACTTCAGTACCTTGACCTCTCAAGCAATAGTCTTCTTGGGCAGATTCCTACTGCATACGGAAACATGACTTCTCTCCAATACCTCGACCTTTCGGGGAACTTTTTTAGCTCCCAAGTTCCAGTATGGTTTGGGGATCCGAACAGCCTTGCTTATATTGATATAAGTGGAAACGAGTTTGACCATATTGCTGATGGGTTGCTTACTCTGCTCAAGAACAATCGGAATCTGAAATCCTTAAGGGCGTGTCCGTACGTGTCACAGAAGCCTCAGCAAACGGGCTTCCCTTTCCATTATAATCATTCATCTGGATCCATTGGAGGTAATTTAGAATTATTAGAACTAAACGGTTGTGGACTTCCGGGTTCTATACCAATTTGGTTCCAAGACATGAAAAGGTTGAAGCATTTACTTCTCCCGGGTAATTTCTTTCAAGGTTCAATTCCGATATTACCTAATTTGAAGGTAATAGATCTTTCAGATAATGGGCTAGAAGCGGTGAATCTGACATCATTAACTAAACTACCAAGTTTAGAATCACTGCATCTTAGTGAAAACATGTTGAAAGAGGATATTCTCGAGTCATTAGGTGCATTAAGGAACTTGAGGAAAGTAGATGTTTCGGATAATCAAATGAATGGGACAATCCCAGCAACAATAAGCAGGTTATTGGCCTTGAAATCAATCAGTCTTGAGAATAATAATCTACAAGGAAGCATCCCTGAATCCTTAGGAACATTGCCAAACTTGAGAGAAGTGTATCTCTCGGGTAATCGCTTGGATGGAAAGATTCCATCGTCACTTGGCGAATCGAGGTCCTTAGATAAGTTGTTCCTCAGTCATAATCGCCTAGAAGGATATATTCCTGACTCATTTGGGCAATTATCGACCTTGCGGTTCTTGGATCTTTCCCGTAATCGTTTGAACGGTACCATTCCGATCAGCGTCGGACAACTTTCTAACCTGGTAGAGCTGGTTCTATGCAACAATTTATTCGAGGGTACGGTTTCTGAATCCCATTTCTTAAATCTCTCCAAGTTGAAATTTCTTGACGTCGGCCAAAATAATCTTACTTTTAAAGTGAGTTCAGACTGGGTTCCACCTTTCCAACTTCTTTTCATTGGATTAGGATCATGTAAGTTGGAGACTGAATTTCCAAGATGGATACAGACACAAAGGGTTGCAACAACATTGATTTTATCCAATTCGCGCATCCACGGCCCCGTCCCAAAATGGCTAGGTGACATGCAATTCTCCTACTTGGGTCTTTCTCGTAATAGTCTTGTTGGAGAAATACCAATTTTTTCATCTATTTACTTGGTATATATAGACCTTTCTAACAACAAAATCACCGGCAGCCTTCCACTAAATATCAACGAAATGATGCCTAGGCTTCGCTCTCTGTTTCTCTCCAGTAATGCGATTAGCGGTTCACTACCACTGTCATTGTGTGATATGGAAAATTTGTTATCCTTAGATCTCTCAAAAAATAACCTATCTGGTAGTATTCCTGATTGTTGGGGGAACAAATCCGGATTGTCTCTTATCAATTTCTCATCAAATAAGTTCTCTGGACTTATTCCAAAATCCCTTGAATCTATTCCTTATCTCGTGTCTTTACACTTGAGTGGTAATAGTCTCTCTGGACGGTTTCCCGAATCTATGGGGAAATGGCCGAGGCTAGTGATTTTGGATCTTGGTGAGAATAATTTTTCTGGAAATCTACCTTCATCAAGTGTTATGAGCCGCGATTTGCGAATTCTAAGGCTAAGGGGGAACAAGCTCGATGGCATCATTCCCAGGGATTTCTGCTCCCTATATAACTTGCATATCCTAGATTTGGCTGCCAACAATCTGACAGGAAGCATTCCTTCTTGCTTTGAAAACATGAATGGAATGAAGAGAGAGGGTTATAGACGCGATGAAACGGAAGGTTTCTCATTTTCCATTCCGGAGCCGGCAATTGGTACAACACCTGACTGGGAAGTTGAGCGTGTGTCAGAGACCATAAAAGGATTAGAGATCGAATTCACCAAGAATTCCGACCTCTTAGTTAATCTGGATCTTTCAAGTAATCGTTTGGTTGGATCAATCCCGGAAAAGTTGGTTGCTCTTTCTGGGTTGATTGCGCTAAACTTGTCTCATAATCATCTTTCTGGGAAGATCCCAAGCGATATTGAAAATTTGGCATTACTGGAGTCTCTCGACCTCTCAAATAACCAGTTATCAGGACATATTCCAAATGGATTATCATCTTTGACAGCATTGAGCCATCTCAACTTGGCAAATAACAACCTCTCCGGACATGTTCCTCAAGGAACTCAGATATCGACCATTTATGATCAAAATTCATCGATTTTCAGTGGAAACCCTTATCTCTGTGGGGATCCACTTCCACGAAAGTGCAATGCTAATGGTGCAGAGCCTCCACAAGCACCGAAAAGCACACCAACAATGGGGAAAGAAGAGCACTTGTCAGATGAATTCATTCTGTACATTGTTGTAGCTCTTGGATATGCTACTGGATTTTGGGGAATCATCCTGGTTTTGATGTTCAAGAAAAGTTGGAGAATCGCATGCTTCAAGTTTGTTGATGAGATTGTAGACAAGGTGTATGTTGCTGTTTCAGTGAAGCTGGCCAAGTTTCATTGCAGATGATTCAGAGGTATACGATCGCATGGAACATGGATGCAGATTATTTTATCTGAGTGGCTGCTGTTTTTGTTTTATAATATATGCAAGTAATTTCAGTAATAAAGAATAGCACTCTCTTTTGTATCTTTAGACATTTGGCTCTAAATACCATAATATCTCTTTATTCATTAAGGATTAATTACAAAAAACAAAAAAAAGAAAAGGGTCGAACTGGAAACTAAAATTGGATAGTGTATTTCTTCAAGTCATGTAAGGAAGTCACTTTGCTTTAGGCGAACTTCGTCCTTCATTTTGTGCAAAAGTTTCCACTGATTTTCACTTTGCACTTGTGAAACCAATTCAAAGGAAGTGCTTCTGGAAGTGTAAATAATTGCTTCAGGCGTAATTTTTTTTTTTTATTGTTTTTGGCAAAACAATGTTGCGGATAACCTTCTACAGACGACAAAAGGTTGTGCTTTGGTTTAACTTGTGGCTTTTATTGGTGATTATTCATGTATTATCGTGGCCATTTAATTATGGGATTTCAATTATGTGTTTTTAGTGCAATTAGTCTCATTCTTAATTTTATTATTTAGTTATATATATGAAATATTTTTCGTTTAGCCGAATCATAAAAATTTCCTTGATGTTAAAAAAAAAAAAGGTTTTTTAAAATGACCAACATGACTTTTAGTTTTTGCTATTTTAAGTAAGGAGTCATGTTTTGACAAAATACCAATAATTCTCCGTTGCATGGCTACAGAGTTCTGAAAAAGCAAACCAGAATAAGCAATAATGTTAAAAACAATACCTCCACTTTCAATCTTTTTCCATTTCTTAAAATTGTTAAAAACCATATCAATTCGAAATTTTGAACATTACAAGATTTTCCATATTACCTCTTCTTACTTACATTCGTGCACTCTGACAATATGGTTTTGTCACCACATTATTTTAAACGCAATAGAGATAATCGATGGAATATGACATTTAGTGAATTTTAAATTTTAAGTTTAAAATTTGATATGTGAAAATTCGATTAGAGATAATATTTAATAATTTTAAGTAAGTAACTCTATTATATAAAGTACTTACTTATACTTTGCTTGACCAAGTATTAAGAATCATAAGGTAGGTTTCAAGTTATAATTTTTTAAAACTTGTTTCAATCACCTACATTACCTACATTATAAGTTATACAATATGCAGGTTCACTCAACTCATGACATTCATTAAATAATATAATATATATTAATGAGTAAAAAATAAGCTTGATCAAGAAAGGAATGAAAAATATGTCTTATTTATGTTGAAAAGAAACACCTAAGCCTAATACAAACCCTAAACCTAAAGCCCACTGCCTCTTTCTAGATGATAATTTTCATTCCAATTTCCTATCAGTTGCATAAGTTTAATTTGATATCTCATAAACTTAAAATAGCAAACATAGAAAAAATTACCTTTTCAATATCATAGGTTTTGCTATAGATTCCTTAAGTTTTGCATATTGAATTACTTGTTATATTATATATAAATTATTTTTTTAATATCATATAAAAATTATTGAAAAAAAAGAAAAAATTATCAGTTTCATAAAATAGCTTGTATTTGTAGATTTTAGAGGGTACAAATTTTAGGGTAGCTCTAGGTATTATATGTTAGGTTTCAATTCCAGAATTTGAAAACTGATATTATATAGGACAGAGTATGAATAGAATCTCAAATCCTACTTACTCTTTGCTTTCTTGCTCATCCTCTTTGTTTTAAAGTCATTCAATGCAAATCGTTTCTAATGTTGATGCTTAACCTTATTCCACATGCTATGGTTTGAAAAACTGTTTTATATGTAGATGAAATCACTAAGTGGTCACAAATGCTTCTTACATGTTTGAAAATTCTTTGTTTGTCTATAATTTATATACGATAATGAAACTTCAAATAAGATACTATAAACAACAATTTTTTAAAGGAATGCATCAGTTTAATTTAACTTTTCATAAAATTTTACCAGTATTATTGTTGAAAAAAAAAAAGATACTTATAAAAAATAAGATAATTAATGATACTTATAGTATGATAAGAGCATTACAATGTCAAGGATGGAAGTCATCTTTGAGTAGATGTGTCTGCTTGATATTTAGGATGAAGCTATTGATATTGATGGTTATGCTTCTTCTACACGTTTGGCTTGGAAATTTATCAGGCCAGGCTAAAGTCACTATACTCTGCTATTCATTTGTCAACAAGAAATTTGAACAAGATTTATGGCGCATTTATTTAACATGGACATCTTTTTTATTTATGTAATAGAAAATTTACATGCCGCACCACCACGACGCGCCCCACACCCCCTCCCCACCTAACCTAGCCACCCTTTTAATTAATTTATAATGAAGCATCGGTCAGTCAAAAAAATGTTCCGGAGCTTGGAGTTTTGGCCCAAGCACAAACAACCTAAAAATAGATTAGGACTGTTTTTGTATATTTTTACTTTCAAATTAAAGAATCCTTCCCCTTGTAATCTTAACAAAAAATGTCTTGTTTATGTTGCTTTTTTGGAAAATGAGCGAATGATGCCTTGTGGCAACATATGATAGAAAGAGTTAATTGGATTAAGTTGAATTTGTGATTTGTAAAGCATAATCAAGTTGTTGATGTGTTTGAAATGTAAATAGAATCTCGTTGTTTTATTAATTTGCTAAGAAAGGCTGGGCAAAAAAATTGGTCGAACCACAAACTGAACCGTAAATTAGGTTCAAAAAAATTGCGAATCAAACTATTTTAAACTAAACCAAACCATGAGAAGTAGAAGGAAGGAAAATAATAGTAAAATGTATAGAAATATATGACTAAAAAAGAGGATTTCATATTACTTATCCAAATCCTTTCTTATTTAGTTTTCATCAAATAACTTTTTTTTTTTAAATTTGTATTTTTACTCATTTACTTATATAGAAATCATAATTAACTTGAGAGAAAAAATAAAATCTCCTTAAATATTTTAAAAAGGTATTGATGATGATGAGTGATATCAGAAAAATGATAATAAATTAAATATTCTTTATGTTAAGTACAATTTTTCATAATTTATTGTCTCATATATATAAGAAAAAAAAAATAGTGATACATATAAAAATGGTTTGAACCTTGAATGAAACTAGGCCGAACCATTTTTATTAGGTTAGAAAATTACAAATTGAACCATTTAGTTAGGTTAGATTGGGGGGGGGGGGGGGAGGGGGTTATAGTTCGGTTCAAGGGATGAACCACACCAAAATGAACTACACTCACCCCTAATGCTGAGAACAATATGAAAATCATGATAGTGGTGGTGCATCATATTCTTACCTAATATTAAGATACACTTTAGATTGCATTTGTTGCTTTTATTTACCTTAGAAGTTTATTTTCTCTTTTAATGTAGAGGAACCATACTTATCAATGTAGTTACAATGAAGAGTGTTTATGGTTTGGTTTAATTCATTTTAGAAATCGAGCAACATTTTAAATTGTTCAGTTCAAACTCTTAATGAATGAAATCGTTTTTAATTATTAAACATTATAAATGGTTTAATTTGGTTTGAATTACTTTTAAAAATATTTTATTCTAATCAATAATATTAATAGTAATCAAAGTTTTCAACCAAATATTGATATTAAAAATTTGGAGCATTTGCAAGTGTCAAAGCCACATAATAGTATATCATGGCACCATTGCGTCATAGGTGATAATGAAGGCACACAAGTCTATTTAAGAGATAAGAGACGACGATGACAGAAAAGGAGTGGACTATAAAGGTCAAGAGTGAAATGAGAGGCAACAAAAATAAAAAGGTAAATAAAGTTAGTCTAAAATTTTAATATGTTTAAAACTAAAAGATGTTGCTTATTTTTTATTTTTCAATAAGAAGTAATTTGGTTCGAATTTAAGTAATTCGGTTTGATTTAACTTTTTGAATGGAACTACAAACCACTTGAACTCTTTGCAATCCGAGCTACAAACTGAATCAAAATATAAAAAGCCCTACTTTATGATTTGGTTCAGTTGATTTGATTCAATGAACAACTCTAGTTACAACATAAATGAAGGAAGATGCATAAACCACATTTTATGACTTGGAAATAAAGTTTATAGAGGAACCATAAAATACCTACCATAATAACATATAGATCATGATTCTAAAATTGTCTAAGCTTTCTTGTATTTCCATTTCAATCATGCAGAATAAACAAACATATAAAATTATTAAAAACATGTAAAGCATCTAAAAGGCATACAAACATTTGAAAATCATCCATTTTTTTTTTTTTTAAACTATAGTCATGAACATGCACACAAAAGACCTTAGAATGATACAAAACACCACTGAATCTTATTTCTCTAATAAACATGTAAAATCTAAACCGTTATGATTATAATACTTAGACAAAACCTACTCTCATCAAAAGCTGGCAATTTGGCACATAACTAATAAACAAGTTTACATTAGAAAAACTTGATATAATTATAAATGGATCAAACCATTTCGACCCATTTATAAACATTTTTAGGTTTGTGTCTAGCACTTAAGATACATTCACTAACTTGCCAATCTACCTGAGGTTAAGGATTTTTAACATTATTTCAAGTTTTTACCCTAAGTTAGAACTTAACTCTAATAGATATTTTTTATAATTGATAAGTGGATGTCTTTTTCTTGTATGTATTGTCATGCCTTGTAGGGAACCCTAAACTTGACAACCTACCATAGTTACCTAACCCCCATTAGATAACCGTGAAGCGTCTATCCTTTATCTTAAAATATCTTATCAAGATTGAACAATAAAAGGAAAAGGCCTCATATAGATTTTCACTTCATATTTCCTTACTTGAAACCTGGATATTCAAAGTCCCAAAACCATATTTAAGGTTTTCTAGCAGTTACTCATCCTAAGTAACATTTAAATTAGACCTCATCTAGGTCTTATTACACAACGGGACCAAAATACATGAAGTCATCCAAAATAGCCTTTATACAATATACTATATTATTCTAGACTAGTTTCAAGAAACTTATACTCTAACTCTCGATCCTTACTCCCAATTCCATTTCTTTCCCATCAATGAATTACTTACTTAGGTGACGAGCCTACTCAGAAGGTTCATGTCATCACGACTTGCATCATAAAATCTAAAGGAAAGTGAGCAACTACTACTTAGTGAGATGGGAGTGCAATCCTCTCAATATTGCACATGCACAAGCAAGTCAAATAAGTTCTCAAACATATGCCATGCATGGATAAACAAATGCAATGTAGCATGACACAGTCTTCCAGTAACTATCGTGAAGTCTAGGTTTTAATGCCCCTATTGACCTTAGGTTAGGGATTCTCATAACCATTAATACCTAAGTATCCCAAATCTACTTATTTCTCATCTTATCACTTAATCAATTATCCTAAAGCTTTTAAAGTCTTAAGCTCCAAATGCCTTAATTGCACTCTATGCACACACCCCCACAAATGGAGAAGACCTTTAATCTTAGTTTTGTCAAATGTGTAACAACCCCCAAGTCATTTAGTTTGCTATTGGTAGGATGGTAATCCCTACTCGATTAATTCTTGCACATCCTGTAGCAGTGATGACCTTCTACGAAATGCGATATATTATGCAATGCATGTCAAGTTTTAGTTAAGTTCTATCTTTGAGTTAATTTGTTCAAGGTGATCAAATAATATACTGTCAAAAGACAATCTTTATTCTAAACAACAAACCATTTAAGCAATCAAAGAAAAACACTTCAAGGGAAAAGCACAAGAAACCAAGAAAATCATTCAAGCAAAAACCATTCACACCCTGTTGTCGCCTATACAACACCACAAGGAACTCAATCTATACAAATCATAAACAAAGTAATGGAATCTAATCCATCCCTCTACCATTTACCCCTAATATCTCCATGAAACCACCCACATTAAACCACTTTCATTATCATATAATTTTCCTTCTCAAACTAACTATCTCTCCCTCACTATCACCATCACAACACATTTCATTTATCAGCTAAGAACACCTGCAAATTCTCGTACACAACAATACTTATATATATATATATTATATATATATATATATATATATAATTCAACTTCGTTTACATGTACCCAAACGAGGATGGAAATGAGTTTGGCTTTGCCTATACCTTTAAATCTTTATCCTTAAACATTCGAGAATTAAATATGTAAAAGGAATTACATACATTTTCCTATTCAAAATGGCCTTACTTCTAATAAGCTTGTATATACTTTTGCTTGAAAAATTAGTCTACTTACAATTTGCATCAATCAAAAACATATTGGTATTATGGTTTTCAAAATAGGTTTATATCTATATACATGTGTATATATATATAAGTTAAAAGTTTACTAGGGGTATAATATGGCTGCATGTATATAAGTAGATTTAGACCTTGATTACTAAAAGCTTAAGTATATGTTTAGGCTTAAGTGGAAAACTTTGGTTTGTAATAATTTAAAAATTCCAATAGAGTTGATCTTTTCTAAATATGTTGTAATACAATTATATATAAAAAAAATATACTTATACATATAAAGGGAAAGGGCAACATTCATACACTACACCTATACAACACACTTACATAACACACATACACAACCCACGCATACACACACATTGCACCATTGGCCAAATGGGTTCAATAAGGACCGCTCGGCCAATCCCCACATAATGCACACATACACAAAACAAATGAACCGATAGGCTAGTGAATTTTTACACCAATAGGACACTGAATCTTAGATTTTCCAACCCTTCCCTTAATCGTCAAGATGATGATTTTTGCATCGGCTTAATGATATTCACCTATATATTCATCTAACTTTTGTTCTCTTTGAATAATTTCTTCCCAACCCCACACACACCACATACAACACTAGTAACAATAGCAAACACAAAATAACAACAACAGCTAACAAGAAAACGAACACATACCTAAGATAACACAAACAATCATAACATTGTAACATATAATAGAGTTTTTCCACTTACCTTGACTTCATCTTCTAAGGCTCAAAGTAATCCTTGGGCACTTGTGATAAGTTGAAATCTTCACCTATTTTTCAAGAACAAAAGGTGAACTACATTACTCTAAACTTAGTTAAAACTTACTACTCTTTAAGTTTTCAAGTTCCATTTTAAGTTAAAAACCTTTATACTACTCTAAACTTAACTTAATTTTTGCGTTTGAAGTTTACCTATCACGAGTAGTCTTGATTCATAGAGCTCTTCTTAGGAATCGTAATGGTGGCTTTGGATCATGATTTGGATTTTGTATGAGAAATTTACAAATTTTTGAAGTTTTTGGGGTGTTTCGTTTAACATAGAGGAGAAGGAAGAATGTCTAAGGAAGAAGAAATAAAGGATAGAGAGAAAGGTGGTAGGGGCTTATAAGGTAAGGAAATTTTGAATTTTTTTGGTCCGTTCAACACATGTACAACAATCTTAGTTAAAAGTTCTAACTATAATATTTTTACATAAAACTTTATGACTAAACTAAATAAATTATCTTAAGTCTTAATATTTACAAGAAATTTTTGTTTAACTAGATTAAGCCTATAATTTTAATTTATTTCATCTTTTATTTCATAATTTACTTAATTATTTTCTCAAATAACTATTTTCCTTAATTTAGAATTTTAAGTATTAAGAATAAAGCTTTTAAGATAATTATTAGACTAATTTGGTCTTAAGATTTAGTTCAATTGTGGGGTTTTGCATTTATCATCTAATTTAAAATTTAAGAAAAACTATTTTCATGATGAAAATTTAGGAGCTTTGGTAGTTTGTTTATGATAGGACATCCATTGTTTTATAAAATCTCATGGTCTTGTCTTATATGTGAATGTTTTCTTGCTATGAGTTTTATCTATGGTTTTCTCTTTAATATAATATGGGGATTATATTTTGAGGTGTCCTATATCCTTTTTTTCTTTCTTTCTTTCTTTCTTTTTATTTTATTTTTTTATTTTATGAGTATAGTTAAGGTAAGATAGAAAGATTCGAATTTACTCTATCCTATTAAGAGATCAGCGTTCATATCACTAAGTTATAAGACCTCAATCGATATATCTTTGATATCTCTTTCCCATAATAAGTTTATACTGCAATATTCTATTTCCTTAGATCTAATGATCTTTCCTATATCTAATAAGCATTTGTAATGCCTCAAAACCTAAAGTGTCACAGCCCGCTACATGTTACTACTACTGAGGGATACGCTAAGGCTCTAAAACTCCATCATACTTCGAAATCTACTCATGTATATTATCCATCATACTACTATAACTATAATCAAATGAATAACTCACATGAGTCATTCCAAATTTCATTATTTAATAATCACAAAGTCTCAAGCTACAATTTATCTCCATAACTTCAATAAAATATCAATTTACAAATATTCAAAATTCTTGTTACTCTTCTTCCACATAATAATAGTGTTCTCTTCCCATCATATCTATGTAATGTCCCATCAAGTTTCCGTTCTCATCATACTCTAGTTGTTTGTCATTTTCGCCTGCAACTAAAAAAATATAGGAAGGGGGTGAACCTAAGCTCAATATGTGAGTACTACACCTACATGCTCATGACACACCACAATAATAGCACATGCATATATGCAACATTTATCCCTAACATATTTACCATTCAGTTCACACATTAGGACCAAAATGAATTATTACATCATGATACCACTTAATTCACAAATCATCTTAGCATTTCATTATTTCACATACAACTCATTTGATAGCTTTCTAACAATCACATACAACAAACATAATAAGCACATACCTAGCATCCTAGCCTTAAGCACTTCTTCTCCCAAACTTAAGCTAAGTGAATATTTGTATAATCATTAAGACATCATCCTTAGTACTAATCCAACATATTATAACTTTCTTAATTCCACTTATTCTATTAGGTCATCTAAGGTTTTACTAATTGTTTTGGCTATGTGGAATTTGGTTAATTAAGAAGATAATTTGATATATATTGATAATGTTCATCACTTAACATGGCCATGTTGGAGGTTGTGTGACCTAACATGGGCTAGTAAATGACCATGTTAAAGGTCATGTATCTTTCAATGAGATTTAACTTCAACACGGTTGGAACACAATCGTGTTGGGAGGCCGTGTTTTTCTTAATTCAACAGCATCAAAACACGATGATGTTGGGAGGCCGTGTATCTCTTGGCATAACTTTTGGACTCAACACGATCAAAACATAATCGTATTGGAAGGTTGTGTTCTTATTTAACACGGGGGGTAACACGATTGTGTTGTATGGTTATATATCTCTCCGTACGCCTTGATAATTCAACATGAGAGCAACACGACCATATTAGATAGTCGTATATCCCTCAGTATGTCATTCAAACTCTAATTTTTTTTTCTACATTAATTCATCTAATCTCTTCATTTTTAATCCTAAGTTTAAGTAAATCCAAAAATATGAATTAGAATCTCTTACTTGATTGGAATTTCTCTTGAAGCCCCCAATTCAATTGCTCCCGTGCTTATTCAATCCGCCCTTAAACTCATTCCTATAAATGAACCGATTCAATCTATGATCTTTAAATTCCACTGTTAGAATAGATCTTGGTTATAAAATGAAAGCATTACCTTTTACTACGTAGCGCTACCTCTTTGGATTGCTTTAGGTTTCCTAAAGAAGCTCTCTTTCAGTTTTTGTGTTACTCGATCTCTCTAGATTTGCAAAAGAGAAAAACCTTAGGTTAGTTTCACATTTATATAATCTCCCTAGGAAAAGACGAAACCGCCATTGTCCTATTTACCACATTGCCATTTATTATGTTTATACATATATATATATATATATATATATATATATATATATAACATGTATTACATTCTCTCCCCTTATTAAAACTTTTTTCCTCGAAAGTCACCTAGAATTAGAAAAAAATTTAGATGCTTTCTCTTCATTTCTTCTTCTAATTCCCATATTGCTTATCTTGTTTGATTTGTTCATTGCACTTTGATATAAGGAATACTTCTTCTTCTTAAAACTTGTTTCTTAGTATCCACTATCCTCATAAGTTTCTCTATAGAAAACAAATCTAGTTGTACCTTCAAAGGTTCTAAGGCCATCACTTGATTTGGGTTTAGTATGAACTTTCTTAACATTGACACATGAAACACATCATGTACTTCGGGTAAACTTGGCGGTAAGGCTAACTTATATACAACTGTCCCGACTCTTTCTAGAATTTTGAATGGACCCACATATCTTGGATTCAACTTACCCCGCAGTCCAAACCTGATTACCTCTTTAGTTAGAGATATCTTCAATAAGACTTTATCTCTCACTTGAAACTCTAGAGGGCGTCGCCATTTGTTTGTATAACTTTTCTAGCGACTCTAGGTTGATAGGATCTATTGCCTTATAACTTTAACCTTGTCTACTATTTCCTGTACTATCTCTAGCCCTAATACCCATCTTTCTCCCACTTCATTCTAATGTAAGGGAGATCCGCACTTCATGCCATATAATGCTTCATAAGAAGCCATCTATATAGTAACTTGGTAATTGTTGTTATAAGCAAATTCTACTAAAGGCAATTGGTCACTCTAGTTACCCCCTTGATCCAAGGTATAAGCTTATAATAAATCTTCCAGAATTTGAATAGTTCTTTCATATTGCCCATTTGTCTAAGGATGAAATGTTGTACTAAACTAGAGTTTTGTTCCCAAAGCTTAATGCAAACTTTTCCAAAATTTGCTCTTAAAACGAGTATCCATGTTAGATGTAATCGTAGCTAGTACCCCGTGTAATTTGACAATCTATTTGATATACAATTGAGTAAGCCTTTCTAGTTTGTAGTCCACCTTAATTGGTAAAAAGTGTGCGGACTTGGTCAATCTATTTACTATCACCTAAATTGCATCATATTTCTCCCTTGTTCTCAGGAGTATTGTGACGAAATCCATAGTTAAATGTTCCCACTTCCATTCAGGCACAAGAAGTGGTTGTAACTCACCAGCTAGTCTTTGGTGTTCAATCTTTATTTACTGACAAGTGAGACACCTGTACGTATATTCTACTATCTCTTGTTTCATATTTTTCCATCAATAAGTATTCTTGAGATCTTTGTACATCTTGTTGCTTTCTAGGTATACTGTATACGCTGAGTAATGGGCTTTCTTCATAATCTTCTTCTTTAATTATGTGTTATTTGGAACACACCATCTGTTACTGTACTTGACTACTCCTTTAGTGTTTAACACAAATTCCATGGCTTCCCCCTGTTTTACTTTGTTCCCTATCTTCTGAATTTCAGGATCTTCTATTTATGCAATTTTAATCTAATCTAAAAGATTAGGTTGGATACTAAATGTAGCCAACCTATTTCCCACTTCTTATATCACCACTTCCAATTTTAGCTTATCCATATCTTTTAGTATCTTCGTCTAAGATGTGATTAATCCTATAATATTTATGTATTTCTTCCTACTTAAAGCATCTGCAACCACATTTGCTTTTTTAGGGTGGTAATGAATTTCCACGTCATAATCATTTATCAATTCTATCTACCTTCTTTTCCTCGCATTCAACTCCTTCTAAGTAAACAAATACTTTAAACTTTTATAATCTGTAAATATTTTACACTTCTCCCCATAAAGATAGTGTCTCTACAATTTCAATGCTAAAATCACAACAGCTAATTCCAGGTCATGGGTAGGGTGATTCTTCTCATATTGTTTCAACCGGCGAGAGGCATATGCAATGACTCTCCCATTTTGCATAAGTATACACCCCAAACCATGATTTGATGCATCACTGAATACTTCAAATTCTTCTCTCATCTTCGGTAAGGCTAATAATAGAGTTGTCATTAATTTATTCTTCAATTTCGTGAAGTTGCTCTCACATTCATCACTCCATACAAACTTGGCCTTTTTCTTTGTCAATTGAGTTGAGGGAGTTGCCAACCAAGAGAATTCTACGAAGCATTTGTAGCACCTAGTTAATCCTAGAAAACTCCTTACTTCTATTACAATTCTTGGTCTTAACCAGTCACTTACTGCCTTCACCTTCTTAAGGTCTACTGATATTTCATTCTCATTCACCACATGTCTTAAGAAAAATACTTGTTCTAACTAAAATTCGCACTTACTGAATTTTGCATAAAGTTTTTCTTCCTTGAGTCTTTCTAGTACGATTATAAGATGTGCTTCATGTTCTTCTCTAGTTTTAGAATAAATGAGGATATCATCTATGAAAACTACTACAAATTGATCTAGCCAATCTCTAAGCACTCTATTCATGAGGTCCATGAGGGCTGCTAGAGCGTTTGTCAAACCAAAAGGCATTACCCAAAACTTGTAATGCCCATACTAAGTCTTGAAAGCAATCTTCTATATGTCTACCTCTTTAATTCTTAACTGATGGTACCCTAATCTCAATTCAATTTTGGAGAATACTTGAGCTCCCTATAATTGATTAAATAGATCATCAATCCTAGGGAGAGGGTATTTATTTTATATTGTGACTCAGTTTAACTCCTTATAATCTATACACAACCTTATATTCCCATCCTTCTTCTTAATAAATAGCACTAAACCACCCCATTATTAGGAAAAACATCTGTATACTCATTCACTACATGCATAGTTCTCAATTCCTTAACCTGTCCTATCTCTACTGATAAGGCTGATAATCTTCCTTTATTCCACAACTCGTATGTTGGAAGAGTCGCAGGTCTCTGTGGATCTAACTTATATACAATTTTCTCTTCATTAGGAAAATCAAACTTAACTACTAGATCATGATAATCTATAGTGGTATGGTACTTATACGGCTAGTTCACCCCTAAAATTAGATCAAACTTTATCATCTCTAATACAAACAATTCAGCTGGCATTTTCTTGCCATGTATTACAATCTCTACATCATTACACATTTGATCTAATTTCCCCCCTACTCTAAATGGAGTATTTATAATCATAGCATTCTCTAATATAACAAATTTTAATCCACATGCATCATAAATACAAGTGACATACAAGAATGTGTTGCACCCGTGTCAAACAGTTAATAGGCAGTATTTGACTTTATAAGCAGTGTACTTGCTATGGTATCTTGATCATGGGCATCCTGTTGCTGCTACTATTGTAATGCAAACACCCTACCAAGTGCCTTCTATTTTGGTCCCACTTTTTGATTTCTACTTAGTGGTCCTTTAGGTGTAGGTCTTATACACTGTTGGGCTTATGGGGTTGCAATCGCTTGAGAATGTTAAGCACCACACTCAAATGATCTGTGCCCTCTCTGCTTACAAGTGTAGTAGAAAGTATGAGGGAAAGTCCTTTTAGTACAACTCCTGCTAGTATGTCCTATTTTACCACAAGAGAAGTATGCCCCTTCTAGCCAATTACACTATTGCGGATCATACAATCCTAAACATTTAGGACATCTCACACCTTAATTTGCCTATTGTGGGGGAGGCAGTGCTAGAGGTGCAAACTTAGTTTGAAGAGGTCTAGGTGCATAAGCCATAGGCTTGGTTAGATATACAACTGGCATATTTCCTTTGTCTGCATAAGATATGTTGGAAACAATCATTTTTCCCAGAACTAATCCTGATCTAGGAGATAGTTGCTCATCTATTCTCTTTTTGCTGTACTCCAAGTACTTTTCTTTGTCAACTACTTTTGCATAAGTAGTCAACTGAAAAGCCCCTACTTCATGTTATAGGGTAAGCTCTAGTCCCCTAAAGATTCTTTTATCCTGGGTGGCATCATCTCCTCTCATCACCTCTAGCAAGAATTTGCTCAAGCAGTGCAGCTCCGCTTCATATGCCTCAATAGATCTACTGTCATGCTGGCAATTATAATAATTCGCTTCCATTTTGTCCCTAATGCTACTAGGGAAGTACTTTTCATAAAAGAGTTCCTTAAACCTTTGCCATTGGTTAAGAGCTCTTGCTAATCTAGACATACTACTCCACCAATCTGCAACTGCTCCCTTAAGTATATAAGCAATATATCTCACTTTTCTATCTTCTGGGACCATAAAGGCTTCAAAGGTCTATTCGGTCTTAGTGATCCAAATTCCTATGTATAATATAGGACTAAAATGAATTATTACATCATGATACCACTTAATTCACAAATCATCTTAACATTTCATTACTTTACATATAACTCATTTAATAGCTAGCCTTAAGCACTTCTTGTCCCAAACTTAAGCTAAGTGGATATCTATATAATCATCAAGACATCATCCTTAGTACCAATCCAACATATTATAAATCTCCTAATTCCTCTTATTTTATTAAGTCAATTAAGGTTTTACTAATTTTTTTAGTTGTGTGGAACTTGGTTAATTAAGAAGATAATTAGATATATATTGATAATGTTCATCACTTAACATGACCATGTTGGAGGTTGTGTTACCTAACATGAGCTAGTATACGACCGTGTTAGAGGTCATGCATCTTTTGGTGAGATTTAACTTCAATACGATTAGAACATGACCGTATTGGAAGGCCGTATTTCTCTTAATTCAACACGGTCGAAACATGACTGTGTTGGGAGGCCGTGTTCTTCTCATTTTAACACGGGGGCAACACGACCGTGTTGCATGGTTGCGTATCTCTGGGTATGTTTTGATAATTCAACAGGAGAGCAATACAACCATGTTGGATGGTCATGTATCTCTTAGTATGTCATTCAGATTCTATTTTTTTTTTCTACATTAATTCATCCAATCTCCTCATTTTCTAATCCTAAGCTTAAATAAATCCAAAAATACAAATTAGAATCTCTTACTTGATTGGAATTTTGTTTGAAGCCCCAAATTCAACCGCTCTCGTGCTTGTTCAATCTGCCCTTAAACTCGATTCCTATATATAAAAAAAAAACCCAGTTAAATCCATGATCTTTAAATTCCATTGTTAGAATAGATTTTGGTTATAAAAATGGAAAGCATTACCTTTTGCTACGCAACGCTACCTTCTCAGATTCCTTTAGGTTTCCTCAAGAAGCTCTCTCTCTCTTTTTGTGTCACTTAATCTCTCTAGATTTGCAAAAGAAAAAAACCTTAGGTTAGTTTCACAAAAAGACAAAACTGCCATTGTTCCATTGTCCTATTTACCACATTATCATTTATTATGTTTATACATTTATTTATTTATTTATTTATATAAAGAAACTTGTATTATAGCATTCATGATATGTAATACTATAAGAAGGAGAAGATACAAAAAAAATTTCTATAATTTTTCTCAGCATCTTTTCTTCTTCTTCTTCTTTTTAATTTGTAGCCTCTCTTGAAAATCTAATAGAGGATTTGGTGAATTTCTATATTAGCATTAAAATCTAATTACTCCATGGCTTGTTTTACTTTAGTAACGATAAAGCAAATGGATAAATTACTTTGTCATGTTTTTTAGTGGACTTCAATATTGATTTTATTGTAATTTGTTGTATTTTAGAGATTATGTAATTTTTTTTTGTAAACTTTAATATTAATATTACGAAGGAATTCATCCCTTTGGAACTTAGTAGACTTGATGCTTATGTTAGAACTTATTTTAGTTTTTTATAATTGGTATATGGGTTGGATTCAAACATAAAATTGTTTATGAAACGTGTCGGGCCATGGATTTGGATTTTCACAAACGTTAATGAACCAAGTGTACCATGAATCGAGATATTTAAATACACACTTGTTTAAACCCAAACACAAAATATAACTTGTTAACACAAATTAGCAGCTATACCCTCCCTGAAACAATAAATTGGAAAACAACTATTAATTGATCGTCTTCCTTCCCTCTTGACCAATTCTTCCATTCAAAATTTCCCCAATTCATGGCCTTGCCTAATACGATGTATTCTGGATAACTTAAAGCCTAGGACCAAAGAAAAGAAGGCCACATCCTTACAAACTTAACAAGGACTCAAGTTATTTTTAACAAAGAACAAAACTCCACTTTTAACAACTTATATAATTTTTCTTTTTCTTTTTCGTTTTTCTTAACTAACAAAAAACAACTAAGGTTAAGAAGGGAAAAAAAAAATTTAAGACTAGTGCTTGTTAAAGGATTGCATAGACAAAGAAAAAAGATTCACTAGTATATGCTAATGATAATAGGTAAAAAATGTTTTAACGGTACTAATATGTTATGTAAATGAATTAATAAATAAGTACTAATAAAATTCTAACATGTAAAAATATTATTAATAGTTTTTTAAAACCTACTTGTTATCAATAACATATGTTTAGATATCATATATATTTGCCTATCACTTATTTAAATACATAGCGTTTTAATATAATGAACCCTTCTTTCTTCAAGAAACATGTAAAATCAAAACTGTTGTGATTACAGCACTAAAAAACTACTTCATCAAAGCATGGCAATTAGGCGTACAACTTGCTAACCCAAATACGACATAACACGAATATATACGAGTTTGCATTATAAAAACTTGATATGATAATAAACAGATCAAACCATTTGGGCTTGTTTATAAAAGTTTTCAAGTTTGCATCTAGCACTTATATACATTTACTAACCTAGCAAAACCGTTTGAGAATAGAAAATTTTGACATTATTTCAAGTTTTTACCCTTAGTTAGAATTTAACTTTATTAAATATCTTATATAATTGATAATTGGGTGTCTTTTCTTGTATTTATTTTTTAGTTTAAGCTTTAAGAAAGCTATCTTCATGATGAAAATTTAAAAGCTTTGGTAGTTTGTTTATGATAGGACATCCATTTTGTTTATAAAATCTTATGGTCTTATCTTATACATGAACATTCTCTTGTGCTATGAGTTTTATCTATGGTTCTTCCTTAAGTATAATATGGGGATTATATTTTGGGGTGTCTTATATCCTTTTTTTTTTCTTTTCTTTTTTTGGTTGAGTCCAATTGAGGGTAGTAGGGTATTCAAATATGGTCTATCCTATTATGAAGACCAAAGTCTATATTATTAGATTATAAAGGTCTTGATATATAACTTTAATATCTATATTAGAAGTTATATTTATTTTTCCCATAATAAGTTTTATACACAAGATTATATTTCCTTATACATTCCCAAATCTCAAGTTGCTTGAATTGTTGGGACGCGTCGTATGAAAAGATACGATAATTCCATTTGATTAATATGTAGATAGTTTTGGATTTAAATGATTTATTTATACTGTTTGGATCCAATGACTTTTCCTACAACCATTAAGCACGTACGATGTGTAATACTACATGAAGGTAAAGATATAATAATTTTTTTTTCGTAAAATTTACATTTTTTTTCTAATGATCTCTCATGAAAAGCTAATAGAGAATTCGATGAATTTCTATATTAGTATTAAAATCTGATTACGCCATGGCTCATTTTACTACAACAATGATAAAGCAAATGGATAAATTACTTTGTCATGTTTCATTAGACTATTTGATTATAATTTCATTGTAGTTTGCTGTATTTTAGAGTTTATGTAATTTGTTTGTAACCTGCTATAATATATGAGATTTCATCCTTGTAACTTATAGACTTGATGCTTATGTTAGATTCATTTGATTTTTAAAATCGATAAATGGGCCAGATGCAGAAATGGATCCTTATTAAAGTATTATGCTTTGAATTGGATTTTTATAAATGTTAATAAACTGTGTACATATTAAGATATTTAAACACGCATTCATTTAAACACAAAACACGAGCTTACTCTCCATTAAACTATAAATTGGAAAACAATGATTATGATTTCATTGTAGTTTGCTGTATTTTAGAGTTTATGTAATTTGTTTTTGTAAACCTTGCTATTAATATTATGAAGGATTTCATCCTTTGTAACTTAATAGACTTGATGCTTATGTTAGGATTCATTTTAGATTTTTATAATCGATAAATAGGCCAGATGCAGAAATGGAATCCTCTATTAAAAGTATTATGCTATGAATTTGGATTTTTATAAATGGTTAATAAACTAGCGTACCATAAGTTAAGATATTTAAACATGCATTCATTTAAACACAAACACACGAGCTCTACTCTCCATTAAACTATAAATTGGAAAACAATGATTAATTGAACGTCTTCCTCTCCTCTTGACCAATTCTTCCATTCAAAATTTCTCCAATTCATGGCCTTGCCCAATACGATGAAGGAAAAAAAAAAAGAAGTAAAAAGGTATTATGGACAAATTAAAGCCTATGGACAAAGAAAAGAAGGTATCCTCCTTACACACTTAACAAATTACATACAACTATTGTAACAGAAAAGGTCGACTCTGATGGATTTCATTGAGATACAAGATGAAAACCTTGGCTAAAGAGTCCTGGTTGCCGACTTGGCTGATTGTCATTAGACCAGTCTATAGGCAAGCCTTTGGATTCTGGACTCCATAGGAAGAACCACCAACAAAAGAACATGATGACCTGACAGGGAATTTATTGCCACCAACATGTTTTATATTAATGTTCTTAAGAATAATGTTTTGGCATGGTACGATGTGGCTGCATTGAAGATTCACTGCTACTTGTGACGCTGATGTCCCCCTTATATTGGTGAATGATACGTCTTTTATAGCTACCAACGAGCCCTGCATATGTATTCAATGGATTTGTGAATTTAGACTATGATAAGTCTAGCAAATAATATGAATATATAATGCTTGAGATTAAAAACATTGTGGGTTTAGTTTAAAATATAAAATTGGACAAAAAAAAAAGAAAAAGAAAAGGAAAGTTAGATTTCGCCATTATATGTCCAAACTAGGTTAACTAAATTGAAGAAAAGCATATATATATTTATTTACTTATAAACTTTTACCCATCCATCACATATCTATAATTGTGAAATTAACTAATTACTATGTGAGTAAACCCTAATTAATGCAGTTTCTAATATCAAATGTGTAAAAGATAATTTTCCATTCTAAATTAATAATTACTAGTGAAATCGTACACTTGTAATGCGTGTGATTAAAAAAATAACATACGATAAAAGATAATTATGGCATTAAGTTAAAAAGAAAAGTTCGAAGAAAATGAAAGGATGTTTAGAATCACCACCTGTCTCTTACTGCAACCACCCGATGGACAATATTTTGATCAATCAAAATAGGGTTTTCAACGTTCTCCAAAACAACATCTTCATATGTGAAATTGTAAACCCTTGACCTATAAGCAGACTCCCATGTTTTGATCCTTAGACCATTTTGAGTGCCAATAAGAGCGCAATCCTTGACAATAAGCCCAATCGAATCCTGCTCATTAGGATACTTCCCCAGGCTCCCCACACTGATGCCATGTCCGGGGCCGCACCGTACTCGTTCTACGTGTGTAGCCTTCGAACCGGACAATAATGCGATGCAGTCGTCTCCGGTGCCGATGGCGGAGTCTAGGATGTTGATGTTGTCGGAATTGGCTATACGAATGCCATCCGTGTTGGGGCTCTCGGCGGGGGCTGTTAGGTTTATATATTGTAAGGTTATATGGCTGCAGCCAAAGATGTTCATGTGCCCGCTCCTGCTGTCTATGGATTTTATGCCGCCGATGATTGAATTCGTGAGGAAGTTGAATACAAGTGTCTGAATGATCCAAACACTATGTTAGCTAAGTATTTTTTGGCTACTTAGTAAAATATTGCAAAGGATCCAATCCAAAGATTTTGATAAAATAAGTATTTGTAAATAACATGTTTTTGTCTTCGGAAAGGTTTTATTAAAAAATAGTATTCGTAAATAGAAAAATTGTACAGTGAATTGTTTTTCCTAAATATAGTAAAAAAAAAAATCCAACTACAATATGATAATTTTAATATAATTATTGACAGCTAGACGTAGCTGTTGATAGCCTTTATTAAGCTATCGATAAATTATTTTGACAATAAAATAAGGATCGCTAATAATACAAAGTAATTATATAGTAAAGTCAATCATTTTATTTGATTGCATCGTAGAATTCTTTTTGTAAATAACACATTTTTATCAACATACTATAGATGCACCTTTGAAACAACATTATATATGTGAAAGGATCCTAAATTCTTAAAATGTACCTTCAAATGCTCACAATTTTTAAAAATGTGCATTTACATCCTAAATTGCTGCTAAAGCCCTAAAGTGTTGATATTCATGGTCATTTCCGCAACCTGGAAATTAATCATACATTTTCAAAAGTTATGCGATTGTAAAATAGCATTTTGTATGTTTTCAAAATATATATGCAATTATATATAAAGTTATCTACCTATTATTGTGCTCTAGTGAAGAAATTCAATAGACATTTATGGCAAATTTATTTCATTTCCATTCATTTATTAACTTTTCTAATAAATTTCAGATTATAAACCGTTTAGACACATACCAGTCAAAAGTCAACACTAGAATCTAATTTTCTACCTTTTCATTATCCTTTATGTGTAACAAATGCAATCTTATTACGTTTATTAGATCTTACCATAAAAACGTTTTTAGGTTTCTTGCCTTTTTTTTTTTTCCTTTAAGCAGTTTCTCGCATTAGTATCATCATACACAAATATAAATAAAAATTTAGCAAATAAAAGTGAACATACATGTCGGTTATAAAAGTACTATTAAAAGGAAAAAGAAAAGATAAGGGTTATTTTTGCTCTCACATGTATTATTTCCTTTTTATCTTGTGACTCAAATAATAAAAAAATTAAATATTTCCTTTTGTTGTCTTTTTTATACTTAAGAAAGAAGAAGCTATAGTTCATATTATTTTCTATTTTTTCATTTAATTTTCATTCATTTCTATCCATTTCCATTTGTTTTTTTTTTTTAAATAACCAAACATACGGTATGTAAAATAACAAAAGAAAACAAGTTTAAAAGCAAAAACTTACAATGGGCAATTGTGGGCACTGGCCCTTACCACACTGGTTATACGGCCAGGCTGATGCTCCTTGACCATCGAATGTTCCATCTCCAGTCATTTCGAAGTTATTTAGGTATTGAAATGAAATCCAAAATTGACCAAAAATAGCTGATTTATCATTGAAAGCCCTTATAGTCCCTCTCATGTCGAACCGAATTGGTCCCTTGCATGGACCTTGGAAATTCACGGTCCGAAGCATGAATATTCCTTGTGGCACAAACAATGTACTTTTCCCTCTATATCCACAGGCTTGATTCCATGCCTTCAAAAACGCCTATTACATACAAAAATTACAAGAAAATTAAATTGTAGTCTGAATTCTTTCACTCATTTTCTACCATATACTTGTGAAATTCTTTGCTTTCTCTTATTTGAAGAAAATCCGATAAGAATGATACTGGAAATAAAGTCGGGAAAAAAAAAAAAAAACATAGAATCGAATTGGATTTTACAGAATTCTTTAAAATGATACATTAGTAATTTAAGAAACTCCCATTTTTAAGAGTTTCGAAACATTATATATTAAAAAAAAAAAAAAAAGAGAAGAAGAAGAAGAGTTGGTCTCAGGATAGGAAATTTTTTATATGTACCTGGGTGTTGTCGGTTTTTCCATCAGCAATCGCACCAAATCGCCTTACATCAAAAAGGTTGGATAGTTGTTGGGCTTGAGGACCAATCATGAGTCCCATCAACATCAAAATTGTCATAAAAAAGAGCTTGTTGAAACAAAATCTGAAAACCATTTTGCTATAGTAATTTTTGGAGAACTTGTCAGATAAACAATATTTATTTATTTTAGTGGAGATTAGATGAACGGGTTTAGGATTATATAGGGAATATAAAATGTGAAAATGACAATAGGGTAGGTAGAAATTTATTTTTGACTCGTCTACAAGAAAACAAAATCTTCAGATTTTGAAACCTGCTACCCTTTCCTAAGTTGCTTTATTGATTAAATATTTTCCTTATTTTAAATATAATTAAAAGGATACTTTTGATTCCATTTAGAGAAATTAATTAAATTTCTTTATATATCTGCAATGTTTATGTAGATGAAAAATCATAAGGTATATAATTTTTCGAATTGACTGCTAATTTTTCGATACATGAATTGCTACTAAAATGATTTTTAGCAGAACGGCACGCTTCTTATTTACTGAATTTGTTATAAACATAGGAGGGAAATCTTGATCAATGAACTTATACTCATACACATGAGGGTTATGTCAAGTGGTGACATAAAAACTCGCTTTTAATATTCATGAGATCTTTTGTACGTTTAATATTTACATATGACATTTTTTATTGAAAATATATATATAAAAAAAAGGTATTTAAGCCTTTAAAAGAAAATAAAATATGAAAAGTAGATTGTTGAATGATAACTTGCCAAAAAATGGGAGAAAAAAAGTATAGTGAAATTTGAAAATAAAAGAAATGAGAAGATCCTTTATGGTATTTTTGATATAAAAGTATGAATCTATAATGAAATCTATTCCTTTTCCGATGTTTAAATATGATTTTAAAAGGTGGAATTATGTTTTTATGAGAATGGTTAACCACTAGGCAAAATACTAGCAAAGTTAATCTTTTAACTTAACAACTTAGCCAAGCAATTGGCCACTCCATTCAGCTCTCTCCCTTGACACCACTTCAATTGTTATTCCCTACAAGAGGGAGAGCTTTCCCCTGTATGCCATAAGAACATTGTAATAATGCATTTTAGGTTTGTCCACATTACTTAGCAAAGCAACATCAATAGAGGAGTCAATATTTATCTCAACTTTTAAAAATCCTATTGTAAGCAATAATGAACCCCACAATAAATCCTATAATCTTTTTATGTAAGTAACAAACTCCCCATAATTCCATGGCAAAGATGTCTAATTTGCCCATTTTATTTGCAAAATCATAAATCCATTTGCTTTGATCATCCCTCAACACCTCCCCAGATAAAACTGAACCATCTTTATTTAGCTTTATCCACTCATCCCTTGATGGTTCCTAAACTAGGTTTCTAAATTCAATATCATAAAGAACCATTTATTTTCTACTATAGGCCTAGTTTTCAAAAGCTAGACTTCAAATTGAGACACTAATAAATCTTGGCGGCTTTTAAGCCTAAAAATATGACCATTTTTAAAGTTCTAGATTCTCCATAACACGAAACCATATAAATAAGCCTTTGGAGGGTAAGTCTCAATTTGATCCCACCTTTCACTACAAGAATTTTTATATTTGGTAAAGTTTGTATATTTTTCAAACATCGTTGATCCTAATGTATTTTAGTCATGTTTATTAAAAATTGCAGATAATATATTAGTAGCAACGTTTATGTCTAAAGCTAAATGTATAAATTCTAATTCAATAATTTTTTCCATAATTTTTTTTCACCTAATAAAAGAATTTTTTTTAAATAATCAAGCTTTTTCTTTTAGATTTTAAGACTTGATAAATTAAGGGAAAAAAATATTTTTTCTTTAAGAAATGCCAAAATGTTTTCGCTATAAGAATTTTCAAATTTGGTAATTTTTGCAGATTTTGCAAACATTACTAATTTGTATATGATTTAGTAATGTTTATTAAACATTATTGAAAAATATAATATTAGTAACATTTATAGATAAATTTAGAAGACATATACATATAATTTGATTTATAACATTTTTTTAAAATTAATTGTAGTTAATCCTATCAAATATTTTATACTCACTCTATAAAAATCAAATAACATTTAAATTAAGAAAAAAAAATAATTTACTAAAAAATTTAAGCCTACCATTCCCCTTTTAGAAAGTATTGAATTTCTATGCAATTTTTTTTAGGCAATGCTAACTACAATAGTAGAGACTAAACTTACCTTTCTGGCTAGACCTCACGACCTGGTACTCCCTCTCTCTTTCTATCAGACTCACCCCTTCTCTCTCTCTCTCATCGTTGGACCTCACGAACTAGTACTTTGTTACGATTTTGTTAAGGACAAAAAAATTAATGGCAAAAGAAAATAATAATCGCAAGAAAATAAAAGACACACAAGATTTACGTGGAAAACCCAAATTAGAAAAAACTACGGGCAGAGGAGAGGAGAAATCCATTAATTTGAAATTGGAGTACAAAATTGAGAGAATACAACTCAAAGAACAATCTCTTAATATATCTCTTTAAGGAATTTGTATCAACCGCTTAATGCTCTCTCTCTAAACCCTAAAACACCCCATACATATATATATATATAGTTACAAGTGGGAAAACTTGAAGAAATCAGATCTAGGTCGCCTTAAGGTTGGCCTGAAGTCGGCGACCTAAATATATACACTGCCCGCCTAAATGCTGGTTGCCTTCCAAGCTAAGGCTGATGGCCTTCATTTCAGAGTTGATGGCTTTGAGCACAAAAGCTACTGGCTTTCCACAAATTCAGGGCATTCATCAATAATCTCCATCTTGACACGAATTTGATCATTCTCAGTTATCTCCAAAACTTCAACATGCAATATGAAACATTATTCTCTTCCATAAACCTCAAAGAGTAATAATCGGCAACCAACACCAACCAAGTTCAAGCAATGCTCAAACTTGATCATAGGAAGTGTTTTTGTCAACATATCAGTAAGATTATTATGAGTGCTAACTTTGCTCACTATAGTTTTACCACGAGTAATAATATCATGAATAAAGTGATATCTAACGTCGATGTGTTTTGACTTGTCATGAAACATTTGATCCTTTGTGAGGTAAATTGCACTTTGCCTGTCACAATTAATAGTAATAATCTTCACATCATCACTGAACTCTCTAAATAATCCCTACAACCAAATAGCTTCTTTAAAAGTTTCTGTGTTGGCCATATATTCAGCTTTAGTAGTAGATAGAGCTACTGTAGCTTGTAATGTGGCTTTCTAACTGATGGCATAGCCTCCAAATGTAAAGATATACCCTGTGAGAGATCTCATCTTATCTAAGTCTCTAGTAAAATCAAAGTCCACAAAACCGATAAGACCATCTCTAGCTTTAACAAATTGTAAATAGATATTAGTAATACCTCTTAAGTATTTGAAGATCCACTGAACTGCTTTCCAGTGTTCTTTGCCAGGATTTTCCATATACTCCCTAACAACACTCACAGCATGTGATAGGTCTAGACGAGTACATACCATACCATAGATAAGAGATCTCACAACGTTAGAGTATGGAACCTTTGACATATAATTTATTTTTTCATCTGATTTAGGAGATTAAGTAGATGAAAGCTTCAAGTGAGATGCTAAGGGAGCACTGATAGGCTTAGCATTCATCAGATTGAACTTACAAAGTATCTTTTCAAAGTACCCCTTCTAGCTGAGATGCAGTGTTCCTGATTTTCCATTTCTTAGAATTTCCATCCCAAGTATCTTCTTTGCTACTTGCAAATCCTTCATATCAAACTCTCTTCTTAATTGGGTTTTGACCCTTTAAACCTCTCTTCTATCTTTAGTTGCAATCACCACAACTATCATAACTATTTCTCCTAAATTGATGAGAAGTCATAAAAGAATTGAATCTTTTATACCACTACCTAGGTGACTACTTAAACCCATAAAGGGATTTCGTCAACATGCAAACATGGTCCTCCTTTACAGAGGCCATAAAGCCTTCTAGCTGTTGCATGTAAATATCTTCCTCTAATTCTCCATGTAAGAAAGCAGTCTTCACATCTAGCTGTTCTAATTCAAGATCTTGCAAGGCTACAATACCCAAAAGTGCTCTATTGAACTGTAGTTTACAATAGGAGAAAACACATTAGTGAAGTCAATACCTGGTATCTGACTATAACCTTTCGCAACTAGTCTAGCCTTGTATATAGGTTCTTTAATACCTGGTGCACCTTCTTTCTTCTTATAAACCCATTTGCATTTAATTGTTTTCTTCCCTTTAAGAAGCTTCACCAAAACCCAAGTACTATTTTTCTAAAGGGATTCCATCTCTTCCTACGTTGCAATCATCCACTTACCAGTCTTCACAATTAACAGCTTCTATGTAAGTGGATGGCTCCTGATTATAATCAACATCCTCTGCAACATTAAGAGTAAAAGCTACAAGATTTGCCTTTGCAAATCTCTAAGGTGGTCTAACTTCTTTCCTAGGCCTGTCTCTAGTAGTAGAGTATTAGCTGTGAAGGCATAGAGCTAGGACTATCCTTACTCTATAATAAAGGCTAAGAAGAAGTCTCTGATTTAGAACTTGAACCAATTTCAACCTCCACCTACATGGATGATTTCTGCTTGACTTCGTTAGATGACAAATCAAATAACATAGACACCTCATCAAAAATAACATCTTTGCTCACTATAACTTTCTTCAATTCAGAATACCACAGTTTATATCCCTTGACACCAGGTTTAAAACTAAGGAATATACATTTCAATGACTGTAGTTTAAGCTTTCCATTATCAACATGTGAATATGTAGGACAACAAAAAATTTTCAGTTCAGAATAATTACCAAAAGTGCCAGACCATACTTTAAATTGAGTCTTCTTTTCTATAGCTGTTAATAGAGATTTGTTTATCAAGTAACATGCTATAGAAGTAGCTTCTACCCAGAATGACTTTGGTAATTTTGCATTCAAAAGCATACACTGGACTTTCTCCATAATAGTTTTATTTATGCGCTTTGTTACCCCATTCTGCTAAGGTGTGCTAAAAACTATTAAGTGTCTCACAATTCCCTCTACTTTGCATAGATTATTAAAATCATTATAATAGAACTCTAATCCATTATCAGTGAGTAAACACTTTACCTTTTTCCCGGTTTGCTTCTTAATCATTGTTTTCCATTCTTTGAATGTGGGTAAAACATCATTCTTCTGCTTTAAGAAGAATACCTAAACACATTTAGAAAAGTCATATGTAATAGTCATCATGTAAGCAACACCTCCACTAGGTGACACTCTTGATGGCTCCCAAAGATCAGAGTGGACATAATCCAAAATACCCCTTGTATTGTGTGTACCTATGGTGAAGCTAAGTCTTTTCTGTTTTTCAAACACACAATGTTCACAAAATTTTAACTTACTAATGTTTTGCTCCTCAAGTAGATCTCTTCTACTCAACTCAGTCATGTTAGCTTCACTCATATGCCTTAAATGCATATGCTAGATTTTTGTAGAATCTTCATCTGATAAGGATGAGGAAGTAACAGCAGCATCACCTATAACGATTGAACCTTGCAAAACATACAAGTTAGCAACTTGTTTTTGACCTTTCATCACCACTAATGATCCCCTATTGATTTTCAAAACTCCACCTTCACTAGTGTACTTGTACCTTTTAGAATCAAGAGTACAAAGAGAAATCAAATTTCTCTTCAAGTCAGGAACATGTCTCGCATCACCAAGTATCCTGACAACACCATCATACATTTTAATTTTAATCATTCCAATGCCTGCAATCCTACAAGAAGTGTTATTGCTTAATAAAACGACACCCTTAGAAATCTTTTTACATGTTGAAAACTAGTATAGATTGGGACACATATGAAAAGTACAGCCAAATTCCAAGATCCATTCCTGACTAGTTTGTGAATCATTGGAAACAATAAGAAGCTCACCATAGCTAATTTCTTCAGCAACATCAGCTTCACTAAATTTTTCTAGCTATTTCTCCTTTTGGTTATCATTATCTCTTTTGTTGTTGTTTTACAATTTATAATATTTCGATTTTATATGTCCCTTCTTCTTGCAATAATTACAAGTTTTACTCCCATTTGCAGACTGCGATCTGCCCCTTAGATTCCAACTAGAATTTCTATCCTAACTCCTTCCTCGAGTAACAAGACTCTCAACCTTAGGCTCAGTTCCAATAACTAGAGTTTTCATCTTTTCATAAGAGGCTAAAGTATCATAAACATCTTCCATAGTAATTGTATCATGACTATATAAGATTGTATCTCTAAAATTTAAATGTGAAGGAGGTAATGAACATAACAAAATCAAAGTCAGATCTTCTTCATCATACTTTACCTCCATGGATTCTAAATCCGATACAATCTCCTTAAAGATGGTTAAGTGATCATCTACAAACCCTCCTTCCATCAAACGGTGTGAGTTAGTTTCTGCTTTAGATGCAATTTACTAGTCAAACTCTTAATCATGCACAACTGCTCCAATTTCAACCACAGTGCAATAGCGGTCTTCTCCTTTAACACATCCTGCAAAATTTGATTTGAAAATGAAGATGAGGGCTTTACGATCCTTACGTTGTTTTTCTTCAAGAGTTCATGATGCAGGCATCTTATCAAACCCTAACAAAGCATTATCTAAATCCATCTGTGCGAGAATCGCATGCATCTTAACTTACAATAGGGAAAATCTTATGTTGCGATCTAGCAGCGGAATATCGTACTTGACTGATGCCATTGTTTAGAACAAAATCAAAGAACTAATTCTTTGATACCACTATTATGATTTTTTTAAGGACAAAAAATCAATGGCAAAAGAAAACAATAATCACAAGAAAATAAAAGACACACAAGATTTACATGGAAAACCCAAATCGGGAAAAACCATAGGCATAGGAGAGGAGAAATCCACTAATTTGAAATTAGAGTACAAAATTGACAGAATACAACTTAAAGAACAATATGTCAATATATCTCTTCAAGGAATTTGTATCAACCACTCAATGCTCTTTCTCTAAATCCTAAAACACCCCATATACATATAGATACAAGTGGAAAAACTTGAAGAAATCGGATCTTAGTCGGCAACCTAAATATATACACTATCAGCCTAAATGCTGGTGGCCTTCCAAGCTTCCAAGGCCGGCGGCCTTCATTTCAAAGCTTGTAGATTTAAACATAAAAGTTGCCGGCTTTCCACAAATTTAAGGCATTCATCAACATACTCCCTCTCTCTTTCTAATCAAACTGCCCCCTCCTCTCTCTTTCCCCCCTCTTTATCTCACTATTTCATTTTTTTTTTTCCATTGTCTCACTAATTTTGATTTTTTTCAAATGCTGGTGGAGGCAAACAATAGATAGGATAGAGACTCTCTTTCCAATTTCAATTTCTTCTTCCACTTCTCTAAATCTAAGTTATATATTTTCATTATTTATAGTATATACATCAATCTAGGGTTTTTATTTCGTGTATTAGAAATTATTTTTTTGGATTTTTATATGATCTAGTAAGTAGATTATGATACTTTAAACAACACTATTTAGTCCATTGCAGAGCAGTGGTTGTTTTAGATTCTATTCTACAACTAAAGCCACTTGTGGTCTAGGTATTGGTTTTGGAGTAACAGCACTTTTAGAGCATAGGTGGTCCATTACAGAGTAATGGTCTATCGCAGAGTAGTGCTAAAAGATAGTTTTTCCAAATACATTTGAAGCAGTAGCACTTTCAACTTGGATAATAGCAGTGTACTCTCTCAAAGGAGTTTTCCATCTCTTTTCTTGGAAATAGAGATTCCTAGTTGCTAAAAATTTGATCTTGGTGGGTTTTTTAGATGCTATTAATCAGTTTTGGTATTTCATCATTGATTTGTTTCATGGAATGATGTTTCTTTTCATGCCCAATTACTAAAATGGTGATCTTGGTAGGTTATTGTGGAAGCTCTTGTTTATTTTTTTGTAATTCAACTTATGATGAAAGAAAAGGATGTGATTTATTAGTAGTTGAAATGAGATGTTAGCTAGGAATATGGTTCAGGTACCTAAATATGAATTTAGGGTTGATTGAGGATGGAATATTGATAATACTATTAATGAAAGTTTAAAGAATATAGGGAGGTTTGGATCCTAAGCTCTTGTTTCATTCTTCCTCCATCTTACCCAATCTTGTTTTTTAAGTTAGAGCTTGTTCAATTATATTTCTTCTTTTTTTTTTATTCATTTTAGTACCGAATACAAACCAAGAAGAAGGCATAGGCCATCTAACTGAGATTGATAAATAAATGAAGAGTATTGTTTATACCAATTGCAAAATGTAGTTTAATGTGATCTACTTGTTTTTTGTTGATCATGATCATGGGGATCCTCTTTGATTGAGGGTCCATTTGTATCCTTTTCCCTTCTTTTGTTTTTTCAAAGTTTAGTTCCATAGAAGGTGTTTAGTTTGCACAAGAATTAGTCTGGTCTTTCTAAAATGTGGGATGTCTTTTTTATTTCCTAAGCAAGATAATAAAATAGAATAGAATCTCCTTAATCAGTTGTTGTATAATATGTTCTAGAAATGTGTACAATTATTGGTAATTCCATTATTGCTAAAAGTAACTGATGTTAAATTCGGAATTAGCATTACTTGATGCGGTAAAAATATGGTTAGTTGCATTATGACTGCAAATTATAAAGACTTGGAATATGTAGATGCTAAAATTCAAAAGACAGGCGTGAAATTAGGTAGAAGTTTCTTTTGTCCGTTTATAAATGCATGAAGACCATTTTTTCCCCCAAGTATTATGCAATGATATTAACTGTTTCAAATCAAGTGTTCTAGGATGCATTGGTTTAACTGACAAAAAATTGTGATGTAAAATCAAATTGAGGTTTTAGCTTCAAACACTTGAATAGATTTAATGTTGGTCTTCTCTATTAATGGCTTGCAATGTTAATAGTATAATAATGATGTCGAGCTTATATTTACTAGTTCATCTTTGTTGTTATAGGGTTGATGAGCAATCTCCTCAAGTGGTTGACGTTGGGAGCATAGAGAAGGATGAAGTGAGATAAAGCATCATTCCCCCACTTGGTACTAGACAAAAGATATATGAAATAGATCCACTTATGTTTGGTCATAGGGAGCATCTCAATTACAAGCTAGATTCCTTTAAACTTTTGCTATTTATGTCCTAGGTTTTTAAATAAATTTGCTTGAATAAAGGTGCTTATAATCTTAGAGACAAAGTTCATTTCCTAGTTGTTCCATGATTCACTTAATGAAAAATGAGTCTCATATCTTGTTGTTCACCTTCTTCTAGATGCAAGATTGGAATTACTCTTCTTAAGAGGAGCAAAAACATCTCTTCACATGTAAAGAGCTTTTGTTATAACTCCAGGATTAGGTGAAAATTGTACCTAAGATCAGGCAGAAGCAAAGTACACAATCTAGTAAAATATTAAACATGTGCATCTACATAATATTGGCATGAGGAGAAATAGTAAAATTTTAGCAATAAACGAAGAAAAAAGATCTTATTTTAACTTTACATTCTTTCTAGTTAAATTATTATTCTTTTTACTCTATTATAACAAGTAGATTAACTTATGCAATCCATTACTTTACTTATTGTCCAAATTTGGATTGGAGAATTCAAAGGAAACGTCAACCCTAGCCAGCTTCTATTTGTATCACAATAAGAATTTTGTTATTGAGTATACAATAAAATTAGGGTTTCAAGAAATTTTTTGACGTAAATTAATTTTTTTTGGGTAAATAGGTTTCACGAAAATGGAATCATCATAATAGTTATAACATGTTTGATTTACGAATACGAAGGAGTGGTAAACTATTTTTGGAAGACAAAAACTAGTTTTTGGAGCTTACCGTCGTTCTTTTCTAGATTGGTGGAATAAAATCGTAGTAGTTCTTTTGGAGTTTCATTTCTAGTTTTTGGTTCACTTGCTTCTAACTTTCTAAGATTAACACTTGCTTGGTTATTAGTTCACTTGCTTTTAACTTCTTTTGTGGTCGTTCTTTTTAATTCACTTGCATAGTTGCTTTGTTGTTGGGGTAAGTTGTCTACTCCATTCTCCATATAATCAATTGAACTTAGGGAATAAATGTGTAAAAAAGTGAAGCTATGTTATTGCGTTTTGCTCTATTTTAAAAATATGTCTGTGTTATTCTATTCTGCTCTGTTTTAGGTGGTGAAGCTGTTACGTTCGACTCCTTTTCTTCATTTTATTGACTTATGTATAATCTATGTTAGGAGCAAAGTTGGACATAATGTGCTATTGTTATCCATTAGCCACAAGTAATTTCATGTTCATTTAGCTTGATTAAAAGCTTAAAAGGGTCAAAGTATATTCGATTTTGAGAGTACAATAATTACTTTTTAAGTCTTATGGTACACTACGTAAAGTTAGCCAGCTTAAGTCAAATTTTGCTTAAACATCTTAGTGCAAATTGCAATTTATGTTCCAAAAATGATGACAATAGATAATTACTAGGATTCGCTAGCAGTAAATGTACTAGAGAAGGCTTGGTCTATCTTGAGACTAGTTTTCTCACATCTTACATACCTTCCCTAGTTCCAACAACCTCGATCGCCTTGTCATCTCCATAACCGAAATTGCTAGCAAGGAGGAAGGAAAAAAAGGAAACACTGTAGTAATATTGATAGAATCCTTATTGTAAACCATGCCTTTCAATGGTACGAATGGCTTAACCTCTTATAGCTCTTAATTTTTTGAAATATGATTCTATAAAACTATAATGATTCTTAATGATGCCACCTTTGAATGATATATTTAAAATGCATTTTTTTTTTGTGGTGTAAGGGGATATTGAGTTTCCCTCCATGTATTGATGAATAATGCATATTGTGATTTCTATATCTTCTCTATTTGGCAATGAAAATGGTTGTGATGAATTGTGATATTTAAAATGCATACTGTGATATTTAAGATGCATATTGTGATCTCATTGCTAGAGGAGTTTAAACTTTTTTCTAGTTATCAATTTTATTTATTTTCGTATAAATAATGTTTTATAACTTCGAGGGCTAATGATGATTTTCAATTATTATTGTTCATTTTTTTCTTATTACTAAATGTGGTATTTAACTTGGTGTTCTATTTGTGGATCTATATATATGTTGTGTTGTCAACACTTATAGCATTTTCACTAATTCTTTAACTTTCAAGGAAAATAAATTAGGTGGTATTCCAATCTAGCTCTAGAAGTAGTAGTGCCCATTTGTGTTATGGTGGTTAACTCCCAGCAACAAGATTACATTTTCGATGAGTCCTTAATCCACTTCATCCACTCGAGTCCATTTAAAACATTGCCTATGTCTTCTTTTCTTAATTTTTGTTCTACTATATGTTGTTATGTTCTGTTCTATGTCATTCTGAATTTCAAATCTTGGTTATGAGAAGTTAATGTTGGCAAACAATTAGAGCACTAGTGAGGATGAATTTAATGTTGTGCATGACAGTAAAGATGATGAGAATGAAAATACTTGAAGGGAAAAAGATGAGATAATGAAAAAAGGATCCTTTAGATATGATGAAAAAAGAAGAGTTTTAACATGCTTAGAAAATGTGAGTTGCACTAACCAAAAGTTATTATAACACATGAGTGGGAAGTATATCTTTTTTTTTCTTTTTCCCTTTTGGGTAATTAGTAGAGAGTATATTTTAGTATCCTAGAGTGTTTCTAATTGAATATAGACTTTAAGTCATCTATATTTTTCTATTGAGAAAGTAATTCTAACCTTGAACTCACCTTAATTCCACCTCTCACCTCTTCTACCTATCCTTTGAAAAGTGTAGTGAGGGGCCTACCACCAACACCAACTACAACAATATCGGCTTCCAATACCCTTTCGTATTTGAGCTTCACTTGCTTGACCCAAAGGATGCACATAAACTTTTTAAAATTTTCTTTTATATATAATAAGAAAGTCCCCCACGATCTTAAGGGGCTTGAGGACTCACCTCTCTATTTGCATTAGCAATGAATCCAACAACAACAATGGATGGTACTAGTTAAAAGGATGCTTAACTTACTAGAGCAACAATGAAACCATAGCAACACCTCTCTTTCCCATAAATCTATCTAACTTAGTAGAGCTTAAATGGATGGTACAATTTGAAGGACCTAGCAAATTATGATTAGTTGAATCATTGCTTGTAGCCATCAGTGCTTCTACTAATAGTGGCTTGTAAAGGTAAACAATTACTTCTTCTAATTTGATTTGTTCAGTTAGATCCATCTAAATAATGCTATTTTCTTTTCTTACAATCAGGGAATTACCTTAGTTATTACGGCTTGCTGATTGTGCAGCTACCCAATCACCAGAACTTTTATTGTTGAAATTTACGGTTTAGCTCTTCTATGGAAGATTCTATAGCTGCTATATGTAAAGAAGGTGTTGTTGATGTTGTTGTTGCTCTTGTGGTTGTTGTTGTTGATAAAATTTAATTAGTTTTTGTTGAAGACCATTGAAGAATTGATTTTGATTATAACCATGAGTATAATTGTAAACATATTCCTAAGAACTAAACAATCTTAAGCCCAAGATTTTCTTGATACAATTGTGCTTGAATTGCCATAAGCTAACCTTTTTTTTTTTTTTTTTTGGTTTCTTGCAATGTAATAGATGCCTACTTATGTAGATGCTTTTATTTTAAGTGAAATTATAAGTCACTAGAATCTTCAATGAGAGGTTGACGCTATGAAGAGTTGAGAAGTTACGAAGGACCATCAATAGGAGGTAGAAACGGTATGAATTCATTTTTTACCATTCAAAACCTACCTTTTAGATGCAAAAGAAAAAAGCATCTACCATATCTTTCCTTTTGCTGAAATTATGTTGGTGGACTTGTGGTTTCATGTGCAAACTCAGCTATTTGTGAGTCTTAATGGTGCTCTATTCTAACATATGTAATTGAATGTTGTTGGTTGAGCTTTTTTTTTTCTGACTTATTTATTTTTAGTGTTCTTTGCCAAATTTAAGGAATTACTATGATAGACTTAAGAATTGTTTGTCATCTTGCACTTAAAGATTATATTAGTTGAGCTTAAAAATGTTAACAAATTTCTTTGAAGCCAATTGTGTGTTTTATAACTATGGAGGGCTAATGATGGGGTTCAATTATTACTATTGATTTTTTTTTTCTTATTACTGAATCTAATATTTGACTTAGTGTTCTATTTGTGGATCTATATATATGTTGTGTTGTCATCATTCATAGCATTTTCACTAATTCCTTAGCTTTGAAGACAAATAAATTAGGTGGTGTTTTGTTCAAGCACCAGCAGCAGTAGTGCATATCTGTGTTCTGGTGGTTAACTTCCAGCAACAGAATTAAATTTTTGGTAAGCCCCTAATGCACTCCGTCTACTCTAATCCTTTTAGTATCATGCAGTATAGGTTCTGTTCTTTAATCTATTTTAATCTAAAAAGCTTTATTTTAACCCTTTTAGGCCCCTTATATTTCTAGACTAAGTAAACTTACAAGTTTACATTTTAAATGCTTATATGTTTATCATTTCAGATCTAATTTACTTTAAACTAAAGTTCATTATATGTTTATCATTTAAGAACTTATGTTTTCATTATATGTGTGTCAAACATTATTGATTGCACCTTTTCCCCCAACAATCTTATTGTAAAATGCTTGTTCATTTTTATTTGCTATGGGATTCTTTTACAGTCATAGATACGAGTTGGATGAATTGTCATATTGAAAGCAAAAAGTACCTACGAGGTGTAGAGTTTTTTATTGCACACTTGTACATGAAGTATAGAATGGACAAGAGGTTAAGTTGTTAATGTAGGAAATGCTTAAACGTCAACTTGCACATTATAAATGTAATAAGAGCACACTTGCTTATAGATGGGATAGATGTAACTTATTGTTGCTGGATATACTATGGTGAGGGGTCGACCATTGAATTGCTTACGAGAACTCGAGGTAAGATACATCATGAAGAATATGATTTAACAACAAATAGAAGTGAGTGGTTTAATGAGGCAAATGATGATGACATTGATGGACTTGATGAGATGCTAGAAGATTTAGAGGCATTTATTGATAATCAAGCTGAAGGTCCAACTCCTAGGGATGGATTTTATATGCCACCCAATTTTGTTGATGGGCTAAGAGTTGACTCGCAACAAGAGCTTTATTCAAGGTGTAAGTTATCAAAATTCTCGTTTATAGTGAAGCTACTACACTTAAAAGTATACAATAAGTGGAGCAATAAGTCTTTTGATATACTTCTTCAACTTCTTCATGACGTGATTCATAATGGAGAGTCTCTTCATAAGTCATACTATCATGCAGACAAGTACTTAAGGGGATTGGGCATAGGTTGCCATTATATTCATGCATGCAAATATGATTATTGCTTGTTTTGGGTTAGTAACAAGCACCTCACACAATGCCCCATATGTGGTACCTCAAGGTATAAGGTGTGTGGTGGATTTAGGAAGGCTATTCCTCACAAGGTTTTTGGTTACTTTCCCGTGAAACCAAGGTTGCAACGCCTTTTCATGAATGCTAAAATTGCTTTAAAAATGTGTTGGCATAAAAAGGAACATAATAAACAAGACAACTCTATAGGTCATCCTGCAAATGGGTTATCTTGGGTCAATTTTTAAATTGAATTCCCTGAGTTTGCAAAGGACACCCACAATATCAGGTTAAGGCTAGCTAGTGATGACTTCAATCCCTTTGGATCTATGAGCCAATCATATAGCATGTGGCATGTGGTTCTACTTACATATAGCTTGCCCCCTTGGATATGTATGAAGAATGAGTTTTTAATGATGTCATTGTTAATCCCAAGACCAAAAACATCGGGAAAGGAGATTGATGTGTACTTGCAACCTCTAATGGATGAACTGAAAGATCTTTGGGTTAATGGATTATGGACATGTGATGCATATTCTAAGTCTTCTTTCAAAATGCATGCCACTTTATTGTAGACCATCAATGACTTTCTTACATATGGGAACTTATCTGGGTGGAGTACAAAAGGCTATAGTGCTTGTTCGGTATGCAAAGACCAAACACCCTCAATAAGGCTTAACAGTAAGATTAGGTATGTTGGTCATAGAATGTGGTTACCGAATGACCATCGGTGGAGACACAACTTAAAATTTAATGGAATGTATTATAATCGTGAAGCCCCTAAAGAATATTCTGGTAATGATATACTTCACCAATTACAATCTATAATAAATATGCCTATGGGAAAGCATCCAGACAAAGTCAAAAGAATCCATTACGTTGATGGGTTCAATTGGACAAAAAGGTCAATATTCTTTTAGCTGCTATATTGGTCAAAGTTGATGCTTATGCATAATTTAGATGTTATGCATATTATGAAGAATATTTGTGAGAATGTTGTTAATACAATTCTTGGGATTGAGGCAAGACAAAAGACTCCTATAAGGCTCGATTTGATCTAAGACCTTAGCATTAGAAAGGAATTACATTTGTTGAAGCAGCCCAATGGCAAGTATTACATGCCATGTGCTAATTATTCATTGAGCACTAGTGAGAGGAGATCATTCTGTCAATTTTAAGGGAAGTTAGATTACCCAATGGTTATGCATTGCATATAGGTAGGTGTGTCAATAATTTAGACTCAAAGCTTCCCTGGCATGAAGAGCCATGATTGTCATGTTTTGCTTCAAAGGTTGTTACCTATGGGTATTCATGGCATATTGCCTAAAGAAGTCATCATGGTCATAACCGAGCTTGGAACCTTTTTTGAAAGGCTTTGTAGACGTATTCTAAATGTTGAAGAGGTACAAAAGACGCAGAGTGATATTGTCACCATACTATGTAAGCTAGAGTTGATCTTTCCCCCTACATTTTTTGACATAATGGTGCATCTAGCTGTTCACTTGCCTCAAGAAGCATTGATGGTTGGACCAATTGCTTATTGATGGATGTATCCTATTGAGAGTTATGATGTTGGTTTTCATATTTACTAATTACGTGCTGATATTATTCTAGCTTCTTAAACTCCATGTAAATTTATGAGTGTAGATACTTAGGTTTGTTAAAGCAATTTGTTAGAAACGGAGCTTATCGAGAAGGCTCCATTGCAGAAGCATATGTTGTTAACGAGTGCTTGACTTGGTGTTCACTTCACTTACAAGACATTGAAACAACATTTAATCATCCATATATGAATTTTGATTCCTTAGAAGAAGGTGTTGTTGATTTTTTCACCAATAGAGTTGGTATCATTTCCCCTTGTCAAGACGTGTTTTTGATCATTTTCCTTAGTTTTAATCTATTCTAAATCCTACCCATTTGATATAGATTACTTAACTAAATTAAGGAAAATTGATTTTTGAAAGGAGTTGCCACCAACCTAAGTTGGAAAATAAAGTTAAAGTTAATTGAGTGGATAACCTTAACCTAATACTAATTTGAGAATTTTCCTAAAAAGTATTTAGAAAAAATATAAACCAAATGGACTAGATTCGGGGGCTAACCTATTTAAACCTAAATAGTTACCACATGGAATTTTCAAGAATATTTACTAAAAGACCTTTATTATTATTATTTTATGTTTTTATGTGTTCATATTTTTATAAGATTTTGAATTTATAAAAAATTTAGAAGTCTAGGGTTCATTGCATTATTTTTTCTAAGACTTTTATTGTCAATAACCTAAAGTTTTTATTCATCTAATTCTTATAAAGTGTTTATTATGTCTTAATTTTTATGAAGTTTTTATTTTATTTAAATTATTATTATTATTTTTACTTTTTCTTTCATTATTGTATTATCTTTTTTTTAATCTAAAGTTTTTATTTTGCTATGATTATTTTCCTAACCTATAGTTTTCATTTTATTATGGTTGCCCCGAAGGTGCCTATGTATTTGCTAGCAAGATCAAACCGTATGTAGTTTGCTTTTTCTTTTATAAAAAATTTTAATTTATGGGTTCATTTTATTTAATAAAAAGCATCGAGTTTACATTATTTAATCTTATTAATTTTCATTAAGAAAATACCTAAATAACCTAGATAATTAGATGATTTTTTTTTTTGGAAAATCTAAAATAATCTAAGTTTGGGAAAAAAACTCATATCAAATATTTTTTTATTTATTAAAAAAAAAATCTAAGTAACAAAACCCTAAAATTTTAGATTAAAAAAAATTATTCTTATTCTATTTATTTAACTAAAAACCTTAAACTAAAAAAAATTATCATTATTTTTTTTTATTTTTTAGTTTTTATTTTTCTTATATATATATATTTATCATTTTCACTTGCACCTAATATTTTATTTATACTAAGATTTCTACTTATTTAATTTATTTTTTTACAATTTTTCATTTTTATAGTTTTTATTTTTATTATTTTCTAATTTTTTATTTTTTTCTATTTCTAACATCTTAACGTGTACTAAAGATTTTTATTTTCTTGTTTTTTATTGTTTTAGATTTTTATTTAATTTGCTAAAGATTTTTATTTAATTAAAAAAATTAATTTCCTTTATTATTTTTTATTCACTATCGGGCGATGGTATATACCACGACAACCCGATGGGTACTTTATTTATTTTTTATTATTTTTATACTTTTAAGTAAAGATAATCTAAAAATGAACCAAAATAATAAATAAAAAAATAAAAATAAAAAAGGAAAACCAATCGGGTTGTTAGATAGCATGAGTCGGATCTTATGTTAGATTTTGAGCTTGCGAGTCGCGATGGTAGAGCTTCTCATCGGTGGCGATCCGATGGTCATTAGGAGTGATTAATGGGTGCTTTCCTAGTTTTTTTAGGGTATTAAATTGATTGGTGGTGTTATTTTTACCTAAAAGCTAGTTTGAGTGGTGGTTTGGGAAGTTGACGAGAGTAGCAATTTTGGGTGTTTTTTGATCTCATTGATCCAAGGAAAATTGGATCAAAAGATGAGGTTTTTCCTATTCTACATGACCCTAGGAGTCTTTTAACTCCTAAATGGTGGTCTAAGGTAGTGTGTAAGTGGATCTATCTTAGAGAGAAGGTGGCAGTCGACGGTGGGTTTTCTTAGAGAGTGAAAGCTCATGGGTGAAGCATATGAGGGTTTTTTTTTTTTTTGAATTTTTTCAGCCTTTTTTAAGTTATGGATTCCATGGTTTTTATAAGCACCATCAACGAGCTCCAAGGACACCAAATTGACATGAATCATATTTTCAATCGAAAACCCATTTTTGTGCTATCTTTGATCTGATGTAGATTTAAGATAATCCTTGATTTTTTTGTTCAAATAGGATAAGATTATATCAGTCTATGACGAGGATTTAAGTGATTTGATACTAATCGATATGGTAGAATTTTTCCTCTCTCTTTTTCTATTTTTTTAGTGGTTGTCCAGACCTAGGAGACAATTACATGTCGAGCGGGTAATCGAGCTCGGCCAATCAGAGGCCGACATGTGGCAGCCTGAGGCAAAAAAATGAAAATGGCACAAAGTTCCTTGGACAGGATTTGAACATGCAACCTAACCCCTCCCTGCACGCATAAGGCAATTGGTCAGACCAATTGAGCCAACCCAATTCTTGATTTATTATTACACATAAATTGTATATAAGCTAACAATCTCGATTATTTTTTTGTTGATTTTGAGGTTCTTGAACTTAATTTAGAGTCTCATATTTCCTTATTTTTATTGAAAATGTTCACAATTTTTATTAATTTTGTTATTTTTTTCTTCATTTTTCTTTATTTTTTGCTATTTTTTCTTTCTTTCTTTCTTTTTTTACTTTTTATTATTGTCTTTATCATGTATTATTTTTTATTATTGTCTTTATTATGTATTTTTTTTATTATTGTAAACCAGGCTTTTTTATATTTTTTGTTATTTTATTATATATATTTATTTAAAATCCAGATTGGGGCAAAAATGAGGTGTCTATAACTACCCCTTTTGTGGTGAAGTTTAGATAGAACTTTTCTATAAATACCAAAAAGACAAAAAATTTTTTTGCCCTAAATCTAGAATGACATGCCTACTTTTAACGAGATAGGATTTTAATATTTTCCACTTGTTGACAAGGATGGTCTTAAGTGTGATGCCATTTACTAATGAAAATGGACTAAAAGGTTTGCTAGCTACTAATAAGACTAGACTTATTAGGTTGCCACCTATTGATGAGGATGGTCTTAAAAAGATGCTAGCTATTGACAAGACTGAACTTAAATATATTGATCTACTAACGAAAATGGGCTTATGAGGTTGCTAGTTACTGACAAGACTAGACTTAAAGAGTTTGTCATCTACTAATGAGAATGAACTTCAGTGTGAGGCCATCTACTTACGATAATGGACTTTAATATATTGCTAGCTACTAATGAGACTAGACTTAATTAATAATTGCTCTTTATATCAACCTTTTGAGGTTTTGAAAGTATGTTGAAACATGATATTTAGTAAAATTTACTTTACCAAAGAACAAATCTTACCGATCTTGTTGACTCCATCCCAACGGTAGCTTCTCACATGTCACCCGGTGATCACTTGCTCGCTGAGCTAGAATAGCTTAGTGAAATGTCCGCAACCGATCTTCATGGTCATGTCTTCTATTTAAGTGGCAGAATTAAACCTTTGAGGTATATTTACTCCTAAAATTGTGTTAGTCCTTTTTCCAGCAATAAAATTTCCTTAGAAAAGGATTAAGTCATAATGAAGCATCTAACCATTTATTTTATGGGTGTTCGCTTGGTTTATAATGTAGTGTAATGAATTTGAGAACAAGGAACTTATCAAGTGAAGTGCATAGGCAAGGGTTGGTTGATGACCAATCCAACATCAACAACCATGGAGGATATCAACTTTGCTCGTAATCAATGAAAATATGTCATAAAGAGATTAGTATTGTCAACATTCTCATCAGGTCTAGCAAAAGATTTCATTGATTATTTATAGGTAATACAACTTTACTGCATCTATGTTAACAAGGCCCCTTAAGTTTAGGCCGTCCATATCAGCTAGCACTAATGCTGCCCTTCCCCCCCCCCGTCAGGACCTTTTTCACAACATAGGGTCCTTCATAATTTAGAGTGAATTTTCCTCTAGGATCTTATGCATTTGGCAACACTTTCTTCAATATTAAATCTCCCTCTTTGAAGCTTCTTGATCGTACTTTCTTATTAAATGCTTTAGCCATCCTTTATTGGTAGCACTACCCATGACACAATGCCATAAATCTCTTTTTATCGATCAAATTCAGCTAATCTACCCTTTTCTTTACCCATTCTGCTTCGTCGAGCTATGTTTCGGTGAGTACCCTAAAGGATAGGATATGTACTTCCATGAGTAACACAACCTTAGTTCCATATACCAGTAAGTAAGGAGTGGCTCCAATCGAAGTTCTTATCGAGGTTTTGTATGCCATGAGATCGAATGATAACATTTCATGCTAATCAGTGTAAGTAATTGCCATTTTTTCAATAATTCTTTTTATATTTTTATTGGTAACCTCAACCACTCTATTCATTTGAGGACGGTATAGAGTTGAATTTCTGTGATTGATTCCAAATTATTGGCATGTTTCTATGACTAATTTATTGTTTAAATTGGTTCCTTGATTAGCAATAATGGATTCAGGTGCCCTATATCTAGCAATTATGTCCTTTTTTAAGAACATGATGATCACTCCTTTGGTTAAATTGGCATATGAAGATGCTTCAATCCATTCGGTAAAATAGTTAATGGCTCGAGCTTGGTTTGATAGATTCACAAAGGCTGTTTTGAAACTTGGATACATACAGGGTCAAGCAGATCATACACTGTTTGTTAATAAATCACACACTGGGAAAATTGCTATACTGATAGTCTATGTCGATGATATTATTATATCTGGAAATCATGAGGAGGAATTACAGAATTTGAAGAAGTACTTGTCAGTAGAGTTTGAAGTTAAAGATCTTGGAAATCTTAAATATTTCCTTGGAATGGAAGTAGCTAGATCAAGAAAAGGCATCATTGTTTCTCAGAGGAAATATATTCTAGATCTCCTAAAGGAGACCGGCATGCTTGGATGCAAACTAGTAGATACTCCTATGGATAGTCAAAAGAAACTTGGCACCGGAAAAGAAAGTACACTGGTAGACAAGGGGAGATATCAACGACTTGTTGGACGCCTAATTTATCTTTCACACACTCGACCGGATATTGGTTTTGCCGTAAGTGTTGTAAGTCAATTCATGCACAGTCCTATAGATGAACACATAGAAGCAGTCTACAGGACCCTTAGATATCTGAAGATGACACTAGGGAAAGGTCTATTCTTTAGAAAGATAGAAAATCGTGATATTGAAATTTATTCAGATGCAGATTGGGCAAGAAACATCATTGACAAACGTTCAACTTCTGGGTACTGTTCTTTTGTATGGGGTAACCTTGTTACCTAGAGGAGCAAAAAGCAATCAGTGGTAGTTAGAAGTAGTGCAGAAGCTGAATACAGAGCACTGGCACAGGGAATTTGTGAAGGGATTTGGATAAGAAGGGTTCTTAATGAACTGGGACAAATAAGTTCATCTCCCATCCTGATGAAGTGTGATAATCAGGCAGCTATCAGCATAGCAAAGAATCCAGTATATCACGACAGAACTAAGCATGTTGAAATTGACAGACACTTTATCATAGAGAAAGTGACGAGTGAGACTGTTAAATTAAACTACATTCCTACCAAGCAACAAACTGCTGACATCCTCACCAAAGCAATTCCTGCTTTTTCTGAGGTAGGTCATTCTCCACCTGATACCTATAGGTAGGTTGGAACATACACACTTTAGTCAAAGCAATGAATCACTGAACAAAAGCCACATGACAAGTAAAAACTTCACTTAATCTCAATAGAACAGCATTTCATGCAGTAATTTATTTTTAGTTCTCTTTACTTTGAAGATGTCATATTGTATTAGCTGCTGTGTTATTGAAACATCTATTCATGACATGGGGAAAAATAAGTTAAATGTTGACATACTGCATACATGTTGCTCATATGCACTTGACTTCACATAAGGTTACCTAGTAGCCTTTGTAGCATTCTCTACATATGCCTATTCAAGAGCTAACTACTCATGCATATTTCTAACAGCCAAGTCATGCGAGCAAAATATCTCACCTTCTACTTTATTAAATTTTCTTTATCAAGAATAAGGAATAGGTTGGGAAAAAAAAATATATCCGTCCAAACACACGTAAAATATGTAAGAGTAAAGTTGAAAGAAAGGAGACAAGATTACAATAGAGGAACCATCAAATACAAAGCTATAAATATATATCATAACAGAACCTAAGGGCGCTAATAGATGTTGGGTTCCCTATGCACATCTTTTTTTGCGTCCTTGCTAGATTACTTATGTTGGAATATGGATGATTTTAAGTCTATGGAAGTTTTCATCTAGACCATAGAAATCTTACAACAAACCTAGAATCAAAATTGAGCCCAAAAGATGATGCCCACATCTGATGTTTGAAAATATCCCTGCCTCATTTTCAATCTAACCCTTTATTATTTGATTTATGGAGTCCTCACTGTAAAAAAAGAAAAAGAAGCATTTACTGTTTACACGAGCAATCTCTGGGAGCAGCTGTTTTTCTGGAAGCAAGACCTTCATTTGGGTATAGCCAAGCTTAATGGGAAAGTTGAGTTGGATACCCTACGGTGTGGAAGTTCAGAGCTGATAAGTAAAGGTTAAATTATGGGGAGGTTGCTTTGTCAGGAAAAAAGTTGTTTTGATATCCTTGACGATATCACAGCTTTTTTATAAGAAAATTGCCTTAATATCTTTGAAACGATCTTTTAAATGAGAAATCTCTTGTAGATTGGATGATTGAAATAGCTGGTTCTTCCTACATCTGAGATCAGTGTAGAGCATTAAGAGCTTCTAATTACCACTTCATCTTGTAATAATATGTTGTAAAACAGACGAAAAAAAAAGTTCAAACATTGGATTCACAAACTGCTGTATAGAGGGATTACCTTTTCTGACAATGAAGTCTTGAAAGTATGTCCCTTTGTAATAGCCCAGTGTCCTAGCTAGAAAGATTTCATTATACTTTCTATTCTCTAATGAGAGATGTTGATCTCTAGGGAAGCATCAATGACTATAGATTGCATGCTAATTCAAATTTTTTGTTTTTTTGTCTTATTATCTGCTTATACGGGTGCAGCTGAAAAAATTATTTATATTCCTTCAAAACATATTTCCAATGTCTTTTGGCTATTTTCTTGTTGAATAAACTTAGGTTCTACATTAGATATGTGAAACACTGCTTATTTGTGAAGCCTATAGCTTGGATGCCTTTGTAGGATTCTCTATCATTAGAAAGTTGTCATGAAAAGACTCGGACACTGAAATTAAACTTTCCAGATTCAATCCTAAGCTGTTCTTTTATTTATTTATTTATTTTTAATATCTTTCTTATCTGGCATAACATGGGTATATTCTTTTGTTTGCTTCTGCTCCACACATTTGTTGTTCTTCATAGGTTGTAACTCGTGAAGCCATGTATTATGGTCTGGTGGACTCTACCAGCGAAGCTTCTCTTGTTGAATGGGCTCTTTCTTATGCTCAAAGATACATTTATCATGTCCATCCTGAAGCATATGCTAAACTTAAACTGTCTGGCTTCTCCGATCTGATGCAATTAAATGTAGTAGTAGTAGAGAGATTATTCTACAGGAGCATCATAAAAAATGTTGGCATTGCATCAGAGAAACGATTTGAAATCAGTTCACTTCTCCAGGTATGAGTGAAGATTCATTTTTTGAATTCCATATCATTGTCTAACTGATCAAAATGCTAAGACAACATACATATATGAGTGATGATAACTGAATTGTTTGTTTGGGCATATCATACATGGTAATTCTTTATTTAATAGTTTATAGACAAATAATTTGAACCGAATTTAAAAAGAACGGATTGTATAGAGGAAACTACAGCAAAGAATAGTTTTTGGTAGTAGATCCCACCAACAAATATTTTAGTATAATTATGATTGATGCTAACCAATTATTTTACCCCTGTTATTGCTCTTCAAAGAATTTTGAGCATATGCCTGAAAAGTACTCTCTAACATGTTCACAATTGACAGCAATAGCACAACCCTGCTGCCCAGGACTTCTCATACTAAATTTTGCATTTAATTTAACGTGGACAGGATGATACGTTGTTGTCACTCCAGGATCAGACATTCATGCACTGTTTATGGAGGTTTCGCGTGTTTTTTTAAATGGAACTACTGAACTACATTTGGCAAATTTTCTTCATATTATCACAACTATGGCAGAGTCAGGTTCCTCGGAAGAACAGATAGAATATTTTGTCATTAATAACCAAAAGGTCTTAAAGCTTCCACACGATGAATCTGTCTGGACTCTGCCTTCTGTCTCTTCATTGATTGAGCGCGAGGAATCACCTCAAGCAAGCAGTTTGTTTGCAATGATAAAACTGAGAAAGTCATTACATTCTGAAAAGGCAGGTGGAAGTAACTCATGCTGGCCTCCAGCAAATTGCGGAGCTGCATCACATCCAGGTGGTTCTTCTACTAGTCAAATTCATAGACAAGCAGCAATCTTAGATCTCGATACTTAAAAATGATGAAAGAAGATGACTATGACTTCGTTGGAGAGGTAAAAAGCAATCTTGAGGTTAATACAGGAGATGTTTTGAACGAGAATATAAATCAACCTGTTTCTGACAATAGTGTTTCAACCGAATCTGATGATTCAACTTTTGTGTCTGACATTCCCAAGTTGGACTCATCTCACTTAGAGCAAAGGAAAAAACTCAATGTTGGCACACCAGATGCTACACAAGCCATGCATGTAGGAAGACTGGGAGAGCTTGAAGTTTTCAGACACTTCACCGAAAAACTTGGTAGTGCTTCGGTGGAGTGGGTCAATGAAGGTGGCGAAACCGGCTTACCGTATGATATCACCATTGGGAGTAAAGGTGAAGGCCTTAGCTACATTGAAGTTAAAGCTACAAAGACTAAAGGGAAGGACTGGTTCCATATATCAGCCAGGGAATGGAAATTCGCAGCTGATAAGGGTGACTCCTTTTGGATTGCTCATGTTGTTTTAGGTGATGAGTCAAGGATCAGGATATTTAAAGATCCAGTTGGACTCTGCATGTTAAGGAAGCTGCAGTTGGCCATATTAATGCCAAAGGAGGATCAAGTTCAGGATAAGTAGATTTCTATATATATATATATATATATATATATTATCCAATAAGATATATCCTAGGTTTTTTCTATGTAAATGCTGTTACAGTTTCAATGTCCATTTTAGTAACTTGGTGATGTGTGTACAAAAATGTAAAATACTTTTATCCAGATGAGATGGTCTCAAAGAAGAATTAGAAATTAAGAGATATTCTTGAATGTTGAATGCATTTGCATAAATGAATCGGATTTAGATTAAGAGACTACTTCTATCTTTGGTAAATGTTCTATATTTTAACTAATTTGGCAAGGTTTTTAATATATACATATTGTTTTGATAGTGCTAGTGCTACTCATTAATTTGTGAAATTAATTTTTTATTTTTCTTAATTAATAAAATTTTTAAATTAAAAGAAAATTATTTTGGACCCTAAATTTCAAACCACTTTTTGCTTACTTTATATAGTTGAAAAGCTCATAATATGTACTTTTGTTTGAAAATGAGATGTCACACCGCTAATTCACTATGGTGATGATGGTTCGCTAAGTAACTTATTTAAATAGAGTATGTAAGGTTATAATTACTAGATAGTTTCTAAATTAGTTTTAATACTTGAAAATTGTTGATTAGTTTTTTAAAAGATTTTCAGTGAAACGTTTGTTTTTGAAAATGTTTGTTGGGTTGTTTGTATGAAAATGTGTGATAAAGTAGGGAAAGATAGTCTAAATCGTAGGGCCTATAAAGCTCACAAAATACAAATAAATTGAAATAGGACATAAATCCAAAGGTAACTCTCAAAATATTCTAAGTATAAAGTAAAACATAAAAACATAATTTGAAAAAGGAAATAGCAGTCAATCATAATCGTAAATGATGTAATTTTAATCCACGGTTTCATCCCAATAATCTTCCTCAAAGCCATATCCCATCAAAACATAAAGTAAATAAGAAATATCATCACCCAGAAAAAAGGGGGTAGTAAGCTATAAGGGCCTAGTATACAGTAATACAAATATATTCACGCATGTCAAGTAGGTCTACAACTAATGTAACAAATAATCATTTAATTTAATTAATTATTTTATGTAAATATTTAGTATGGGAATACTCATAACTTTGAACATCATGACAAGAGACAAAGGGTCTAATTCCATTGTAGTGGATATCAGAGGTTGACAGGTGTAGCTAAACTCTACATTACTAAAACCTATGTGCTTAAATAGTTTTGTCCAAGTGAACCCACCATTATGCAATCCCATTGATCACAATCTAGTTATATCATATAGTCCGTCAAGACTCATATCTCCATACTATACTTAATATACCTTCTTTTTACTTACAATGCCCATTATCTAATGCATTTTCACTTATTAACTACTTGTCGACCCACCTTTGGTGGCTTAAGTAGCTAACTACCATGTCATCTTAGGAGATATGATCATAGCCATAATTCTAATATAAGATTTGTCACTTGTTAGCTCAAGTAACTACGCACAAGTAGTAAGCAATTACTTAGTCATGTTGATTATTAGTTAGGTTTAATTTTTTATTCAAACACACAACACACAAGTTACTGTATACCTAAAAGGTTGACATTTCCCCAATCACAAACAAAGTTCCAGTTGAGTCGATTGAATTTGTTTTACGCATTAAAGAGAAAATCAAAAGTTAGTTGGTTATTTTAAGTGATTGAATTCTATTCTAAATTTGATTTAGGCTACTTAAGATCCATTCTAATTATGACTCCAATAAAGGTTATTTAGACTTAATTAGCTTTTAACTAATTGTGACTTAAACCACTTAGTTATTATTCAATTAAATCTAATAAGTTATTTGAATCTCAAATTTAACTATGTTTAAAGCATAATTAGGATTTTTAGGCCCTTAAGTATAATAGGTCCACTAGCCCTAATTAAGTTCGGTTATAATTATTCGGTTCATTTTAAATTTAATTAGATTACTTCTACCTATTTTAATTAATCTAGACTTATTATGTTTAATTATTCCTATTTGTTATGTTTTTGTCCTAATTGATTATTATGTTCAATTTCAATTTCAATTTCATTTTAAGTTCTTTTTTAATTTAAGGCTTTATAAGATTAAAAGCCCATTTAAATTTGATTTATTTTTTAAGGCCCATTTAGGGTATATATCCTAAAGATTAATGGATCCAATTAGGTTTTAGGTCTTGGGCCCATTTAAGTTTTATTATAGTTATGTAAGTCAATTATGTTTTATTAGCTAATGTTTAGTTCGTTAATTAGTTAATTCGATTTGGATCTTGAATTGGTTTGAGACCTAGTTTAATTACTTATCATGCTAAGGCCCATTTAGAGTATGAGCTTTAGAAAGAAATAAGTCCAATTATGTTTTCCATTTTGGATCTTAGGCCCATGAGTTGTTGGGTTTACATTATCATGTCACATTTTATTTTGATCAAGTTATGATAGTTTAATCAATTAAGCCTATTTAAGCAAATTATATTTAATTACATGGGCTACCTAAAGGGAAGGTAAGAGGATGGTTCTAGGGTTTATTTTGATTGGGTCGGCTTGGGGTTAGGTTGGTCTTGACTTGATTTAATTAAACCATTATCCAATTTAATTTTAATTCATCATAAATTAAGACTATAACTTTAAAGGACTATAGCTTATTTAATTTAAGCCTTAATCAAGTAAAACTAAAGCCATTTGTTTCCTTATCACTTCTATTACCCATTTTGACATAAAAAGTCTTATTTTATTCTATTTAGAACCCTTGAACTATTAAACCAAACTTAATTACGAATTTTTAACTTTAAAAGCTCATAACTTGTTCAATTTAGGTCTAATTCACTTAAACCAAGGCCCACGTATTCCTATTCCTTCATAGTGTTTAATACATCATTTATTTTTCATTTTCAAGTAAAAACTATTGCCAAAACAGGGATTCTCATCCATTTAATTAGTTTAATTTCTACACATCTTCACTTGCAGGCCTCATCTTACATTCAATCTAACTTGTATTTATAATTAAATGATAATTCCATCAAATTTATTCAAAATAAACATAATAAATCATATTTTTTCATAATTTAACATTTGCCAAAAATCATGCAAGAAATTAACATTATAAGTTCTCACAATCTTCTAATTCAACCAAATTCATCCCTAAACTTCACCAAACCTAACATTGATCAAGTGACTTCAATTTTCATCAAATTTATTAGTGTAAGAACATAGCTACCTGTTGGAGATTCATAAATTAACAATTAAATAAACTCATTTACCTACCGATTCAATCATGCTACCAATTTTCAACCTTCCATATATCATATCTATCGATTAATCACCAAAACCACTCCATACATTACATATTCATACTCCAATAATGAATTTACTATCACTCAACATTCAAAACAAAATTTAACAAGAAAATTTAAACCTAAATTTCATCTTCATAGTGGCGGTTGCAACTACATCTAACAAACCATTATATATCTTCAATTATCATGCATCATCTTTCATTTCTATCATCCAATACAACACCCAACAACACATAAAACATATTAAATCATGGATTAATTCCTATATCGCCAAATGATGCTCAAGAATCTTCAATATAGGTGGCAACAACAAGAATACATCCCAATACATCCTCAATATTTAAGAAATCATCAAATCTTCAAGTTCAATTACTTATAACTATCTTAAATCATCAACTCAAGCAAGAATTTAAACTTACCTTGTTAAAGATCCATGAAATATCCAAATGTTTTCCAAACCATCCCTACTTACTTCCAAAATGATATTTTTCTCAAACTCCCAATTGATTTCCTTCACAACAACCACCACACACAACTTAGATTTATAATTTATAAATTAAAATTCATTTGAATCAAATCATTTTCTTACTTACGTTCACACCCAATTCATGAGTAAGATGCCCCCTCTTAGCTTGAAATCCCACTTGATTCTTGACATAAAACTTACAAGAAAACAATTAGATTAATAAAAGGTTTAATGGGTATGAAGAGATTTAAGGAGTATAGTAGGCTTAATAGGTTTTTGAAAGCATTTACCTTATAAAGTTTTCTAGAAAAATGAAATGGGGGCTGTTGTTTTTCTTTCATTAAATGGGTTTTTATAGTATGGATTAGTGAGGGTTTAAGAATAATGGTAAATGAGTCTACAAGAGTTGGTGGATTGTAGCTTTTGATGACGCGTCATCTTAATTTAGTCTCTTTTTGTATTATTTTTTATTTAATTTCTTCTACTTATTCTAGCTGAAAAATAGTATTTTTTATTACTAAAATGCCCTTGAAATTTATTTTAATTAGTTACTCATCCATAAGATAAGTCTAGAGGCATTTCAATAATTTTATTCGATTCATCTCCGAGTAAAATTTTCTTTTCTAATTATCTCCAAATATTTTGTAATTTATTTTATTTACCTAATTAAGGTCTTGGGACCATATTTAAGGTCTTTAAGAAATTTCAAGTCTAATTTCATTAAAACCGCCTTTTAAGGGCAAAAATGGTCTTTTTTGGGTAAATTGTCTCTAAACTTTCAAATATCACTTCTCATAATTTAAAATGACTCCAAATGACTTTAATTAAGTTGTCTAATGATTTTAGTCAACTTCAAATACTCTAAATCAAGTCTAATGGCAAATTGGTCTTTTTTTTGTAAAATTGACCTCCAAACTTACTTTTCTACTTTCTAATTGACTCTAAATAATTCTTTAATGATTTTATTCCCTTAATTAGGATATTAAAATTTTATTTAAGGTTGTTAGGTTATTTTCGATAAAAATCGAGTTAAAAGGTAAAAGGCTATTTTGGAAAAATTTAGCCTTAAATTTTGTAAATCCTCTCTTAATTGACTATAAATTTTCTTTCTTAATTGCATTGACCTTATTTAGGAAATTGGTATTTTTCATGAAATCTAGTAATCTAGCATGTCTTAATATTGCTTCAATTTGATAAAATTTTAAAATGGTCATAACTTATAAATTAGGTGTTATTTGTTACATCTCTGTAACGTTTGGGTATTGGTTTTCAAACTTTGCAATCTCATACCTTGTAGATAGAAATTATATGACTAAATTTATAGATATTGTAAAAGTCATTATAAAAGACATCTTAAAATTATCTATTTAACTTGAATTTTTACATAATTGAAAATCATCTTTTCCTTTTTTTCTTCTTTTTTTTTTTTTAAAGTTAGATTGGCATGGTTCTTTTATATCACTTGTGAATTCCTTCACCTTCTAATGTGATTGTAAAATTGCAATCACAGAAATGTTAATTGGATAATCCTCTAAACACGTAATCATAAAATGGTGTGAGTCCACTTCCACGTGAACCCTAAATTGTAAGAACCTCTTTTTGATTGATCACGCAATTTACAATGAAAATCAATTGTACTTCCAAAACAAATTGAATGAATAACATAATAGAGTCCAATTTCTAACTAAAATAGAGTAAACCTTAGTTGGATATGGAACCTTAATTGGTGTGAAATATGAACACAATAAGCACAAATCCAATCACTTACTAGATATGACACACTAGTAATAATTGGAATTAACTTAAGAAAATTGATATTACTCACAAAATTCTTAAGTCAATCTCGCTATAATTCCACACATGAAATTGATAAGAGATGTGATTTGCATGCAAGGACTCTCCTTACAACAAAAGTGTTCATTTTTTCTCAAATTGACAAAAGCCCCTTAAAAACCCTGGTTATCAAGTATTTATACTTGCTTCTATTAGGGTAAAATGTACAAAAAATTACAAAGATGCCACTCAAGTGGTCGATTTTCCAAAGGACAAATTACAAATACAAAATGAAATGGCCAGTTCCCAGAAGCAACTATTACATAGACAAATGGTCTTCAAGTGACCGGTTCTTCATTTCAAATGAATAATTGGTTATACCAGTTCTTCTTTGGTTTATGTCGGTCCATGAATAATCTATAAGCTGAGTTTTAGCAAATTTATCCATCACCCTGTAAAAACCCACAAGTATACCTACTAGAATGTACAACAAATAAGTAATAGAAAAGAAGTTAGTATACAAATAGTTTTAGAGTTGGTTTGTTCAAAGAGGACCCCCATCGCCAAATTTTGTAACCCTTTGACTCTTATCCTAGTGATAGGTCCTTTAGGATTTTGATTCCTATCACTGAAGTAGTTTGACCGAGCTAGTATAAGAGGAAAAATAAGTAATAGTGGTAGTGAAGAGCAGTTTACTAATTTACTTTCTTTTCAAGAAAGGGTTTTAGGTCATGTATTTATTTGAACAGTAATAAGAGATTGCAGTTTTATGAGCTAAGATACATGCCACATTACTATTCATTGTGATCTATTATTGTATTTATTCATCATTATCATCCTTACATAAAATAATAACAAAAAGAAACTAAGAAAAAGGGATATATATAAATAAAAAAACGCGGGTAAAGAAACTAAATCTTTGATTTAAACAAATCTAACAAATTTAAATCATGTTACAAATCTCAAAGATAGCTCCCAAGCAGGTAGGCCTTCTACGAAGCCCAATTATCACTTGCTTAAGAGCTAGAATGGCTGAAAACACCGGTAATGGCAACCCAGATTAGAGAATTACAGCTCTCAAACAGGCTATGCTACAACTAACCAAGTAGATGTAGACTCTGACATACACCATCAACCGAATCCATATTGATAAAGTAATATAAGCAGATCATATCAAACCTCATTAGAATTTCAATTCAAACCCGGGGGATGAATTGGGGAATGATGGAGATGAAAGTTTGAGGAAAAACAATAGGATATGGAAAAGAAGCTACTCCAAAAATTCCAAGAGAAGATGAGAGTTTTTTAGGGAACCGATGGATTTGAGCAGACTAATCTAGTTAATTTGCTTGTTTATGAAGATGAGGAGTTCCTTGATAAGTTTAAGATCCCGGATTTTGAAAAGTATGACGGTACCAGCTATCAAAAACTCTATGCCAAGCTTTATATAAAAAAGATGGCTAAATATACTAAGTATTAGCAGTTGATGGTGTAGACCTTTTAGGATAGTTTAACTGGGGCAGCTTTAGCGTAGTATGCCCAGCTGGACCTAAATGAGATAAACATGTAGGATAAATCAACAAGGGTTGTTTACAACCAGTACAAGTTTAATGTTGAATTAGCTCCATCCATTTGGGACTTGAATAACATGAGGAAGAAGAGCAACGAGTTTTTTAGAGAATATACACAATGGTGGAGGGAAGTGGTTACCAGGATAACTACCCCCTTACCAGAGAAGGATTTGACTTACATGTTTGTCAACACTTTAGGCAAGCCTTACTACTAACATTTAGTAGGTCATGCCGTCGTAAGTTTTGCCAAGATAGTAGAGGTCGAATATCGCATCAAGAATGTAATCTCCTTCGGAAGACTCCCCATTCTAGAAGAGGGGGAAAAGAAAGTCACACGCCTAAGGCTAGTTAGCAAGGGATGAGAAGCAATCGTCGATATGGTAGTTACAAGAGATCATTCCAAGCTAATTCCATAAGTAACTGTCTAGACGAATTAGAATATCCCAAAGCGAAACCCAGACCGATGCCAACGGAGAAGATAGTTCACCAGAATCCTTATCCCTATGATTCAAATCCTTCACTTTCTCTGAAATGAGAATCTATTGAATTTCAAGGTACCTCTTGATAACTACAAGCCCAAGGATTACAACACCAACCTTTGTTGTAAGTATCATTTAGGGCAAGAGGGGCACTTTATAGATAATTGTTGGAGGTTGAGAAACAAGATACAAGACCTTATAGATGCTAAACTGATTTAGTTGGACTTTATAGAAGCTCCAACACCTAATGTCAATAGTAATCCCTTGCCAAGCCACAGGGCCTCCTTCAATATGATCATCGCTGAAGAAGGTGGGCTAAGGATAGATTTAGATGAGTTCCCCATCACAATGGAACATATAGCATGGAACTTAAAGAAAAAAGGTTACCTACAGGATATAAGAAACCTCAGGGACAGTACCAAAACTAGACCTACAATTCACAAATTATTTAGAGAGGGGAAGGTGAAGAAAGAGGATATTCATGCTATGATGAATGCCGGGCCTAGGAAGAATCATATAGAAAAAAGAGTTGGAAAGGAGGTATTTAGCAAGCGATCCCACCGTCGACACACTAGGAGAACCATTTAGGACATTTGAATACTTGGTAGACTATTCATTTGTGCTAAGAGTCTATACAGATGTACCACCTACAAGCTAGGGAGTGGAATTTAAGGAAGAAGATAACCTCAAGGGTCAAGAAGGAAAATCTGAGCAAATTGTAGGAATGGCGGGAATCGACCCCAAGTCCTTCACCTTTTAATGCCCCAAATAGGAGTAGGGGACAACCGCCATTCAGCTTAAGAAGTTCGTGTTTGACATCCCATTGTCGCCAGAGAATTAGAGAGTTGTACCGTTGAATTACTAAGCTATGAATCAAACTATGAAGGCACCCTCAACGATAGGAGAACTAACACACTTAAGGAAGATATATGATTCGGTTAAGGAAGTTAAGAGGAAGGTTGCTATAGAGCTACCCCTTAAGGAAGCCTTAGGGCCTGATGATGGAGGGGAGGTAAAAGATCAAAACCCCTTTAGGAAAATCATAAAGGCCAGTGAATATAGGATCATGGATCAACTAGATAAGGTCCCTACTCAGATCTCTTTAATGGGCCTTCTTTTATCCTCCGATTTGCATCGTGAAGCACTCATGAAATTACTTCATGAAGTTAAAGTCCCTGAAGGTATTGTAACTGAAAAATTAGGCTTAGTGATCAATTCTATCATCGTGGAAGACCAAATAGCCTTTTCACTAGAAGAGTTGGGAGAATAAGGTAACCAACACACAAAGCCGTCGTTCATTGTAGCTAAGTGCAGGGATACTGTGGTGGCTTGAGTACTGATCGACAATGGTTCATCCTTAAATGTGTGCCCTTTATCCATGCTAAACTTGCTAGGGATAGACGTGTTAGAAATGAAGCTAAGCTCGATTATAGTGCGAGCCTTCAATGGGTCTAAAAGAGAGATACTAAGGGAGGTTGAATTATAGGTTGAAATTGGTCCACTAGGGTTCATGATTCCTTTCTAGGTGCTGGACATACTGAGGTCTTTCAACTTGCTATTGGGTAGACCTTGGATACATTTGACCAGAGCTGTACCATCTAGCTTACACCAAAAAGTCAAGTTTGTGGCTAATGGCCAAGTTGTGATGGTTTTAGGGGACCAAGACTATGCCATATACAAAGAAACTTCCATCCTATATATTGGGAGTGAAGAGATGGAAGAACTGAGATTATAGCTTTTTGATGGTGTGTGTGTGTGACTACAGACGAAAAGCTACTCTCGGTTCCACAACATCGGCACGTTCAGTTTAGGGTATAAGCTAACTCATTAAGAGATCAAGGAGATGAGGCGGAAGATGAAGAAGAAGAGAGGTAAGGAGTTATATCATGTTCAGCTAAGGTTTCTAGACATTAGTAACACATTTCTAACACCAGCATACACCCAACAGTTAGAACTTCCTAAGCTAACTGATTTGTTTAGCAGGTAATGCATCATCAACACGATAAAATATGACCTTAACAAAAGCTAATTGAACAATTGGTTCTCAATCCCAATCAATGAAAATAGGTCTCTTTAGACTAGAGATAAGGTCATAAGAAGCATCTAATTCATTTTTTATTCCAATATGATTTAGTTCAGCCTGATAGACAATAAATATTCATCTCACCATGAATAAAGACTTGAATTTCTTTTTCTCTTCCTGATTGTTCTCTCCTACTTTTTTTTTTCTATTCACTATTATTTCCTAGATCCAACGAAATCGATGAAAACGGAGGGTATCTTATGCCCGTAAATGATGAAAATACTAATATCACTTTTTGCCCTATTAGGTTAATCATCGAAGGTGATATCGAAAAGTTAAATGAGATTTGAGAAAGTTGGCATAGATTTGAGCAAGGCAAAGTTATCATTGATGAACCGGTCATTGAGGTAAACTTGGAACAAATAAAAACCCTAAGAACCTTAAGGTTAGGAACAATTCGTCAGAAGAACATAGAAGGAGATTATTACAATTATTATATGAATATCTAGACATGTTCGCATGGTTATACAAGGATATTCCAAGGCTTGATCCTTCGATAGTGGTTCATAAGCTACCCACCAAAGCTAACTTCAAACTAAGGTGACAAAAGCTTAGGAGGTTTTGGCTTGACATTTTGTTGAAAATCAAATAAGTGAAGAAGTTGTTGGAGGTCGGGTTCATTGAGGTATCGAATTATCTACAGTGGGTGGCGAATGTAGTACCTGTCCTTAAGAAAAATAGGAAAATCTGAGTTTGTGTTGATTTCAGAGATCGAAACCAAGCAATGCCAAAAGATAATTTCCCATTACCACGCATCAACGTCTTAGTAGATAATATCACTAGAAATCATCTTTTCTCTTTCATGGATGGGTTTTTGGGGTATAATTAGATTAAGATGTTAGAAGAGGACAAGACTAAAACAATGTTCATTACTACATGGGGAATGCTTTACTATAAAGTTATGCCTTTTGGTTTAAAGAATGCGAGAGCAACATATCAACGATCTATGGTAGCATTGTTCCATGACATGATGCATAAAGAAGTGGAGGTATACGTTGATGACATGATTGCTAAGTCTAAAGAAAGGGAAGCTCATGTGAAAGTCCTCAGGAAGTTGTTTGAAAGACTTAGAAAATTCCAATTGAAGCTAAATCCTGAAAAGTGCACATTCGAAGCAACATTAGGGAAGCTCTTAGGGTTTTTTATTAGTAGAGAGGGGATCGAAGTAGACCTAGAAAAAGTAAAGGCAATGGTTGAAATGCTATCCTCGTAAACCCTTAAAGAGGTAAGGGGTCTATTAGGAAGGTTGAACTACATAATCAGGTTTATATATCAGCTCACCGATAAATGTCATCCCTTATTCAAGCTCTTGAAAAAGAATGCTAAGATGAAATGGGATGCAGAATATGGGAAGCTTTCTCTGAAATCAAAAGGTATTTAATGAATCCCCTAGTTTTGATAGTTCTTACCCCTACGAAGCCTTTTTTCTTGTATTTAACCATACTTATAGAGTCCAAAGGTTGTGTGTTGGGGCAAAAAGATGAGATTGAAGGAAAGGAGCGCCTTATATATTATCTAAGCAAGAAGTTCACTAAAGGAGAACATAGATACTCAAAGGTTGAAAGGACTTGCTACACTTTGGTATGGGTAATGCATTAGCTTCAACAATACACCTTGTATTATTTAATCTAGTTGTTGACCAAACATGATTTGCTACGGTATCTAGTAGAAAAACCAGCATTAGTGGGAAGAATCTCCAAATGGTAGATGTTACTTTTAGAGTTTGATATTACTTACGTAAATCAAAATTTCGTAAAAGGACAGGCTTTGGCAAACCAATTAGTTGAATATCTAAGGAAAGATATGTCGGAAGCCTCAAAAACCCAATTTCCAAATGAAGGGATTATAGCCACTATTGACGAAGGGTCGGGAAGCCAGTAGTGGGAGTTGTATTTTGATGAAAATGCAAATGTGTTCAGATGTGGAATAGGGGCGGTCTTGATATCTCATGAAGGTAACCATTTTCTTATAGTAGTAAGGTTAACCTTCTTGTATACCAATAATATAGTAGACTACAAAGCTTGTATCCCAGGACTTAAGATGGCATTAGAAAGGGTATCCAAGAATTGAAAGTATATGGAGACTCATCTTTAATTATTCTCTAAACCTTAGGAGAATATAAGCCTAAAGATAGCAAATTAATTTAATACCACCAGCATCTTAGTGAATTGGTGGAAAGGTTCGAAAAAATTTCTTTCACATATGTGCCTAGAACCTAAAATCAATTCGTTGATGCTCTAGCGACATTGGCATCTATGATCCAAATCTTGGGCGGTATGGAGATTCAGCCCATAAAGATTGAAATTGAGGAGAAACTAGCTTTTTGCCTGATGGTGGAAGAGAATCAAAATCGAAAGCCTTGGCATCATGATATTAAAGAATTCCTTCAAAATGGCACTTATCCAAAGGAGGCGGATAAGAAAGATCGAAAAGTATTAAGGAGGTTAATGGCACATTTTTTACCTAGTGGTTTTGCACCATACAAGAAATCCTTTAATACTATCTTGTTAAGTGTGTCGACAAGGAGGAAGCGGATACCCTAATGTGGGAAGTACATGAGGGAGTCTGTGGACTACACATGAACGGATATATGTTAGCCTACAAAATCATGGGGATGGGTTACTTCTAGATGACTATGGAAATGAATTGTATTAAACATGTGAGGCATTGCCATTTATGCCAAGTTTATACTAATAAAATCAATGCTCTACCTCGAGAATTACACATATTATCGACCCCATGCCATTCTCTATGTGAGGCATTGATATGATTGGCCTATGTAAACTTCCTCTTCAAGGTCCCCATTGAGAAAGGCATTTTTTATGTCTAGTTGTTGCAAATACCAATCTTGGTTGACGGCCAATGATAGAATAATTCTAATAGTATTAAGCTTTGCAACAGGAGCAAAAGTTTCCTGATAGTCTATCCCATAGGATTGTGTAAATCCCTTAGCTACCAATCGGGCCTTGAATCTCTCAATTGATCCATCTGCATTATACTTTATAGAGAAAAGCCACTTACACCCCACAGGCCTTTTCCCAATCGGCAAATCCATGATATTCCATGTTCCATTCCTCTCTAATGCATCAATCTCATCTTGTATTGCCTTCTTCCACTCAAGGTTTTGTAATGCCTCTTGTATTGTGCTGGGAACCAGAATATCATCAAGAGAAGTAGCAAATGATTTGTAAGATGCTGATAGCCCTTCGTAAGTAACATAGTTGCCAATTGGATGACTTGTACATTGCCTAACACCCTTCCTCAATGCAATCGGCATGCTAGTGTCATCCATGCTAGGAATTCGCACATCTCCAGCCCTATCCGCACCTATGTTTTCTTTAAGTGGACTTGAAATTGAGTTAATATCTTGGCCACATACTGGTTGTGATTCACGCTCTATCTCCTGTCTTTTGTTCCTCCTGATGTAAACTTTACAATCCTTATTAGCAAGTTGTGGAGCCATAGAAGAAGAAACAGTGTTTGGTTGGATTGATGACTGAGCATGCATGGGTGTGGACGAGTCTCGTGTAAATTCAACGGGCACAAGCACAGGTTGAGAGGGATTTGATGACTCTGAGTGGACAACAGGTACATACTCAAGAAGGGACTCCCAATCTTGATGTTCATTCACGCTCTCCCCCTGAACATGAGATTTGGAATAGAAGGACACATGTTCAAAGAACGAGAAATCCATGGTGGTGTAAAATCTTTTGTTTGTTGGAGAGTAACATTTATACCCTTTTTGAGTTGGAGAGTACCCTAAAAAAATGCACTTATTAGCTCGAGGATCAAATTTGCTACGGTGTGGAGAATACACATGAACAAATGCCGTGCAACCAAATACCTTAAGTGGGAGATCAGATGACGTTGCATGGGTATGAGGAAAAGTTTTTAAAAGAAGCTGACGTGGAGATTGAAAAGTAAGGACTCTAGATGGCATACGATTGATCAAATAGGTAGCTATGAGAATGGCTTCCCCCCAGAAATAATTTGGAACATTAGAGGAAAACATGAGACACCGGGCAACCTCTAAAAGATGTCTATTCTTGCGTTCAGCCACCCCATTTTGTTGAGGGGTGTTAAAACAAGAACTTATGTAGATGATCCCATGGTTCTGAAGGTAGGTATTTAGACTACTAGTGAAGTATTCCCTAGCATTGTCTGACTTGAGTACCTGAATTCTAGAATTAAATTGATTTCGAACCATAAGATTGAAGGTTTTAAAAATTTGCTCAACTTCTGACTTTTCTTTCATAAGGAATACCCAGGTTAACCGTGTATGATCATCAACAAATGTCACAAACCATCGAGTGCCAGAAATATTTGTTACCCGTGAGGGTCCCCACACATCACTATGGATCAAAGAAAAAACAATGGAAGGTTTGTATGGAATTTGAGGATATACTTTTCGAGTATGCTTTGCAATCTGACAAATTTCACAATGAAAAGATGCTGGACTTTTATTGGTAAATAACTTGGGAAACAATTTTGCAAGGTACATAAAGCTAGGATGACTAAGACGATAATGTAATAATATAATTTCACTATCTTTATTGGCATTAGAATTGGACATAAAATTGAAAGGCTCTAACAGATTCTGAGATTGGACATAACTTGCTTGAACCTCTTGGCTTGAGGAGCGACCACATGAGAGGAGATAGAGTCTAGAGCACAATTCAGCACTGCCAATCATCTTCCCCGATTTCAAGTCCTGAAAAACACGTAAGTTTGGATAAAATTTAGTAACACATTGATGATCATGAGCTAATTTACTAATGGATAAAAGATTACAATCCAAGTTTGGAACATGGAGAACAGAATTGAGATGCAACTCTTTAGTGAGTTGGATAGAACCTGTCCTAGCAATTTTTGAATTGGAGCCATCAGCAATACGGATAGAAGAGTGATCATGACTTGACTTATAATTTTGGAGAAGAGTAGCATCTCCTGTCATGTGATCAGAAGCACCAGTGTTGACTATCCATGGCTTCATTCCTCCTTTGTTAACATTGAAGGCTGTATGTGAAATCGTTTGAGCAACCAAACCACTCCCAGTAGTGCTACCAATGTCAACTTTACCAAATAGTTTTTTTAGCACTTCCATCTGCTCTTTACTGAATGGGCTAGGCTCATGAACAGGAGCTCTCTCAGAGTTGGAAGCCACGTGTGCTTTGCTGTCCCTATCAAATCGTGGCTTTGGTTTCCAATCAGCCGTTTTGCCATGGAGCTTCCAGTAAGTTTCCTTGTAGTGACCTGGTTTCTTACAATAATCACACTAAGGCCTTTCCCGTTTTTTACGATCGCTACCATTGTTGGATGATCAGACAGTAAGGGCAGAGGCATCCGGAATTGAGGTAGGTTGTTCTTTAGATCCCATCATCACTTTCTTTCTACTTTCTTCACGCCTGACCTCTGAGAAAGCCTCCCTAATACTGAGCAATGGTTTAGTTCCCATAATTCGACCTCGAACATCATCCAATTCCCTGTTAAGTCTTAGGAAAAATTTGAACAACCTTTTTTGTTCCACAATCTTCTTGTAGGTTGCTGCATCTTCTTGACAATTCCATGAGTAAGTTTCAAATAAATCAAGTTGCTGCCAATACCTCGTGAGGGTGTTATAATATTGAGTAACAGATTGCTCTCCTTGGCGGAAGTCATGAAGTATAGATTCAACCTAAAATAACTCTGAAGTATTTTTAGAGCTGGAGTAAGTCTCTTTGGCTGCATCCCATATCTCCTTTGCTGTCCCAAAGAGCAAGAAGTTTCCCCCTATGTTATTGTTCATGGAATTGATAAGCCATGACATGATCATACTATTTTCGATCTTCCACTTTCTAAAATTCGGATATGTGATCTCTGGCATAGCTGCTTCTTCGGTGAGATATTCATCCTTTCCCTTACCACAAATGAACAGTAAAATAGATTGTGACCATTGTAAGTAATTATGGCCATTTAATTTGTGTCCTGTGATAAGAATAGGAGAAGAATCACCGTAACCAAGGCTGGAAATTTCAGAATTTATTCCCGATTCCGAGACCGTGATGTTAGATGTTTGTGATGAAGCCATTCCATATTTTGGCACGTTTCAAATATTGCAAGGGAAATGATGTCACAAGGACAGAAACGACCAGCAACTGATGTCTGTAGAAGAAGAGTGCTGGGAAAGGATGAATATTGACCAGTGTGATACTTTAACGTGAAAAGATGAATACTGACCATGAGATGAAGGGCTGGCAGGAGATGGAAGACGGGCTGGAGATGAATACTGACCAGGAGTTCTGTGCTGCTGGAGCCCTAGCAGGAGACTGAACGAGCACGTCGTGACGCTAGAGTGAAGGGATTTGTGCTGCCAAAGCCCTAGCTACGGTGGAGAAAGCAACGACAAAATCACGTCAAAAAGAATTGCTCTGATACCATGAAGAGATTTGGAATTTTCTTATTCTCTCTTGAACAAAAATTGTTACATTGACATATATATATATATACAAAGGGAAATCTAATAAAGGAAATAAAATCTACTAGTTTAATTATGTCCTAGAAGTTAGAATGCATAATCATAGGAAAAGATCACAACCGATCTTTCCTGAAAACAACTTTCCTAAAGGTGTCACTTTCCTAATTTTAACTTTCCTAATATATACATATAGCTCTATCTTTGTGAATCTTCAACACTGATTTTGTGCCCTAGATAAGCCACACGGTTGCTAAGACTAAACTAGTAACCTATCCAAAATATATGTAACTCATTGATGAAAACCATAACAAAGGAGAAGAAAAGATGATTTTTCCTTTATTACAAACTGAAGGAGATAATACAACTATTTAAATCTTTAATATTTGGATAACATCATATCTAAAATCCCAAGGATAGCGACTAGAGTTTATCCTATGCTCATCATTTCCTAAAAATAAGGAAACCGTAAGATACATCATCAACTATCCTAATGTTATCCAAATATAACAGCTCTAGTAATATTTTACATATATTACAACACCCCCCTCAAGCTGATGCATACAAGTTCCACATGCCCAGCTTGCTCACAAGTTCTTCAAATTGATCTTTAACTAAGCCTTTTGTCAGTAAATCCACTTCTTGTTGCTTACTTGGTACATAAACAATACAAATAATCCCATCATCAATCTTCTCTTTGATAAAGTGTCTATCCACCTCCACATGCTTGGTTTTATCATGGTGAACCAGATTATGTGCAATACTTATAGCTGACTTATTTTCACTATACAACTTCATTGTGCTTGTCTTGTTAAGGTGTAGCTCCTCCAACAGCTGTTTGATCCACATTAATTCACAAACACCTTGAGCTAGGGCTCTAAATTCAGCTTTAGCACTACTATGAGCCACCACTGTTTCCTTCTTGCTCCTCCACGTTACTAAATTACTCCAAGCTTTCATACGATATCCAGTTTTAGATCTACAATCATCAATTGCTCCTGACCAATATGCATTTGTAAGCGCTTCTACACTCCTTCCTCCATTTTTCTTAAAAAATAAACCATTTCCTGGTGTTCCCTTAAGGTACCGAACTATCCTATATGCTGCCTCTAAGTTTTCATTAAGAGGTTGATGCATATATTGACTCACCAAGCTTGTAATATCTAGATGGTTATGAGACAAGTAGATTAATTTGTCAACAAGTCGTTGATACCTTCCTTTGTCCACTAACTCTTCTTCACCTGTGTTCTTGTATTTAGCCTTTGGTTCAACTGGTGTTGCTATCGATCTACAACCTAGCATTCTTGTTTCTTTTAGCAAATCTACTACATACTTCCTCTATGAGACAAAAATCCCTTTTTTGCTTCTTGAAATTTCTATTCCTAGAAAATATCATAGCTGACCAAGATCTTTCACTTCGAATTCTTGGGCTAACAAATTCTTAAGTTCCTTTAGTTCCCCAAAATCATCACCTGTTAGAATCATATCATCAACGTAAACAATTAAAATAGCTATTTTACCACTTTTTAAGTGTTTGAAGAACAAGGTGTGGTCAGCTTGCCCTTGCATATGCCCATGCCTTTTCATTACTTGATTGAAGCATTCAAAAAAACTCATAGAGATTGCTTCAACCCGTATAGAGACTTCTTCAAACAACACACATTTCCACTTCCATATTTGCCTTCAAAACCAAGAGGAATTTTCATGAACACTTTTTCTTCCAAATTCCCATTCAAGAATGCATTCTTGATGTCCAACTGTTGTAAAGGCCAATCTAAATTTGCAGCAGGTGAAAGTACAATATGGACTGTGTTAAGTTTAGCCAACAGTGCAAATGTTTCCCGATAGTCCACTCTATATGTTTGAGTGAACCCCTTTGCCACCAGTCGTGCTTTATACTGCTCAATTGTTCCATCAGCCTTGTATTTTAGGTTGAAGACCCACTTACATCCTACAATGTGCTTGTTCTTCGGTTGAGTAACTATTTCCCAAGTCTGATTTTTTTCTAATGCCATCATCTCTTCGTCCACTACTTTTTTACATTCTAATTGTTGCAATGCTTCCTCAATAGACTGTAGTATAGTTGTTTCATCAAGTTTGGTTGCAAAGGCACTATATTTTGGAGTTAGTTTGCTAAAGCCTAAGAATTTGGAGATCAGATGTAGTGTACAGCTTCTTATTCCCTTTCTTTTTGGAATTGGAAGGTCTGATTCTAATATGAAGAGATTTGGAATTTTCTTATTCTCTCTTGAACGAAAATTGTTACATTAGCATATATATATATATACAAAGGGAAATCTAATAAAGAAAATAAAATCTACTAGTTTAATTATGTCCTAGAAGTTAGAATGCAGAATCATAGGAAAAGATCACAACCGATCTTTCCTAAAAACAACTTTCCTAATTTTAACTTTCCTACTATATACATATAGCTCTATCTTTGTGAATCTTCAACACTCCCCCTCAAGTTGGAGAGTATATATCATATAATCCCAGCTTGTAAATAAAGTCTTCAAAGTTCATTCTAGGTAGAGCTTTGGTGAGGATGTCGGCAGTTTGTTGCTTCGTAGGAATGTAGTTTAATTTAACAGTCTCACTCGTCACTTTCTCTGTGATAAAGTGTCTGTCAATTTCAACGTGCTTAGTTCTGTCGTGATGTACTGGATTCTTTGCTATGCTGATAGCTGCTTGATTATCACACTTCATCAGGATAGGAGATGAACTTATTTGTCCCAGTTCACTAAGAACCCTTTTTATCCAAATCCCTTCACAAATTCCCTGTGCCAGTGCTCTGTATTCAGCTTCTACACTACTTCTAGCTACCACCGATTGCTTCCTACTCCTCCAGGTAACAAGGTTACCCCATACAAAAGAACAGTACCCAGAAGTTGATCGTCTGTCAATGATGTTTCCTGCCCAATCTGCATCTGAATAAATTTCAATATCACGATTTTCTGTCTTTCTAAAGAATAGACCTTTCCCTTGTGTCATCTTCAAATATCTAAGGATCCTGTAGATTGCTTCCATGTGTTCATCTGTAGGACTGTGCATGAATTGACTTATAACACTTACTGCAAAACCAATATCTGGTCAAGTGTGTGAAAGATAAATTAAGCATCCAACAAGTCATTGATATCTCCCCTTGTCTACCGATGTATTTTCTTTTCTGGTGCCAAGTTTCTTTTGACTATCCATAGAAGTATCTACTGGTTTGCATCCAAGCATGCCGGTCTCCTTTAGGAGATCTAGAATATATTTCCTCTGATAAACAACGATGCCTTTTCTTGATCTAGCTACTTCCATTCCAAGGAAATATTTAAGATTTCCAAGATCTTTAACTTCAAACTCTACTGACAAGTACTTCTTCAAATTCTGTAATTCCTACTCATCATTTCCAGATATAATAATATCATCGACATAGACTATCAGTATAGCAATTTTCCCAGTGTGTGATTTCTTAACAAACAGTGTATGATCCGCTTGACCCTGTATGTATCCAAGTTTCAAAACAGCCTTTGTGAATCTATCAAACCAAGCTCGAGAAGATTGTTTAAGGCCGTATAAGGACTTCTTGAGTTTGTAAACCCGATTTTCTGCCATATTTCCTTTGCAGCCAGGTGGGATTTCCATGTAAATTGCCTCTTCAAGGTCCCCATTGAGAAAGGCATTTTTTATGTCTAGTTGTTGCAAATACCAATCTTGGTTGACGGCCAATGATAGAATAATTCTGATAGTATTAAGCTTTGCAACATGAGCAAAAGTTTCCTGATAGTCTATCCCATAGGATTGTGTAAATCTCCTAGCTACCAATCGGGCCTTGAATCTCTCAATTGATCCATCTGCATTACACTTTATAGAGAAAAGCCACTTACACCCCACAGGCCTTTTCCCAATCGGCAAATCCATGATATTCCATGTTCCATTCCTCTCTAATGCATCAATCTCATCTTGTATTGCCTTCTTCCACTCAAGGTTTTGTAATGCCTCTTGTATTGTGCTGGGAACCAGAATATCATCAAGAGAAGTAGCAAATGATTTGTAAGATGCTGATAGCCCTTCGTAAGTAACATAGTTGCCAATTGGATGACTTGTACATTGCCTAACACCTTCCTCAATGCAATCGGCATGCTAGTGTCATCCATGCTAGGAATTCGCACATCTCCAGCCCTATCCGCACCTATGTTTTCTTTAAGTGGACTTGAAATTGAGTTAATATCTTGGCCACATACTGGTTGTGATTCACGCTCTATCTCCTGTCTTTTGTTCCTCCTGATGTAAACTTTACAATCCTTATTAGCAAGTTGTGGAGCCATAGAAGAAGAAACAGTGTTTGGTTGGATTGATGACTGAGCATGCATGGGTGTGGACGAGTCTCGTGTAAATTCAACGGGCACAAGCACAGGTTGAGAGGGATTTGATGACTCTGAGTGGACAACAGGTACATACTCAAGAAGGGACTCCCAATCTTGATGTTCATTCACGCTCTCCCCCTGAACATGAGATTTGGAATAGAAGGACACATGTTCAAAGAACGAGAAATCCATGGTGGTGTAAAATCTTTTGTTTGTTGGAGAGTAACATTTATACCCTTTTTGAGTTGGAGAGTACCCTAAAAAAATGCACTTATTAGCTCGAGGATCAAATTTGCTACGGTGTGGAGAATACACATGAACAAATGCCGTGCAACCAAATACCTTAAGTGGGAGATCAGATGACGTTGCATGGGTATGAGGAAAAGTTTTTAAAAGAAGCTGACGTGGAGATTGAAAAGTAAGGACTCTAGATGGCATACGATTGATCAAATAGGTAGCTATGAGAATGGCTTCCCCCAGAAATAATTTGGAACATTAGAGGAAAACATGAGACACCGGGCAACCTCTAAAAGATGTCTATTCTTGCGTTCAGCCACCCCATTTTGTTGAGGGGTGTTAAAACAAGAACTTATGTAGATGATCCCATGGTTCTGAAGGTAGGTATTTAGACTACTAGTGAAGTATTCCCTAGCATTGTCTGACTTGAGTACCTGAATTCTAGAATTAAATTGATTTCGAACCATAAGATTGAAGGTTTTAAAAATTTGCTCAACTTCTGACTTTTCTTTCATAAGGAATACCCAGGTTAACCGTGTATGATCATCAACAAATGTCACAAACCATCGAGTGCCAGAAATATTTGTTACCGTGAGGGTCCCCACACATCACTATGGATCAAAGAAAAAACAATGGAAGGTTTGTATGGAATTTGAGGATATACTTTTCGAGTATGCTTTGCAATCTGACAAATTTCACAATGAAAAGATGCTGGACTTTTATTGGTAAATAACTTGGGAAACAATTTTGCAAGGTACATAAAGCTAGGATGACCAAGACGATAATGTAATAATATAATTTCACTATCTTTATTGGCATTAGAATTGGACACAAAATTGAAAGGCTCTAACAGATTCTGAGATTGGACATAACTTGCTTGAACCTCTTGGCTTGAGGAGAGACCACATGAGAGGAGATAGAGTCTAGAGCACAATTCAGCACTGCCAATCATCTTCCCCGATTTCAAGTCCTGAAAAACACGTAAGTTTGGATAAAATTTAGTAACACATTGATGGTCATGAGCTAATTTACTAATGGATAAAAGATTACAATCCAAGTTTGGAACATGGAGAACAGAATTGAGATGCAACTCTTTAGTGAGTTAGATAGAACCTGTCCCAGCAATTTTTGAATTGGAGCCATCAGCAATGCGGACAGAAGAGTGATCATGACTTGACTTATAATTTTGGAGAAGAGTAGCATCTCCTGTCATGTGATCAGAAGCACCAGTGTCGACTAACCATGGCCTCATTCCTCCTTTGTTAACATTAAAGGTTGTATGTGAATCCGTTTGAGCCACCAAACCACTCCCAGTAATACTACCAATGTCAACTTTACCAAACAGTTTTTTTGGCACTTCCATCTGCTCTTTACTGAATGGGCTAGGCTCATGAGCAGGAGCTCTCTCAGAGTTGGAAGCCACGTGTGCTTTGCTGTCCCTATCAAATCGTGGCTTTGGTTTTCAATCAGTCGGTTTGCCATGGAGCTTCCAGCAAGTTTCCTTGTAGTGGCCTGGTTTCTTACAATAATCACACCAAGGCCTTTCCCGTTTTTTACGATCGCCACCATTGTTGGATGATCGGACAGCGAGGGTAGAGGCATCCGGAATTGAGGTAGGTTGTTCTTTAGATCCCATCATCACTTTCTTTCTACTTTCTTCACGCCTGACCTCTGAGAAAGCCTCCATAATACTGGGCAATGGTTTAGTTCCCATAATTCGACCTCGAACATCATCCAATTCCCTGTTAAGTCTTAGGAAAAATTTGAACAACCTTTTTTGTTCCACAATCTTCTTGTAGTTTGCTGCATCTTCTTGACAATTCCATGAGTAAGTTTCAAATAAATCAAGTTGCTGCCAATACCTCGTGAGGGTGTTATAATATTGAGTAACGGATTGCTCTCCTTGGCAGAAGTCATGAAGTATAGATTCAACCTGAAATAACTCTGAAGTATTTTCAGAGTTGGAGTAAGTCTCTTTGGCTGCATCCCATATCTCCTTTGTTGTCCCAAAGAGCAAGAAGTTTTCCCCTATGTTATTGTTCATGGAATTGATAAGCCATGACATGATCATACTATTTTCGATCTTCCACTTTCTGAAATTCAGATCTGTGATATCTGGCATAGCTGCTGCTCCGGTGAGATATTCATCCTTTCCCTTACCACAAATGAACAGTAAAACGGATTGTGACCATTGTAAGTAATTATGGCCATTTAATTTGTGTCCCGTGATAAGAATAGGAGAAGAATCACCGTAACCAAGGCTGGAAATTTCAGAATTTATTCCTGATTCCGAGACCGTGATGTTAGATGTTTGTGATGAAGCCATTCCAGATTTTGGCACGTTTCAAATATTGCAAGGGAAATGATGTCACAAGGACAGAAACGACCAGTAACTGATGTCAGGAGATGAAGGACTGGCAGGAGATGGAAGACGGGCTGGAGATGAATACTGACCAGGAGAGGAATACTGACCAGGAGATCTGTGCTGCCAGGATCTGTGCTGCCGGAGCCCTAGCAGGAGACTGAACAAGCACGTCGTGACGCTAGAGTGATGGGATCTGTACTGCCGGAGCCCTAGCTACGGTGGAGAAAGCAACGACAAAATCACGTCAAAAGAATTGCTCTGATACCATGAAGTGATTTGGAATTTTCTTATTCTCTCTTGAACAAAAATTGTTACATTGGCATATATATATATACAAAGGGAAATCTAATAAAGGAAATAAAATCTACTAGTTTAATTATGTCCTAGAAGTTAGAATGCAGAATCATAGGAAAAGATCACAACTGATCTTTCCTAAAAACAACTTTCCTAAAGGTGTCACTTTCCTAATTTTAACTTTCCTAATATATACATATAGCTCTATCTTTGTGAATCTTCAACATAATATGATAGTGTTATTTTAGTTAAGAGATATATCAACAAATTCTAGATTATTCAAAGGCTCACTTACCCAATGAACTACCCCTAGTTCGAACTCTTGGAAAGGAGGTTCTATAGGGAGCTGTACTTTCTGTTTATTGCCCTGTCGTGTGTAAACCATTAGTGGATTTTCCTGTCTGTTTGCTCTTTGTTATGATTCCATGTTAGTTTGCTCCTTGTTTGTGTCTAAATCCATGGTTATAAATGGTACTATAGATGGATTTTCTAAGATAAGAGAAGGTAAATACATTTCCCAGAAACAAGCTTCTATCACCGTGGCTCCTTGAAGTGAAGTGTTGAAATAGAAGGATTGAGACTCGTGAAAGGTAACATCTATGGACACATACATGTGCCTGGTTTGAGGACTATAACACTTATAGCCCTTTTGTATAGAAGAATATCCAAGGAAAACACATTCATGAGCTCTAAGTTCCAGCTTGTCTCAAATTAAGCTTGGAATGTGAACAAAAGAGACACACCTGAACGTTTTTAGAGGGAGATTAGAGAATAGGTAAGTGTGAGAGTAAGAGAAGGTAAATACATTTCCTAAAAACAAGCTTCTATCACCGTGGCTCCCTAAAGCAAAGTGTTTAAATAGAAGGATTGAGACTCGTGAAAGGTAACATCTATGGACTCATACATGTTCCTGGTTTGAGGACTAAACACTTATAGCCCTTTTGTATAGCAGAATATCCAAGGAAAACACATTCATGAGCTCTAGGTTCCACCTTGTCTCAAATTGAGCTTGGAATGTGAACAAAAGAGACACACCTGAACGTTTTTAGAGGGAGATTAGAGAATAGGTAAGTGTGAGAGTAAGTCTTCAAAGGAAGAGAAAAGAGAGTTTGATATTGTAGGATACAAGATGGCATACAATTTATTAGATAAGCTACAATTAATACAACTTCACCCCAAAATTGTTTTGGAACATAGATGGTAAACATGAGAGCACAAGCTACTTCTAACAAGTTCTAGTTTTTTCTTTCTGCAATTCCGTTTTGTTGAGGTGTCCCTATACATGAACTTTTATGAATAATCCCATGAGATTTTAGATAATCACCAAGAATGGTATTGAAATATTCTATACCATTATCAATATGAAGGATTCATAGATTGACATTAAATTGAGTTTTGATCATGGCATGAAAATTTTTTAAAGTACTTGCCGCATTAGATTTTTCTTTAAGAAGATACACCCAACATACTCATGTATGATCATCGATAAAAGTGATAAACCATCTAGTATTAGATATATTTTGAACTCTAGATGGTCCCTAAATATCACTATGAATTAATGAGAAGGGTTAAGATGTTTTATGAGGACGAGAGTAGAAAATAGCTTGAGTGTGCTTCACAAATTGGCAGACTTCACAATGAAATAAGCTCAAGTCTTTATTTCTAAAGAGAGAAGGGAACAAATGCTTCAAATAAGGAAAACTAGGATAACCTAATTTATAGTACCATCTCATAATTTCATTACAACTAAAAGTAGCAATACAACCAAAGGTAGAAAGTGTCTTGTCTTGATCTTAGAGAGGCGCTTCAACATCGAGGTAGTACAGCCCACTACATTCCTTCGCACTCCCAATCATCTTTCCCCAAGGGCAACTCCTGAAATTCACAACCAAAAGGTAAAAACTTCGCACTGCAATTCTGGTTATGGGTAAGTTTACTTATAGAAAGAAGATTACATGAGAGGTTGGGAACATGCAAGACATTATGTAGGTTAAGGTGAGGTGAGAGGCGAATGGAGCCTTTACCAAAAACCATGGACATGGAGCCATCAACTATTTTTATTTTGAAATTACTTAGGCATGGTTGATAGGTAGTAAACTATTGAGATTTATTGGTCATGTGATCAGAGGCTCCAGAGTCAACAATCCATGAAGAACCCTTAATGGTAAGAGCTGTGGGCCCCTTACCTGTGTTAGTTGCATAACACGTAGCAAGAGTAGGTTATGATCCAAAGTTCTCCACTTGGATTAGAAGACGTGGAGCTACTCTATCTGTTTGGGAGTAAACGGATTCTGTTCAAAATTTTTAGCAACATATCCACGAGTACCAAACACACTCCTAAGCTTCCAATCAGTTAGTTTCCCCTTTAGTTTCTAGCATGTGTCCTTAATGTGGCCTTTCTTATGACAATGCTCACACCAAGGTCTCTCTCGTCGATTTAAACGAGTGTCATCAACATTATTATTCCATTGCATCACCAAGGCAGAATGATCAGCATCAGGACCTAGGGAGGAGCCGAGCATGACATACTTACAGCTCTCTTCTCATCAGACTTCACAAATGGATGGTAGAGGAGTCATTCCTAGGATTCGTCTATGTACTTCATCCAAATCCTTATTCAGACCATACAAGAAGTCAAATAATCTTTCCTTATCCAACATTTTCTTATACAGAAGTGCATCTTCAGTGCACCTCCACTCAGCATCATAGAACAAGTCAATCTCTTGCCAGAGATTGTGTAAAACACTATAATATTGAGTCACGATCAGATTCAGTTGCTTCTAATCTCAAAGCTTTGACTTAAGTTTGAAGACTTGGGTGGAGTTCTCTAGATTAGAGAAGGTTTCCCTTACGACATCCCAAACTTCCTTAGCCGTTGACAAGAAAAGGTATGTATGTGAAGAATTTTAGGAGAAAGAAAAACTCTATTTCTCAAATTTTAATTTACAATTAGGTTACAGAGTTATTTATACATAAGAATAATGCTAAACCAAGAAAAAAAAATACAATACAATAAATCGGAAATCTCTAATATAGGAAGTAATCTTTCGACAAATCAACCTCAAATCATTCGGTTAACACTCCCCCTCAAGTTAGTGAATAGATATCACACATGCTCAACTTGTAAACTAACATATGATAGATCTTGTTGCTACAAGCTTTAGTGAATACATTAGCTTGTTGCTCCTCATATGTTATGTAGAATAACCTTAAGACACCATTAGTTACCTTTTCTTTAATGAAGTGCTGGTCAATCTCTATATGTTTTGTTCAATCATGAGGTACAGGGTTCTAGGCTATACTTATGGCAACCCTTTTATCACAATACAAGGATAATTTATCCTTTCCTAATAATTTTAGCTTCCAGTATCCTCTTCACCCATATGATCTCACAAACACCTTGAGCCATGGCTTTGTACTTTGCTTCAGCACTTGATCAAGCAACCATACTCTACTTCTTACTTCTCTAGGTGACAAGGTTTCCTCCTACAAAAGTGCAATAACCTAAAGTAGATCTCCTATCATCTAGTGATCCAACCCAATCTGCATCTATGAAGACTTCTACTCGAAGATGACCATTTTTAGAGAAGAGTAAACCTTTTCTTGGAATAGACTTTAGATACCTCAAAAAGCAAAAGACTGCATCCATGTGAGGCTTATGTGGATTATGCATAAATTGACTTACTAATCTGACAGCATCCGCTGTGTCTAGTCTAGTGTGTGAGAGATAAATCAATCTTCCTACAAGTTTTTTATTTCTCCCTATATCAATGGAATCACCAATCCTAGCTTGCAACAATATCAAATACCAAATAAATCAACTAAGATGGAGGGAAAAGGTACTTTTCGAGGACTTGAATCTTAATCTGATCATATTCATTATTCAACCCGGCCAAAAAGTTATAGACTCGTTCTTTTTCAATTAACTTCTGAAATTTGACTACATCTTCAGTACAATCTACCTAGAAGTCTTAGTAATAGTTAAGTTCTTGCCATAAACCACTTAGTTCAAAAAAAAATAAAAATTTGTGAAATCGTTAACTCACCCTGCTTTATGCCATGCACTTTATTCCGAATTTCAAAAATCTGAGCATCATTCCCAACCTAGGAATATGTAAGAGTCATTGCATTCCATATTTTTACTGCAATGTCAAGCAACAAATATGTTTTGGAAATCTAAGGCTGCATAGAATTAGTAAGCCAAGACATAACTAAAGAGTTTTCAAAATGCCATTGGTTATAGGTAACATCATAGGCTGCCGGTTTCATGGTAGCACTAGTAATATAACCCTATATTCCTCTAGCTTTGATAAATAGTAAATAGGACCTTGACCATGCAAGGCAATTAGTTCCATCAAGCTTTTATGCAATTTATTTGCGAAGAGAGGTTATTAGAGTTGAGAACCACTCTTTTCCCATCTACCATTCTCAAAGAAAACTTCTAAGAAATGAAAAAAACACAGGCTGATCATGCAAAATGGGAGTGTTAATTAGCAAGTTAGGCTAGAAAAAGAAGGACGAGGCTAAGGAAGGTGATTGGAGGGGAGGATGTTGGTTCATGTAATGCCACGCACCGACACATGAAGAATCTAATGGAATACAAAAGGGCGTATGAGGTACACGCGTTGGTCAGACAGCAATCGAAGTCAAGCTGAAGGCCAATTTTGAGGTTCCATCCTTGCTAGAGCGAGCGGTGAGAATAAAAAAAAAAAAAGGCCCTCAAGTTGGTTGGATATTATTTTTGGTGTTCTAGGGTTTTATAACCACACAAAAAAAAAGAAGCAAAAAAATTAAAGTTTTGCTCTGATACCATGAAGATTTTTAAGAGAAAGAAAAACTCTATTTCTCAAATCTTAATTTACAGTTAGGTTACAGAGATATTTATACAAAAGAATAATACTAAACTAAAAAAAAATAAAATAAAATACAATAAATCAGAAATCTCTAATTTAGGAAGTAATCTTTCGACAAATCAGCCTCAAATCATTCAATTAACACTATACCCAATCTCAATCTCCATCTCCATGGAATTAATTAACCATGTAATTATCATCGAGTTTTCCAACTCCCACTTTTGGTACTTGATGGGTGTCGAATCCAACAAAAATAAAACCTACTCCTAGACAATTATATGATTTACATATAGTGGTGAGTAGAGTCGAATCCACAGGGATTGGTAAAGATATTTCTATTCAAAGAGAACAATAAGAAAAAGGAAAATGGGGGGGGGGGGTTGTTTTGTTTGTGAATCAAATAAAGTAAAACAAGGTAAGAAAATCAGATATTGGTAAAAGCCTAGCCAAAGGAATCAAGATGGTTTAATTCTAGGAATTGATCATCGATGCAAATGTTCTCTATTCTTGTTCTAGATAAATTGGTTATGGTTATTAACAAGCTCTAACAACCTATCTCTCCTTACTTCCTCGATAACCTCCGACAAGCGCTTTGAATTATTTCTCTTATTGATTAAACAACCCTTAGACAAGCGCTTAGGATTTAATCTATCAATAGCATTAAGATCTAGAGAGACTACCAATTCATGCTAGTAGATTATAAGATAACCTATTTAAACATGATCAAACACCTCCATAACATGAATTCGATCATCTCTTTTATAACCAAACATGTTATTGCGTCACTAAGACTAGAACAATCAAACAATTACGGATTTGATATGCTAGTTGACAATATATTAACTTGCTAATTGAGTAGAAGAGCTCTATTCATACCAATCAACAAAGATAATAATGACAAAACGATTAGAAGATATATGAATACCCGAAAACAAAGAATAGAATAAATACAAGTCAATTAGACCTCACAATTCGTGGAGAATTAAACATCTATGACCCTTTGGCTAGAAAAGTAGCTTAGCTACTCATGTTCATCAACAAAACGAAAATAAAAGATAGAAACATAATGAACCCGGTTGCTTGCTCTGCCTCCGCGTTTCCTTCTTCAAGATCCAAGATTCCCAAGATCAAAAGTTCAAAAGTTGTCCTAACCCTCTAGGGTTGGCTCTATTTATACTATTAGATGGATAGCATGTGATCTTTTGCTAGCAAGATACGAAAATATCTTTCCTTTTTCAAGTAGATTTCGAGAAGTGAAGATACGTCTGCCTGGCACGCCCCACCACACGGCCGTGGGTTAAGCCGTGCCATCCTCTGTGCATATTCTTCAAGTCTTCAACTGCGCCCAGTGTGAACCACGGTTACACACACGGCTAGATTTCAAGCCGTTTCTTCATCTGGTTGATGTTCCACACTTTCTTCTCCTTGGCACATCTATCTTCCACCACGGCTTCAAGCACGGTTTATCCCACGGGTTCCACCACGGCCGTGCCTTAAGCCGTGTCTCTCTCTGTTCAAAGACCTCATTTTCGCCTTCTTGTCCAGTGTGTAACACGGTTTGAACCTTGGCCGTGCCTCAAACCGTGCTTCCTCCGGTGGTGTAATTCCTTGTCTTGATCCAAGTTGTAGATGACTTCTCTAAAATACTTGAATTAGCATCCTTGACTCCATTTAACCTGATTTATCACGATGATAGAATTAAAGTACCATTTCCTTATGATTTCTATAAAATCAATAATAATTTAACACAATTTATACTATAAAGATTGAGTATAAAATGGCTCTATCAGTACTCATGACTTCTAGTTTCTAATGCCCTGATTTCACCAATCAAGTATCCGAGACATCCTCTGCCATGGAGATACAAGCTTATTGATCGTGACCATTGTAGAAAATTAAACTCATTCAGTTTATGAATGGTGATTTGCATAGATGGGTTTTCAAGGTTCAAATAAGCAGCAAAGGTCATTTCTATCTCATTGATCTTAGCCATTCCAATTGTCAAGAGCTAAGAATAAGGAGATTTTTTTTTCTCGGGTTTTTTGCTAATCAGAGGGTAAACTCTGATACCATGATGAAAACCATAACAAAGGAGAAGAAAAGATGATTTTTCCTTTATTACAAATTGAAGGAGATAATACACCTATTTAAATCTTTAATATTTGGATAACATCATATCTAAAATCCCAAGGATAACGACTAGAGTTTATCCTATGCTCATCATTTCCTAAAAATAAGGAAATCGTGAGATAAATCATCAACTATCCTAATGTTATCCAAATATAATAGCTCTAGTAATATTTTACATATATTACAACACTTATCTACTAAAACATATGGTTAAAATAATAAAAAATAAAAAATGAAAAATTAGTACAATTCAAATAAACGTATATTAAATTCACCTCCCCTCAAGTTAAGAAATATATATCTATCATTCCTAGCTTGCAAATCATTTCTAAGAATAACTACTTGGGCAAAGACCTTGTCAGAACATTTTCTTGTTGATTCCTGGAAGCAATATAGTGCAACTTGATGTTTCCCTCTTCAAGTTCAGTCTTTATGAAGTTCCTATCAAGTCTAACATGCTTCATTCAATCATACTGGACTGGATTCTTAATAATATTAGGAGTAGATTTACTGTCACAGAAGATTGTAACATTCTCAAGTGACACCTTCAAATCTTGTAGTAGCCTTTGTACCTATATCACATCACAAAGTCCCTTGGCAGTGACCTTATATTCTGCTTTTGCACTACTTCTAGCAACAACAAATTGCTTCTTACTCCTCCATGCAACTAACTTTCCCTAGAATTTAGTGCAAAATCCTGAAGTAGGTTTACCATCTAGAGCATCATCACCCCAATTTGCATTAGCAAATGCTACAAGATTCCTACTTTGACCCTTCTTAATAAATAATGAGCTCCTTTTAGATACTAGAGAATATGATTGATACCAATCAAATGGTGTCTAGCTGGAGCATGCATAGCTTAGCTAACCAAACTAATTGAGTAAGCAAGATCTGGTTTGGTTAATGATAGATAAATTAGTCTTCCAACTAGTCTTTGATATTGACCTCTATCCACAGGTACACCATCATCCAATGCAAGACACTTCCAATCATGAAGGAGTGGAGTATTCACCAGTTTACACCCTAATTTACCAGTTTTCTTCAATAGGTCCAGAACATACTTCCTCTAACTCACCACTATCCCCTTTTTGCTTTATGTAATCTCCATTCCTAGAAGATACTTCTAAGTCTCCAAGTTTCTTGATTTCAGATTTCTCCTGGATTTCCTTCTTTAGGTGGGTTAATCCCAGCTTCATCATCACCTGTAATGATCATATCATCTACATACACAATAAGAATAGATTTTAAACCATTATTTCCATGTTTCACAAAGAGTGTATGTTCTGCTTGACTCTGTGTACAACCCAAGGCAATCATAGTGTCACTAAATTTCTTGAACCAAGCTCTAGAAAATTGTTTTAAACCATATAGGGACTTATTTAAGCTACATACCTTTCTTTCATTTCCTTCAATCATAAAACCAGGTGGCAATTTCATATAGATCTCTTCTTCAAGATCCCCATTCAAGAATGCATTTTCTACATCAAGTTGATATAATGGCCATTCGAAATTTACTGCTAAAGATAATATTACTCTAATAGAATTTAGTTTTGCCACAGGAGCAAATGTCTCCTCATAATCAATACCATATGTTTGAGTGTAACCTTGTTCCACCAACCTAGCCTTATATCGTCCTATACTCCAATTAAATTGATACTTAATATTAAAGACCATTTGCTTCGTATATATTCATTGAAATAATTGCTATATCCACTTGAGTAGCAAAGGCATGAAACTGTGGTGTGAAAGTTTAGAATTGCTTATATAGTTAGTGTCAAATTATGTAGCTTTATTGGAAAAGATTTTTTACATATTGCGTAGTTATAGAAAATCGTATATGATTTCTTGATTTTTAGGAATTACAGTTAGGTAGAGATTTTCATTTACAGCAGATTTTCTATTTACAGATTTTTCAAGAGTTTCCTTATTTTAGGGATTTTATTACTATTTTTAAGCTAGACAAATATGTATATAAACTAGAGCTGTAACCTTTTCATGGTGAAAACAATTTAGTATTCTCTTACGTCTCTTTTGACATGGTATTAGAGCCATTGGCTCTTTCCTGATAAAACTCTAATTTTTTTTTCTGGCGATACCCAACCGATCTCCATTTTCTCTATTCCTCCCGTTCGTCTTAGCCTTCTCTCTCATATTCCCTTGTTTGTATCTATTTTTCATTCAATCAATCATGTCGGAATATTCTGCCGAAATCACCAGTCCTGTCATGAGTGCCCCTGCACTCGAGAATACTGCTGCTGCTACAACTAGAGATCTACAGAACATTCAAGCTGCATACCGATTAAATGGAAAGAATTACTTAAAGTGGTCACAATTGGTCCACACTTTTCTAAAGGGTAGAGGGAAATTAAGCCATTTAATGGGCACAGGTCCTTCACAGGACGATCCCAAATTTGCAGCTTGGGATGAACAAGACTCCATGGTGATGTCATGGTTATGGAACTCGATGCTGCCAGAAATTAGTGATACATGTATGTTTCTTGGAACTGCCAAGGAGATTTGGGAAGCTGTTCAACAGACATACTCCAAGGTTAATGATGCTGCACAAATATATGAAATTAAGACCAAAATTTCATCAACTAAACAAGGGACTCGGACTGTCACTGAATATTCGAGTCTCTTACAAGGTTTGTGGCAAGAGATGGACCATTATCAATGCATCTAGATGCGCTGCAGTGAAGATGCAGCAATTCTGAAGCGTTTTGTGGAGAAAAATCGTATTTATGATTTTCTTGCAGGACTTAACGTTGAATTTGATGCTTTTAGAGTGCAAATTTTGGGAAAACCGGACTTGCCGTCTCTGAATGAGACAATCTCTATTATACATGTTGAAGAGGGACGTCGAAATGTTATGCGTGAACCACAAGGGGGAGATGGTTCTGCACTTATTGCTAGAGCCATAGGGTTGAAAGTGGCAAACACTCCCCCTTTATTAGTTACTCAAGGGGACTCAACCAAATCATTCAATCGAGACTCTCTGTTTTGCACATACTGCAAGAAGCATCGCCACACCAAGGAGAGATGCTGGAAACTTCATGGCAGGCCCAATGAGAAGTCCAATCAAAGCGTGAATTATCGAAGTCAAGCACATATGGTGAGTACTTCATCGATAAGTGAAGAAAATTCCAAGAAATCTGCACCTGAATTTAACAACGAAGAAATTGAGAAACTGAAGACTTTTTTGGGATCTTTTGAGAAGCCAACCTCTGCAGGTACTTGTTCATTGGTGTTTTCAGGTATTTCTTCTTCCTTTTGTACTAATGCCTCAGAGAGAAATTCTCCTCACATGTGGGTGATTGATTCTGGAGCCACTGACCATATGACTTGTTCCTCCAATCATTTTATCTCTTATACTCCCAGCTGTAGCTATAGAAAGATCACAATAGCTGATGGATCCATTACCACCATAGCTGGCCAAGGGGATATTTACATAAACAAGAATCTTATACTAAGAAATGTCCTCCATGTTCCAAAGCTATTTGCAAGCCTTATTTCCATTCAAAAATTAACCAAAGATTTAAATTGCAGTGTAACATTTTTCCCTTCACACTGTGTTTTTTTGACACTGGACACGAAGAAGATGATTGGACGTGCTAGTCAGAGAGATGGTCTCTATTTCCTGGAAAAACAATGCAGTACAACAGGAGTTGAAAATCCCATATCTACATCCTTTTTTTCTGAAACTGTCATGTCAAACCAAAATAAAATTTGGCTTTATCATCATCGTTTAGGTCATCCTTCTTTTAGAGTACTCAAATTGATGTTTCCCTCTTTATTTAAGGGTCTTACTTTTGAAGCTCTTCATTGTAATGATTGTGAACTTGCCAAGCACAAATGTGCTTCCTTTCCAATAAGCAATACAAAAACCTCTCTTCCTTTTTCTCTAATTCATAGTGATATTTGGGGCCCTTCTACCATTGAAAATATCTCTGGTGCTAGGTGGTTTGTTTTATTTATTGACGACTGTACCCAAGTCACATGGCTTTATCTCTTGAAAAATAAATCTGACGTGAGCATTATTTTTCCTAATTTTTACAACATGATCAATACTCAGTTTGATGTAAAAATTAAGAGATTTCGATCAGACAATGCCAAGGATTATTTCAATCAAATCCTTACTCCATTCTTTCAGAAAACAGGGATCATTCATGAATCCTCGTGTGTTACCACCCCACAACAAAACGGCGTGGCTGAGCAAAAGAATGGCCATCTCCTAAAGATCACTAGAGCATTGTTGTTTCACAAGAATGTTCCTAAACAGTACTAGGGTGAAGCTGTATTAAGTGCAGCCCATCTTATCAATAGGCTTCCGACATGTGTTCTTGGGTTCAAAAGTCCAATTGATACTCTCACAAAATTTTTCCTAAACTTTTCTGCTTCAAACAATCTTACTTCTCGAATCTTTGGGTGTGTTGCATTTGTTCATGTTCATTCTCACAATAGGAGCAAATTGGATCCACGTGCTCTCCGATGCATTTTTATCGGATACTCCTCCACACAAAAGGGTTATAAATGTTTTCATCCACCTACTAAAATTTTTTTTGTCTCAGCTGATGTTACTTTTGTTGAACATGAATCCTTTTTCCAACACACTTATCTTCAGGGGGAGACCTTGAATGGAGATAAAGCAAAGGACATGTTTCTTCTCGATCCTAGTTTTGTTCAGGCCATCCAAACTGAGTCTATCCCAGTAACTGTCTCTGAGTCCACTTCTCCCTCAACAGAGTCAATCGAGTTAGACAAATCTGTTGAAGTGATAAAAGATAAGGGACATCAAGATAACACTCCGCCACTGCAGTTTTATTCCAGGAGGAAACTACCAATCTCTCGACCAGTACAGGTGCAATCTCCCATTCGTGCCATTGCCCAAATTCCCGAAACCACTTCCAAACCAACCGACAGTGTCACACCAAATGTTGAGCCAATAGATGAACAAGAAAAACCAAGTACTGAAGAACTACCAATTGCACTTAGGAAAGGAACAAGAACTTGCACAAAACATCCACTGTACCTTTTCATGTCCTATCAAAATCTATCCCAAAACCATAGAGCCTTCCTAACCAATCTTCGTACCATTCTCACACTAAGAAATCTAACTGAGGCATTAGGAAACAAGAAATGGGAGGATGCTATGAAAACTGAGATGGAAGCCCTTGAGAGGAACAAGACATGGGAGTTAGTTGAATTGCCAAGAGGGAAGAAACTGGTCGGATGTAGGTGGGTTTTCACTATAAAATACAAGGTTGACGGTTCAGTAGAAAGATACAAGGCAAGATTAGTAGCCAAAGGGTACGCTCAAACCTATGGCATTGATTATCTTGAGACATTTGCCCCTGTTGCGAAAATGAACACAGTACGGATACTTTTGTCTTTAGTTGCTAATTTTGAGTGGAAACTACAACAATTTGATGTTAAGAATGCGTTCCTCTATGGTGATCTAGAAGAGGAAATTTACATGGAAGTTCCTCCTGGATTTGAATCTAAAGAGGGAATGGTGTGCAAGCTGAAGAAAGCTCTTTATGGGCTCAAACAATCACCACGAGCATGGTTTGGAAGGTTTGCTAAGGTGATGATCTCGCTAGGATACAATCAAAGTCAAGGAAACCATACTTTGTTCATAAGACACTCAAAATCTGGGAGAGTCACAGCATTGTTAGTTTATGTAGATGATATCATTGTAATGGGTAATGATGTAGAAGAGATGAACAATTTGAAGCAATGTCTCTTGAAGGAGTTTGACATCAAAGAGCTTGGGAAATTAAAATACTTCCTAGGCATTGAAGTAGCGCATTCAAAGCAAGGAATTTTCATCTCCCAGCAAAAGTATGTACTTGACTTATTGAAAGAAACAGGGAAGATGGGTTGTAAACCGATTGAGACACCAATCGAATTCAATCATGGATTATGTGATGCTCTAGAAGAACCTGTGGTAGATAAAGGATCCTATCAGAGGCTTGTTGGGAGGTTGATATATCTAGCACACACAAGACCTGATATAGCATTTGCGGTTAGCGTGATCAGCCAATTTATGCACAATCCTAAAGAATCTCACCTCAAAGCAGTAAATAGGATATTACAATACTTGAAAGGCAGCCCGGGAAGAGGAATATTATTTAAGCGAGGAACAGGCACGAGCATAACGTTAGAAGCTTATACTGACGCAGATTATGTAGGTTCTTTGGTTGATAGGAGATCAACGTCTGGTTACGATACTTTCCTAGGAGGAAATCTTGTAACATGGAGAAGTAAAAAGCAGAACGTGGTAGCAAAATCAAGTGCAGAGTCAGAGTTCAGATCAATGGCATTGGGAATATGTGAGTTACTATGGTTGAAGATAATCCTAGATGACTTAAGAATAAAATGGGAAGGACCCATGAGGTTGTACTGTGACAATAAATCAGCCATCAGTATTGCTCATAACCTTGTCCAGCACGATCGAACAAAACATATTGAAGTTGATAGACATTTTATCAAGGAGAAACTAGATAGTGGACTGATATGCACTCCATTCGTTTCAACTAAGGATCAGTTGGCAGACGTACTCACAAAGGGACTACCAAGCACTGTGTTTCAAGATATTATTAGCACGCTTGGAATGGAAGATATCCATTCATCAGCTTGAGGGGGAGTGTCAAATTATGTAGCTTTATTGGAAAAGATTTTTTACATATTGTGTAGTTATAGAAAATCGTATATGATTTCCTGATTTTTAGGAATTACAGCTAGGTAGAGATTTTCATTTACAGCAGATTTTCTATTTACAGATTTTTCAAGAGTTTCCTTATTTTAGAGATTTTATTACTATTTTTAAGCTAGACAAATGTGTATATAAACTAGAGCTGTAACCTTTTCATTGTGATAACAATTTAGTATTCTCTTACGTCTCTTTTGACAGTTAGAAACAGGGTACCTTGCACAGCCCTTCTCTCTTTTCTCAAAGCTATAGGAAGATCAGTTTCCAATCTGTTCTGCCTCCTCCTCTTTTGACAAGACCATAGATGCCAGATTGGATAATTGGCTGTGATGAGGAAGTTTTGGTTGATGTGTATACACACAAATTGGGGGTTCATCTGGAATACAGTCTTGACTTGTAGCTGTTGGCTCTGACTTAAGAACACATGAATTAGTGTTTCCCTTCCCCATATCTGTGTTTGACTCTAACAAATTAGAACTGGGATCAAACAATGAATCAGATGCAGCAGACTTATTATCTGAAGAAGTTTGTTATTTCTCTGATTCTGCGAAGAAGACTCAATACGAAGTTCCTGACCAAATGAGCGCTGATTGCTCAGACTTAATGGAAGAGTGCTAGACAACAGATCAGAAAATTTTCCTTTAATCAAAGGAAGATAGCTCTTCTCTTCTTCAAAGCTAGTATTTTCTTGAAGTGAATTGCAATAGTAAAGAGATGGTTACTAGGTGGTTGATAGCATCTATAGCCCTTTTGTACAGGAAAATATCCTAAAAATATGCATTTGAGTGCTTTGGGCTCAAGTTTATGTCTATGTGGGGAATTGTCCAAGATAAAAACTATACATCCAAAGATCTTCAAAGGCAATGTATTGAAGACACAAGAATTATGATAGGATTTTAACAAGACACTTAAGGGCGTTTTAAAATTGAGTACCTTCGAAGGAATCTGAGTAATCGGATAAGAAGAGGTTAATATTGCATCAACCCAAAATCTGTTTGGAACATTACTAGAGAGCATCATAGCACGAGCTATTTCAAGAATGTGCTTATTTTTCCTTTCTATTACTCCATTTGGTTGTGGAGTATAAATACATGAGCTTTGGTGAACTATTCCATCGTTAGTGAGATATGTCTAAAGTTCATTAGAGAAATATTCTTTTTCATTGTCTAAAAGAATTTGAATATTTGTTTGAAAGATATTGAGAACAAATTTGTAGAATTGCTTGAAAATATGATAGATATCGGATTTTCCTTTAAGAAGATAAACCCAACATACTATGAAATGATCATCAATGAAAGTAACAAAACACTTATAATTAGAATATGTTGACACACGAGCTGGGCCCCATATATCACTATGCACTAGATGAAATGGCTTTGATGGAGTATAAGGATGTGTATGATAAGAATTTTTCAAGAATATGGCCAAAATACAATTTTTACACCAAAAATCAAAAGCTTCTTTATTGATGAATAAATTTGGATACAACTTCTTCATATAAGCAAAACTAGGATGCCTTAGATGCTCATGCCATAACATTATTTTTTACTTAGTTTGAACAGAAACAAAGGACAGACTTGTATTTCTAGCATCTCTTAACCATACTAGAATGGGTTAGTTAATACTAGTCCAATGTAAAGGAACAATTGATAATTGAATCAATCCTATATGGAGAAGGTTATAATTATCTTTTCTGTGTTTGGTTAGAGAGTCTCTTAATGATAGATTGAGCACTTCACGTCTCCTTGAGAGGCTAAGGGTTTTTTCTACTGTTTTGATCACATAATCATGTCTTAGACTAAAACTTCCTATTTGATAAATGGACTTGGGATGTTCTTTGGGTGTTGACTTATTTCTCAAATCTTGTTCTATATAAGGTATTTTAACTTCATGTTCATTGTGGACGTCTTGATTAAAATGGTTTAGATTCGTGTCACTTATCATTTTAGAGGTAGAGGAAGATTGTTAATCTATTCATCTGAATAGGTCCATTGTTATAAGTTTTTTTTCTTAAGCCTAATAGTCTATTAGCAGATACTGGGTAGTACTGGGTTATTGCTAACCAACAGTGTCATTGCCACTCTCTTAATAGGACTTACTGCTAGGACCACAATCTTGCCTACACAAGTGATTGCTACATAGAGTGTTTGTGACTAAGAGATAACTACCTTTAATAATGATAAAATTTATAATCCTATCTCCTTCTCCCCCCTAAAATGAACATGGACATGGCTCCAATACCATTTCTACCATAACCTATATATGACATGTTCAAATAGCTTGACAATATAAACTAGAGTAATAAAAAGTTTGTAAATTGAAATAATAATAATAATAATAATAATGGAAAAGATATCAAAATAAGAAAGGAACTATATAATACTTTTGAGAAAACTTACAAAAGATTGATGCAGTCGAAGTCTTGATAAGTGCAAGAAAGCTTGGAAAATGGTTGTCGAGTCTAATTTTTTATTTTTCATTCCTAATCCGATCTATACTAGACCTATGCTCATCTAATGTAGACCTTCGACTTGGGTTAGGAATTTCGTTTTGTTTTGGAGTCGCCACCCAACTGTGGTTGGGAAAGATTGAATTAGGACTAATTGAGCAGATCAGTCCTAATTTGGACCACTAGTCAACGTGATTTTCTCTTTTCGTTTTTTTGTGAAAAGAGGAAAGGGAAAACCAGAGTTTCTAGGTTCGGAGGCTAACCTATTAAAACCTTAAGGTTACCACCCTATTCTCATAAAATCTAAACCTTTTCCTAATGTCTTTTATTTTATTTTTTGTTATCTTTTTATAGTGTTTTTTAATAACCTATTCTAAGAAAATGATTTTTATTCTTTTTATGGTTGCCCCAAATGGGTACCTGCGTACCTGCTATTCAGGATCAAATGAGCCGTAATTCGCTTTTCCTGAAAAACTTTAATGTGCTGGTGATTTTTAATTATAAATTTTCTTTTGATTTATGTTTTTATCATTTTAGTATTTTTCTAAAAGAATAATCTAAGCCTAAACTTCATAATTTGATTTTTTGAAAAATAATAATTTTTAAGAAAAACCAATTTTGGATTTATTTAAGAGAATGATTTTTCTAAGTGATAAAAATTTCATTTTTCTATTTTTCAACCCATTTCTACTATTATAAATTTTTATTGATTTTCATCAAAAAAAATTAATTTTTACAATTTTTATTAATTTTTGTTGATTTTTCTTAATTTTTATAATTTTTATTGAAACATTTTATCCTATATTATTTATCTATTCTAAACTAAAAAATAAAATTTACTATTTTTTCTAATATGTATTTTTATCATTTTCTTTATATATTTTTATTATTTATTATTATAATTATTATTTTATTTTTTTATTATTATTATTCATCCTAAATTAAACCCTAAAAAAAACTAATCTAAATTCTAATATATTTTTTATTTTTGAATTATAAATGACAAGTAAATAAATAAAGAAATTCGAAAAAAAAATAACTAAATAAATAAATAAGAAATAAATAAAAAAATAAAAAAATCGAAAAATCCGACTTACCTGGATCCGGGTCGGTGCGTAGGTCGAAGCGGGTCGAGTTTGGTCGATCGGTCACAGTGGTTGGGAGTGCTCATTGACGGCATTCCGGCAGCCTTTTGAAGTGATTGAGGTGTCATTTCCTAAGTTTTCAGGAGTGGGGAACTCAGCCGTGGTGGTGGATTTCTCCAAAAAGGCCTCCCGGTGGCAGCTCAATGCTTGATCGGTGGTCGCGGCTTGGAAACTCCGGCGAGGCTTTGATTTTCTCTCTTTTCCTCACTTATGATCCGTACTTCTACTTGCTGCCTTCATCCTCTATTTATAGCCGCAAGGAATCGAGCTGGATAAGCTCAGATTTCCTCCGATTGAAGCAAATCGGATTTTAGTTACAACCCTCCTCCGATTTGTGCAAATCCATTAATTTGTTGCGATTTGATTATTAATTGAATTATTTTTATCCTATTTTAGTTAAAGATCTACTGGATTTGTACAAAAAATTGAATCAAAATGGTCGAAATGCAATTTTTCCCCTGTCGGCGATGATCTCGAATGAAGGAGGAAGAAGATCACGCGCCCGGCGCGTGCATCCATTCTAGCTAATCAGCTGTTGACACGTGTCCCAAGCGATGAAAAAAATTCCAAAACGCAAAATTTGCCTCCCCTGCGTTTTGAACCCGTGACCGAGCCCCTCTCCCCGCACCTTAAGCCATGGTTTGGACCAGCTGGGCTAACCCACTTACTTGATTTTTTTATTTTCGCAATTTGCATATATGCAATGTGATTTTTTATTATTTTTGTATTTTTTGAAATTCCAAAAACTTTTGAAAATTATTTAATTCCTTTTATTACTATTTCTACAATTATTTTCCAAAATTGGTGTATTTTTTCCATTTCTTTTATTTTTTTGAATATTTTTCCTATTTTTGCTAAATTAGAAAAAAATGTAAAAAATGGAAGAAAATTGAAAATTGATTATTATTATTATTAGGGCAAAAATGGAGTGTTTACAACTGCCTCTCTTTGTAGTAAATTTTGAAAAACTTAACTACAAAGACAAAAAAAAAAAAGACGCCATTTTTGTCCTCTTAACTGAATGGATAACGCCTTGGTTTGGCTGGTTATCTGGAATTGGGTCTCTAGTAGGAAAATGCTCCATGAGCTAATAACCCCACGAGTACTTTTTGACGGTTGGTATTGCTTAAGAAATGGTCTTAAACAACCTAACAATCTAGAGTAATATATCATCCCAAAAGGTGCTCTATAGGCTAACTAATTGGTGATAGGAAACATCTCAAGGATTGTTTAGGAGTGTGTTATTGTAAGTGGAATAGCTGATGATAGGAAGCGTCTTATCGTACTAGCAACCTTAAAGAGAAGATTGTCTTAGGAAGTGCTCTTATGAGCTAGCTACTTGTTAACAAAAGTGTCTGGCTAAACTAGCGACTGTTTGGGAAAAATACCTTCGAAGAGTGCTCTTATAAGCTGACTAATCAGTTATCGACAAATTTGAAAAAGTGCTCCTATGAGTTAACTAATTGATAGATTCGAAGAGTGCTCCTCTGAGCTAACTAATCAATGGATTCGAAAAGTGCTCTTTTGAACTAACTAATTGGTGGGTTCAAAAGGTGTTCATATGTGCTAATCAATTGATAAATTCGAAAAGCGCTCTTATGAGCTAACTGATTGATGGATTCGAAAGGCGCTCCTGTGAGCTAACTTCAAGAAAGGGTGCTTAAGAAAGTGCCCCTATTATGGGCTAATCAACCTATGCAGGGAGAAACGTCTCCAAAAAGGTGCCCTTATAGGCTGACCCTAAGGGAGGATGTTTAGGCAAGTGCCCCAATGTGGGTTGACTAACCTATGGTGGGAAGCGTTTTCTTATGCTCGCGCCCCTAGGGAAGAAATGTTTCGAAAGGTATCCCTATAGGTTGACCTTGAGAAGAGATATTTAGGAAAGTGCCCCGTTGTGGGCTGACTAACCTTCGGCAGAGAGAAACGTCTCAAAAAGGTGCCCTTATGGGCTGACCCTTAGGAGAGGTATTTAGGAAAGTGCCCCATTATAGGCTGACTAACCTTATGCTTTTGAAAATGCTTCTACTGAATGACTTGATAAAGGATGTGGATGATAGTTATTTATTCTAATATGCTTACCAATTTATCATAGATAGCAACCAAACAACCGAACCTTCATGCTGGTTTGCTTCTCCTTTGCTTACTCTTGCTTTAAAACAGGGCTGAGAGTCTTGATGTGCTTCCTTTCTTATGCGCATGGCTCTTTTGATGGTAGTATTACCCTACTAATGCACCAGATTTTAATGCTCAAAAGTAGGTAGAATTATATCACAAAATTTATTGAGAGTCATTATCATTTCAATGTTTATCATTCATTGGTGAAATGACGAGTAATGTGTTTAGGAATGTTTGTTTTAATGAGAATTGGTTGGAATTATCGGCCATTCAGAGACATTAACTTTGCTTGTAAAAAAATGAAAACTGGACTCAACGAAATTCGTATTGAATATTGGCTTTCATAAACATTGGCAAAATTTCAATTCCCTTGCCTAAGGATAGTACATCTTAACAGCATCTGCATTAATGGGGTCTCTCAATTCTAGACCATCTATTTGAGTTAATATCAGAGCACCTCTTGACAATACCTTCTTCACCACATATGGACCCTCATAGTTTGGGGTAAATTTCCCTCTGGAATCTTGAGCATTCGGGAGAACTTTCTTTAGCACCAAATCCCCTTCTTTGAAGCATCGAGGCCTCATTTTCTTGTTAAATGCTCAGGCCATCCTTTATTGGTAACACTGGCCATGACATAATGCAGTGAGTCTTTTTTCATTAATTAGATTCAACTGATCAAGTCACCCAGTCTGATTCATTTAACTGCGTTTCTGACAGAACTCTGAATGATGGTATTTCGACCTCAACTAGCAAGACTGCCTCAGTATCGTATACCAGAGAATATGGGGTAACTCCAATAGATGTTCTAATTGAGGTCCTGTAAGCCATGAGAGCAAATGGCAACATCTTGTGCCAATCTTTGTAAGTAACTGTCATTTTTTCGATGATCTTTTTGATATTCTTGTTCGCTGCTTCTACTGCCCCATTCATCTAAGGTCGGTAGGGAGTTGAATTTCTATGGTTTATGTGGAATTGTTGACATAAACTTGTCATCGATTTGTTGTTAAGATTGGTACCGTTGTCAGTGATGATTGACTCAGGAACTCCATATCAAGCTATTATGTCCCTCTTCAAGAAACGGACTATTACCCCTTTGGTGACATTGGCATATGACGAAGCTTCTACCCACTTGGTGAAGTAATCAATGGCTACCAATATGAACCTATGGCCATTGGATGCTGTCGGAGTGATCGGACCAATGATGTCGATTCCCCACATGGAGAAAGGCCATAGTGCAGACAACAAGTGCAACTCGTTGGGCGGAGCATTTATCCGATTTGCGTACACTTGACATAAATGATAATGCTTGACATATTTGATGCAATCTGATTCCATGGTTAACCAGTAGTAACCCAACCTCATGATTTTTTGGGCCAACATGTAGACGTTCATATGAGGTCCACATACCCCTTTGTGTACTTCTTTCATTAGTTCACATGCCTCATTTTTATCCACACATCTTAGCAAAGTGGTATAAAGCGATCTTTTGTAAAGCACAGACCCACTTAATAAGAAATGACTTGCTAACCTTTTGAGTGTTTTTTGGTCATTCTTGCTAACCATTTCAAGGTATTTGCTTTCTTTGAGAAAAGTTTTGATGTCGTGATACCAGAATTTATCATCATGTGCTTTTTCGGTTACCAAACAGTAGGCGGGCCGATTTTCAATGTCTATTTTCAACGGTTGGACTTCGACTCCCCCTGTTATCTGAATTATAGATGCCAATGTGGCGAGTGCATCTGCAAACTGATTCTGAGTTCTTGGGACGTATGTGAAAGTGATTACCTCGAATTCTTCTATCAGCTCTGTCAAATGTTGATGGTATGGTACCAATTTGGGGTCTTTAGTCTTATATTCCCCTCTCGTTTGTAGTATAATGAGTGACAAATCTCCGTACACTTCTAATTCATGGATTTCCATGTGACAAGCCATTTTGAGGCCGAGGATGCATGCCTCGTATTCCGCGATATTATTAGTATATGGAAATGTGAGCCTCATTGCTGAAGGGAATTACGTGCCGTCTAGGGATATCAACACTGCCTCGATCCCACAACTGAATACATTGGCAGCTCTATCAAAGAACATCTTCCACTTAGGGTTCCGGTCTATCCCACAATCTTCTACTGGTGAACTCTCCACTGTTAGTATATTTTCATCAAGAAATTAGACTTGTGGCTCTTAGGAATCTCCCTCGACTGGGTGTTCTGCCAATTGGTCGGCTAAAGATTGCCCTTTCATTTAGTTTTGATTTATGTATGTGATATCAAACTCTGATAAGAGCATTTGTCATTTGGAGATTCTCCCTAGCAAAATGGGTTTCTTTGCCAAGTACTTCAGAGGATCATGTCTTGTCAACAGCTCAATGTGATAGTAAAGGGTATATTGCCTCAATCGATGCATGACCCAAATCAGAGCACAGCAAATCTTCTCTACTTCTGAATACCTTTGTTCCCCGTTTGTGAATTTCTTGCTTAGATAATATATGAAACGCTCTCTTCCCTCTTTATCTTTTTTGCCCTAACACGCATCCCATGGATTTAGGGAGTATCGTGAGGTATAAGAATAAGGGCTTCCCTTGCTTTGGGACTATGAAGACTGGAGGCTTTATGAGATAGTCTTTGATCGTCCTGAATGCTTCTTCACATTCATCGTCCCATTCTACTGTCATTCTTTTTTAACAGACGGAATAGTGGACGGCATTTATCTGTGAGCTGTGAGATAAAACGAGCTATGTAATTCAACCTTCCCAACAAACCTCTTACCTCTTTGATAGTATGTAGAGAAGGTAGCTCTAATATAGACTTTACTTTGTCAGGGTCGATTTTAATGCCTTCCCGGCTTATGACAAACCCTAACAACTTGCCCATTGTGACCCCAAAAGTGCACTTATCTAGATTTAACTTGAGCTGGAACTTTCTCAATCGCTTAAACGGCATTCTCAGGATATCTATATGGCTCTCTTCTTCTTTAGACTTGGCTATCATATCATCGACGTACACTTCGACTTCTCGATGCATTGTGTCATGAAGTATCGCGACCATGACTCTCTGATACGTTACCCCGGCATTTTTCAAGCCGAAGGGCATGACTTTGTAACAGAAAGTCCCCTATGTTGTGATGAAAGTCGTCTTAGTTTTATCTTCTTCAGCCATTTTTATCTTGTTATATCCTAAGAAACTGTTCATAAATGAGAAAAGATGGTTTCCTGCAGTGTTATCTACCAGTACATCAATGTGAGGTAGGGGGAAGTTATCCTTTGGCGTAGCTTGGTTTAAGTCCCGGAAGTCTACGCATACGCGTTCTTCTCCATTCGTTTTTAGAACAGGGACTATATTTGCTACCAATTCTGGGTAGTCGAATACTTTGATGAACCCTACTTCTAACAGTTTCTTAACTTCCTCTTTAATATTTAGTAAGATGTCAAGCCTAAATCTTCTCAATTTCTGTTTTTTAGGTTTGACATCTTCCCTTGTGGGAAGCCCGTGAACTACTATTGATTGGTCTAATCCTGGCATGTCGCCATATGACCAGGCGAACACATCTGCATACTCAGTTAACAAGTTGGTCATCTCACGTTTTTGCTCAACACTTAAACTGGTCCCGATCTTGAGGTTTTTAGGTTTCCCAATACTTCCTAGATTTACTATCTCTACCGGCTCGTCGATTGAAATTTTGCTTTGTTCATGTTTTTGCCAATTTCCTTGTATTATTTCGTGGTCGAGGACATCGCCTCCAACAGCTGACTCGGTAGTGTTGGAAACGATATTAGTGTTTTCATTTTTTACCTGCGCGAAATGTCATTGACATTCAATGGTAAGAAATCTGGGTGAAGTGAAACAAAAGCAAATATATATAAGCAAGACAAATTGTGATTTATTGAATTATGTAAAGAAGTTTCGATAAAAATTGTTTAACAATTGTTCCCTATCCTTAAGCTGACCTAGTGCTATCAATAGGATAACATAACCAATTATTGAGAGCTGGATGTTGTTTGGACGTGCGAGGGGTCGGGCTCCCATTGCTGACGTCAGTTTTGCTTATCCTTGGCTCTTGAATGGTAGTCGCTTGTTTGAATGATTGTCAAAGGGATGGAATGCGCATATGGGTTTTGCTTGGCTTCTCTTTCTTCCTGCCTCTAACACCTCTGGCTTATGCTTCTTCCTAGGTTGTAGGAACGTACCCTAGTCCAAACGTCCCTTGTTGCCCCTCCTTAAACTGATGGCCTTCCTTGCTGGTTACCACATTCACCTCGTTGAATATCTGGAGACCAAAGTCTTCGGAACCATCCTCCTAATGTAAGGTATGGCGGTTTCTTTGTAGATGGCATAATCTTGCTCGCCCAGTACGGTGACGATATGTCCATTTGCGATGAATTTGACCTTCTGATGGAGGATTGAGGGTATAGCTCCAGCGGTATGTATCCATGGCCTTCCCAAAAGTAGATTGAAAGATCTTGGGATGTCGAGGACTTGGAAGGAGATGTAGAACGGGCCAATCTCTATCGGCAAGCTTATTTCCCCTACTATGTCTCTCTTTGACCCGTTGAAAGCCCTGACCACCGTCAAGCTTGGTTTAATATTGCTTAGATCGACCCCTAATAATTCGAGGGTAGCTAATGGGCAAACATTGAGAGACGACCCATTGTCAATGAGTACTCGGGAGACGATCGTGTCGTTGCATTTCACCACTATGAATAGCGGTTTTGTATGTTGGTCTTCGTCTTCTCCTAGCTCTTCGAGGGAGAAAGATATCTGGTCCATGGTGAAGATAGAATCTGCCACATGACTTAATTTGTTTGTAGCGATGCCTTCTGGTACCCTGATTTGTTTGAGCACTTTGAAGAGTGCTTCCCTATGGGGCTCGGAGGTTGTAAGGAGACCCATAAGTGATATTTGGGCTGGAACTTTGTTTAGTTATTCCATGATCTTATATTCGCTCGCCTTGACCATTTTTGTAAATGCAGCGAGCCCCTCTTCTTCTTCCCTTTCTACCTCCGTGTTGGGCTCCGCAGTTGAGATTTTATATTTTGGGTCATAAACTCTCTCAGAGTGGGTAATTCCTCCTACCATAGCGGGTCGTTCTTGATCAAAGGTCTGATAGTCAAACGATGTGGCCTTATACCTCTTTGCGGGTATTGGGACATTGAACACATACCTCTTTTTTGGAATTTGTATCTCGGTTGATTGTCCTTCATAGCACTTTATGACCATCGACTTTTGGTTTGACTTTATCATGTTTACGGACTTCTCCCCTTCTTTTGGTGGGTGGTCTTCTTTCTCAAATTCGGGCTCCCATCCACTAGGCAACCCATACTCAGTTGGGGTGTAAGAATAATTTACCAGTTACTCAAATCTCCCATGCGATTCGCCTAAGGCACCAATTGTTGGGTTTCTAGCTAACCATCTCTTTTTTATATGTGATTTGGGGGTTTTCTCTGGAGTTTGGCGAGAATGACTTTTCTGCTGGTCTGTCGCCTTTTGTTTTGAGGATTCTTTGAGACCTGGCTCTTCGATGTGATCATATTGGCGGTGGGCTTATGGTTGGGCAGCGGATTAGTGTTGACATTAGGTGCCAGGGTGTTAACAAAGTCTAACTGCACTATCCAGCGTCAATCAAATCCTGGATTTTGTTTCGGAGCCTCCAGCATCTATCTGTAGAATGCCCCTCTTAACTTATATGATAGTCACATTTGAGGCTTGAGTCAAAATTCTTGGGCTTGTACCGGTCATTCGGGATCTCGAAGCTAATCAAATTATCCGCCCACAGTCGAGTGAAGACCTGGCTAAGCAGGATCGGAATTGGAGTGAACTGTCTTAGGACTCTAGCGGCCTGGGCGTGATTTGTGGGGGACTACTGGATTGGGCACTCTGGAATGTCATGCGAGTCCCAGTCTTGTCCGCTTTACTGGAGTTGACTGTGCTGACGGTAAACTCCTTGGCTTTGTTACCTCCCAAAGGCCTTTGTGATGATATGACCTTAGGAGGATCTATTGTTTGGAGTCTACCTGTTGCGATGGCATTTTCAATCCGGCACCCTACTGCCACTACCTCTGCAAAGTTAGATGACGTCTGGCCCACCAAATGTGAGAAGTAGGTTTTATCGAGAGTGTTGACAAATATGAATATCAGCTCTTTTTCAAAATTGGAGTTGCTACCCTGGCAGCTTGAGCTCTCCAACGCTAAGCATACTCCTTGAAAGACTCAGTGTGTCTCTTCCGAAGACTTCCCAGGTCGGTTACTGAGGGGGCAACTTCGACGTTGAACTTATATTGGTCATAGAATGCCCGAGCAAGCCTTTCCTAAGTATTGACCTGATTGAAATCCAAGTGGGCATACCAAACTAGGGCAGGGCCTGTAAGGCTATCTTGGAAGGTTTGGACCATAAGTTGATCATATTGAGCGTATTTGCTCATCTTCCGGACGTACAGCCTTATGTGAATCTTGGGGCATCCAGTGCCGTCATACTTTTCAAATTCCGGGGTCTTGAACTTATCGGGGTATACCTCCTCCCCATATGCTGGCAAGATGGTGATCCCAGCCTGTTTGAAACCGTCAGGCCCCTCTATCGTTTTCATTTTATCGGCCAGTTGTTGAAAGAGTCTCTTTTCCATCTCTTTTTGTCTATCATCCATTTCCCTCTTCAGGTCATCAGAGGTCAAACCCTGGTTGGCTCTCAGTTCATACTCAAAGGTCGGGTTGAGGCGAGAATTGATTTCTTCATATTCTGGAGGCTGACCCTCCACCTCTTTCCCTTTTCTGGCCCCTAAGTGTTTTTCTTGAGTCGGCTAGGTAGTGCGAAGGAGGCCAATGCTTTCAGTCAGGAGGTGGACTTGTGCAGCTAGCTACTGGACCATTTGTTCCAAGGATACGATCCTAGGGTCTGAAGCAGCGTCAGCACTTGTGTTGTTGCGGTTGTCGCCACTGTTTGCTATTTTGGTTCTTGAACGAGTGCAGATTGAGCTCTTGGGAGGGTTTGGTTGTTTGGGAGCTATCTTTGATACCTGACGCGCATTTTTCTTAGTATGATGCAGGTATGTAAATGTGATGCATGTGTTACACAGATGCTAAAATAAAGGGTCCAACAATTGATTGATGACATTATACTGAAACTTTATTTTTATTAATACTGGAAACTTGGTCTTCTGCTGCGTAGACTCCGATTTTCCATTGATGACAGCTTCCAACTCCCTGACTCTAGCTTGGTTCTTTTCCAGCTAAGCTTCTAAGGCTTTGTTTCTTTGATCGGATTCCTTGAATCGGCCTTTCTAGATATCCTTTTTTATAGTTTGTAACCTCAAAATATACTTCCATTCGGGCCCTGACTTGCTCCAAGTAGATTTCTAACTCTGGGTTTACTTTGTCTGGCTTAGGTTGGGTGATATCTAGGACCCGGTATGCTCTTTCCCCTGTCTAATATAGTTGGTGGATTACGAAATCCTTGGTGGCTCAATGCTTGCCCACTTCACCATCCAACTCTCCAAGGTCTACATTCGGATTCTTGATTCGGGCCTCCCATAGTGCCTTGACCTCTGCCAGCTTAGCAAATTTCTTAGCTACTAATAAGTTCGGGTATTGATACTCAAATGCGATTGCTTCCAGCGAAGGCCGATAAACTATGTCTTGAATAATACGTAACCGGCGGACCACCAAGTTGCGATGATAACCTATACATCCGCTGATACCGATTAGAGGTACGGATTGGAAGTTACTGCAAGTTAATATAACTTTATCGTAGCAACTCCATCTAGCTGTCTACAAGATGTCGTCGGCACTGAAACTTTTAAGCACTTTTACCCAACTATGGCTAGTAAGGTCGTTGGGCAGCTTTATCTTCTCTATGCACAAGTTCAAGAGGTCCAATTGTTGAGCCAAAGTTTTTCGGACGAAGTTCAGCCTGAAACACTTGAGGTGACTTACAAACCAGAATAAGATAAGGTTGATATTTGAGCGGAGGATCCCGTAGCCTTTTTTCTTGACGAAATTTAAGTTTCAGATCTGTTCAGCCAATAGAGCCGAGATGTAAGATTTTCCTTCCAGGAATTGGGCAACCAGTTCTACAACTCGGTAGTGGACATAAAAAGTTCCGGTAGGGAAGAGTATGGTGGCGAAGGCTGTCAAGATGAAAGCACTCACCCTTCTTTGTCTATAACTCTTGGGGTCCCCACACAATATGTCTTTCATGTCCCCATTATCTTCTCGGGCTATGAACCAGGCTTCCAACTCATCCATCCATTTGCAGTATTTGTTACAGTCTGCTAAGGCCTTGTTGATTGTTATTTTGTGGATACCTAAAAGTCTGCTGAAGATACTGGCTGGCCCGACCTCAAGATCCGGTATATACACTTCGCTGGTCAGTGCTGGAGCCTGTAAAAGTTGGGTGTACTCTTCCAGAGTGGGAGTAATCTCATGTGGCTCAATGAAGAAAGCCGCGGGCTCTATTTCCCATAAATGAAGCATGGCCTGTACCAAGGGTAAGTTTATCTCCATCTTCATCAGTGAGAGGATGGGCCCTATTTTTTGCTGAATAAAGGCCTGCACCTCTGGGTTGTATAGAGTGAACCAGTGGTCCAGCACCAATTTCGAGTCCAGAGGTTTGCATACTTGGATTTCTTTGCGGAGGAGGTGGTCAATTATGGAACTAGCCATCTATTACAACAGAAATTTCTAATTACAACAAGAACTATGTTACAATGATAACATTATAGGGAAATGTATCTGAACTCCATGAACAGAATAAAAGTATTACATCATCAATCAGTTGTCAGCCCATGACGTCGTGTATGCAAATAGATAGGTTCTAATAGGTCCCCAAGCTCTATAGCCTCTCGCATTCTCGGAGAAATGGATCTCAGGCCATATCGAAGCATTAGGTGGGGTAGCCTAATCGGTCCCGAACGGTGATCATATCACTTCGCCTGAAACCTACACAATGGCCCCGTCTTAGGGTCCTAAAATGGCTCGGGTTTGACCGTATCTACTCACACAGTACATGCATGAAGACTCAACAGCAAAAGTAAATAACCAAATCCTAAATTTAGTAAACCCCTAAAAGGTTAGCAATAGTATAACAATCAAAAGACATTTCTTAGAAAGGAGTGTTTTGAGGAGATTCAAGTGGCTAGCCTACTAGAGAGAATCCTTAGTGGAGTTGCCATCATGTCGAGTCTAATTTTTTATTTTTCATTCCTAATTCGATCTATACTAGACCTTATGCTCATTAATGTAGACCCTCGACTTAGGTTAGGAATTTCGTTTTGTTTTGGAGTCGCCACCCAACTGTGGTTGGAAAAGATTGAATTGGGACTAATTGAGCAGATTAGTCCTAATTTAGACCACTAGTCAGCGTGATTTCTTCTTTTTTTTTTTTTTGTGAAAAGAGGAAAGAGAAAACCAGAGTTTCTAAGTTCGGAGGCTAACTTGTTAAAACCTTAAAGTTACCACCCTATTCTCCTAAAATCTAAACCTTTTCCTAATGTTTCTCATTTTATTTTTTATTATCTTTTTATTGTGTTTTTGAATAACATATTCCAAGAAAATGATTTTTATTCTTTTTAGGGTTGCCCTAAATTACGTACCTGCTATTCAGGATCAAATGAGTCGTAGTTCGCTTTTCTGAAAAACTTTAATGTGTTGGTGATTTTTAATTATAAAATTTCTTTTGATTTATGTTTTTATCATTTTAGTATTTTTCTAAAAGAATAATCTAAGCCTAAACTTGATAATTTGATTTTTTTGAAAAATAATAATTTTTAAGAAAAACCAATTTTGGATTTATTTAAGAGAATGATTTTTCTAAGTGATAAAAATTTCATTTTTCTATTTTTCAGCCCATTTCTACTATTATAAATTTTTATTGATTTTTATCAAAAAAATTTAATTTTTATTAATTTTTGTTTATTTTTCTTAATTTTTATTGAAAACTTTTATCCTATATTATTTATCTATCCTAAACTAAAATCTAAATTTTACTATTTTTTCTAATATATATTTTTATCATTTTCTTTATATATTTTTATATTTTTATTATTTATTATTATAATAATTATTTTATTTTTATTATTATTCATCCTAAATTAAACCCTAAAAAAACTAATTTAAATTCTAATATTTTTTTTTGAATTATAAATGACAAGTAAATAAATAAAGAAATTCGAAAAAAAATAAAATAACTAAATAAGAAATAAAATAATAAAAAAAATCAGAAAATCCGACTTACCTGGATCCAGGTCGGTGCGCGGGTCGGGTTGGGTCGATTGGTCACGGTGGCTAGGAGTGCTCGTTGACGGCGTTCCGGCGGCCTTTCGAAGCGATTGAGGTGTCGTTTCCTAGGTTTTCAAGGGTGGGGAACTCAACCGTGGCGGTGGATTTCTCCAAAAACGCCTCTTGGTGGCAACTCGATGCTTGATCGGTAGTCGCGACTTGGAAACTCCAGCGAGGCTTCGATTTTCTCTCTTTTCCTCACTTCTGATCCGTGCTTCTGCTTGTTGCCTTCATCCTCTATTTATAGCCGCAAGGAATCGAGCTGGATAAGCTCGGATTTCCTCCGATTGAAGCAAATCGGATTTCAGTTACAACCTCCTCCGATTTGTGCAAATCCATTAATTTGTTGTGATTTGATTCTTAATTGGATGATGTTTATCCTATTTTAGTTAAAGATCTGTTGGATTTGTGCAAAAAATAGAATCAAAACGGCCGAAATGTGATTTTTCCCCTACCGACGATGATCTCGGACGAAGGAGGAAGAAGATCACACGCTCGGCACGTGCATCCGTTCCAGCCAATCAGCTGTTGACATGTGTCCCAAGGCGATGAAAAAAATTGCAAAACGCGGAATCTGCCTCTCCCGCGTTTCGAACCCGTGATTGAGCCCCTCTCCCCGCGCCTTAAGTCATGGTTTAGACCAGCTAGGCTAGCCCACTTACTCGATTTTTTTATTTTCGCAATTTGCATATATGCAATGCGATTTTTTTATTATTTTTGTATTTTTTGAAATTCCAAAAACTTGTAAAAATTATTTAATCCCTTTTATTACTATTTCTACAATTATTTTCCAAAATTGATGTATTTTTCCTATTTTTACTAAATTAGAAGAAAATGTAAAAAATAGAAAAATAGAAAATTGATTATTATTGATTATTAGGGCAAAAATAGGGTGTTTACAATGGTAATAAAAGATTACAAGGAGATTGATATAGAGAAGGTTCAAGTATTTGAAGGTTTCGTTTAAGTGGAGAGTTGTTTTTTTTTTAATTGCCTTTGCCTTCTATTAATCTTGAGCAGTCCTTTTATAATGGAAAAACTTTGTTGCTTCTTCTTTGAATAGTAAGTCTGTGACCTTTGGGAATAATTCTTCTTTTGAAAAAGAAAGAGATTCTTTAGATAAGATTTGTCCTTTAGAATGAACTGTTGTGCTTGTAAGTCACCTTTTGGAACAGTGGTTGCATGTGAGTTGTACAATAGTCAAAAGTTAAATAGTACCGTCAGTTGTGTTTGAACAATAATATGGGTTATCTAGATATCAAGAAAAGACAAAAGTCTTTTCATTGTGTTTGTCTTGATCATTTGTACCTGCAAAAAAAAAATATTTACAATTTTTATGGGCTGCTAGGAATATCGATTCCATAGCAGTCATCTTCATTTTGATACAAAGAATTACTGTTATTAGCTTCCTCTTCATTCTCTTCTTCAGTAGAGAGCTTAACAGCTAATTCCAATTACTTTTGTCTATATTGGTGAGGTTCAGAAGCACTTGCCAAGTCTACTTTAACTTTTGATTTGCTGTTGAGAAAAGTGGATTGTTGAACATAACTTTTTTGAGCTTGATCAAAGTATTCTTGGATTGTTTTGAGACAAGCAAGGTTGGTATTAAACTTATCCCACCATTTTATCCGATATACTCTTTTAACATTAAGCCTTTTGAATTTGTCTTTCTCTTGAACATAAGACCAAGTCATTATCCATCCGATGTTGAAGGTTAAGCAAAATAATAGGTCTTTAACAGGATTTAGAGAATCTTTATTGTTTTTGAAGTAAACTAGGCTTTGATAAATTTCTGCTAGATAATTTTTTTTATTTGGTTCGAAATACACATGGGGAATTTGACTTGTGTAGTTTTGAATTGAATGAACCAAGAATGGGAATAGTTCTTATAATAAAAGACATTTTCCCATGCCTCAATGTAATCATAATAATTGAAAATAGTAGGAACAAAATTTTGAGTGTGTCGAGTCTAATTTTTTAATTCTCATTCCTAATCCGATCTAAACTAAACCCTATGCTCATCTAATCTAGATCCTCGACTTGAATTAGGAATTTCGTTTGATTTTTGGAGTCGCCACCCAACTGTTGTTGGGAAAAATTGAATTAAGACTAAAGGAGCGGATTAGTTTTAATTTGGACTACTAGTCGTCGTTATTTCCTCTTCTCGTTTTTGTGAGAAGAGAAAAAGGGAAAACCAGAGTTTCTAAGTCCGGAGGCTAACCTATTAAAACCTATGCGGTTACCACCTAATCTCTCAAAATTGTTCATCTTTAGAAATGTGTTTCATTGTGTTTTTGTTACTTTTATTATGTTTTTGAATTTATTTCAAGAAAATGATTTTTTATTCATTTTAGGGGGTTGACCCGAATGGGTGCCTACGTACCTGCTACTCAGGATCAAACAAGCCGTAGTTCGCTTTTCTGAAAATCTTTAGTGCATTGGTGAATTTTAATTTTGAACTTTCTTTCGATTTATGTTCTTACCATTTTTTGGATTTTTCTTAAAAAACCTCTAAGCCTAAGCTTGATTTCATTTTGAAAATGATTTTTGTAGGGAAAACATCAATTTTGATTTATTTGATGAAAATGATTTCTCTAAGTGCTAAAACTTATTTATTTATCTTTTTATGATTTTTTTTTTAATTTTGTGATTTCCGAGAATTTTTGGGGATTTTTGTGGTCTTTGGGAATTTTTGTTGATTTTCGTGATATTTGGGAATTTTTTGTTTATTATCTATCCTATTTGACATCTAAAATCTTATTATTATTTTCCTAATATTTTTTATTATTTTTCTATATTTTATTATTTATTTTACATTATTAAATCCTAAAAAAAAAACTAATTTCTACATTTTCCTATTTATTGAAAATAAAACCTAAATCAACAAATAAATAAATGACTAAAGAAATAACTAAATAATAAATAAAAAAATAATAAATAAATTCGGAATAAATAAATAAATAAAATAAAATAAAAAATCTGGAAAACCCGATTTACCTGGATCCGGATCGGTGCGCGGGTCGGGTCGGTCGGGTCGAATCGGGTCGGGTTGGATCGGTCGGACACGGCGGTGGGGTTGGCTCGTTCACGGCGTTCCGACGGTCCTTTGCAGCGGGTGAAGTGTCGAATCCTAGCTTCTTGAGGATGCTGAATCCAACGATGGCGGTGGTTTACTCCCAGAACGTCTCCTTGCGGTGGCTCAACTCCAATCGGCGGTCGCAACTTTGGGTTTCCTCCGATCTACACTCTTTTCTCTCTCTCTCGCAATTCTGATCTGTGATTTGGCTTCTTTACCTCCTCCTCTATTTATAGGCGTTTGAAATCAAGCTGGATAAGCTCGGATTTCCGCCGATTGAAGTTGATCGGATTTTCGGTTGAAAAACCAACTCCGATCCGTGCCTATCCAATGATTTGTTGCGATTTGATTTTAATTAGATAATGCTTATCTTATCTTTGTTGAAGATCTGTTGGATTTGTGCAAAAAAAATCGAATAAAAACGGCCGAAATACGAATTTTTCTTCTCGCCGGCGATCTCGGGCTCGAGGTAAGGGATGATCACGCGCCCGGCGCGTGCGTTTCTTCCAGCCAATCAGATGCTGCCACGTGTCACTGGATAAGTCGAAAAATTACAAAACGCGGAAACTGCGTCCTCCGCGATTCGAACCCGCGACCTCGACCCCCTGCACGCGCGCCTAGACACGGTCCGGACCAGCTGAGCTAGCCCACTTTCCTGATTTTTTATTTTCGCAAATTGCATATATGCAATGCAATTTTTCTATTTTTTGTATTTTTTGAAAATTCCAAAATTTTTTAAAAATTGTTTATTATTTATTATTGCCATTTTTGAAATCATTTTTCAAAATTGAAGTGTTTTCCTATTTATTTTTATTTTTTGAATATTTTTATTATTTTATGCTAAATTAGGAAAAATTGGGAAAAATTAGGAAAAATTGATTATTATTGAGAATTGTTGATTCCGAGGGCAAAAATGGGGTGTTTACAGAGTGAATTTCTTTAGAGTGAAGGGGTGTTGATTCCAGTCCTTTTGAGAAAGAATTTTGAGAATTTTTATTTTGGAATAAGTAACTTCATTTAAGCATTTCAAACATGTGTAATTTCTATACTATCGGTTTCCACAAGAATATACTAATAGAAGATCTAAGTTTTTTTAGGAAGTGAGGGAATAAAATGAAAATCCTTTGGAAAGAAATTTTGAACAATACTAAGGGAATTGGTTTTGGAATTTTTTTTTTTTTTTTTAACATTCTAGTTTGACTATGAATAAGATTTTTGCTAAGGCTTTCATTAAGTATTCTTTAACTTGAACATGAGGTTTAAAGGGAGTTACTATTAAATTTTTGGTGAGCCATGGAAACTTTGGGTTAACAGCATTGGCATAGGTAGCTGGAGCAGGTGAATTAGGTTTTGTTGGAGGAGTTCTTGGAGCAATATTCATGGCGTAGTCAGCTTTGGATTTTGGTTTAGAGGTGCTAGCCATGATTGCCTTGAAGGAATTATTTGGATAAGAAATCAGGTAGTAAGTTGGAATTTTCTTTAATAAATTCGATTTCAAAATCAAAAGCAGATAAAATTGCTTGCCATCTAGTAAAAATTTATTTTTTAGCAAGATTTTTGACATCTTTAACTAAAATTTCTTTGGCTAATTTACAATCAACCCTTAATAAAAATTTCTTATTATATAAATCATCTTGAAATTTTGATATGCATAATATAATAGCTAAAATCTCCTTTTTAACTGTTGAATAATTTTCTTGAACACTTTGCTATATAACTAAAGAATTACAATAAACAGCTCCTTTCATATGTAAGCCACATCATATGATTGGATACTAAACTTATTTTCAACTTGTTATGAGTTTTGGCTCTTAAGTTCTTACTCTTATCGGTCCCTTTAGCAAAGATTGTAGTGAGTGTCCTTAGAATTGTTGCTTGTGCATCACAAGAAGTAGCATTTCCTAAGTCATGTGTGCTTATCGGTGCATTATATCCCACAAGTAGCTCACAAAACCCAACTATGCTTCAAGTTCCACTTTCATTGTTCACTAATGACACCTTAGTGATAACTTAGCTATTAAGCGCATTAATAGGACTATTGTATAATTGTGATCTCAATATTTAGTGATGTAGAATGACACTCCTATGAGCCACTTAGTACTATTTTTGTGGAGTTAACTTCAATATTATATTTGCAGTCATTATATGTTCTTGGAGATACTTACAGCTAGTTCACTTCATTGAATGGAATAAGAAGAAATTGAATTACAAATAAATAGAAATTGAATAGATATGTAATAACTATTGAATGTCTATTACTTTATTTAATTGATATAAAAATGAATAATGAGTAAGATAGAAATAAAAAATAAATTGTCTGTTATATTCCTAGAATCTCTATTCTTTTCCACTTTTTATAACCAATATAGATTCAACACAACTTACGGTAACAGGGAATTTATAGTAAAAATGGTAAATGAGCAATTGCATAATAATTCATGTGTTGAGAACATGAATTGCTATTCAATATTTTTGATAATAGCAATTCATTGTGAAATATTATTTCGTAAAGTAAACACTATAATAGTATCTTTATATGGAATAAAAGGGGAATGAAATAGTTATTCCTCTGAAGTGAATATGTTGTTAATGTGTTTTCGAGCCTTTACATGTCTTGATTTTGTTATAACACATGGTAGGTTATGATGTCTCATATTTAAGGTGTTACATTTAAAATATGCAAGCATATTTAGAAAAAAAAAATTGTGTCAAAAAAGACAAGTTTTGCATTTCTAATGGATGAAGGTTTAGAGTAAAAGAAAGGGATAGTTGTACAATTTACGAAGAGAAACTTTATTAAAAATTTTACAAAATTATGGAGTTAACTAGAGCATATAATTTGTGATTGAATAAAAACCATTTTTATTATTTTATTATTCGATTCCCGTGATAACTTTTCTTCTTTTCTATTTCTATTAAGTTTTCTAATTTGTTTTGACGATAATAAATCATATTATGTAATTCTAATCAAATAATAAGTGTGTAGAGCTTAAAGGTGAAAGTGGATGTACAATGAAAGCGGATTCACTCATAAAATTTAAGAAGTTTCTTGCTTATTATGAATCAATTCCAAGGTAAAAGATTAATCCATTACAAAGTGCTTTTTACTATAGCATAAGTTATTATAGTACTGGAAGGAATATAGTATTGTCCTTGTACTTAGAGCAAATCTTGATCCTTGGATGAAGTTTTTTTTTTTTAAGTTTCGCTTGAACAAAATTGATCCTCTCACTTGTAGAGAAAAGTTAGCTAACATAAAGAGAAACTATATGAGCTCTTTGGAGAATATGATAAGAGTAAGATAGATTACATATCTAAAAGTCTTCAAGTTGGATCATCATCTCAAGGTCCATACACATTTGAAGGTGGGGGTAAAGGAGCAATAATACAAAATTTGAGAATTGGAAGAGGTTTGTGTATTGATTTTGCTACTTTAGATATAAATTCAATAATAACTTTATTTATTTTTTTAATGATATTTTTTCCATATTATGTATTAATATTTAATTAATTTTTTCCTTAATGATGTAGGAGTACTACCAAGTAAAAGTAGAGAGTATTGGTAAGTCTTTTTATAATTTTATCTAGATAAACTAGTAATGGATATAAACTTTTACTTAGAATTGATTGTATTATAATATTGAAAGACTCAAAGCCAGGAGTATCCTAATATTTGCATCATGGCTTCTAATGTGCTCAGCATCCAATTATTATTGTAGCATCTAAGTTAGTTTTCAGCATTGGTGCTTGTATTCTTAATAAGTATTATAGTTCTATACTCCCTACAAATGTGGAAACTTGTACACATAATTAGTTACAAGGATTTGCTTGTGAAGGTGGTTTTTTTTTAAAAAAAAATCCTTCTTTTGGTAATATTTTCTATTAATGTATAATTTTAAGCTTTTAACATTTATATCTAATTATATGTGTAATTTGATGAATTGTAGATGAAGAAGAAAAAACCAAGATAACTTCATCAAAGTGAGACCCAAATTTGGTTGTTGATGATGATGATTGTTGGATATATAAAAAATAAGAAGCAATGGTGGGTGTTTCAATAGCTTATTATTATTATTATTATTATTGTTATTATTATTATTGACTTTGTTTTCTTATATGATTAGTGAAAAAGAATTGATGGTAATTGCTAAGTTTGGTTGATTATGGTTTGAGGTTGTTTTGTTCTCTATTATATGAGATTCAAGTTTTTTGTTCTTTAAGATATATAATGGTATTATCTACAGGAATAAGAAAAGGGACTTAAAGTTGATATTTCTATCATCAACTTATAGCTATTTTTCTCGTACATAAACCAAATTTAAATGAGCTTGGACAATCGAAGTTACTTTTGAGCACAAGGTTATTGATATAAGATAGAGTAATTATTATAAGCTATGATTAAATTAAAAAAAAAAATCAAATTTGTATGTAGTAGTTGTTAGTCTTATTTAATTGTTGTATGATATATATATTGTTAAGAACTAAAAATATATTATTGTTTTGAAAATAAATAATTTTCTTAAAAAAAATTATTGTGGGTTTACAGGTTGGTCTGCTTAACTTGCAAACTCAAGCGGGGTGGGTTAGGCCACCATTTTTGACTTGTTTTTTATGTTGATCATAGTGGGCTGACTCACTTTAACCCATGAGCCAATGTGGATTGGAGCCCACATTTCTATCTCTAAAGTTGTACCTCTTTTTTGATACAAAGGGCAAGTTGGGTTTTGCCATTTAAGAAGGGAATTTTTCCTTTATTTCATCCTTGGAACAACTCTGTATTCTAGTAGAGGAGACAAAATATGCTTTCACTGCCAAATAATAAATATAATAGACAACATATATCTATAAGTTTAAGTTTTTAAATAATATTTTGATGTTAGACTTAACATAGTATTAAAGCAGGAGGTCTTTAGTTTGAATACCTGCATGTCTGTCAACACCTATCCAATTACCACTTGATGAGCCTTAATCAAAGTCATAACTCATAAAGTGAGGGAAGTATCAAATAATAAAATGTGGATTCTAATATTGGTTGAATACTTAGCTACCCAATGGAAATCGGTTTGCATTTTTTTTTTTTTTTTTTAGTTATTACAATGGGAAAAGAGGGATTCGTACCTGCCCCTCAATCAGAAGAACAGCAATACAAGGTTTTGCCTTTGGCAAAGTTTTACAAGAAGAAAGCATAAATGTGGTGGAACTTCTAGCATTGAAGGAGAGCTTGAATGGTTGTCTGTAATTGAAGTGTCGAATTACAGTGATAGGATCTAATTCTCTTACAGTAGTTCGTTGGATTAATGATGTCTACAAGCCTCTCGTTGGAACTTATTCTATATTATATAGAGGATTTAGAAATTGATAACTAAACTTGATGCAGCCATTCATCACATATTCAGGTTAGGAAATCAATATGCAGATCATATTACAAAAAAGATTTAGAGTCCGATGCTTCTGAATCACTACTACTAATCTTCTGGTTTAGAAGCTTTTGGTAGAGGACTTACTCTGTTAGATCAGAAGTCCACAATATGTTCTGGATCTCAATATAATGCCTCCATGACATGAGTGAACAAAATTGACTCTTTTTTTTTTGAAAAAAAGAAAAGAAAAGAAAAGAAAAGGGTAGAGGTGGACATTTTACGAAGACAGTGGATATTTTACAAAATGTAGAAGGTAATTTGGGCAAACAGCAAACCAAGCTTTCGATTTTCATCTTCAACATGGATGTGCTCTATATCTTTGAAGATCTAGCTTCACTGAGTTGGATACAATTGCATGATATATCTAACTAGCTTTCATAAGATTTTGTATAAAATTAACCAGGAAATTATTGGATTAAGCTGCAAATGTTGAAGAATAAAATCGGGTTTACTGTTGGTTAAGTTGGTGTTGAATTTTAGATGATTAAGTCAGATTTAATGAAGAAAATTAGGTGCTATCAATCTGAATAAAGTTGTTTTATTTCATCTAATTCAAATTAACATTGGATAAAAGTATCTTCATTCATATCAAATTTGAGCTTCCAAAGTAAACTTAAGTTAGACTTAGAGAGCATAAAAGGGTGCTTGGCACATAAAACTCCAATATCCTTGATAAACCTCAAACACTCTAAGATACTTGTAAGTATCTAGTATTTAAAGAAGCGGTGCTTGGCATATTTTTCCATATTTACTAGGGCTACTTGTTTATTTTTTCTTTTGTTTTTCTTTTTTAATTTCTTTAGTACATTAAGAAATATAAAATTTTAGTTTTAAGCAACTTTCTAAATACTCCATTAATAACATGGAAAGTTACTTAAAAAGAGAATTATCTATAGTGCTGATAGGGCATTTTAAATAACTCTCAAAGCACTCCAAGAACTCATAGTCACAGCTCACAAGCCCAGCAGCAATTCATTAAAGTCCATCGTGGAAGCCGAAATGATATGCTCAACTTACAGGCAGGATCAAGGGTCGTATGTAACAGCAACGGGTATAGAAGGGGCCGGAAGGCAGCCTCGCATCTTAAGCTCCGGGAAAAATCATTATTATATTTAGGAAAAAGTATACTTTTAGTTTTAAATGTTTGTTTATTTTTTTATTTGAATTCTTAAGATTTTTTTAAATTTTATTTGAGTTATTAACTTTTTAAAATCTTATAAAAAGAAATGACTTTTATTAAATATATTAAGTTTTTCATGAATATGTGACATGTATTAATTTTAAATTAGTTTATAATAATTAAATTGACAAAATAATGATATTAATATATTTATTTATATAATATATGAAATATATAAATATATTTAAAATAAATACAATAAAAATAATAATAATAAAAATAATAATTAAAATTGAGAAAAGAGCTAGAAAAATTTATGTGTATCCTATCCATCTTAATCAAGTAACCTAAGGCTAATTAGAAGCCAATACGTATACTAAATGAATAAAAATTTTAATATATTTAATAAAAGTTATATTTTTGTAAAGTTTTGAAAATATTGAGAACTTAAATAGAAAAAAAAAGTTAAGGATTCAAATAAAAAAAAAGTAAACATTGAAAACTAAAAATATAATTTTTTCTTATGTTTATTTAAAACATAAAAAAGTATAAAATATATTATATTTATATTATTAGAAGCATGAAATAATAGTTGAGTATAGCAAAGTGGTTAAGGCTTACATTTGGATCACGAGAAAGAGGATTTGATTCTCATCAGACATCTCTCTCTCTCTCTCCCTCCTTTTTCTTTTTTTTTTTTCACATCTAATTCTCACAAACAACATATCATTTTACTTTAGCTTCTTTGTTTCTCTATTGTTATCATTTTCCTTTTTGTTTATTCTTGTCTTTTATTTATATGATTCCAAATAACATATTTATACTCTTATTTTCTTTTATTTTTGTGGTAATTGTATTGTTTTTAAGTTATAATCAATTTAAATAATTTCTACACAATTTTGAAAATTAACACTATTTGGTTAATATATTCAATAAGTTTTTAAGCGGAAAAAAAATAATAAAAGTGAATCCCATTCATCAGAAAGTGTCAATTATCAAATAAAATTCTCTTAACACACTATTTATTAATTAATGTAAAATAAATTATAATTGTAAGTATTTTAGTTACTGCTATCATTTTCCTAAAACGTTTAACTTATTTCTATTATATATTTGAAAATGTCTTATTGTATTTCTTAATGAAGTCCTTAACCCAACCAATTTAATATAAATTACTTAGTAAAGATTAAGGAAAATTGTTTTGTTTTGAAAACCCTTTTGAAAAACGCTTTTAATGGAATTGCCATAGATTAAAGTTTGAAAAAAAAAATAAAAATCAAACGGATGAAATAATATTCACCTAACTACTGGTCAAAAGAAAATAAGAAACTAAAGATTTTGGCGTTTGGAATTGATTAATGTAAAATCGTAATAGCTTGTTTATTTTACTGTATAGAATAAAAGGAAAATTGAATTTCAATTAAATAAGAATATAATAGAGTTGTAATAATTATTACATAATTATTACATTATTTAATTAATATTGAAAAAAATAGGAAATTAATTAATAATAAAAGTAAAATATCTATTACATCTCTAATAATAATAATTATTTATTATATTAAATAATAAGTGTAATGGTAGTGACGTTTTCAATGTAAGGTTATTTATGAGTATGATAAATAAACCATTCAATAATAAGATAAGTTAAAAAAATGGAAAAAATAAAAAAAATATATACCTTTTTCTTAAAAAAATTCCTAAAATATACTACATATAAAAATAATTCCAAAAGTATGCCCTTTATAATTGGATTTTCAAAACTCGATTTTGAAATGCACTAATGTCGTGTGTTGAAAACTTGATGTCTTCTTCCCCATGTGAAATCGAGTGTTCATTAAATTAAAATTGGGAGTTGAACAACCAATTTCATTACGACCATATTGACATCGTGTTTTCAGTGCCAAAGTTTATGCATTTTGAAAATGGGCCTTCAACACTTGATTTGATTTTAAGTGATACATTTTTTGGATTATTTGTATATTATACTTTTTTTTTCAAAAAAAAGTTTATTTTTCTCCTTTTTTCTAAAAAAAAAAAAAACACATCAAAAGAGAAAATATTTTATTTTTTTTTAATTTTTGGGGGAAATTTTATTATTATTTTGTTGTGGCCGCTCCAGAATGGCTACATATTTATTATTTGTGATCGAACCGTCCAAGTTTCTTTTTCAAAAATCTCTTTAGAGGGTTGGTTCTTTTTAATTTTCAATGGTATTTCAATTTTTATATTCTTCTAAATTTTTCATTCTTCATTTTTTTTTTTTTTGGTAGAAACACTCCAAACTTATGCGAAAGGCATTAATTTCATGATAAGTCTAAAAGGCCCAGTTTTTAAAAAAGAAAATCTTATTTTAAAAGCCCTAATTTAATTGTTGTAAGAAACATTCAAGCACCAAAAGTCATGGAAAAACAATTAAGGTCAAGCAGACATAAAATCTCATGCTGAACCATCAATCAACATGCCACATGCAAGTTCATACAATTAAAGCAAAAGCAAAGTCATGGCAAAATCCACCAAGCATGCAAGATCAATTAAATTTTATTTAGGTACTAAATCATTCAAAATCACATTATTACATGCAAATATTATTAAAACTCTTTAAAAGCCCTAAAAACATGCAAAATTTATTATTAACACACTAAAAAACCCTAATTACGTAATTTTCATCAAATTTGATTAAGGAACGTGCAAGGACATGAAAACAAGCATCAAAAATGAAAAAAAAAATTATCAAAATGACCAAAATATGCAATAAATAATGATGTGCCTAGCTTAATGAACTGGATCGAACACAAAAGTCTCGCACGTCTAAGAAGTGAACCAAGTTGGAAAATATGATATTTTTGTGTTTTTAGAGTGTTTAAGGCATATTAAAAGGATATGAGCATAAATTAAACTAGGGATATCCTACTAGATCTAAACACGAGCTAGGTTTGAATCTAAATCGCTATTGATGAGCTCACAAATACAAAATTATATTCTGGTGTTGAAGGACTTCAACATCAACAAAGAAATTCAATATGGATTTGCTTTAATTTAAATAGATTGATAAGAACATTAAAAGATTAAAGAGATTACTCAATAATAAAAATTCATAAGGAGTTCTTCCAGACACGAGAGAAATCTTGGGTAGGTTAATGAAAGTGAAAGAGTTCCATAACCCCAACTTAACCCTTTCACCCCTTAGGGCCATTTGCGTAAATAAAACAAAGTTTAATAATTAAAGGGATGCTAAACGCAAAGTAACATTTGCTAAATCTATCCATGCGAGTAGGACTAGGATGGGTAATTCATATCAATCCATTGTATCTTGTACTTGTGTTTAAACAAGTTTGTGTGTTAAAAACTTTAATTTGTAACTTAATATATTTATTAATTATATATGAAAACCTAAATCTCATCATCCAATCCTTTAATAATCGTGTTTTATACTTGAGTTTGATCCATTTATTGATTAAAATTTTTTAAATAAATTTATAAAATAGATATAAATACATAAAAAAAGGAGTAATCATAAAATTAACATTTTTATATAAAAATGATATAATCTTAATAATTAAATATAAAATTAAAACATAATAATAGTTTAATAAAATAAAGTTATATGATTTATAATGTAGTAAGTATATTATATATTTAAATATTTATATACATATGTACATGTATATTTGAGACATATATATGCCTTATAGTTATATAATCTATATACATATATTGTATACATAAATATTTGTTATTATATGTTTTCTCTGTATATATATTATATAGTTTATAATCTATATTTAAGTAAAGCATGAGTATATTATTATAATATATACAAGCTAATACTGTAATACTTCGAAACCCTAAAAGCTACAACCCTCCAAATATCATTGCTAGTTAGCGACATGCTAAGGCATAACTAAGTACCTATAGTCTCCATAGAATAATTGATGTAAATTCATCGATTAATCTAAACATCTTTATATAATAGTATGAATAACTCATATATAAGTCATTCTAACCACAAACATAATTAGACTTAAACTCAGAGTCTATCTCCATAACAAACTTTGTGAGTGACCACAAGCATAATTTCAAGTCTAACCACATTGCTTGAGAACATGTTTATCAAAGGATTAAAATCCTATTGTTGCCGATCATCATAATGATAATACATGTTGCCACTCTACCCATCTAGATAATAATATATACATCTCCATACTCATCACAACTAGTGCATTCATTGTGAGCACATACAACTGTAAAAAAGTTAAAAGGTGAGCTTAAGCTCAATATGTAAATACCATACTGACATGCGCATACCATGATAGCCATAATCCACATACATTATGCAACATATAATCACAATCATTTAAATTATTCATCTTTAAATTAGCTAACATACATTACATGAGTATTCATAACCTAGCTACACTATATAATATATATAATCATAAGTTGGAAACTATTACCTCTGGTCCCAACTTTTTAACTTACATACGAAACTAGCACCTTTAGTCTCAATACCCCTAAAATCTACTTGAATCCTTTTGGTATGCACTTCCAAAAGGGATAATTCCACATACCAATTAATGGGTGCCCCATAGGGATTTGCCACCTTTGGCTCCTAGGCTGAGTCATATATAGGCAACAAACATACCATGAGTCGTATATTTATCAGGTTCATTCATTTATGATTAATAGTCCTAAACATACACGACCGACAAACATAGTAAATATGTACTTGAAGAAACCATTCTGATTTATCTCTAGCTATTAATATTATCATAACTTGTTATATAACAAAATACACTAATCTTAGTACTATCCTAAAACATTGTTTACAATTTTTGGTTTCATTACTAAAGGTGATTTAGGTATTTCCTTACTAACGTTGTATTATTTTAGATTAAGGTGGTTTAAGATAGAAGAAAAGACAAGAAAAAAAGAAAAGAGATGCATAATATGAAAGTTTTAGGGAAGCATGGTTGTGTACCTCTTTATGCAAAAAGGCCTCTCAACAAGCCTAAGTATATAGTTATGTATTTGGCTATATATCTCAACATGGGTAAGTACATGACCATGTCTCAACTTACTTTTTTCTTCTTCCTATTTCCCAAAACCACTCATTCACCATCCTAAATCCCAAATTTGACACTAGTAAGCCTAATTCTATAACTATTAAAGCAACCAAACATGTAATTCCTTAAAAAATTGTAAACTTACTTGTCTCAATTGTTTCAAACAATCTTAATTCCATTTGAACCTACAATCATGCTTTGTTACTATCTTACCAAATGTAGTAATATATAATGATACCCTACAATTTAATTAATCACTCATTGGAATGTGAAAACACATGATGAACAAATCAAGATTAAAGCTTACCTTATAAATTTGCATTAAATTGTGTAATCTAGCAAAAAGGATCTACTATAGAGAAAGGTTTCTTGTGAGGTGTAGAACAAATGTAAGAAAAGAAAGAAAGAGGGGTTATACATATTATTAGTTATTTTGTTGTTAAACAGGTTCACGGATTGAATTGGCGACCTATTTATGAGATTCGTTTAATAAACGGGGTCCATAAACAAGTTTATAGGGTAAACTCAAACTTGAACACAAATTTTACCGTTTTAAAATAAGTTTGACTTGTTTGTGTCTCATGTCAATTTTTTCATGCACAAACCCGTTTATAATCATATTGTGTCATATCTAAGTTCATAGGTCATGTCCTAATTACCAACTTTATAGGACAGTAGCTTTATATGGTCAAAATGTATATGACCACCATTCAAACAGTAGCCTCCTTACTATCTAGATGGTAGCTTGAATTTTCTTCTACTATTATGTTGGTCTCATTTCTATAGTCCGACTGGTGCATGTAGTTAGTATTGTGCTACCATTTTGATGGCTATTTATTACCATCTAGACAGTATCCTCTATTGGAAAGTTGTGTTTGATTTTCCACAATAAAATAACAAAAATATTTTATAAAGAATTTGGCCAAAAGTTGCTCACACTTGCATGTGACAATACGATATGTATGATCACTATCTACAAATGCAAAGAAGTGGAAAAAAGGGTAAATTTTAGCTTCATGAGTAGATTTTGTTTTTTTTTTTTAATATATATATAATAACAAAAAAAATTTAGAGAAAAGGAAAAAACTTGAGATTTCATCATATGATAATGTAGTATCATGTATATGGGGGAAAAGGAAAAAAAATTCCAATCTTTAGGGGAAAAAAACCCTAAAAAATAGCTACTAGGTAAGTCATCTAAAAAATACGACACTTGAAATTATGTATTGAAGATGGGATTTCAACTATCAAATCAAAATCGTGTTTTAAAGTCTTCTAGGCTTTTAGATCGTGTATTGAAGCATTTTTCCATTGCAAGTATGACATAAAAAACTTTGTTTATGTTAGTAAACTAACAACTTGTACAATGTGTATCTAAATTATCCATTTCCTTATTTTTAGGCTAGTAATCACCATTGATTACACTTTTTTTTTTGTGGGAAATATAAGCATAAGCTATTGGTAGCAACTACAGGTAGATGGTGGAAATCATAGTTCCCATTACATAGGTAGATGAAGAGAGTGAGGATACTTGGGATTGGTTCTTGAAATACATGGTCATCCATGTCAAAAATGATCTCTTCAAAAGCATTTGTTTAATTTGTGAATGCCATACTAGCATAAGAGTTGCAGTAGAGGGCTAAAATACAATGTGGTGAAGGGGTTGGTCATGGTTTTGGTGTGTGCACTATATTGCAAGTAACTTTAACAAATGAGTTATGAACACTCATTGTAAAGACTTGCTAATGAAGGCAGTTCTACAAATGCAACCTCATAAATTTAGAAAGTATTATGAAATAGTTTAGCAAAGAGTGCATACATGAGGTAATACTTTAGAGATATACATTCTCAAATGTAGGCTCTAGACTAGATGGGGGAGTTCAATTTGATTACAAGACAACAAATATAACATAGAGCTATAATTTTTCCTTGAAAAATGTTAGGAGTTTTTCAAATCTTTGGTAAGTTTAGAGACAAAAATCTAATTGCATGCGGTTTTTGGAATATGAAATACATACTTTAGATGTAATATTTCACTTAAATGAATGTTTCCTTTCAATTTCACTTGAACTTTTGCTTCAATAGGTAGAGTCACAAACATATTGTTGATAATAATTGCATTTTTTAAAGAAGGATGCATCAATAATTATATGATTGGGTGCACCACTATGCATAATCCATCTTAAATTTTTCTTACCAACAAAATTTACAAGAGATGGGGATAATTTAATAGCATTAAGCAACTATTTAAATTGACTAGCACTAAACCTAGTGATAGAGTAGCTTGAAGATCTATTCTCTTCCTGATGTTTAGCTTTGAGGATTTTTGGATTGACAACTATTGCATTGGTTGTTGACACATCAATAGTAAATGCTTGATTAGCATGTTTTGTCTTGGATTGGTTCCAATGAGTTGGAAATCTTATCAGATGATAGCAGTTCTCCTTACTATGTCCAAGCTTCAAAAAATATTCTATAACTGTAATGATATCTTTAATAAACAAATAGTTGAGGTATCGATGACATTGACTTATGATTAGGTGTTGACCCCTTATGTAGTAAGAAAATTTGATAGGTGGTGCAAAATAGTCAATGGACATTATGTAATAATGTCTAATTACCAACAGTAAATATTTAAGCCCATAGTTGCACTATGCCCTACAGTACAAAGCCAAAAAGCTAAGAATAGCCACAAAGTAGAACTCTAGTCACATAGATGCACTTATAAAAAGTAAGAAACATAAAATTCCATGTTCTCATGCAATGGCAGTGTGGGCAAGATGCATGTTGATTATTTTACTCACATTGGCCACTAGTATACATGAGAGCATTAGCACTAAATCTATGGAAGTTCTTTCATGCCTCATACTAACAAGGCTTATTGGGCTCCACTTGAAATTCCGGTGTGGCATTTAATGACTTGCTAGAGGAGAAATTAATTCAAATGAAAATATATTTGCAAACCCTTATTCATTTTTACCATGTCGTGATCCAAAGATCCTCACTGTGTTGCTAGGGCATTTGGTTTTGTGTTTGATTAGTTTGTTAGTTTTTTACTTTCATTTAATTCAAATTTCGATTGCCTAGCTTAATGATAGGTTCATTTAATCTAATACTTGGCATAAAAGCTCCCTTATGACCCTTGTTTTTTCCTTTCCATTCACTTGGATCTCTTCCCTTTCATCGATTTTGTTCGGAGGATCCTCCTTTTCTTTCCAAAAAGGGACCTTGCTTCTACCACTATCTTACACTTACGATTGATACACTTGTCGCTTTGTCATCATGTTGAATCTTAATAAGCTTACTTTGTATATGTGTGTTACCACTATGAACTAGCACCGTAATAGAATGCCCATTAAATCTCCTATGAAACTCAAGTATATGAGGCACCAAGGCCCCTAAAAGTCAATGGTGACTAATAACTAATGGGCCACAAATAGTCTCATCCCCATGCACAACTACATCAAACTCCATAAGTATGTGATCCATTTCTTCATCACATAATAATAACATAAGATTTTAATTACATTTTATGTAACTTGTGATTTTTTGTCACAATTGTAACATTGACTTTATTTCATCCTAGTGAGCATTTCTAAAGCTATGAGGCACTTAATAAGTAAAGTGGGTTTAGATGTTTTGTATAGTTGTGGTTGGATGGGATATAGAATTGGTAGAAGAAGTGAAAGGTTATATAAGGTGGGAGAAGAATGAGGTTATGAAAAGTGGGATTTATTAGTGGATGGTGAGAAAGAAGGGTTTGTTAAAGAAAGGTTTGTAACTTGAAATTTGGCTTTATGTATTTTAGCAAGTCAAATAGCTTACATCAACTATGAGGATCGTGTAATTTCAAGTTCATGCTGAATCATACACTTTAGACTCGATATGCAAGAAGTTGACAAGAATCCTCCTAATAATCCAACAAGCCTACAAGAAAGTGACACAAATTGAGTCTAATATGTTTCTATAGTTGTAGTTTAAGTGAGTTCGGATGAAGTACCCTAAAGGTCTTTAAACTTAGAAGGTCCAAAACATGAGTAAAATTTTTAAAAGATCCTAACCAATGGTTTTGATGCATCATTAAAACCATTTCAAAGAAGTACCATCTATTGCAAAGGAAGCTATAATGATCCTTTGTTCATCAATAACTTGAAGAAAATAATAAAAAGTGGATCAATCTTAAATATCCTTCCTAATGGAATCTAGCCATTGAACTTAGGAATTTCCAATTTGATGCCTTCTATGATTGACTCAAAAGTAACTTAAGCCAATTTTCAAATGATGATTTGATGAACTAAACAAAATTTTGTATTAGAAGTAGGGATCTAATTCTTTTCCTTATCATACAAACAAGCCTCTCATTCTTTGAGTTAATTCATCAAGTCTTCTTTTAGTAGCTCTATTGTGAAGCTAACTTTTGTGCAATTGGTCTTTCCAAGAAGAAGATCTCCTTTTAAGAGCACCAAATATTAGAAGCCCTAATTCACTATATAAAAGCTTGCTATCCAAACTCTACTTCCAATGGATAACTTGGTTTATGAAGTAACGCTAAGCTAGTAGATGTTCTAGAACTAAGTATAAAAGCCTCCTTAACTCTCTATCTTCACACTACACAACTAAGGTAACATTTGAAACCCTATCTTCTCTTTTATATATGTGTTCATGTTTTGTAAATGAATATTATTTTTTATAATAATAAAAAATACAGTTGTTTTCGCACATCTCTCTAGTGCCTCAAAGGTTGACTAGAATTCCCATAGAATATCATAGGATAACCCATTTAAAATCATGTGAAAAGCACCAAAAGGGTTTGCACTTTTAAGTTTTGGCAATTTATTGACTAATTTTTTTTATACTAAAAAAATATTTTTATTATTATTAAAAAAATTATTTATATTTATTTATTTCTTTTTTACATCTTATTATCCATACTGTAGTTCTAATTGTGTTTTGATGTCTTAATGAAGGTCTATGATCATTACTTTTTTTTGTGCATTTTAATATATATACTTAGTTTTGATTGCATTTTGGCATTTAACTACTCTTTAACTTTAAAAATATATATATTTTTAAATCTTTCATTAACTAATAATTTTAGAATAAATTAAAAGAGAATTATTTTGGTGATAGAAATTACAATTTTCCATAGTTTTTGCATATAATGTTCAACTTTAGCAAACTTTATATTATTTGAAAGATTGTGACAATTGACATATACTATCATTGAAAACACATATGTGTACCAAAAGTACCCAAACCAAGTAAATTTTTCAATGGGTCATAACTCGCAAATCCTGTATCATTACCTAAATTTTTGGACTCATTGGATATTTGCTTTCATACAGTATAATATTTTATCATATCTCCAATATTATCTAGGCATTAATTTTTTTTAACTTTGCAAATCATACTTGCAAGCAAGACATTATATAATTGCAAACTTAAAACTGTAAGCTTGTGTTATAAACCATCTAAAACTGTCGATTTGACTTGAAATTATATAGTTGAGAATCACCTTTTCTTTCAGGTTAACTGGCCTGACTCTATTATTTCTTTTTCTTTTTAAATTTGCACAATCAATGATCAAAATAACGAAAATTAGAAGACATTTAGGAGCTATGTAAACTGTTATAAAAATAAAGAAGAATTGGAAAATATAAAAGAGTTTCAAAAATAAGACTATTATAGAAAAGGAAAAAAGAAAATGGATAGAGGAAAATAAGAGCATTTCATAATTTTACATGCATTATAATTGTCTTTATTTTTATGAATTTATTTATTTTTATTTTGAAGAATTTTTACATTTCATAAATGTACTCTAAATTTCATAATTTTCTTTAAAATTTTCATTATTATTTGTAAACGTTTAGGATTGATATATATTAAAAAAAAGTACTCATTCACAAGCTTTTGTGAACATTAAGTACTGATATATATATATATTTTTAAAAAAGTTTAAGACTAAATTTGTCCACTTCCCTTTAAAATTTTACCTAGTTGAAGCAATCCTACACAAATGCTAGATTTTATTTTAAGACAGAAGTACATATCATGTGCTTTTTAAATATATAAAGTTTGCAAAAATTGTTCAGGATCCAAATTGATTAACACTACCAAAACAAAAGTATAAATTGCAAAATGCAAAAAAATAAAAATAAAAATAAAATAGAAAAGGCCCTGACTTTCCTACTAACAAAGACATCAAAATGTCAGCTAGAGTACAATCAATAAAATGCAAAATAAATAAATAAATAAGTTCATATACCACATTGTCAAAAATTGAAGGTAAATAACCTTTTTTTCCAATCAACATTGTAGTTACATTTTTAAGAGATAAGTTCAATACCTTGCCAAATTAGTTGAATTGTTAGCAGAAAAATAGAACATTAACCAAAAAATAAATAGCCTCTTAATCTAAATTTGATTCATTCATGCAAATACATTCAAGACTCAATTCTCTTAGTTTCTAGTTCTTCTTTTAGATCGTCTCATCTGGATAAAAGTATTTTACATTTTTATACACAAATTACCAAGTTACTAAACTGGTCATAGAAACCATAACAGAAAAAGCGCAGGATAATTTTACTTGTCTTATTGGGAAGTAAAAAAAAAACAAAAGAAATCTACTCATCTTGAACTTGATCCTCCTTTGGCATTACTATGGCCAACTGCAGCTTCCTTAACCTGCAAAGTTCAACTGGATCTCTAAAAATCCTGATCCTTGATTCATCACCTAAAACAACATGAGCAATCCAAAGGGAATCACCCTTATCCGCTGCGAATTTCCATTCCCCGGCTGATATACTGAACCAGTCCTTCCCTTCACTCAGTGTAGCTTTAACTTCAATGTAGCGAAGGCCTTTACCTTTACTCCGAATGGTGATATCATATGGTAAGCCGGTTTCGCCACCTTCATTGACCCACTTCACTGAAGCACTGCCAAGTTTTTCAGTGAAGTGTCTAAAAACTACATTTTCTCCCATTCTTCCTACAACCACGGCTTGTGTAGCATCTGGTGCGCCAATGTTGAGTTCGTTCCTTTGTTCTAAGTGAGATGAATCCATTCCCTGGATGTCAGACACAAAAGTTGAATCGTCAGATCCAGTTGAAACACTATTGTCAGAAACAGGCTGGTTTATATTCTCGTTCAAAACATCTCCTGTATTAGCCTCAAGATTGCTTTTTATCTCTCCAGCAAAGTCAGAGTCATCTTCTTTCATCATTTTTGAGGAAGCATCGACGTCTAAGATTGCTGCCTGTTTAAGAATTTGAGTAGTAGAAGAACCACCTGGATGTGGTGCAGCTCTCTGATTTGCTGGAGGCCAGCATGAGTTACTTCTGCCTGTCTTTTTGGAATGTAATGAACTTCTCAATTTTATCATTGCAAAAAAACTGCTTGCTTGAGGTGATTCCTCATGCTCAATCAATGAAGAGACAGAAGGCAGAGTCCAGAAAGGTTCATCATCCGGAAGCTTTAAGACCTTTTGGTTATTAATGACAAAATATTCTATCTGTTCCTCTGTGGAACCTGACTCTGCCATAGTTGTGATCATATGAAGAAAATTTGCCAAATGTAGCTCAGGAGTTCCATTGAAAAAAACACGTGAAACCTCCATAAACAGTGCATGAATGTCTGATCCTGGGGTGACAAACAATGTATTCACCTGCCCAAGTTGCCAATTGTGAACATGTTAGAGATGCATATGCTCAAAATTATTTAAAGAGCAATAACAGGGTAAAATAATTGGTTAGCATCGACCATGATTATCCTAAAATATTTGTTGGTGGGATCTACTACAAAAAATTATTCTTTGCTGTTTTTTCCTCTATACAATCTATTCTATTCAAATTAGCGTTCAAATTATTTGCCTATAAACTATTAATAAAGAATTACCATGTATGATATGCCCAAACTAACAATTCAGTTATCATCACTCGTATATGTATGTTGTCTTAGCATTTTGATCAGTTAAACAACGATATGGAATTCAAAAAATGAATATTCACTCATACCTGGAGAAGTGAACTGATTTCAAATCGTTTCTCTGATGCAATGCCAACATTTTTTATGATGCTCCTGTAGAATAATCTCTCTACTACTACTACATTTAATTGCATCAGATCGGAGAAGCCAGACAGTTTAAGTTTAGCATATGCTTCAGGATGGACATGATAAATGTATCTTTGAGCATAAGAAAGAGCCCATTCAACAAGAGAAGCTTTGCTGGTAGAGTCCAACAGACCATAATATATGGCTTCACGAGTTACAACCTATGAAGAGCAATAAATGAGTGAAACAGAAGCAAACAAGAGAATAAATCCATATAATGCCCAATAAAAAACATATAATACCAAAAAAAAAAAAAAAAACAGAACAGCTTAGGATTGAAGCTTGAAGGTTTGATTTCGGTGTCCGAATCTTTTCATGACAACTTTCTAATGATAGAGAATCCTACAAAGGCATCCAAGTTATATAATTCACAAATAAGTAGTGTTTCACATATCTTCTGTAGAACCTAAGTTTATTCAACAAGAAAATAGCCAAAAGACATTGGAAATATGTTTTGAAAGAATATAAATAATTTTTCAGCTGCACCCATATAAGCAGATAATAAGACAAAAAATGAAAAAAAATTAAAGTAGCATGCAATCAATAGTCATTGATGCGCCCCCAAGATTGACATCTCTCATTAGAGAATAGAAAGTATAATGAAACCTTTCTAGCTAAGACATTGGGCTATTACAAAAGGGACATACTTTCAAGACTTCAATGTCAGAAAAGGCAAACGCTCTAAACAGCAGTTCATTAATCCAATGTTCTAACTTTTTTATCGTCTGTTTTACAACATATTATTAGCAGATGAAGTGGCAATTAGAAGCTCTTAATGCTCTACTCTGATCTCAGATGTAGGAAGAACCAGCTATCTCAATCATCCAATCTACAAGAGATTTCTTATTTAAAAGATTTTTTCAAAGATATAAGGCAATTTTCTTAGAAAAAAGCCGTGATATTATCAAAACAACTTTTTTCCTGACAAAGCAACCTCCCCATAGTTTAACCTTGACTTATCAGCTCTGAACTTCCGCACTGTAGGGTGTCCAACTCAACTTTCCCATTAAGCTTAGCTATACCCAAATGAAGGTCTTGCTTCCAGAAAAACAGCTGCTCCGTGAGACACAGTCAATGCTTCTTTTTCTTTTTCTTTTTTACAGTGTAGACTCCATATATCAAATAATCAAGGGTTAGATTGAAAATGAGGCAGGGATATTTTCAAACATCAGATATTTCCAATGTTCTAACTTCCATGGACTTAAAATCATCTAAATTCCAACATAAGTAATCTAGAAAGAACGCAAAAAAAAAAACAAAAAAATGATGTGCATAAGGAACCCAACATCTATTAGCACTCTAAGGTACTGTTATGATATATATTTATAGCTTTGTACTTAATAGTCCCTCTACTGTAATCTTGTCTCTCTTCTTTCAACATTACTCTTACTTACTTTATGTATGTTTGGACGGATATAATTTTTTTCCCAACCTATTCCTTATTCTTGATAAAGAAAATTTAACAAAGGAGAAGGTGAGATATTTTGCTTGCATGACTTTGCCATTAGAATTATGCACATGAGTAGTTAGCCCTAGAAAAGGCACATGTAGAGAATGCTACAAAGGCTACTAGGCAACCTTATATGAATTCAAGTGCATATGAGCATCAATGTGAACAGACATGCATGCAGTATATCGACATTTAGCTTATTTTTCCCCATGTCATGAATAGATGTTTCAAGTAACACAGCAGCTAATACAATATGACATCTTTGAAGTAAAGAGAACTAAAAATAAATTACCACATGAAATGCAGTTCTATTGAGATTAATTGAAGTTTTTACTTATCATGAGGCTTTTGTTGAGTGATTCATTTGACCAAAATGTGTATGTTCCAGCCCACCTTTAGGTATCAGGTGGAGAATGACCTACCTCAGAAAATGCAGGAATTGCTAAAGTTTGCATGAGAACTGGCATGTTGGCAGAAAACATGTCTTTTCCACCTTCATCTGGTTCACCAAAGTGAAGAAGTTCTACTTTATCAAGACACTTGAACTCCCCTACCAGATTTTCATCATCAGACCAGCAGACTAGACCAAAGGAAGGGTGTAATGACACCCATTTGTTATGGCAAGAAGGCAGCACTGTGAAGTCTGGTTGATGAAGACGTTGCTTAATGGAATTAATATCTTCAGGAAGCACTTTTGCTGATTTTAGCAAATCTGCTAACTTGAGAAATACCCTGAAAACCTGCAATGTAAACAAAATATTAGTTTTGCCTTCATGAACTTCAAGTGAAAGTGATCTTCCAAAACTTACATAGTTAGCTGATTGGGTGGGCGAGAGGGAGCTTGATACATGCAGCAATATCTGAAAGTATTCAGTAAAAGAAGGATTCTGACATACTCCACACGTGCTAACAAAAAAGGCATGCAGGCCTGGATATATGTTGCACAATGTCTTGCTTATTGGCTCATGCTGTATATCTACGAAGCCACGCTGGTTACAATTTTCCATTGGGCCCAAAAAGCCTGTTGAATTGTCCCAACAAACTTCTTTCGGAGACAAAAATGAGCCCGGAACTAACTCCTCATCCCTAAAATCCTTTGATAAAGGGACAAATATAAAAGGTCCAGTAAGAAGTTCATGTATTTGTGCCTGTTTTGAAGTACTTATTTCCTTCCACATGAACGTGTACAGCCTGGACATCTGAGCAATGCTGCCATGAGAGAAGTAAATTGTTAACCTTTAAATTGGTAGGAAAGCAAAGAGTTATGCAAAGTGAAGCATAGTAAAATGTACTTTGAATTCCACAACTTATTAGAGCACAAAATCATTGAAACACATGAGATATGTTCATAACTTGAAGAAAATTGAAGAACTTTTCCAAGATGACAGATTATATAACAAGTGAATAGCAATAATGGGGATATTATGAAGACTTACAATTGGTTCAAATTTAATAAACAAAGTAGACAAATCTTATAAGGAATAAAAAATGTCCTAGATTCAAGTGATGTGATGAGTCTCAAGATGTATACCAATTAACACTACAAGGGGACACAGGCCTAGATGCATCATAAAAACAAATTTAATGGTGAGTCATGATGCAGAAATTAAAAAACAAACCTCCCATTCTGACACTATGCATAAAAGCTAAAGAATCACATGGAGACAAAGCAAACATTGACAATTACAGAGTAGTAAGTGCTCTCATATCGTAACTCATATCATAACAACTTTATGAAGTCATCATTTTTAGATTTGGTGAAATCATCATTAGCCCATAGGGTTTCTACCGATAGATATGGTGCATCAAACTATATAGTGGCATTCTATATTACCAAAACTGCAAAAGAAAACTAAGAAAAATATGAATAGAGGGACTTCGAAAAGCTGTGGATGGACAGTCTTGCTCTCTTTAGGGACATAAGAAAACAGTTCATAATGATATATAAGAACTCTAGAAAGAGAGAATCTATTCCAGTAAGTGTGAATATAGGAGCTTATTAGACATCATAGTAAAAATGCGTTGGGGCGGTACTATCAACAGTTGATCACATGCTTGTCATGTGTTGGATCACCTTGGAAAGCTTCAATCTAATGACATGTGAAGAGATGTGATTACAGAAGCGAGGAAAAGGAATAGACAATCTCAAATGGCAGGAAAGTGTACATGATAGAAGATTGCTCGTGAGCATTCTTTTTGTTCTTCATTGATTTGTTATTCTAATCTTTCTTGAAGAGATTTCAACAGTGCAACAGCATATATGTGAATTACTGAATGTTTCAAATGATGAAGAGGAGGCCTCTATTTATAGGTTTTGGGTCTCACTCTTGACTGTTGGATGACTCCAAAAATCGATAGATGAAATGAACTGTTGATGACATCCATTAGATTGTTCTAATGATCAATGGATGAGATTTGCCTTCATTACCTTGATTATAACTCTTCATGGGCTTTTACTGGCTCTTCATAGCCCTAGGCCAATACACTTTTAAATTATCCCCCTTGCCCAATGGTCTTGTAAATAAGGTTATAGAAAGCCTTTATAAACATGGTGCCAAATGAGAAGAGCCAAGAGCGATTGAACTAGTCTAGTGATTGCTATTCCAAACTTACTAAGTTAGATCCCCTTAAAACATTACCTAACTCTATAGACCTAGCTACTAGCCTAAAGAGTCTACCTATGGCATTAAATTGGATTATGCCCAATTACCAAAATAGTCCTCTACAAAAAACTATCATTAGGGTTTCTGTGATGTCATCCATAAGACCTTAGGAATAAATAGAAAAAACTAGTAACACCAAAAATTGATGGTTCAATACTATATAAAATGACAAAACAAAATGCTATTCCTAAGTTTGTAATCTGAATAGTTAGATCAGATGAGTAGGTTTAAAAATGCTCGTGTTGGAAAATATCAAAACCTTCAAGTACTAAAAACAAAGAAAGAACATTAGAGAGTTTTTCTTCCCTAGAAGATAGAGCTGAAGCTTCTATCTTTATAATTCAATAGATGAAATCTATATAAAGTTTTACTCAATCAAAACACTTGACAACACACTACATCCTATGAGAGATGTTAAAGTTAACATTACAACCAACTGATCTAAAAGCTCAAGTCTATAGATTTAACACAAGTTTTGTACTTCTTTTGGATGAATAAAACTTTCACTAAAAAGGAAGAATATACAATTGTCCAAAGACAGTGAGGCTTATGCAGCTACTATATATAAATGAAAGAGTATGCAAAAACACTAAGGGAAATAAGAGTAAACAAATCTAATCAACTCCAAATAAGCCTTGTACAGGCAACTATTCAGTTGGCAAGTGAAAATGGTTGTGGTAGATGATTCCCAAGTTGCAATTGATTCCCACTTCTCCATAGGCAATAAACTGAGGCAGCAAGAGAAGATCTCTAAATGCTAATCTTTGGGAGGTTTAAACTAGCTGTGGCCAAAAGTGCATTGTTTATCCCTTGCCACGAAAGAAAGGATATAGGGAATTCAAGAAGCTCACAAACTCATTCCCAAACTTGAGATGAAAATGGACAATCAAAAAATAGGTGCAAGTGGTCTTCTTGTCCTTGTACACATAAGTAGCAAGAAGTGCAGTTGGTAATACCCCATGTGAGCATCATGTCCAACTTTTGTAATTTCCTCAACTATGCCAACCATAAGCAAATTGCAAGTCTAGGAATTGTACTTTGATTCCAGACAACTTTAAACCATGTAGCATTAGATGGTGGGACAAGGAAGTTATAAGCACTTTCAATGGAATATTCCCCTATTTGAGAAGGTAGCCACTTTAGAACATTTGCAGAAGTTGGGTCGGATTGTAGTGAATTAGGAATGCAAAAATTTTGCCTAAACATCACCAGCCTTAGAGAACAAAGCCCAGCATTCATCGACATGCCAGAATTAGCTATGTCTCTAGGGCTCACTTGCTATCCAACAGCCTGTAGAAAGCCAATAATCTGGCCAAAGAGACTGAGAGACCATCTTTTACTTCTCATTTAAACTGCTCTTGCACTAACAGCGTTCAAAATTTTCTTCCTATTCCAAGAGCAAGTTGTTGGTGCTGTTACATCCCAAAAGCGATGTCCCCTTAAGTAGAACGAATCAATTCAACCCATAAGCCTCCCCAACCACCCTTACGAAGGTGTCAAATGTGCTTAAACTAGGTTGCCTTGTTCCACTTGGCTAGCTTGGGAATACCAACACCACCATTTTTCTTATCAAAAACGAACTCCCATTTGACCTTTGCTTTTGTAGAAATGTTTGGCCTTCCACTTCATAGGAAGCTCCTTAATTTCAGCTCAATTTGCAAGATGACCCATTAAATACGGGTTTTGTATTTGATTGACACTCCTCCCATTGTGGGACCCAGTTACTTCTGCTCTAATACCATATTAACGTTAACAGTACAACCATCTTTGTCTAAAAGTTTAAACTTATAATTATAATGTAAATTATAATTTTTACTGCATGACAGAAGAAATTTCAACTTTGGTGTATTCTAATGAGCCTGCAACATATTTAACTCAAATTTCTAAGTCTGATCAACAAAGGCACTGAGAAGCTTGCGGTGTCCATCAGACAAAATTAGATCCTCCCAAAAAAAGTAATCTTACACAGTACCGAAAGAATGCTGGAAATTTACCAGTCTCGGTAGGGATGTGATACCTGGCCTTAAAAGCATTCCCAGATCTCCAAATCTTCAGAATTTCAATAACATCTTCAAGTGTAACTTTAGTTTTGAAACCAATAGCATGCAGCAATCTCTCACTCTTCACCTGCTTAGAAATATCAAATTTGCTAAGTTCTGAATGCAGTGTTACACAGAGAACAATTATTATTTTGATCTCTTTGTTTATTTGAATGGTAAACAGGATCAGAACTTTTTTTTTTTTTTAATTTTTTGCCTAATAATTGAATCTTTCCTTTGTGCAGGCTTCAAGCCCTTTACCATGTTAAAGGACTATCAATAAGGTGTGGTTTCACAATTTGAAAGGGAAACACACTCATTGTGAGGGTTAATCTTGTTGAGATGCTCCCAGGTGCTCATGGTTAAGAGAAGTTGCGGAGAATTTCAGTTGAAAACAAAGAATGACTGTTAAATTCAGATATGGTTCTCTCCATCACTTTCCAATTAGATTTTTACAGGACATCTACATGAAGTAAGGATGTGCCCATGTAATCATTAAACTTAAGAATAGCAATCAAAATGTAGAATATTTGAAAAAGCAAAAAAAGAGAAAAATACACATGAAGTGGACAATCATGTACTAAAATTTTCAATTTGATCAATCAAAAGAAAGGCCCAAGCCAAGGCCACCTGATGTTGGTTTGGTGGACTACCGGCCCACCACCACATGGAAATTAAAAAGGAACAGAAAGTAATCTGTGGGACCAACCCACCAATTTTATTTTATTTCTTGGATGGTAGGTGGCCTCACTCGGGAGGTGTGGGCAGCCCACCACCCCTATGTGGCTGACCATAGAGTGTGAAGAGTAGCCACTATAATTGCTCTTTTAGGGTTTCATGCATATTTTTCTTTGTTCTTTTTTTTTTTTCAATTTTGATACACATGTTATTCGTAAATTCTATTTTTATTCTTTTTGACAATGAATTATCTTGATTTTGTTGACTTGGCAAGCATTTATAAAATCTATTATAATTCAAATAATACCTTTTGATTGTTAAACCTATCATTACCAGTATCTTTATCACTAACATTTTTTATTAACCATGTATTCAAGAGATAGTTTTCTTTTTCCTTTTCTTTTTTTTTTTTTGGGTGTGTAAAGAATGCAAATCCCTTACAAGCCTAAATATAAAATAACATAACTTTAGATATTTTTAAAGAATTATAACTCTTCTAAATTAAATAACATTTATTTTATATATAATATCGGAGTTTAAGAGACATTCCCTTTTATTGCAAGTGAAGTGATATAACTTTTAAAATAATTGCAATCTTTGCATAAATACATAAGAACATAACTCTTTACATTCGTGATATTTCACTTCTATATTTTGAAAAAAAATTTAGAAAAAAGTCACCTAATCACATAAGAATTTAATATATTATATTTTTATAAAATTAAATAATAGTATTTAATATATATTTTTATGAATATACATGGTCAACATGCTTATTGTAATAATCAATCAAGTATCTTTGTCATTTTTAATGAGAACCATATTCTACCGTGCCACATGGTATGAATAATCGATTGTTATTGGGACTTCATTGGACAAGCTGAAAGCTTTACAACTCAGGCTGCAAAAAGCCTAAAGCTATTTGACTTTCAATGCCTTTTCCCTTAAACATATAGTTAGAATATGTACACCAAACAGAACTTCCAGCTTAATCTTCTATTTACTGATAAATCTTGCTCTAAAAGTGACATTTTACAACAGAAATATCATAAAGTAAATATTGACTAACCTTTGGAACAGCATATGGAGCAGAACACCCAAGAATGGAGTGGACTGCATCACAATCATAGAATAAGTTACCAGGACAATAAAGTTTACCATCCATATGTGACACTACCCAACAAACATCACAGAGACTTTTCATGAAAGAGGACTGGAAGCATTGTCTTTCTCCACCGGATTCATTACCATAGTAACCTACAGCTTTGTCACAAAAAGAGTCATCCCATAAACTATCCAAAATTTCCAAGAGAGCTTTGCAGCTTGAACTATCTCCATTTGTGGACAAACAGGTTAATATATGATCTAACTCCGGGGATTCCCAATCTTTTGCAACTGATCTTGAAGCCATAAGGTCCTTTTCCTGCTTATGAGAAATATCACCAATTTTCTTGTCAACCTGAACTACTTGAACAAAATCCGTGACACCGATTTCCTGCAAAAATTCCTTCCATTTTGTCTTTCCGTGCAACAGAGATTTCGTCACAGCATGATTTAGATAGACAGCATCAACCTCATGCCAATTCATGCCAATTTCCATTATTAGTTTACTTACCTTTCTAGAAATTCCAAATTTTTTACCAAAATGAATTGGCACCAAATTGGGTTTTTTGAACCCATGATTTGTTAGAATGAAAGCTCTACTTCTTAACTCTGACATAAGATGATCTCTTTCAGAATGACAGCTAGGGCAATTAGACTGCAGGTGGACCAGCAGAAAGCAGAGAAATTCTGTCATCAGAACTTTGTCCTCCTTTGTGTTTCTATCATCACAGATTGTGGGCAAGATGTGTACTTTTAAAATTTCATGTGATGACAAACGTCGCACACCAACCCTGAAGAGCATGGCAATAGTGTTTTCTGTAGAAGATGCATCCATGCAAAAATCAGAAGAGTCCTTTGCACTTAAGAAAGCAGGATTTACAATCCTAAGTTTGGCATATAAGTTAGGGAAAATGTTACTGGCAAGCTCACTATCCATCCCTATGTTGAAGGCATCTGACTGCAACCAGATTGCCCCATCATCCAAAGAGCCAAATGTTCCATCAGAAAGTGGAACGAAAGGGAGTTTGTGCAAGGTCCTCAAAATTTCATCATCACTTTCGTAGTGTCTTGGCACTTGCTCAGAAGGGTTAGGATACATTACATAAATCGCATTCAAGCAAGCAGATAACCAAGATAGACCAACCGACTGAAGGCCATTCTTTCTATGACATAAAGATTTTAGAATCTGAAGTAAAATTTTTGGACCATAATCTTCAATGCCTAGCATCCTTGTTAACTGATCAGAGAGTATTATATCCTTGTTTAGAAACCCAAGGCCCAGGAGGTCCTCTAGCAACTGCTTGTTTAAAAGAGTGTGAGCCTGCTTATTCCAATTCCTAAGAACCCTGCATGGAGGGACCCACGTGCTATTGTCTCCTTCCAGAATTAAGCAGTCTGAGTGGCGTAATCTAGATATTATCATCCGTGGAAGACTGGAAAAAAAACCATTCACTTCATTAACCAGTGGAACATAGCTCATATAAGCTGTCACAGCTTTTCCTAAATTATTATTAAAGCAAGGGAGAGAACAGAATTGTCTTTGTGCATTCACAAACAAATTTGGGAACTCTGACAACAACCACTGGTTCCATGGATTATTACCATCAACTTCCTCCCTTGATGAAGGAAGAACAAAATCACCTTGTAGAATGAATTTTAGACCATATGTTCTAAGAGGAAGAAAAGCAAAAACTGGCTGGGGATCAAGGATTGGCCTATAGCTTCCATCTTCCAATTCCTGAAGTGTAAATGCCAGAGCAATCTCTGTTGACTGAACATTGCAGTAAGTACCATTTGTATCTAACTTTTGACTTGCCACAAACCAATTCATTTCCTTTTCCCCACATGAGACCTTGACAATACCATCACTTTTATCTTCTTTTCTCATTACAACAAGTGAATCATTGAGCATGTTTCTGAATCTAATAGACTTGAGGCGATGAAGAAAGAGCAACAATGATGGATGCAGATCTGAAAACATGGCTATAACACTACCTCGTGCAATTCCTTCCAGCATTTTTGAGTTAAATGGAAGTACAATGCAAGTTTTCCAGCAGTTAGCATCTGATAAATCTGTCTTCATTGATACCAACCTGTTAAAAGAACTGACATCATGGGGAGCAATTACAGTTGGCAATACAAAGCCAATTTCCCCCTCACTTATGTCGAACTTTACATGAAAACCATTGGAATGAATCTCAGGAGAGTCTGTAACCTGCATAAAAATCAATCATACTCAGAAAAACTATATGAGAATTTAGAGTAGGAACTATGAAATTGAGAAAATCATATCTGAATCTATTAACAATTCCTTGTGTCTCCAAATAAGAGAATACTTCAAACCCACTATAATTGATGAATCAACCAATATATGCAATTAAATCTACCAGAACATACAAAACAATTGCAAACAGTACTCATGATAAATGCATTTAGTACAGAGATTTTACAGACAATTAAGATACCACGATGAGCCCAAATAGTAGAGACAGATCTTCAAACGTTTAGACAAAGGCATAAAGACACATGGGATGCAGTAGAAAAATCTCTCACTTTTAGTTGCTCCCCATTCTATCTTCCTGTTCTGCTGCCTCTTTGACTATGTAACTTAACATGCGTGTGCATGTATATAATGGGAATTTATGTTGTAGGTTTCCCATGAAGAAAAAGCTTACAGATAAGTAAACTTTCAGGAGGTACTGAAAAAACGTGAATAAGACTAAAGAAAGGATGCATACTAGAAAGGGTAACTTTTTCTATAACTGCTTTAGAAGGTGCATCTTAGAAAATTAACCAATATGGAAATGTTTCCCGCTTTTCTGAAGGTATTAAGGCATGCATGCCTTTATCCAATGGCCAGCCATTCGCCAACGACTCTACACTCTCATTATCAAACAAGAATTTCCCTTATTAGTTTGCTAAGAATTAATCAAATTAAAGCCATAATGTCATCAATCGACAAACTAGTTCAATGGTGTAGTTAGTAAAATCTGGGGTCGCTTGTGCCAAAGGAATGCATTAAATCACCAATATTTGTGCTTCAAATGCCCTTTGTTTCAATCTTTCCAACACAGATAGAAAACAACACAATTACCCAAAAAGATTTTTTCTTTTGGAAAAAAATTGTGAGGGTACAGAAATCAAGAAGATTTAGTTACCTCATGTACAAGAAGGATAAGCATGGGTAAGCTCTCAAAAGCTAGTAGCCTGATGTACCTTAAATGTTCTTATGTACAAATTGCACTTCAAATGCACATAAATAGTGCAAATCACCAATCTTAGCCTACAATACATCTAACTGTAAATAGTAGAGTACAAATACTCAAATCCCTTGATAATTAGTTGGATTTGGCAAGACAGCTGGTTTGCTTTGTTTTTCTTGTCTGTTTCATTACGATTCATTTACTTCAAAGTGTGCATTTGTCTACGTCAAACCCAAAAAAGGGGAAAGAAAAAAAAGACGAAGAAATTGTACTTATCAATCCCTACTATACATTACCCTCAAGAGAGACACAAAGTAGATATAGACCGTTTGCAGACAGACCTTTTAGAAAGACATATATAAGGCACAGATAAGATATTTATGAAAAACCATAAATTTATATGCTTAAAATTTTTCCTGTTGTAATCTTTTGCTTTAAAGCATAAAGTAGGGTAGAACTATTAGAAGGCAATCCTTTGTTTTATCTTTCATCCCAAGTTTCTGCACAAGACACTGAACCCTTCTTTTCTTTCCCCTATCTACGCTTCCCTTCTTTTATATCCTTTATGTTTCTTCCACATCATTCCATGAAGTTAAAAGAAATGCATCTCTCTTCCTTTTCCTATCTTCTATCCAACAGCAATTTATGATGAAGTGCCAAATAAAAGATAGGAAAAGTAAAGAACCCAATACAAAATTGATGATTAATACCCGAAAAACTGATTTGAAGCCAATGCCTTTTTTCCCTATATATCCAGTGTTGTTTCCTTTCTTAGTAGAGTTGCCTACATCACAAAGTGCTCTGATGTTTTGAGCTGAAAAACCCTGTTCGTTGTTCAGAATGATGATGCCTGATTCTTGAAGAATAAACGATAGAGTTGGTTCAACATTTACAGGATAGGTATTATCATCCGCATTTTGGACCTGCAGCAATGAATAAAATTATCACACCAAGGTCCAAGAACCCAGAAACTTCTTTGCAGATTCCCTAGCTTCAAAATGTATAAGCTATAGGAAATGGTAATTCTGAATATACATTTAACTCCATTGCACAGCAAAGAATGCAAAGAAACACATATAATAAGAGTGCAAGGGGAAAAAAAAATAGGTGCACTGCCAATAGGACCTGTTGCTCCTTTTACAGTTATACCAAATGCAGCTTTCTTATTAAAGATTGCTATAATAGGTTTTGTGTCAAGTAATCAATATAATATTTTATACCATATCCATAAGGTTGAACTTCTAGATTAGTTAATCATGGTGCTAACCTAAACATGGTATCAAAGCAAAAAGGTCTTGGTTCGAATCACTACAGTCATTTTACCCCAATTTAACCAAGTCATCCACTTGATGGGCTTTAGGCAAAGTCTCAGCCCATAGGTAGGGGAAGTGTTAGGTAATAAATATAATAATTCACACCGTATTTACAAAATTAAACTTTTAAATTAGTTGATTGTGGTGTTGAATCTCAACATTATGTATACAAACAGAACGGACATAAAACCACCAAATTTTGGTTTTGGGTGGGCAGGGGGTTGTGTTGGCGAACGTACCTTCAAGTCTAAGGATATTAATAAAAAAAACGTCCATCTATTATTGATAATTATAAGACTTCTGAAAATATAATATAAATATGTTACTTTTTTTTTCTTTTAAATAATAACAAGTGATAATTTATGTTACGGCAATTGATTATTAAATGTCATGTTAAGAAAATTTTATCTAGTTAATTAATACTAACTGAAACCTTCACTTGAGAAGTTATGATATATATTATCCAAACAATTCTATTACTAAAACCATTTTAAAAAAAGAATACAAAGTGTTCAAATTGATTATAACTTGCAAACAATAAAATTATTAAAAAATAAAACGACAGAAAAATTTAGAGATAAAAAATTGTAATTGGAATCACATTGAAAAAAAAAAAGAAAGAAAAAAAAAGGAAAAAGGTAAAATAGATAATAAGGCAAATGAAAATTAGAAGTAATTAATGAGAGTTAAATTTGAAAAAATGAGAATTAAATCTATGGAATAGATTTAAAAAAAAAAAAGATGGACCCAGAATACCAACGGTCACAGGAATCAGATAGTGATCTCCCACGCAGAAGGAAAAAACGGATTGTTGATGATAGCCCGGGAGATGGATTGCAGCTAGTGAGTAAAGAAGTAGAAGATCGAGAGGTAATATCTTACAGGAGTAAGGGCAAAGAGACTCTTACGTACAAGGACACAGTACTGGCTAATCTCCCACGAGCTTATGAACGAGCTTTCTTCTTGAAGAAAGAGGAAACAAATTACAACCATAATCAATCTATGGAAGAAGATGAAGAGCAAAATGGAGATGAAGGAAAGACTGAAGGTGAAAGTAAAATCATAGAAGAAAGAAGGGGAGTAAAGAAAGTTATCTTTTCAAAAACAGAGAAAATCTCTATAAGACAAGCATGGAGAAAAACGCTAATAGTAAAAGTGATAGGAATGAATCCGCGATATGAATTCCTAGTGCAACGACTCAATGCCATCTAGAGAAGTAGAGGGGCAATCCAAGTGGTCAGTGCAAGAAAAGGTTTCTCTATGGTGTCATTTAAAGAAGAGGAGGCTATACAATGGGTAATACGCGAAGGGCCATGGTTCATATATGGAACCTTCATAGCCATACGAAAGTGGACGCCAAATTTCAGGCCCTTGCAATCGCAATCTGAAGCAATGACAGTCTAGGCGAGGATAATGGAACTGCCTCTAGAGTACTATTCACAAATGGCCTCAAGAAGAATTGGCGAGGCTCTTGGTAGAGTTCTGAGATTTGACGCATACAGATTAGGGGCAGAAAGAGGTAGACTTGCAAGATTATGCGTCCAAATAGAGTTTAACAAACCACTGGTACACACCATAGTAATTGATGGGATGGAATACAAAGTACAGTACGAAAGCCTTCCATTATGGTGTACGCAATGTGGATGCATAGGACATAGTTCCAATAGCTGACTACAAGGAGAAGGGGAATCTAATAATATAAGTAATCATGGCACAGAGCTAGGTATAGGGGAAAACAAACTAACCGAGCAGCAAAGAAATGATGCGATCGGGAGACTATGGACCAGTACGAAAGTAAAAAATAAAAAATTGAAGAATAAAAAAACAAAGCAGGTCAGGAAGACCACGGGGAATAGATTATGGTTCAAAGGAGGAAGGAACAGGGGAAACCAAAGCGGCAAAACTGAACTGAACAGGCAAGGGAGGGGGTGGGTAGAAGAGAGAGAAACAATAAATGAAACAAACCAGGGGAAACTAAAAGGGCTCAATACCCTAGAAACAGCAGCAAGTCCCAAAGACAAGATGGCATATCTGCCAGAAGAAGGAAGGGAAGAGACACAAGACATAACGGAAAAGACTGATAAGCCATCTGACAAGTTCCATAAGCAGAACTCACAGCAGTTCACATTCTCGACCACTCAAAAAAGAAAGCACGACCCCTGCTCAAAAAAATACCCAACAAAGTGAAAAAAGTTGTAAGACAAGATGTCTCAAAACGTGCAAATCGTTCTCAACCTGAGCTTGTTGCACCAAGACTCGGCACTACCTTGGACCAAAGCCAAATCAACAATTTAGTGGATTCGCTCCGCAGAGAACTACGTGAGAGTACTGACAGACAAGAATAGAAATGTTAGAGCGACCAAAGAGACAGAAGGACCAAGTTCCTCTAGTCCAGTATCGAGATACATACCCAAGGGGGAGGATGGTGTTGGACGAGCTAGCATTTAGAGTCATGACTGTCAAGGAGGGACAACTCATAGTGACACTGTCTAGGGAACCAAATTTCATGAATGCAACAAGCATTCTAAACAACTGGGAATGGATTTGCCTAGTAGTGGAAAAATACTAATGAAGGAGGATACACCAGTAGATGGACTGATGTTCCTCGTGATACACATGATAGAGGAAGGAGAGCTCACCAACTGGATTGTCAACCAGGATGAGATGAATCCAATCTTAGTGAGAATGAGCTTCAGCCCATGCTGGCCAAGGATGGAAGCCATTGAGATTAAGGAGTCCAAAAAACGGACTAATGTCATGGTATAGAATATTGATCTTAATGATGGACCAAAAACAGACTAATGTCATGGTATAGAATATTGATCTCAATGATGGACATCAATATGATGGGAATAAACATGAGGGGATTTAGACACTTACCATTTAGGGTACAGTCATTGAATATACGGCTGGGGGGTGGCAAACAGAAGGAGACATGCAGCGTTAGATTTGGAGAGGATATATAAGCCAGACATGATGATTTTACTGGAAACGAGATTAAATGAGGAAAATGCAGAAGATTTGAGAAGTTTGGGATTCGACAAAATGTTATGCAAAAAGGTGGTTGGACTGAGCGGTGGCATCTTAGTTATTTGGAATGAGGAATGGGCTATTGTCAACAAATTTTCCTCACATCAGGAGATACACATGACAGTCCAGGTACCTAACTTGCCTTTTTCTAGTTTTGTTCTGCTATTTATGCAAGTCTTAAGTTAACTGAATGAAAGATGCTGTGGGATAATCTATCTAAAGCCTCAAACATCTTGAGGGGCCCCATGGGTAATCATAAGGGATTTTAATGAAGTGTTAACTGAGGAGGAAAAATGGGGAGGTGGGCAGGTAAACCAATATATAAGGCTCGACTGTACCAAAACTGTATGAATGAATGTGGCATGCTAGACTTAGGTTATGTGGGGCCAACGTACACTTGGAACAACATGAGCAAAAGTCTAGCAGAATTAATAAAGACAAAAATGAGGAAATTCTATGGGCAAACAAATCCAGATGAACTTGGATGCTAGAGGGAGAACATAATACGAAATTTTTTCATGTTCACACTCAGGATCATCAGAATTTTTTATGAGGGGTAATTGGATATCGGTGGAAGAAGAAGTAAAAGAGCAAGTGACAGGATACATTGTCAATTTGTTTAAGAAAAAGAAAGAAACGAATCAAAACACACTCCTCATACCCATTATGGAGGGTACAAAACTGGAACAACAAGAACGGGAAGATCTGACTAGAACAATAAGTAGAGAAGAAATTAAGAGGGCCTTGTTTAGCATTGGTGCAAGCAAAACCCCAGGCATAGACGGCTTTCATGCTGGCTTTTTCCAAAATTGCCAGGAAATAGTCACAGACGATATCATTAAGGAGATCCTAGAAGCCTTCCGAAAGGAAGAAATTAGACCTGAAATGAACTAAACTTTAACAGTGCTAATCCCAAAGAAAAATGGGGCCAACACCTTAAGAGAGTTCCAACCCATTAGTCTATGCACCACGTTGTATAAAGTAATATTGAAAGTGCTAGTGCATAGAAGTCATCCCTTACTGGAGAAAGTAATAAGCCCAAAGCAAGCCAGTTTTATACCAGGAAGATGCACGGGGGATAATGTCATTCTCATCCAAGATGCCCAGGAAGATGCAAGCCATGTGGATTCCCAGACTTCTTCTGGGGATCAACTGACAAACAAAAGAAGTATCATGAGCTAGCTTGGGAGAAAGTCACAAGAGAAAAGGAAGTAAGAGGGACAGGGATTTGGAATTTAAAGAGAAGAAACAAGGCATGCATGGAAAAATTGGCCTGGAAGAAACACCACTTGAAGGTTGTGTAGGCAGAAATGATGTGTGAGCTCTCAAGAAAGAACGAGCGCACAGGAAGGGAGGAGATTGCAAGCAGCACAAAACTTGCAAAAGAAATAAACGAAGTTAGCCAGTGGTTAGAGCAACACATGATAATTAAACCAAGAAGTGGGAAAACATCATTCTAGTTTTCAAATTGGACAAAAAAGGGTGGCCTGTGGAAGATCCTTTTGGACTGCTAGACTGAGAAGCAATACATACAAAACTAAGTAATGTATGGGAGGAGGAGAAAATTAAATATCCCTTAGATGACCACATAAAAGCCTTGCTAGGAAATGTGGTTCTGAGTCAAGACTCAAATGAGGAGGATATTATAGTGTGGAGAAAGGAATTTAATGGGGAAAATGACAACCAGGTCGGCATATAAATTACTAAGTGACACAAATGGTGAAGAAAATAACAAAGAAAACTGGGGATGGATTTGGAAATGTAGGGCAGCACCAAAGCTACAATTTTTTCTATGGAAATGTCTAAATAATGCTCTACCAACAACTGACAACCTAAGGGCAAGAGGCATGACATTACAAGGGGTCTACAGACTCTGCAGCCAAGACCAAGAGCCAATCATACACATGTTTAAGGAGTGCAACTGGACTGAAAAAATTTGGGAAAGACTAAATATCAGAACGGATGATTGGGGAGATTTTTCAGACTGAGTGCACAAGAATGCAAAAAGCAGAAAGGAAGATAAAATGTCTGCTACTTGTCCAAAACAAACATTATTTATATACACCATGTGGGGAATCTGGAAGGAAAGGAATAAGCAGACATTAGAAGGAAACCAACATGAAGATTTCCAATTCGAAATCTATAGAGCTAGAGCTAATGAATTCTGGACGATGGAGAGGAAACAAAACATAAATGGTATGATGAGTGCAATGATGGAAACTGAAACCTGGTTGCCACCACTGGAGGGATGGTTGAAATTCAATTGTGATGCATCCATCAAAGAGGAGGAAACAGTGGGGACTGTTGGAGGAATCTTAAGGGACACACAGGGAAAGTGCTTAGGGGGTTTTGTAAGAAAGATAGCAGCTACATCACCATTGAAAGCAGAATTATGGGCAATTTTCTGGTCGGAATGGAACCTAAGGGTGATAATTGAGTCGGACTCACTTGAGGCATGCAGCTAGTTAACAAGGGATCAAAATTCCATGTTTCTACCCTCTGTTGTCATTTCATGCAGGGAATTGATCCAAACAAGGAAGGAGGTGAAGATAGCATGGATGAAGAGGGAGCCGTCTAGCACATGTGATGGCAGGGTATTGGTGGAGATTCAAAAAGGAAGAAAGCTTTGAAGAACAACATCCAGCAAATTTATTTATGCTTCCAAAAGAAGTTTTCCCAAACTTATGTTTTGTTCTGTTCAATGGAATTGTGACAGAAAATAATGAGCATGGCTGCTGCTCAAACTTGCTAGAATGAATTGTATGGATGTGCCTTGTTATTTAGTTTGAGTAATTATAATACTTTTTTTAAAAAAAAACAAACGTAATAATCGATTGTTAAATAAAATTTTCGGGGTGTACAACCTTATGTACATGTTCACAAGAAGCATTGCATAAAGCTTGAATCACGGTCCCTAAAATGTATCTTCTGAGGCTACTCCAATAGACAAAAAGGATATGTTGCCACCATCCCCCAAGTAAAATGTTTGTCTCTATAGATGTTTTTCATGAGAATGAACCTTACTACTCTACAACAAAATCCAAATTTCAAAGGGGAGGAATTATCTCAAGAAGAAACCTCATTTTGGTTGGATCTCTCTAACTCTAAACCTGAGAAACCCTGTAAACTCCAAAAATAAGTTCAATCTTGATCTTTCACGGACCAAAACACAAACACCATTTTTGGATTGTGTTTAGATTAAATGTAAATATAAATAATATAGGGGTATGTGTGCAATATGTGTAAAATAATATATACTGGCAGAGAGGGCCACCATGGATAACGATTTTTCTTTTTCTCCAATTAATATGGTATCATTGCTCAATACTTGAAACCCTAATTAAAACCCTTAAAAAAAAAACTTTCATTTTCTCCAGCATTTCATCCGGCATCATCCATTGTCTTTGTCATCTTCTCCAGCAATCAGCACCTTCTCCAGCAATCAGTATCTTCTCCATCAACTTTCATCTACTTCAACATTTTTAATCTTTTCCAGCTTAAAGCTCTAGTGGAAGCTCCTTCTAACTGCTTTTTCCAAGGTTCTTTTTGTTAGTGATATTGTATCTTTAATGCCTCTTTCAGATTCCACCAACATGTCAACTACTTCTGCAGCTTCTACTAGCACATTCGTACCATCTCTATCATTTCCATGTTAATCACTACCGAAAAGTTGAATGGAAAGAATTATGCTTCATGGTCTTCAGCTGTCAAAGTTTGGTTTATGGGTCAAGATCAGTTGGATCATCTCACCAAGCAGGCAGAAGAGATTCCTGAAACTAATAGGGCCACTTGGCAAAAGATCGATTTCCAACATTTAGCGCTTGTTTGGCAAGCAATCGACCCCTCACTTATGAGTATTTCTAGATGTTACTTTTCTTGCTATGAAATGTGGACACAAGCTCATAATCTTTACATTGGTGACATCTCTCGAGCTTATGAAGTCATCGGAAATCTCTTACAACTCCATCAGTCTAACAGTAATATGACCATGCATATTGTTCAATTTCAAGCATTTGCAACTGATTTCAAAGAGATCCTACATTTTCCTATCATGCAAGACTGGATTGATAAACGTTTGACCATTATGTTTTTTTTTTTTTTTTTTTTCATAATGTGCGACTGAGCTTGAGTAGTCCAAAGCTATGGTTAATTGAGGTGCTCTAACTGTACACCCCTTCCCTAGTATAGGGGAGAGGGGGAGGTTGTAGTAGTCAAGGAGGACATGGAAGTGGGCATGGTGGAGGCTGTAAGTCAATTCATACCAAATGTGTTCATTGTAGTAAGATGTGACACTTGAAAGAAACTTGCTATGCATTACGTGGATGCCTCCTAGACTTTGCACACTACAAATATGGTACAAACTAAAGGAGAAATTATTAGTATTTGATTTATATCTGTTTAAAGTATTGTGTTTGAAAAACTATCTTATTTCTATTTTATCTATTTTTGTTTTATAATTATGATGAAAATAGTAATTGGGGAATGAAAATGGGAAGTAAAAAATCACCTACTTTTAAGAGAAAATATTTGAAATATATATTTTATGCACTAGGAAAAAAATTTATATAGTATTTTGTAGAAATAAATAAATCATAAATAAGTCTAACTTTATAAGAATTTTTTACATATTTAATTCACTAAGTGGGTAATACACTATTCAAATGGATGCAAAAAGATATAAAAAAGATAAGAAAAAGACAAAACCAAATGGACCCTAGAATGACATGGCTACTTTTAATGAAAAATCATTCTACTATTTACTTCCTTTTGAGCTGAAATCAAAACACAATTTGGTACGCAAATTCAAGTGTTAAGAAGTGTTAATGCCAAAGAATATCTTTCCTTAGCTTCCCAGTCCTTTATGACTAATCATGGTATGCTTCATCAATCTCACCTCAATAGAACAGTATTGTTAAACGAAAGAATAGATGTTTAATTGAAACAACATGTACTATATTACTTCATACAATGGCTTCCTTAAAATTTTAGTATGATGCAATTCTTACTTCTTGTTATCTTATCAACCATATACCATCTTTGGTCCTTCATTATCAGATTCCATTCTCAATTCTTTTTCCTTGTGATTCTTTATATAGCACTTCACCATGTTTGCTTTATTGTACTTGCTTTATCCATGTTCTGTCACATAATAGATATAAATTGCTGTCTTAATCCATCAAATGCCTTTTCTTAGGAAACTCTCATCTCCAAAAGGGATATTGTTGTTATTCTCCTAAGTAACAACATACCTTTGGGGTTTACATGATGTAACATTCTTTGAATTTATTCCTTTCTTCACTAATCTATCTATAACTTTGGAATCTATTAAAGAGGTTCTTCCTCTTCCTATACCTCTTTCCATGTCTTCACCACCTTCAGATACTTCACATATACTACCAACATATAGAGAATTGATGGAGCCCATGACTATGCCATTTCAGGTTTATAAACATCAACCTCAACTAGAACTAGCTACATTTGTTACTTAAGATTCTAATGCCCTGCCAAATACCAAACCACTCACGTATCCACGTTTAGATCTAGATCTTTCCATTGCCTTACAAAAAGTAACTAGACAAAGAATTACACCTTATCCTATCTTTAATTATATTTCTTATACCTCTGTCTCCAAATTACTTTGCTTTCATGTCCTCTTTATCCTCAATTTCCCTTCATTAGACTCTTTCAAAGGTATTTCTCATCTAGCCATCTAAGGTGGATGTAAGCTATGGTAGAAAAGATGTCTGCCTTACACTCCAATGACACTTGGAATTGGTCTGTGTACCATCGGGGAAGTCCCCAATGGGATTTAATTGGATTTATGAATTAAAGACTTTACTAGATGGTTCAATTAATAGCCTTAAGGCAAGATCAATAGTTAAAGGCTATATACAGGTTTATTGTGTTGATTATATAGATACTCTCTCTTGTTACTAAGATGTTTCAGTTTGTTTATTCCTCTCGCAACGATTTTCAAGTGGCCTTTACATCAACCAAATATTAAGAATGCTTTTCTTCATGGAGAGCTAAGTGGGTCAAATCATTCAATTTTCCATAGGTTTTTAAACATAGGGAAGCAAATTTTTTTGATCATTTATGTTGATGGTATTATCATTATAGGAGATGATAACAATAGGATTTCCAAGTTGAGAGCCTTCTTGCATCAACAATATCAAATTAAAGACCTTGGAGAGTTAAAATACTTTCTAGGTGTTGAGGTTGCTCACTGAGGAGGGAACATTTATATTTCTCAAAGGAAATATGTAATAGATTCGCTTAAGGAAGTCAGTATATTGGGTGCCAAACCAATGGATACTCATTGTAATATAAAGCTGGTGCCAGCACAAAGGAAGCCATTATTTGATCTAAGATGATATCGTAAACTTGTTAGTAAATTGAATTATCTTATGATAACTAGTTTTGACATTTCCTTTGCTATAAGTATGGTATGTCAGTTTCTTGAATCTCCATGTGAAGTTCACTAAAAGGCTACCATGAGAATATTGCATTATCTCAAAGCTACTCCAAGTAAGGGACTTATGTACCATGATTGAGGACATCTCTAGTTAATAGGTTACATTGATGTTGATTGAATTGGATCTCCCACAGACAAAAGATCCACATCAAATTATTGTCTTTTATTGGGGGGAACTTGATTTTTTGGAAGAACAAGAAACAAAATATGGATACTAGATCTACTGTAAAAGCAGAATACAAGGCTATGGCACTTGCAACTTTTGAGCTCATCTAGCTTAAACAACTGATGGTTGAGTTGAAATTTAGTCTAAATGAGTTAATGAGGTTGTATTGTGATAATTAAGCTGCTATGCACATTACCTCTAATCGTGGTTTTCATGAGAGAACCTAAAATTGGGTACATTTGTAACAAGCTAGGGCATTGTAATATTTTTACACCAACTTGAAAGGGAGTGTTAGATATAAACGTAAATATCATTAGTGTAAAGATATATGTGCGATATGTGCAAAATAATAAATAATATATATTTTTAAAACCTTGTCAACACTTTGCAGATACAGTTTAATGGTTTTACTTCAATTCAAATAGTTAGAATCATTAAGCTTGTGTTCCATGATATTTGAAATCACAAAAACCACATCTAATACAACTATAGACTTAGTGCCACCCATGACTAAAAAATTTTACAGATTAGCAACATAGAATAAAACCAAATCCAGAGCATATGGGTCACCCAAAACCTGTTATAAAGGAAGTCCCTCACCCAAAGAGCTGTTGATCAAACAGGACACAAGGACATGTTGTGCAAAGTAAGGTAAGGCAGGTGGCCACTGGTGAATTTTCTGGCAGCAGATGTGCCTCTACATGTTGGCATGCGAAACTGGGTTCAAATTTCATAGCAGTGCGTGTGGCTTATGTGCAGGGCTGTTGGTTGCCTGATTGTCCAGAAGCAACAAGCAGCAAATGGTACTCCTTTCTAGACAGCCAGTGATGTGAAGAAGATGACTCGAAAAACAAACGATTTTTTTTTTTCCCTCTCAAACAGAATTTCACCCTTCAATATCAGTGCTTTGATACCATGTAATAAGAGGTGGGAAAGAAATATTCATATCTACTCATCGAGGAATTTGATACAAATATATATATATATATATATAAGCTGAAGGATCTAAACTAGGAAACTCAGCTAAAACAGAATCCCTATAATTAAGTTCTCTACAATTTTTATTCTTATTTACAATCACTAACAATATTCAATAAGGAACAAACAACAATGAAGTAATACTCATACCAAAACAAAACATATCTGAAAAATTTTGTACCAACTGGAATTCATGATAATGAAAATCAAATTGCAATTACTGAAAGCATGCACTCCCTTGAATCAGGATTACAAATGGAGATGAAAACTTACCAGCTCAAGAAGAAAGTGTGAATCCTGAGAATATAACTCCTGAGAGAGACAGTGTAGTGCTCTCCCTAAGCGTGCATGTTGCTTCTTCAACAAGCTACTTTCGTCATTTGAAAGACTAGGATCCAGACCAAATTCCTCTCGCCTGATGCATTCAATGACAAAGCTGGCATCCTCACATTCATTCTGTTCAGTTGAAGTTGGTGTCAAGCATTCATCCATAAAGTATTTGCTACTTGGCGAGCAACAAACTTCATTATTTTGACTTCTTTGACCCTCAGCAAAAGAGGTACTTTTGTCCCCTTCCAGAATGGATGATCCACACATATCAAAATCAATAAGCGTGGATTTGGCACTCAACTCGGATGTGTCATTATTTGAGCTCAAAGCTTTACACGATCTATACGATTCATTAACAGATGTGGAACAGAATGCATAATAATCTTGAATCCACTCTAATATACCAAGGCTCAAACCTACTTCATGCAGCAAAATACGCTCTGCAGTCGCCTTACATTCAGATAAGATCACTGCTGTGAACTGTGTGACAAAGTTTCTCACACCAGAAAGCAATATATCAGCAGCAAAAGCACGAAATTCTGAAGGAAGATAGCCAAGACAATCAAGAAAGAACCTTGATGCAAGTGAGACTTTGTCACTCGCATTATTGAGGTCCCCGTATGGTTCATATGAAGAATATTCACCTTCTGTGTTTGATGAATGAGATGCTTTACCAAAGACCGAATAATCTGAAGCGTTTTCTTTGTTCCCAGATTTAGTAAAGAAAAGGACATCAAAGGCATGACATGCATGACTTTTTAGTAGAGAACAAGGGACATGTTTTTCACCCCCGAGCAGTGACAGTAAAGATAATAACTGAACTGCCATTTGGAATGGAGATCCTTGAAGTGCAATCTGAAGGAAAGAAGTCATGCTTGCTGAATGATCAATCCTTATGACCTTTCCATCTTTAGTCACCAAACACAACAAGTCCCTTCTATTAACTTCATTTAACAACCATCCTACAAGAGGACCAAGAGTAGGGGCAAATAACACATCCCAATGGGACCATGTATTCAAATCTTCCAACATTGGTGCCCGGAGCAAGACCTCAATTGCATCATTCCCTGATAATGATTCCAGAGAACAGGCTTTTTCACTAGTATGAATTCCTCTTTCTTCAGCATGAGAAAACTCTTCATCATTAGAAACTGATAAATCTCCTCCTACATCATGATTTGCCATCAAAGACTTCGAGAAGATGACACATTTTGAAATTGCATTATTTCTGTACAGCCCAACAGATTTGAGGAGGTTCTCTATTGATCCATCAATTTCAAAAGTGAGGAACGGAAATTGGCTCATGAGCAATGCAGATATCATTTGCTCTGTTACCGTTTCACCTTCCCAAAGACCATTCAATGCTTGGGCTACCAACTCCACCAACTGTTGCTGCTGCATGTGAACGTTGAAGTATGACTTTTCAGGTACATTACCTCTCAAAAATTTGTGCATTTCAGGAGGCAGCAGAGACTCTTGTTCCTCAAGGAAATTAAAATAATCCCCATGGCCAAGTAATTCAAATTTTGTAACAGAAAACTGCTGTGTCAACCAAGCCTCACAATCAAAGAGCTTCCTCAAGATAAACAGTCTGTTTTGTATAACTGATAAATCATGGGCCATCATGTTATGATTTAGCTGCATATACTCAGCAACTTTTCCAACAATATCATCAACATTGACACCTGTGTAATTTATTGAGTAATTAGACATTTAAAAAACATGAACCTTCCAAAGAGGGAAGATCGATAAGATGGCTAAATAGATAAATTTTTGTATCGGCAACAGTCACTTAAAATCTAACACGACTAGTAGAATGTCTTTTAACCCTTTCAAATGAAAAGATACATAAAGACTTGATGGTAAGCATAAAATACAATTGGGCCAAATATGAAGATGGCATGTGTTTGAGAGTGGTGATTATTAGAATGTTTAGTATTTTAGTAGAAGGGTATATTTGTATTTTCGTATCGATACTATATGATATAATAATGTGCTAGGGTGTGTTGAAAAACCCTAACATATCTTCTCCGATCAAAATTAAGGGAATTAGAGCATGGCTAAAAACAAATCCACTAGAATCTACCTTCACCATCGCCACTAAACCAAACACAACCCATCAACAAAACCCACCGGAAATCACCACCACCACAAATGGTACCATCGGAACTCACCAACATCACCAAACCAAACACAACCCCTCAACAAATCCCACCAGAAATCACCACCACCGCTAAACAAGCCAGCCACCACCACCACAAATACAGAACAAGCAACACCACCACAAACACCACCATCACGATTCTTCATCACCGTGAAAGTACCACCACAAACGTCCAAGTAAGAACGCTCAGCTACAAACGTCCGAGTAGAAACACTCAGCCATTACGCTCAACTAGATCTCATTAACACCCGCGAATCCGACCAGATTTCATCAACGCCTAAGCACGCGTGCTTAGCCACTACTTAAACCGTTCCTGTTTTGCCATATCCCAATGCTGCAGTCGAACAGTCTGATCTTCAAGATACATTGTCTTCGATGGGAAATCAATACCTATTGTTGCCTGATAAGTGTTATCGAACTTATCGTACACGAAGCAAGTAACGATACTTGTTTTGCCTACGGATTGATCTCCTAAGAACATGAGCTTATACTTGGCAAGAGTTGGAACTAGAGCCATTACAATTCAATTTGTAAGCTTTGTTTTGGTCACGATTGGATTTGATAGAGTAGTGATTGCTAGTTGTTTGCAGTAGCATGATTTACATAGTTCAATTATCATACATTCCCGTGTCTTAAAAAACAAGTTGATTCACTAGTTGGTGTGGAGTCTAAATCAGTCATCACACTACCTACATCGACTGCACCAATGCTTATTTTAGTCAAATTAAATGGTAAAAATTATTTTCAATAAGCATGTCCAGTTCAAGCATTTTTCCATCGTCAAGGACATCTTAGGATATTGACAAAAGTACCTCCTAAGAAAACTCACAGTAAATATGCAGAATTGGATCAAATTGATTAACAGTATCTTCATTTGCTATAGAATTCAATGGAACCTCAGATATTTAATCTATGCAATAGCTTTGGTACTTGTAAAGAAGTCTAAGATTATCTCAAGTTCCTTTATGCCTGAATGATACGTGTACGTATGATGTTCTAGCTAATTTCTTTCAACTTTAGCAAGGGGATAAGGATTTAAATGAGTACTATGGAGAGTTTAAAAGATATCTTGAGGAGATGAATAATGTGATGCCTCTTAGTATAGATATGAAAGAGATGCAAAAACAACGTGATCAACTTGTAGTTGTTAAACTTCTCCATGGTCTTAAACCAGAGCTAGAGTCAATGAAATCTTAAGTTCTTGGATCATTTAAGCTTCCATCCTTAGCTGATGTTTATTCTCGAATTAGTTAAGTTTCTGCACAATCTGCATCATTTGTTACCTCTCCTTCAGACCGTTCAGCTCTTGTTAGCCAAACACCTACTAGTGGGCATGGACACTTTAGTAGAGGAGGCCATATAGGTCATGAAGGACAAGGCCATGGATCATGTCCTTATTGTGACCATAGTCATCATTCAAGTCATTCTCATGAGACTTGTTGGGAGTTACATGGACGTCCTCCTCGAGCCCATGTTGTTCAGTATACTACTCTTACACCTGCTCATATGAGCTTTCAAATTCAAAACATACAATGTTCAGTCCAAATTTGCACAACAAAGAAAGTCACCCATCCACTATCACTTTATTATGGGAAGAATATGCTAGACTCCTACAACATCAAAATGTTTTGTAGCCATATACTTTTTCATTATTTATATAGTTGGGTAATCCCAATTTATCTTACCCAAGCTTCTCCACATCCTTGGATTGTTGATTCCAGTGCCACTGATCATATGTTAGGTACATGATTGTTTTTCACATATTACTCATTCTTCCGCACTACTAAATGTTACTCTTGGTAATAGGTCTACTTCACCTATTAGAGGAATTGGTAATGTCTCACCTATACCTTTTAACTTACTATCAATTAGTTAACTCACTAATTCTTTCCATTGTTCCATCATGTTTTTCCCTTCCTCCTTTGTGATATAGGATTTGAGAACAGAGAAGATGATTGGTGGAGGGCATGAGTCTCATGGGCTATACTATACGGATTCAATATCCATTGCTACTGCTGCTGCTTGTTCTGTTACTACATTAGATCCTATGGAGATGCACTACTAACTTGGTCATCTGTCCTTGAAGATTCTTTGTCTTATGTATCATTTAGGCCAAGAGTCAATAAGCAAGCTACTGCTCCATTCGATTTGGTTCACTCTTATGTGTGGGGACCTACTTGTGTGAGTTCACTTTTTGGTTTTAGATACTTTATTACATTTATTGATGATTACTTAGGAGTAACAAGGTTTTACTTAATGAAAAATCGTTCTAAGTTGTTTGATATATTTTGTGCATTTCATTCTAAAATTCAAAATCAATTCAATTCCTCTATTCGTGTTTTTTATACGAACAATGCTAGAGAATATATGTCTAATTCCTTTCAATCATATATGCAAAAGCATAGTATTACTCATCAAATGTCTTGTGCTTATACTCTACAGCAAAATGGAATTTGTTGAAATGTAACAGATTCTATAATGGATTATAGCAAAATCTGTTAGTGCTATCATAGGGATATTGTTAGGATTTTGTTTCTATTAAAATAGTTTATTTTTAGAATAAAAGTCCCTTAATTATCTCATAGCTTAGAATTAAGGGATTAGGCCTAAAAATAAGATATTAGCTTCCTATTTTTTAGGAGCCTTTTCTCTATAAATTATGTATTACTATTCTTCATAAAAATAGAGTTTTTATACCAAAAAGCTACATGGTATCAAAGTGCTTAACTAAATACACCTAATGACCAAAATGGCGTTTACTGGGCAAAGACATTCAGTTTCGCCTACTGAAGCAGATAACGACATGAGTCAGGCTTCAGGCGAGACAAGAATGAACTAGGGTAGCGATGCTTCTCATTTATCCCTTTAGCTTACAACAAACAAGCTAAATGGAAAAAATTATTTAGAATGGAAACAATTAGTTAGATTGGCTATTGAAGGCTATGGAAAATTCGGCTATATCACTGGAGATGTTCAAAAACCAATTGATGATGCTTTGCGATTAGCTATTTGGAGGTTAGAAAATTCCTTTATTATGGCTTAGTTAATAAACTATATGGAACTAGGCATTAGAAAGCCTTACCTATTCCTCCAAACGGCAAAGATGTTTGAGATGTTGTCAAGGAAACATATTCTGATGAGGAGAATGCTTCTTAGACATTTGAATTACAAACAAAGCTATGGAATTCATGACAAGTGAGATGTTACAACCTATTATAATGAGATTGTCTAGATATCATAGGAACTTGATCACAGTTGGAACGATAAATGGGTGTGCTCTGAGGATAGCACAAAGGTAACCAAGGAGGAGGAGAATGAGAGAGTATACCTATTCTTAAATGGACTTAATCAAGAATTTGATGAGGTCCACTCCAAAATTCTTGGAAAAAAACCACTACCATCTTTACGTAAGACATTCTCAGAAATCTGATGTGAAGAAACAAGAAGGAAGGTGATGCTAACAATGGAGATGAACCATGATTAACAAACTGTAGAATCCTCAACACTAGCAACAATGAAGAGTGAAGAGGAAAAAAAGAAAAGACTCTATTGCGATGTATGTAAAAAATTCTAGCACACTCATGATACATGTTGGAAGATTCATGGGAAGCCTACCAACTTCAAGAATTTCAAGAAGAAAGGAGTAGAGAATAAGGGAAACTAGATTTTTCAAGCAGTACTTGATGAGCAAAGGCAAAAATCTTCTTCAAAAGTACCAGTTTTCACTAAGGAACAATTGGAGCTTCTAAACAAAATTTTCCAATCACATCTCCAAACCGGTAAACTAACTCAATCTATTCTAATAATCCTTCCTCCTCTTCCTTTGCATAACTAGGTACTAATTTCTCTATTCCTTCTATTTTTCTCAATCTTGATTCCAATAGCATAAACTCTTGGATTATTGACTCTAGTGCAAGTGATCATATGATAGCCAATTCCCATCTTTTCTCATCTTATACACCATGTGCAGGGAACAAAAAGATTAGAATAGCTTATGGGTCTTCTCGGCAATTGTTGGGAAAGGCATTGTCAAATTAACCCGTAGCCTAATCCTCTATGATGTCCTACATGTTCCTAATCTCTTGTGTAATCTAGTATCCGTTTCTGAAATTAATCCAATCTTAATTGCCGAGTTGTAGTTGATTCTAATTCTTGTGTTTTTCAAGACAAGACCTTAGGGAGGAAGATTGGCAATGCTAGACAATCTAGATGCCTTTATTTTCTTAATTCTAGGGATAATTCTGTAATGCAAGATTCTTTATGTTTAAGTTATGTTTCTATTGAGAATAAAGTAATGTTATGACACTATAGACTTAGACATCCAAATTTCTTTTATTTAAAAGGTTTGTTACCTCGGTTGTTTATTAATAAAAACCCATCTTTTTTTCAATGTGATGTTTGTTCTTTAGCTAAACACTAGTGAGCTTCCTTCTCAAATCAAAATTATCAACCTTCAACACTATTTACATTTATTCATAGTGATGTTTGGGGGCCTTCAAGGGTTACAACAATATTTAGGAAAAGATGGTTTGTAAGTTTTATAAATGATCACACTAGACTTAGTTAGGTGTTTTTATTAAAAGATAAATCTAAGATAAAAAGGGTGTTTAAGGATTTATAGGTTATGATTGAAACACAATTTCAAAACAGATTTCAAATATTTAGGAGTGATAATGGGAGAGAATTTTTAATGATCAATTAGAGATCTTTTTTTAAGGAAAAATGAGATCGTGCATCAGAGTTCTTGTCTAAATACATCCCAACAAAATAGTGTAGCCGAAAGACAAAATAGGCATTTTCTAGAAATTACTAGGGCGTTAATGTTCACAAGTGGTGTTCCACAATAATTGTGGGAAGAAGCATTGTTAACTGCTACATGTCTTATTAATACGATGCCATCTCATGTACTTAAGTTTAAAACTCCAATGAATGTGTTTAAGGAAAAGTTTCCCAATTCCAAGATCACTACTGATCATCACTATTGATCTACCTTTGAGGATCTTTGGGTATAGCGCTTTCATCCATAGTCATGATCATAATAGGAACAAATTAGATCCTAAGGCAAGACAATGTGTTTTTGTGGGATATGCCTCTGGTTAAAAAAGGTATAAGTTCTATGATCTTAGTAGTAGCAAAATTTTTGTAACTATGGATGCCACACTTGTTGAGTTTTAGCCATTTTTTGGGTCTCATCTTCAAGGGGAGAACATAATAAAGGAAGACTCGGACCTTAGGGAAATTAGCCAATCTTTAGGAATTGATCTCGGAATAGACTCAATACACTTAAGTGATATAAATGATTCTGATTTTGGGGTAACACATAAGTTAAGTAATGGAGACTTGAATACTAATTTTGTAGAGCCAAAAGATGAAAAAGGTGATTACAGGAGTGGTGTTCAAACAAAAACATTGTGTGTTTACACGAGAAGAAACTGGAATCAGGAAAAGGGGGATGAAGGATTTCTATACTACCAACAATCTAAACCTCAAGATCTTGTAGAAATTCGAGGTAATGAGTCTAATCTTGAACCTTCTCTTAACTTCTTAGAACTTGATCTACCCATTGCAAAAAGAAAAGGTGTATGAAGAGCAGCTTGATTATCATATAACTTTGTGTCCTATAAAAAACTCTCTATTTCTTACTTCTCATTCTTATCTTGATTATCTATCACGGAGATACAAAAAATATGTGCAGAATGCTTTAGAAGTTCCTAAGTAGAAAAAGGCAATTTTTGAAGAGATAAATGCTCTTATAAAAAATGACACCTAAGAAGAAGTAAAGTTGCCTCATGGAAAGAAGATTGTGGGTTGTAAATTGGTGTTCACCACCAAGTTAAGATCATATGGATCATTAGAAAGATATAAGGCTTGTTTAGTTGCCAAAGGATTCAATCAAACATATGGAATAGACTCTCTTGAAACCTTTGCTCCAAGAGCTAAACTAAATTCGATTTTAGTTCTCTTGGGTATTATAGTAAATCTTAATTGGCCACTTCACCAATTAGATGTGAAGAATGCTTTTCTAAATGGAATGTTGGAAGAGGAAGTCTAGATGGACCCACTACCAAGCTTTGAAGAAAGGCATGGATCTAAGGTCCTCAACTAAAAAAATCCCTATATGATTTGAAGCAGTCACTAAGAGTTTGGTTTGAGAGGTTCGCCCAGTTTGTTAAAGGACAAGGCTATTCTCAAGGACAAGCTAATCATACCATGTTTATTTAACATATTCTACAAGGTAAAACTACTATCCTTATAGTGTATGTTGATGACATAGTTCTTATAGGAGATGACCTAATATAAATGGAAAGACTAAAAGAGCAGCTAGCTATTGAGTTTGAAATCAAGGATCTAAGACTTAACATACTTTCTTGGTATGGAGGTAGCACATTCAAAGAAATGAATAGTTGTTTCATAGAGAAAGTATGTTTTGGATCTCTTAAGGGAAACTGGAATGAGTAGTTGTCGATCAACAAAAACACCAATTGACCCAAATGTAAAATTTGGATTAAAGTGAAGGAAAATGATTGACAGGAGACAATACTACAGGTTAGTAAGAAACTTAATTTATTTATCTCGTACTCGACTTAATATAGTATTTGTAGTAAGTATGGTCAGTCAATTCATGCATGATCCTAGAGAGGAACACCAAGCTACGATCTACTGAATTTTATGATACTTAAAAGTTTCACTAGGACAAGGTTTATTTTTTAAGCCAAGTGATATAAGTAGTGTTGAAACTTATTCAGATGCATATTGAGCATGTTCTTTTACAGACAGAAGATCAGACTTTAAATACTATACATATGTCTGGGGCAACCTTATAACATGAAGGAGTAAAAAACAAACTATAGCATTTAGAAGTAGTGTTGAAGCAAAATTTCGATCTATGACTCACGAAATTTGTAAAATGATTTGGCTAAAAAGAATAATGGAGGAACTCAAATGGCTAATATGAAACTTTATTGTGACAATAAAGTTGTCATAAGTATTGCCCACAATCCAGTACCACATGATAGAACCAAGTACGTTGATGTTGATAGACATTTTATAAAGGAGAAGCTTGAAGAAAAAAGCATGTGCATGCCCTTCCTACCGACAAATCAGCAAGTAGCCAACCTCTTCACTTAAGGCCTTTTCAAACCTAGATTTGATTATTTTGTAAGCAAGTTGGGCATGTTTGATATCTACATGCTAACTTGAGGAGGAGTGTTGAAATGTAATAAATTCTATAATGGATTACAGTAGAATCTATTAGCGATATCATAGAGATATTGTTAGGATTATGTTTCTATTAAAGTAGTTTATTTTTAGAATAAAAATCCCTTAATTATCTCATAGCCTAGAATTAAGGGATTAAGCCTAGAAACAAAAGATTAGTTTCCTATTTTTTTTAAGAGCCTTTTCTCTATAAATTGTGTATTACTATTCTTCATAAAAATATAGAGTTTTGATACCAAAGAGCTACAAAGTTGTTGAACATAAAAATAAACATCTCATTGAAATTGCCAGGACATTATTGATTCACATGAACATGCTTAAGCATTTTTGGGTTGATGCCTCACTGCATGTTTTCTTATAAATAGAATGCCATGTACAGTGCATGGTAAGGTTTCATTGCATCTTCTTCTTCCAAAACATTTCCTTACCTCCTCGTGTCTTTGGTTGCTTGTGTTTTGTCCATTGGTTATCTCCAAGAACTAAAAAACATGATCCTTGATCTATTCGTTGTATTTTCCTTGGCTACTCCTGCAGTCTAATGGGGTATTAGTGTTACTCTCCAGAACATCATAAGGTCTATGTTTATCTTGATGTGTCATTCTTTAAGTCAACTCCATACTTTTCCACATCATCTTCATCTTCCAAGGATGAGTCTCCTATACACAATGTTCCTTACATGTTACCCTCATCATCATCTTCTTCTAATTCGTTTTCTATTGAGGAGAGTGTTTTTGATACTTTAACATCTACTTAGAGGTTTCCTCATCTTAATCGAGTAATTTGCAAGTTTATACTCATCAATAGCAAAGTAGCCCACGGGATCCTCTATCTCCACTAACTTCTCCACTAGTCTCAAATCCTCTTTTAAGTGACCTTGATCTTCCAATTGCATTGAGAAAAGGTAAGCTCTCAATCAATCCTCCCATCCTTTTTCAAATATGCTTACTCACTCCTTTCTTTCACTATCTTTTATCGCATCATTATCTACTATTTCCATTCCAAACTCTCTTTCAAAAGCATTAGCTCATCTTGGTTGGTTAGCTGCTATACAAGAAGAGACGTCTGCCCTCTATTATAATAATATGTAGGATCTTGTATCTCTTCCTAATGGTAAATCCATAGTTGGATATCGATAGGTATTTTTTTGTGAAAGTTCTACCTAATGGTACTATTGATCAATTGAAGGCACATCTAGTTACTAAAAGCTATACTAAAAAATATGGTGTTGATTATTGGGATACCTTTTCACTAGTTACTAAAATAACTTCGATACATCTTTTGATCTTTCTTATTGCTACTTATCATTAACCTTTACATCAACTAAACATAAAAAATGCATTCCTTTATGGTGATCTTAAGGAAGATGTATATATGGAACAACCACCAAGTTTTGTTATTCGGGGGGAGGTAAGGCTAGTTTGCCGCCTAAAGAAATCTTTATATGAGCTTAAACAATCTCCACGTGCTTGTTTTGGTAGATTTAACTCAGTTGTGATAGAATTTGGTCTTTGCAGATGTAACTCAAGTCATTCTGTATTTTATCAATAGTACGCTAGTAAGAACATTATATTGGTTGTGTATGTCGATGATATTGTGATTTCAAGAGATGATCATAAAGGTATTAAGAAACTGAAGGACTTCTTATAGTAGAAATATCAAACTAAGGACATGGGCAATTTGAAATATTTTCTTGGCATTGAAGTTACTCAATCTCAACAAGGCATGTATCTCTCCTAACAGAAGTATGTACTTGACTTATCATCTAATACTAGTTTGACTGGAGCAAAACCAGTTGATACACCTATAGACCCTAATGTTAAGCTTTTGCTTAATGAAGGAGATGTTCTAGATAACCCTGAGAGATACAAAAAGTTAGTTGGTAAACTAAACTATCTCACTATAACACATCCCCGATATATTATTTGCAGTTAGTATAGTGAGCAAGTTCATGGTCTCACCTTGCACCAATCATTGGAATGCTATTATTCATATTCTATATTATCTTAAAGGAACTCTAGGTCGAGGTATTTTGTGTAAAGATCATAGGCATGTATATGTTCGATACACAAATGCCGATTGGGCAAGTTCACCATTAGAGAGGAAATCAACCACAGGATATTGTGTTTTCATTTGTGGTAATCTTGTTTCAAGGAAATTATCAAAAAAATCTTGTTTCATGGAAGAGCAAGAAACAAGTTGTAGTAGCAAAATCAAGTACATAATCTAAATATAGAGCAATGGTATCCATAACTTGTGAATTGCTTTGGTTTAAGCAGTTATTAGAAGAACTTATGTTTCCATAATTACAACCAATGAAATTGATTTGTGATGATCAGGCTATCTTAGATATAACATCAAATCTAGTGGTCCATGAATGCATAAAGTACATTGAAATTAGATGTCACTTTATACGTAAGAAATTGTTGAATAAGAAAATTGATACAACATATGTAAGATTAGAAGACTAACTTGCTGATTTATTCAATAAGTCACTTCAGGGGATTTGAATTAATTATATTTGTAACAAGCTAGAAGCATATGATACATTTGCTCTAGCTTAAAGGGAAGTCTTAGAATATTTAATATTTAGTATAAGGGTATACTTGTATTTTCATATTGATATTATATAATATAATAATGTGCTAGGTGCGGTGAAAAACCCTAACATATCTTCTCTGATCAAAATTAATAATGATGAAGGAATTGACTCAAAACCATGAGAGAGGCGAATCCCTACAGTTACTGACTAAGGGTCTCTAACACAAAGGAATTCTATCATATGTGTTAGAGAAGTTGGCCAAGGTGTGGAGTTTGACGGCATTGTGTGTAGCGCTACTACAGTGGTTGGTGATGGTGACAAATGGGAGAATGTAAGGGACCGAGCGAAGGAGTAGTTACACACAATAGCTCAATGGGAGGATTTACCCAATTTCAACAAGACCCAAGTGGTGGGTCACTCAAGCGAAATAGTACTTTGAAGTTCACGAGACTTTAGACGAGTTGAAAGTCTAGCTTGCCCTAATTAGTATGGAAGTAAAGGCGGCGGTACCATGGTTTCAAGCAGTGCAATGAAGAAATCCACAGCTCACGTGGGATGTGCTAAAGAAAGAGATGTAAAGTGGTTGCAAGGCCATAAATCCATACTAACATATGGCAACTTCATGACAAGAGACAAGTGTTGTTGACTTCATCAACATATTAAAAAGGGTTGATGGCTCATATGAGCTTTTCAAGGATCAATTACTAGGATATTTTTTTTGAATGGGTTAAAGGAGGACAATTGCAAGAGAGTGCAAACTCATGATCCCAACTCCATTGCTAGAATGATGGACCTAGCAGTGAATATAGAAGCAGCGCCTTTAAGCACATCAGAACACCTCCATCATGAACTGAGTCAAAGGTTGGAGGAGACAGCTCTAGACCTCGTTGGGTTGCGACGAAGAGTAGATGGCTTAGAGGTGTACAAGGGAGTCGAAGTTCCAACATTCCTGGGAATGGTAGGAGTGCTGGCCAACGAACACTAGTGGACACAGTCATGGGAGTGCCTTGCACCAAACTTCTCCTTGGTAGGGAAAGAGTGCCACAACTGCTGGTTGCAATTCAAAGGGAAATCACCATTGTTCATACACCAAGCTCTTGACCAAGAAGGAGAAGGATATTATCATAATTTAGAGGCATGCATGGTTTCTTAGGTTTGAAAGAGCATTGTCAGAATTTATCCAGGATACGGAAAAATATCAAGACCTCGTTGAAACCACAAAATATTAGCAGAGTGCGTGGTTTCTTGGTTCTAATAGGGTATTACTAGAGATTTATATAGAATTATGGGGAAATAGCAAGACCTTGAGAATGGTGTTAGGATTGTTATGTCAACACCAATTTCACACCAACAAATAAAATGCTCCTTTGGCAAAAAGTCAATTGAATACTTTAGGCATATAATTTCAAACAAGTGGATGGAAATGGACCCAAAGAAGGTGGAAGGAGTACTCAAGTAGCTGAAACCACAAAATGTAAAGAAGTGTTCGGTTTCTTATGTTCAATGGGATATTTATCTGACATTTATCTAGGAATATGGGAAAATAGCAAGACCACTTACTGACTATGGTTTTGTGTGAGGGGAAGTGACAAGTCAAGCTTCTAAAGCCTTGCAAACCACTAATACAAGAGTGCCTATTCTTGCCATGCCCAATTTCTCCAAGGAATTCATTATGGAGTACAATGCATCAAGGCATAGCCTAGGCATGCTTTTAATGCAGTAGGTGTGGCACATTGCATGCTTTAGCAAAGCCTTGGCTGACTGAACATTAGCCAAGTTGATTTATGAGAAAGAACTTAAGGTTTTGGTGCTGGTGATCTAACATTGGTGGCCTTATCTGTCAGTAGGCGCTGCAAAATTCAATCTAATAAGTGGAGTCTAAAACACATACTCCAACAAAGAATTACGACCCCAATCAACAACATTGGCTTGAAAAATTGTTGGGATATGACTATGAGGAGACTACAAACTCGGAAAGGAAAATGGAGCTGTTGATGCATTTTGTCTAGAATGGGTGACGGCATCAAACTAAGGGTTTGTGTGGGAAATAGAGGTGTTTCCAGCATCAAGGGTACTGAATTTGAATTTGTTCCCTGATGCAGGAGTTGATGGCATGGTGTTTCTCATCAAGTTGGAGTACTCGCCTCGAGTTCTGAAACCACATAGAATAATTTAGGAAGAAATCCTTACTTTTTTCATTGATAATTCAGAAATGTTTACTGGAAGAGACAATCTATCAAGATGAGGAGAAATCAGATATTCTCCAAGGCAATAGCTAAATACATCAAAAGATAAACTAACAGATATTATGGCTAAATCTGATATCAAATCTTAGCAAGCTAATTCTAATATTTCTGACACGGATAACAAAAACTATGAAACAAGCAAGTATGGCATAAGACAATACTCTTTGTTTTGGAGACGACTGGCACACCCATTTCATTCAGAGCATGATCACTGCTTTCATGGTCAGAGGTTTTGGTGCAAATTTCTCTAAACCTTTCATGAGCAAGACTATCATAGATATCATCCAATATTCCAGATCTGATTGATACAACCTGCAAACAGAAAGTTTCTGACGTCAGCTTTTATCAGAGAACCATGAAATAATTCAGTAATAGATTACTGTTTTTATTAAGTGTACTAATTCTCTTCTACATTCCTACTTCATTAATGCTGTTTACTGAACTTATCTAGAAAACAAAAAAAAATGGCAATAGATTAACGCCTTACAGCAACATTTGCTAGCTGAAGAAATGGCGCTTTTCGAATCATCTTGCCCATTTTCCTTTTTTGCTTCAGTGATGAGCCATACTTATCTATCATCGAGTCACTAACCTACAAATATAATAAGTGTGTGTCAAGGGTGAAACTAAATAATCTCCAAAGTTAGAGAAAAAGCATTGTTGAGATTGAAAAAAGAGCAACCAAAAACCTATTCACAATAATTGTTAATCCCAAAACTACTCAAGGAAGACATTTACAAGGGAAACAGGAAAATACACTTACAAACATCATTTGCTATTTAGATTTTTCCCACAAAGTGCAACTACGTCAAAAGCGATTGCCCACCAACACACACAAGTCAGATTATAGAGCTGTAATATTGACTGAGTTCCCTAATGTTGTCACTTCCATAATCCCTCCATCATGTCCAAGTTCCCAAGCCAGCATCACAATTAGCAAGGTGGTCATTGATGCTGTGGCCATGAGACTCTGATTTGAACCGTGGCCATAGGGCCCACAATATAGATGTTCTTTGTAAAATTTCAATAACAAATAAATAAAACAATAGCAGAATAGGGACAAAATACCCCTATCCCCATCCACTTCCCCACTAATCACATGCAGGCTTCGATGAAAAATATTTTAATGCAAGCACCACCTTGCACATCCTTTCTGATATACAGCAACATCTGATTGGCAATGATACTGGTGGGACACCATCTAAGGTCAATAAAATTACATTTTGACTAATTTCAACCGTTTTAAAAAGATTAGTATTAGTTTGCAAATTCAAAAGGTTTAGGATTCAAATAGCATTTCATCTAACGGACAATTCTACTGAACTTTCCCTAAACAGGGGTAGACAGCTGTAATATCCTGATATGGCAATGAATTGGGACTTCTTCACCCAAGTTCGCATGGAACAACATGGTCTGGCTCTGAAAGCAGGTTCTAAGGCATGCATTTACTTTGTGGCTGGCATAGTTTATGTTAAGCTCTACACATTAATCTACCTAAAGTGATGGAATATTATAGTGAATGACATGCACTATATGTGAGATTCTGCTCCGGAAAATCATGAGTATCTGTTCTTTCAGTGTCCATTAGCAATACATGACAATTGACTGGCAAGAATTTACCATGGTGATACTATGGCATTCTAACTGACCAGTTTTGTGGATTGCTCTAATGGCCCTATGATAATGGAGTGGAAAATCTGCTTGTGATGGGACTGCAGAGTTTTATGGAGGGAAAGGAATATGAGAAGGTTTGGTCAGGTTGCATCACCAGTAGATGCTTAGTGTGAAAGAACCTTGCTATATGGCCACTGCTACCAAGAATATGTGCATAAGTTGCTTTCTTACTAATATGCATGTCAAATTATTGACGCTTGTCCTATGCACCATGAAAATGGTGGTGCATCCTACAATACTCTGGAACAGTGCTTTGTGATACATGGAATCTAATCTAGATAGGAGCTTTCCCGGCAAGATACTTTGCATATCAGAATATATTGAAATTATCCAAGAAAGAAAAACCTTTCAGCTAAACTTAATAACCCATAGATATGAAATATATAGATATAACAATAGTTAATCATTCAATTTCTTAAATTAGATACACTAGCATAGCAAAAGGCAAATAACATATAGTGAAAGAAATTTTTATCAACCGAGCAGTCAAAATCTGTATACATGCAGGCATAGATTACCTCAGATATAGAGGTTGCTCGACAACGATCTTTCCAATCTCTCATGAAGATTCTCAAATCACTGAATTTCATTGGAGCAATGTTTTTCTTTAATCTACCGCTTCTCGTGTAATTAGTAGGGTCCAACACTATCCCATCTCTCTCCTTAATATCTTCTTTTAGCCAATGTATACAGCTAAGATTTTGAAATACAGTGGACTCTTTAGTTCCATGTGCTCCAGAATCCAATGCACATATCATTGACTTTGAAGTTTGAATTTTGATGCCTTGATCAATGTCACAGTTATTTTCATCTGAAGAGTGGTCAACATCTTCATCATCTGAGGTTAATGGACCATAGTTTATGCCCCTCCCAACAAAATTTTCCTCCAATGTAGAAGATAAATCATCTGATTGAACACACGGAATCTTTCCACTTTTCTCATCCATCTTTTGCTTCAATGACTTTCTTAAAGAGGCATCTTCTGATTTTCTAGCTTCAAAAATTAAGGTAATATGATGCCTGTGTACACAAAGTTCAGTAGTTTAAAATTATGCTATCTCACAAAAGAGGTGATGTGCATGGATATTGAATCACCATTATTGTATCCAACATCTATCCATGAAAGGAGTCTATGGGCAGCCCTATCCAACAAGCAACTTAAAGTTTACTTCCGGGAAAAGCAACAAAGATGAACACAGGAAAATGTGGAAAGTATCATCTGGAGGAAAAAAATTCCATGAAAGAGAAAGAGACTAAGTGATTGCTTGCTCATCTTGCTTCTGGAAAAAAATTCAGCAATGAAAAGTTATATCTTGGGACACCAGCCATTTACATTCATCTACGGTCGTATAAGCAATTATACTACAATTGCAGTCTAAAATTGAGAAATTCTTATCTGTCTCAGTTAGCACAACACCAAAATATAACAAAAAACCGCGAGAACACCATGAATCCCCTTTTGAAATGAATGATATATGTTTGCATGTGATATTCAGTAAAATTATAAATTTTAATCAGTCCATTCCTTGCTTGAACTTCTTTGCTCTGTAAAATGCAAGGCCATGGAAACAAATCCAGCTGCTGGAAATCAGTTTGAAGGTATTTCACAAATCAGTGAGCAAAAATATCTCCTGAAAGTAATTGCTGTGCCCCCAGTATTTTCATCTAGAGAGTGCAAAGACACCTCCTAAGCAAGTTCTTTTTCTCAACAACTCATCGGAATAAGATCAGAAGGATGGACAACATTAAAAGCGTTTTAAGAGAAAAGTAACTGCTACAACTGTAAAACTCTGGGTGAAAGGATTGGCTTCTCATTCTTCATCATTCCAAGGCATAGGTTTTATGGAGTCTATTCTCAACATTCCAATCTCATTTAGGTGACATAGACTCCAAAATGAATATTGTTCCTTTTGCTGCAATTCACTAAGCTTCTGATCTCACAGCAATAATATTTGGAAGCATTGACATCTTCTTCCAAGTCATTCAAAGGCAAAAGTTCTACAGAATCCTATTTTCAACTCACCAGGATCATTTAGTGACAAGGCATCCAGAAACCAATTATTTTGCTGGAATTACAGCTACATCCGACAGAAAACACATCTAGAAGGTAATTTTCTTTTACAGATCACAGATATGTATTCCTTGCATAATAAAGGACAAGGTATTGAAGTGTGAACTGAATTTCTTGTGATAGGATTTTAGCTCTTTTCTAGAATAAGATACTCTCCATCACCAAAATCTTGTAGATGGCATATGTCATAGTGCTTCTACAAGATTTTGCACATGAACAATTAACTATCCTAAGTAAGTCGATCCCCCTTCTTATTGAGATCAACATTCACCCTAGACAAAAGAGCCTTTAGCATAGAAATTTGTGTCCATATAACATCAAATTGAAAGATTGCAACTAGTTCTTCCAATAGATAAACAATAGTCAATTAATAAAACTTCTTGAAATCATCCAAACTGCATTAAGGGAAAGGGATGAGTTATCTGAACCATTATTGCAACTGTTATTCGTCAGTGGTGTTTTAATCATGCAGAAAAGAAAAACAGAAGTTACTCACCCCAAGCTCTGAATTCGTATTCCAAGCTTTTCCTTTCCTTCTGCCGATTTTTTCCTTGCGATGAAATCAAGGAATTCCTCAACCTCAACACGTCTTCTCTTACATCTTAGCAAGAAGTCACCAAGGTATGATACTATCTCCTCACTTGTTATCTTCAGCACTTTGGTCACATCACCACTAAGTGAAAAATAATGCACAACTAGTGGATAGCGTAGAAAAGGGCCCAATTCAAGCACTTCAAAATTTTCAATCCCTTCATTGCTACAAATTGCTCTTTCCAGATCATGCAATGAGGTGATTTTCCGAACCGCAACAAAGCAATTTATAAATGCATTTACCTGAAATAAATCAGCCAGAAAAGAGGGATACAAAGTAAAAATCATAGCTTAGCCTTACAAATAATGTTAAAACTATTATAACATAACTACAGTGATCAGCTGAAGAAAAACAAATGATAAGAAAATAACATCAACATGGTCAATAATTATACACACACAGGAAAAATTCATCAATCCTCATCTACATAAAAAGATGAAGCAATTTGGTGGCGTTTCAAGACAGCTGTGAAAGTGAAAGACCCTGATATCTATCAATCATCAAACTTTTTTCACCATTCTAACATTATTAGGTGTAAAATCACATTCATTATTTACTAATCGGTGTTCCTATTAAAGCATGTAAATTGTCAAAATAGATTTTAAAAATTATGCTTGACTACACTGCAACCAAGTGACTGGAGGAGACAATCAAAGAGAAGAAAATGGCTCACTTGATGCACAAAGTGCACCATACCTTGTGCAAGGTAGGGGAAGGAAGGATGCATATATAAATGTACAGAGTCTTATCCTAGCATTTCCACAATGAGGCAGTTTCGATGCCTCATACCTGTAACCAACTAGTCAACAAAGAGCAACTTAACTGTTGCGCAAAGGCTTGTCCACACCTGTTCAAAGGCCACAAGTTTGTCTTTCCTTATAATGCTTGGCAAAAAGGCAATAGCCTTAATCTTCTATTATTTTCTCACATACTTGGAGTTGAATCAACCCATTGTTTTTCTGTATAGCTTACTTTTTCTTTCTCATTATAAACTTTTGAAATATGGTCTGGTTACTGAATGCCACCGGGTCACTGGTTAAGAAGTCTAAAAAGGAAATTTTTGTTTTTTCCAAGTCTGATTACACATTTCAAGCAAAATAAGTGTAAGGAAAAGTGAACCAATTTCCCTTTTTTTTTTTTTTTTGTTTTCTTTGGGCTATGAACAAATACTCATTAGAGACACCCGTTAACATTTTCCAACCCCACACATCTTTCATTACACCATGTTTAATCCATAAACCTTCAAACTAGATTCAATGACAAACACAAGTGAAGGCAAGTTCTTCAGTGACTTTTCAGATTGTCCTCAGATAAAGCTTAAAATTTCATTCTCCTGTCTTTCTCTCAGAACTTAAATTTGCAACCCTACAATTGCAATTAATTGAACTTGAACATATTTTAATATTCATTCAAAAACAACTAGGAGATTAAAGCACAAATTAACAAAAAAAAAGAACATGATTAAGCACAAATGCTCATCTAATCTGTGATGCCAAATGCAGGTATCTAATCAATACCTGCATGCCCATTTGCTTTACTAGTTTACTAGTACAAAATTCTAATAGACTAGCTAAATTTTGGAGGACATTTTTGCCCTGGAGTCTTCCAGGAACCTTACTGAATTTACCAAATATTTAGTTGCTAACTTTAATTTATGACAAATAAAAATAGACCGCAAGATATTTCACAGAGCATTTTATTAAAGTTTTAAACCACATCGCAAAAGAAAGGATTAATTACCGCAACACCCCTCAAAAACTATTAAAATTACTGAAAGACCCTGAATTTCTAAAATACAATATTTAGACCCCTAAACTTTTTTATCCAATCCAATAGTAAATAAGTCCTTTACATGTATATATTGACTTATTATTCATAAATTTAAGTAATGAATGGCTATTTAATATTTTTGGAAATAAGAATTCCTTATAAAATTATCATTATGGGTCTAAAATGTAACTAAATATTATAATAGTTATTCTATAAATAATAAGAATATAATAGAACCTATTATAGTGCTGTGAATGGACAAATGAGAGGTGAAATTGCTGCAAGTAATTTTGTGTAGTCTTTTAGTGGAATAGAAGCATAGAATAGTGATACACGAGGCAAAAGTAATTATTATACATCTTGGCTTGTCCTCTATACCCTAATTTCTTATTTCTTGTATTTACTTATTTATTTGCAACTGATATTAAATCTGATAAGTATGAGATGCTCAAAAAATGATAAATTTAATAAACAATTAATTCAACCCCTTGGGATTTGTAGATATAGAAAAGATAAAACAAAAAATTACAAAAACATTCTGGAGCTTTTGCAAATAAGTGGCCTCTTTTTTTTTTTTTAACAAACACATAACTATGTCTTATACATGTGTTGACCTGATTGGTCACTAATAATTAATTTAATAAGTAATATTATTAAATGAATTTAGTTTAATAATATAAATAAAAATTATTAAAAATTACAAAAAAATCCAAAAATCAGAAATTTTAAATTTAAAAAAAGGTAAAACTTGGATTATAAACCTTAAGCCATTTTCAGCCACTCCAAAGCCAAGGACAGCCGGCCACTACCAGGGGAGTCTACACTATCCCCAGCCTTGGGTTGACCAAAAAACTACATACCCAATTTTTTTGAGTTTTTTATTCTTGTATTTTTATTATATTTTCTAATTCAATATATTTATTAATTAATATTAATTATTATGGACCAATAAAAAACTGAAATATGTTCCTAATTAAAATTGATAAATGATGATATAATACTAGTCATTTGTTTGTCAAAAAAGAAGACACAAGCCACTTATATGCAAAACCCTGAACATAGGTCATATTTTTATAATTTTTTAAGGCATGTTTTTGTAATTTTCTTTAAGATAAAAGTACAACACGTGTGTTTTGTCAATTCAAATATACCAACTTACAAAATTAGATAGCTAACAAATGTCTATAATGTTAAACTTATTTACCTTTCCTTTATTTAGTTAAAAAGAAAAAAAACAAAACAGTTTAAGTGTTACTTTTTCAAATAAATAAGCTATATCTTTAAATTTTCACTTTCCAACTTTCATTTCCCAATAACCACATTCACCATAATTATGACAAGATAAGAAAAAAAGAAAAAAGAAAACCTAAACATTATATTACAATATATAGTTTCAGAAACTTTTGCTTTATCGTATTTTACCTTTTTATGGTGTCATTAAAGTATTTTCATAAATTTTTTGTCAAATTTAATACAATTTTGGAAACTTTTTTTTTTTTATACTTTATGGAAATAAAATATTTCAAAGTGCTTATTCTATTAAAACAAATTCACTGTTATAAAAGATATTCTTGGTTAGTTATTACAGATATAATATAGCACATAACTTTTAAGCTTTACAATGTTTAATTTTTTTTTATTATACGTAAGCACTAACCTAATTTTATTCAATTTTCTTTATCTAGCCGATACATAAAGACGGAAATAATTAATATTTCATCAAATATTTCATTGGATAATATATTTTTGGATAATACATAAAAATATAAAACTATATTTACATTTGTTATTTTCATAAAAAGAAATTCAAATCATAATTCAAATTTATTGTTTCATAATATTGTTTAGTATTTTTGTTATTTTTTTTTATTTTATTTTTTATCCTAGTTAGGTTTGAAACCAGAACAAATTATGTGTAGATTAGGTAGTATTCCAAAGGTTGAAATTTTAAATAAAAAGATCAAACAAGAAAGCGATACTAATAACATATAGGGAAAAAATTAAAAAAAGACCTATAATAAATTCAGTATAATAGCTAATTACCACTGCTATTTAAAGTGATTATAACATAAAATATATGTACACAATAAAAGTCTGGAACAGCTAAATATGGTATGACATACTCCAAAGGTTGAACCCACTCAAGTTGTTGAACACAAAAGGTCATATGTCATCAATGTTTTAAGTGAGTTTCAATGGTATGGTTCATAAATGTTTTAAAGATAATAAAAAAAAGCCAAGGATCAACACTTGGGTGTAGGAAAAAATAAATGATAATTGTTATAATTTCATCATTTTAAACATTTAAAAAAAAAGGTGCTGATTAGCAATTTTTTCAAACGTAAATAAATGAAAGTTAAAATAATATTAAAAATTTAAACTACTTTTATATGAAATAACAGAAATTAATTCACATTCTCAACATTTAATATTATATTATTATAATAATATAAAAAATAAATACATTATGAAAACATATCTAATTGGATATTTATAAATTTCATTAGGAGAGAGTTTTCATTCTTTAGTAACGTGGAATTAAAACTTATTTTATCTTTTGATTTTTTATTATAGAGTTTTGTTTCATATTATTAAGATAGTAATTTTACTTGGGTGTGGTATTATATAAAAAAATATAAACTTTTTTAGGTTTTATATCAAATGAACTAAAAACTTGTAAGAGTTTTGTGCTCATATTTTTTTTTTGTTATTTTTTTAAATTTTTGAATAATTTTTTTAGTTAAAAAAAAAAAAAGATTGAGGTTGTTTCGTGGGTCCTAAATCAAACTCGTGAACTGTCGGTACCTAAGACCTGGTCAAGAACCAAGGATCACGATGTTGGGGCGGTTTTGCCCCATGATCACTTCTAGACTAGCCGACATGAAAGTGGCACAGGCTGACCCAACGCATCCCGATACTTATCTTGGAACAATTACCGATGTAGTAAATTAAAGTTTAATAAATCAAATCTTTACGAAGCCCACATAAAACTTCTTTTATTTGATTTTCATAATGAATCAAGTTAGTAGAGAAAATAGACTCAAAATACTAGACAAAACCTAAAAAATTTATACAATATATCAGATGATTTCACTGAAAAAATAATATATTTTTAAAATTAAAAAAACTCTATATTATCATTTCTTTACTATTATATTGATCAATAAATTCTAATATTAATACAAAAAATAATTTAATATTATCATAAAACTTTTTATACTGTAGTATATAAATCAAATATAATATAAAAATATTATATTATAATTTTTTTATATATTTTTTTTATACCGTCCAATTATACTAATTAAACGCTACCTCAGTCGAAGTTTCTTGGCGTATTAAAAGGCTCCCTTCCTACGCGATAAAGCTTGGATGTCCCAAAGTCATATAAGGTGCGTGGAATTCCACAAGGTAGGGAACTAGCGTACTGTACGGACATGCAACTGTACCAGTAAAATAATCGGAAATACAAAAAGAAAAAGAGAAGGCAAAGAATTGACGTCATCGACACAAGCTTGCATAAAGTCCAAACACCCATGACATATGCCTGGTTGTCAGAGGTAACATAAATAAAATAAAATAAAATAAGAGCCCTTAGATCCACATATCAAATCAAAGCTTATCCTTAATTAGGGATACCGTTATTAAATTTTTTCAATTTATGGTAATTAAAAGTATACGGAGCTTATTTAAGTAAATGTGAAATTAGTTGGAATTAATTACAAATAACTAAAATTCAAGAGATATTTAAATTTTTTGCTTAATAATAAATAGTTAACTGCTCGTGTTTATGTTTCTTTCTCAAAATGAATATCGAAATCTCTTATTTATTACATTAAATATGATAATAGATTTTGGTGTTATATTCTTTTAAAAAATATCTAAATAAAATTAAAAAACTAATTTTTTACTTTAAAGTTATTTACAGTTTAATTACCTAATTCAGCTACTTTTTAAGAATGTTTAACTATTAATTTATAATTTAAAAAAAATTTGGAAGATTCCTTCCTACTGAAGTCTCCTACTTTTTAAGATTAGCTGCGCTTTTTATGCATCATTGACTGTTATTGACCTAAGGCCCTGACGAAGAAGTTTCATGGACACGACTTGCGGCCCTCTCCTTCACTTCCTCAACAGCCTCGTACGATGAAACATTTCTGATAATAAAAAAGATTTGTATAATCCCAAGCAAACTTTGTAAAACGACAATGTAATTTCTCCATGACACTTATTAGAAAATTAAAAAAAAAAATTATTTAATTTTTCCAACGAAATGGAAAATAAATCTGTTCTAGATTGTTCAGTCTCTTTTTTTAACCCTAAAATATATAATAATTCCAATAAACTATAAATTATATTATAAACGTATATTTTTTAGAGATAAAAATTCAAAATATTTATTAAAAAAATCTTAAAGATAAGCTAAAAAGTAGTAATCTTGAATATTAAAAAACAATCTAGGTTATATATATTTATTTCACATAAAATATTTGACATATTATACCATTAATAAATTATTTATATATCATTAAGTTTTATAATTCGTGAACTAAGCACCAGAAAGTCTTCATAAAAACATATAAAGACAAAGAAAACATGTTTTCTGCTATTTTTCTAAATCTACCAGTCTAATTAAAGAAAATTTATTCGTTTCTTATACTTATTTTTCTATAAAATGTACAAAAAAGAAAAAAAGAAAAGAGTCTCAAAACGTGTGAGTTTCCTTACACACGTGCGAGCTCGTATTTAAAAAAATAAAATAAAATGAAAATGACACTGTGAGGAAAAATCATATTCATGAATACGTTACCTTTCCTTCGATAGCAATGATGCTTTGAAGAGAAGCCACATCCTGCGTCCTAAACCCTAAAGACTCCCAACTGTCCACTTTCATGGCTAGAAAAACTGCCTTCGAAACTTTCCAAGCAGACACGCTTTCTCCGGCGGCGATGAGGTCGCGCCGAGCCTTGCTCACGGCTTGCTCGATCCTCCCTAAAAGCTCCATGCGGCTTGCGTAATAAGAATGGTGCTGAGGAGGTATCGGGTTGTTGTATTGAATGAAATGAGGAGGATTGTGCTGGTGCAGTGGCTGTTGTGGTGGACGCCAGGGACTGCGGACAATGGGGGTTCCCCCGCCGCGGTGGTGGTGGTGGGAGGGACGGTGAGGACGGGATGGGAAAGGTGGTGGATCCATGGGAAGAGTGTGGTCAGAGAGGGGAGAGCAGGAGAGACAGTGGGAGAGAACTTAAGACTACATGCGTAGAAAAGAAGTGGAAAAGAGCGGGCTCTTGTAATAAGGAAAAGAAAAGAAAAGTCTTGGTCTCTGGGAGTAGAAATATAGAATGAAATACCAAGTTAAAATTATAATAAAATATTTCCCAGCACTTTATATTGAAAAAAAAAAAAGATGGGTTATACATTGGTATTATTGCATTTTCCGTTAATATTTTTAAGATGTCTATACAAACTTGTTATTAGATTTTTTTTAACCTATTAAAATATTTTTTATTAAAAGGGTAATTAATTAATTTTAAATATTTTCCTTCTAATTCTCTTTAAATTTATTTAGAGAGAATGCTTTTCTATGAAACTCATAAAAAGTTTGGTATTAAAAAATTCCTGCTCTTCACTATTTTTTTTTTTTTTTGGGGGGGACAGAAGAAAGAAATCGAAGAGGAATCCTCGACCATCACAAATTGCACCATCCGGAAAGAACAGAAAATCTCAAACACTTTAAGTAGTTGACGATAATACAATAAATACTAAAATTTATAATTTTCATATTATGTGAAAAAATTGGAAGTAAAAATGCAAAAAAATTATAAAATTTTCAAGTTAAGTTATAGGATTTTTATTGGGAAGAAAATTTTATAGAATATTTTTTATGCAATGAAGTCTCTCAGTGCCATCTATATTGATTTTTTTTTTTTTTTTCCTTTTGTCATGTAGGCATTGATTCAACTCCCCTATACATTTCCTCCTTTTCTGATTCTATTAAGTTTCCCAAATGGTTTTGAAGATAACGAATCATATTATAATTAATAAGTGTATAGAGCTTAAACGTGAAAGTGAATGTGCAGAGAAAGTGTGATTTTTTTATTTTTTATTAGCCCCAAAATGAAAGTATGAATTAAGTCATAAAATTTAAGAACTTCCTTACTCACTAAGAATCAATTCCGGAGCAAAAGATCAACCAATTACGAAGTGCTTTCTACTGTAGCGTAGACTTTACCTCTTTTTATTTGAGATATGGGGCAAGTTAGGTTTGCCATTAAGTGAATTTTTTCCCTTAATCCGTCTTTGGAAGTTCTAGGGATTCGGGTAGAAGAGACAAAAACATGTTTTGATTGAGAAATAATAAATATAATACACCACATTATATTTTTAAGTTTGAATTTTTAAATAAGATAATTGTAACGTTAAATTGAATTAAGTATTACAATAAATTGTCTTTAATTCAAGCATTTACATCATCAATCAACTTTTTATCTAATTATGACTTGATAAGCTTAGTAAAAGTTCCAACCCATAATTAAGAAAAGTGTCAAATCAAATAATCAATGATATGATGTAATATTAGCTGAATACTTAACTACTTAATGGAGGTCATTTTACATTTTTTTTTCTCAAATGATTATAACAAAAGTGTGGGATTTAAATCTGGTTCATATATATGGACTTTAAAAAAAAAAGTTGTTTTTTTTTTTTTTATGAAAAGAGTAGCAATAAGAGGTTCATTGAAAGATCTGTTATAAATCCAAATTGTCCACATTGTATGTATATACCATTTTACTTAAATTCTGTTAGATAAATGTGTCATGATACATCAAAATAGCAACACTTAATTAAGCTAAAGTTTTTCTTAACAAGGAATAGATAACTATAAATAATGATAACTGAGAAGCAATTTAATGAGGGACCACCTCAACCTAACTAATAAAATTGATGAGTCTAAATTGTTCATTACGTGTCCATAGAAACTAATAGTAGAAAGTTATACACTTTGTGTTTTATGTTTATTTGAAGGATTCGAAAGTTCGTTTGATGCTTGTAAAGGTATGTCTCAATGGTTAAGGTATCGACTTACCTTACTTGAGTGATTAAGGTATGAGTCTTATAAGGAATTGAGCAAAGAAAGTTTTCCCTTATTATTAATTATTAAAGTGGGTATAAATTTGTTGCTTTTGATTCGCTCCACACTTGTTTATTGAAAAGGAAAGAAAAATAAAAAATAAAAGTGACCATCTATATTTGCATAAACTAAGCAATGGGATATTGCACTTGGTGTGTTACATATTCCTTTATTAAATGTTCTTAGACAATAGCATTGTTTGATGAATTAAGATCATCTTAACAAGTTGCAAGAGGATATCTTTATGTCTTTCACACTTAAAACTATACATGGCCAAACTACATTTTTTTTTATATAAAATAATTGGAAGAACTCTATATTAACTACACTTTACACTCTTATAAATTACAACTCTACATTGCATAATATTTTGGTCACTTTGAATAAACTTTGTTAACCAACAAAAAAAAATGCAATTGATAATTATAGACATAAATTCCATGTTAATTATTTTGGTTGTCTTGATGTGGTCTTGGACTAGATCAAACCCTTAAGTTAATGTGGTCTAACTTATAAGATAAATAAACATAAGCTATCGAAGTGTTAGAGGTATCTCCAATATCTAGACTTCAATGCTTAAGTTAGAGAAGTAGTGTAAAAATAGGGTAATCAAAGTGTATGGGAAGTATTAGATAATTTACTTGATTGGAAGGACCATGTTTTATAGTATTATGAGAATGTTCTATTTTAGATAAGTAAATCTTCTTAAAGATGCCCCAATTATAATAGGAAATATCTACTTAGAATGTGTTCTTCAAAGAATCTAGATTACTTGCATAATTTATATCAACCAGTTTAGGCAGTTTCCTATTATGTGGTCATGCTGAAATAAAACAGCTTCCCCCTACCCCACTTACCCACTCTCATCAGTGTCGCAAAACTAATGAGAGTAGAGGTGAGATTCTATTTATTTACCAAGGTAATTGTTTGAATGCATTAGCCGAGCTTATCCTTAGCCAAGAGGTGTTGATCCAATGTGGGGGAGATGTTAGACTTACTTTAGAGCATATGTTAAGCTGCATTTTGTAACAAATTACCTTGTCTATGCCAAGTGAAGGAAAAAAAAAATCTATTTGAATCAAAGTTGTTCCATCGAGTCGTGGTGATAGATTCCTAGCCCTAAGGTTTAACTTCAAACCCTAGTGAAGGTGGAAAGGCCTGCCAGGCATGCATATGTCTTTTTAACTATCTATTTCAAGTCTTATTTGCACGCGTAAATCTATGCATTTAATGCAATAGGACATGTGGCAAGATGGGGTTTGGAGTATTCGTAAAGGTGAAACAATCTTGATTCTTCGTTTTAAAAGTATGACACGTGGTGTGGTCTTAAGAAGTCTTAGAAAATGCACTTATCCTTTGCAATTGCCTATATAAGGAACCAAATTGTCATTTTTTACACCTTTTCGCATCCTCCATATTCGAAATCCTCCTTTTCTCTCTTGGAAGTTCTCACATTTGCCTTCATCCATTCGCACCAATTCTTTACCCTTCTAACTATCTCAATAAATCACAGTTCTAGGTATGTTGGGCTCTTCTTCTCTCATACCCTCTTAGATTATGCCCCAAAAGCCATCTCTAGTTCAACAGGCAATGAAGTAGGGCCTTCATCTCAACCTCAAGCGCTAACACTGATGGCAAGATGTGGATAGTGAGATCCTCAAGTCATTTAAAGAAGAGGGTAGTGAAGAAGTTTGTGGAGAACTGGAGTTGGACGTTTACTCAGATGATAAGGAAGATCATAGGCAAGCCTATCCTAGTTTTGAAGGTCCTATTTCATCAGGACTAGAACCAAATGCCATTAAAAGTAGGGTTTATGAGGTGTAGTACTTTACAATTCCCCACTTCCTAAAGGTTAGATCATCCAACTAACTTGTGAAGACAAGCATATGGCAATGCTATCGGGAAATTGATTATGTATATACAAGTGGTTTTTTGAGTTCGACTTGCGGCTCCTCTTTATTGACTTCCAAAAATAGTTTTTTCACTTACCATAAAGTTAATTTGTGTCAACTTGTTTAAAACAGATATACAATTCTTATGGTGTTTGAGAGCTTGTGCGAGTTATATAGGGTTTGGTTGAGTCCACAACTATTCCATTCATTCTAAGGCATAAAGCATTAAGGACCTTCACTAAGGTGGTATTACCTAGTGAGCTGACCAAGTGTAAAACTAATGGATGGGTTACCTTCCTCGATGCAAGATTAGAAAGATACATTCATTATGATTGAGACATGGGAAGAGCTAATCTTTTGGATTTTTTAGGTGAATTTGATAAGAACCAAGGGCATTAAGTTATTATCGAACAACCAATGTCATGCCAAATTTTTACTTCAAGCCTTGGAGAAGAATGGAAAACCCTTCAATGCTCTGAACTTGATGCGAAGCTTCTTAGGCATTTGAGTGGTGACCTCAAAGGGTTTTGAGGCTGTAAGAGATCATGGGTCACAAGGTTCAAAAGATAATAGGGAAGCTAATACAGGCTTGCACTTGGGATAAGGTTGGCTTGAAGGCGAGCTCATTAGCTGTAGCTCGGAGAATTATGTTCCCTTATAGAGTTTTCTTCTAGTAAGTTTTTTTTTTTTTTTTAATTTTGCTAACTCTTCCATGTATTTTATAGAAATGGTTCCAATTTAACTAGTGAGGCTTTCTAGTCTCACCTCTTGTTAAGCCAACCACAGTAAGGAAGAATCTTAGAGAAGGAAGAAGAGTGAGTTTGTTGCTCCTCCTATAAAGAAGGTACCACCCATAGGATCGCGATTAAGGGCCCAAAGCCCCCTCATGTCTCGAAACCTACCCCTACAGCTGCTGTAGGGAAGGGAAAAGCTCTAAGTAGGGATTTAAGGATGTTTTAGCAAGCTTCGAACTTAAGTGAAGTGCCTAACCCAAAGCGTAGCCATGTCGAAGAGGTGATAGCCATCCTGAATGATAATGAGATAAGGCTTGGAGAGCACAGATGGTGACACTACGGTAAAGTGTTGGCAAAAGTAGTGCCATGACAACCAACTAGGGTAAGAGGAGCATAGGGGGAGTAATGACCCCCTAAGGACCCCTAAGTCTGCCTCTTTTCAGGTTCTATTGCTAGAGGTGGCTTAGGTTATAGAAGGAGAGCCAGGTTGAGTCGACCTCTTTGAGGGAATTATCGGTCCTCAAGAAAGGGGGAAGGTAAAGAACCTTGCAATAAGGATGTTGTTGGTAGACTTATGTAACTTCTTCTTTTTTTGTCTTACCAAGGTAAGTCATTTTCGAGTTTAATTTTGATTTTCCATTCCTAATCCAATCTATACTAGACCCTATGCTCATCTAATGTAGACCTTTGACTTGAGTTAGGAATTTCATTTTATTTTGGAGTTGCCACCCAACTGTGGTTGGGAAATGTTGAATTAGGATTAATTGAGCGGATTAATCTTAATTTAGACCACTAGTCAGTGAGATTTCCTCTTTTTGTTTTTTGTGAAAGAGGAAATGAAAAACCAGAGTTTCTGGATTCGGTGGCTAACCTATTAAAACCTTAAGGTTACCACTCTATTCTCCTAAAATCTAAACCTTATCCAAATGTCTTTTATTTTATTTTTGTTGTCTTTTTATTGTGTTTTTGAGTAACTTATTCTAAGAAAATGATTTTTTTTTTTATTCTTTTGAGAATTGTCCTAAACGGGTGCCTACGTACTTGCTACTCAAGATCAAACGGTCATAGTTCGCTTTTCATGAAAAAACTTTACTGTGTTAATTTTATTTATGAAATTACTTTTGGTTTATGTTTTTATCATTTTAGTATTTTTCTGAAAAAATCTAAGCCTAAGCTTGATTATTTGATTTTCCGAAAACCAATTTTGGATTTATTATAAAAAAAAAACATTTTTCTAAGTGATAAAAAATTCATTTCTCTATTTTTAACCTACCTTTAATATTATTATTTGTTTTTATTTTTTATTATTTTTTTATTTTTATTTTTATTTTTTATTAATTTTTATTGATTCTTGTTAAAAAAATTTCTCTTATTTTTATTATTTTATCTATCCTAAACTAAAAATCTAAATTTTATCATTTTTTTTCTAACATATCTTTATCATTTTTTATTATTTTATAATTTTTATTATTTTTATTATATTTTTTATTATTATTTTCTATTATTCATCCTAAACTAAATCCTTAAAAAAACTAATCTAAATTCTAATATTTTTCTATTTATTTTTTTAATTATAAATAACAGATAAATAAATAAATAAATAAATAACTAAAAAACAAAAAAAAATGGGAAAATTCGACTTACTTAGATCTAGGTCGGTGCGTGGGTCGCGTTGGGTCAAACGATCACGATAGTTGGAGGTGTTCGTTGACGGCATTCTGGCGGCCCTTTTTGTCGAATGAGGGGTGTTTCTAAAGCTTCTGAGGATGAGGAACCTAAGGTCGGTGGTGGTTGCGGTCGAAAACCTCCCCAGGTGGCGTTTTAAGGTGGTGCTGATCGGCGGTCGTGCTCGAGAACTCTGGTGAAGTTTCGATTTCTCTCTTTTTCTCACTTCTGATCCGTGCTCTGGCTTCCTCCCCTTGATTCCTATTTATAGATGCTAGAAATCGAGTTGGATAAGCTCGGATTTCCTACGATTGAGGCAAATCGGATTTCGGTTGAAAAACCCATCTCCGATTTGTGTAAATCCTTTGATTTGTTACGATTTGATTTTAATTAGATGATGTTTATCCTATTTCAGTTAAAGATCTGTTGGATTTGTGCAAAATTCGGTTTTTCCTTGCCGACGACGATCTCGAATGAAGGTTGAAGACGATCACGTGCTCGGTGTGTGTGCTCCCTCCGTCCAATCACAAGCTGACACGTATCCCAGGAAAAAATAAAAATTGGGCAAAACACAGAAATGCCTCCTCCGAGTTTCGAACCTTCAACCGAGCCCACCCCTATGCGCCTTTAGGTCATGGCTCGAACCAGCTGGGCTAGCCCACTTCTCAGTTTTTTTATTTACACAATTTACATATAGGCAATGCAATTTTTTTATTATTTTTATATTATTTTGAAATTCTAAAAATTTGTAAAAATTATTTAACTCCTTTTAGTATTATTTCTACAATTATTTTCCAAAATTGATATATTTTTCCTATTTATTTTATTTTTTGAATATTTTTCCTATTTTTGCTAAATTATAAGAAAAAATGTAAAAAAAATAAAAAAAATTAAAAATTAATTATTATTGATCATTAGGGCAAAAATGAGATGTTTACAACTGCTCCTCTTTGTAGTAAAGTTTGAAAAACTTAACTACAAAGACAAGAAATACACCATTTTTTGCCTCTTGACTAAATGGATAATGCCTTGGTTTAGCTGGTTATCTGGAATTTGATATCTAATAGGAAAATACTCCATGAGCTAATAATCCCATGAGTATTTTGTGATGAATGCTACTGTTTAGGAAATGGTCTTAAACAATCCTAACAATTTGAAGTAATGTATCCTCCCGAAAAGTGCCCTATGAGTTGACTAATCAGCGATGAGAAACATCCTAAGGATTGTGTAGGAATGTGTTATTGTGAGTGGAATAGCTGATGATAGGAAGCGTCTTATCGGACTAGCAACCTTAAAGAGAAGATTGTCTCAGGAAGTACTCTTATGAGCTGGCAACTTGTTAATAGAAGCGTTTGATTAGGCTAGCGACTGTTTAGGGAGAAATACTTCCGAAGAGTGCTCTTATGAGCTAGCTAATCGGTTATCAACAAATTTGAAAAGTGCCCTTATGAGCTAACTAATTGATAGATTCGAAAAGTGCTTCTCTGAGCTAACTAATCGATAAATTCAAAAAGTGCTCCCATGAGCTAACTAATCGATGGACTTGAAAAGTGCTCTTATGAGCTAACCTCGAGAAAGGGTATCTAGGAAAGTGCCCCTTTGAGGGCTAACTAACCTACAGCGAGAAGACATGCCTCAAAAGGTGCCTCTATGGGCTGAAATTTTGAGGGGATGTTTAAGAAAGTGCCCCATTGTGGGTTAACTAACCTATAGTGGGAAGCGTCCCCTTAGGCTCACGATCTTGGGGAAGAAATGTCTTGAAAAGTGCCTCTACGGGCTGACCCTGAGAAGAGACGTTTAGGAAAGTGCCCCATTGTGAGCTTACTAACCTATAGTAGGAAGATACGTCTCGAAAGGTGCCTTTACGAGCTAACCCTAAGAG